>JAYESA010000004.1:312139271-313364933 GCA_036927795.1 Iris macrosiphon | reverse complement strand
TTAGATATACAAATATATATATATATATATATATATATATATATATATATATATATTGTATATCTAACCACACACTCACACACAACGCTCACAAACACACACACACAGCTCACACACCCTCACACACACACTAACACACACATATATATGTGTTTATATATATGTTTATGTGTGTGTTAGTGTGTGTGAGAGTGTGTGTGTGAGGGTGTGTGAGCGTGTGTGTGTGTTTGTGAGCGTGTGTGTGAGTGTGTGGTTTTATATATACATATATATATATATATAATATATTATATATATATATATATATATATATATATATATATATATAATATATATATATATATATATATATAAAACCACAACACTCACACACACGCTCACAAACACACACACACGCTCACACACCCTCACACACACACTCTCACACTCACTAACACACACATAAACATTTATATAAACACATATATATGTGTGTGTTAGTGTGTGTGTGAGGGTGTGTGAGCGTGTGTGGTGTTTGTGAGCGTGTGTGTGAGTGTGTGGTTAGATATACAAATATATATATATATATATATATATATATATATATATATATATATATATATATATATATATATATATATAAACACACAAATATATATATATATATATATATATATATACATATATACATATATAAACACAACACACCCAACACACAACAACGCACACAACACTCCACCAACACGCGCCCAACGACCCTACACGCACAAACACATAAATATATATAAAATATAACCCGAGAACTCTAGCACACACTCCCCGAAGCTAACCCAACGTGCGCACAAGCCCGAAACTAGGAAACCAAGTCAAAATGGACATTCGGTCATTTCGATGAACACACGGTGTGCGGTTCGGAAAACCTCCTGAAATGCACACCAAACCAACTCAAAATTGGTCCAAAATTTATCCACGGGTTCTAAACGATGTCTAGATCCTAAAAAAAAATTGCTACCCCGTCGATTCTAGGCTCGTGGCGAAAACGCGCACGTACTTAGAATCGGCAACGACGAAAACCCCAAAAATGCCCGAAATGCCCATTTCTCTGCGACACGACTTCACGTGTCCGAACGGAGACACGCACTAACCCTCAAGACACCCGACAACATCTACCTAGGTCCATCTAACCTAGGGCATCACCCAAAATTGGGCCAATCTCGGATTTTACCCAAAATTGGTACAAAATCTAGTGTTAAAGTCTCCAAACACAACCAAACTAGTTCCAACTTTCTCCCACGGTAGCCCTAAGGTTTAGAAAGGTTCTAAACTACTAATTATACTATATAAGAGCAATTAGAAGGGGAAAAATTAGGGTTTACCTCTTGGGAGTTGGAATCCCAAGCCAAAGTCTCCAAAAAGCTCCAAATCCACCACAACAAGCTTCCAAGCTCCCAATCCAAGCTCCAACACCAAATCTAAGCTCTAGCCACCTAGGTTAGGAAAGAATGTAGGATTAGGGTTCACACCCAAGAAGAATAGAAGAAGAAAGAGAAGAAATAGGGTACTTACTTGGAGTGGGAAGAAGAAAGGAAGAAGAAAGAAGTAGTGGAGAAGAAGAAGAAGAAGAAGAAGAAGAAGAAGAAGAAGAAGAAGAAGTGAAGGAGAAGAGAATGGGGCTGCTGGTGTGCGGGTCTGGAAGTGAGGGGGTTGTGGTTGATCGACCACACACAATAAAAGGGTTTTTAAAGTTCCAAAATACCCAAAATGTCCTCTCTAACTTGGGTTTTGGGTTTGGGGTTCCAAAAGCACTCAAACTAACTCTCAATCTCTCCAACTAACCCACTAAAATATAATAAATATTCTAAACCTAAAAATAAGTCTCACAAGGGTGTGGGTTGGGTCGGACATGGGTCCACTAGGGTCTGACATGGGTCCAGGCTAGCCAAAATCCTAAAACAATCAATAAAAATATAATAGAACCACTAATTAAATATAAATACAATTAAATATAAATAATACACAATTAACCTAAATAATAATAAAAATCCGGCTCTGGAAATGGGGTGGTGACAAATACCCCGAGATATACGGGACAGGAGCTGACACTGGAGCAGTACTGGCATCAGAGGACGAGGTTGTGCCAGAGGATTTCTCCTGATTATTCTGTTATATACTTAGTTATTTCATATCTTGACTCTTGGATTGATGAAGCACACCACAAGGAATGGAAAGGACAGGAAGAAGAACAAAGAGACAGACCTGCTAACCCGACACCCGTAGCATCGGCCTCCTCGACCGTCAACGCATAAGCCCTGTTGTAAACTCCCTCGACCAGATTTCAGTAATTTAGGATTATTTTTAGCTAATTAGAATTATTGCAACTTTTTAAATTTATTTTGCTTACATATCCTATTGATTTGTGCACCTGTCCGTTACCCAATTATTTAGAGCATTACACTAGCTGTTATCCCTAAACAAAGTTCACATACCTGTCCTAGACATGTTAGTCTATTTTCCTGTACTTTGTGCAACTCCCAGATACTTTGTTTTGAGCCTCATTTTAGACGCTCAATTATCGTTACAAACGTCCGTATTTATTTATTATTTAATTTCCTGCTCTATACCCATCTCTGTTCCAATAGAGATTTGAGGCCCAACATGTACCTGTTTTGCCCAAACAAAAATACGTTAATATTCTACTTTGAATATACTATAATTAGTATATTGACACCGTATTAAAATTATGGCCCTACCTGCCTCTAAATAATTAGTAAACACCGTGTGCAGTATTTATTAATTAATTAATACGGTGACCCGTATCACCCAAGAACTAGGCCCAGCCCCTGCCCAGGCTTACCCCCACCCCCAAGCGCCTCGCCCCGACCTCCTCTACCGAACTGACCCGCCACCACCGCCCCACGACCACCACCACGGCCGCCATCACCCCCGCAGCGCCTCTACCCTCACCCACATCAGCACCGCCTCCCCCATCCCGACCGCCTCCAACCACCACCACCGCCACTCCTGACCTCGGCCACCCATGAACTCCGCCACCACCACCATACTCCTCGCCGACATCCCCTCCGCCGACCCGACCGCCTGCGCCGCTGCAGCCCCCCGCAAGCCGTCGCTGCTGCTGTTGCTGTTTACAGCAGCCGCTGTTGCAGCCGTCCCTCCGGCCAGCCGCCGCCTGCTCCGCCGCCGTCCTCCCGCCGGTGACGATCCGTGGGCCCCCCTTGCTGACCTGTCAGGTATATTAGTATATAAATACGTATTTATGTATTTACTCCTATATGTATGTATATATGTGTATATATATGTATATTTATATAAATATTAATATATATATTAATATATATTATTATATATAATTAATTATATATTATTATACAATATATACTGTAATATATACTATATATATTTACCTATGAATTTCTGTTTTTATTTTTATTTATATATATATATATATATGTATATATGTATATATGAATATATATATATATATATATATATATATATATATATATATATATATATATATATATATGAATAATTATATATATTAATATATATACCTTTATTATTTATATATATATTATAATTATTAATATATATATATATATATATATACAGTATATATATATATATACCTTTATTATTATATATATATTATAATTATTAATATATATATATACAGTATAAATATATATAAATTATCTATATATATGTATTTCTGTTTTTTTTGTTATTATTTATTTATTATATATATGTATATATATATATGATTATTATATATATATACCTACTTATATATTATTATACATATTTATATATATACTATAATTATTATTATATATATATATATACAGTACTCATATATAATAAATATCTATATTATATATATATGTATTTCTTTCTTTTTACATATATATATATATATATATATATATATATATATATATATAATATATATATATATATATATATATATATATATATATATATATATATATTAATGTATGTACTATGATATATAATAATAAATATTATATATAAATATATGTATTTCTTTTTCTTATATATATATATATATATATATATATATATATATATATATATATATATATATATATATCAGTATATATATATATATATATATATATATATATATATTAATATAAGTACTATTATATATACATATATGTTTTCTCTTTTTATATATATATGTACCAATATTATTATTGTATAAATATATTATATATATATCTATATATATACGTATATATGTATATTTTATATGTATTATATATATATATATATATATATATATATATATATATATATATATATATATATATATATATATATATATATATATATATATATATATAATTATATTATATATAATATTATATGTATATATATATATATATATATATGATATATATAAGCTATATATGTATATATGTACATTCATATATATGCCTTTTATTTTCTTATTTTATTATATATATATCACTATATATATAAATATATATTATTAAGTATATAAAATATCTTATATACTTCATTTTACTTTTCCTGCAATTTATATATATGTATATATATATATATTTATATTAAGGTATATAATACAATATCTATATTTTATATATGCTCTTAATGAATACTATATATATATTAATTATGTATTATTATATATATAGTTATACTATGGTATTTAAATAATACGCATCATTCAAATATTAAATTCATGAACCCTGTACGTCTTGAACAGAGTACATCTTCAGCGCAGTCAGTGACCCCCTGTCACAGGACCCCTCAGACTTGACAGCGAGAACAGGTTTTCAACACACTCAGGAAGTAGGCAAGTATACCTTGCCAAGTTTACTGTTTAAATTATAAATATTGTTATATGCTATTTCTCCTGAACTTCATATGACTGTGTATCTGAGATTGTCTCGGGTACCATCAACGAGTACGTTGACACGTAGTGTAACAAACCTAGACTCTAGCAGACTTTTCTACAACTGCGAGGGTATCCTAATATCCTCCTAGACCCTGACACGGCAACACGCAACAAGGTTGCAATACATATTGGGATGCGAGCTGCGTACTCGATTAGCTACCGATGCGTGTGATGTGCATCACGGCTTAGCATGAAATCAGGAAAATTCAGGAAAGCTAGGACCTGGCATTTAGTTACATTGGGCGGAGAAGACAAATAGTAGGCGTATGGGACACCCAACTTCTTTATTGCAGATACCGCACTCTCCGGAGTGATACGGACGTTATATATACTTGCAGATACCATATCCCTTAGAGTGTTGGACGTTGTATATATTCAGATACCTTATTCTTCGGAATGACGGACGTTGCAGATACCACACTCTATAGGATGCTGGCCGCTATGCCTACGCCTACCCATACGTACCAAGGTTGTCTTTATATTGCATTCACTAGATGGTTAGCACACCTTTATTTACTTTATTCAGTATTTATACATGGCATATATTTTATGTATCTTGTTATGTCCCACTGAGGACTTGGTTCCCTTCCAGATTTAGATGAGGCCTTCTACCCCACAGTATATGGACCTGGACAGGAGACCAGACATGCTACTGAGGAGGAGTTAGATGAGGTGCCATCAGAGTCTGCCTGATCCTTTAGTACATCTGGAGCTGTTTCTACTACCTCGATAGACGATACACTAGTCTATCTTATTTCAGCTTTCATCATATTTTGTAGTGGTTTTGTTTTCACAAGACTTTATCTGGTTTTGTACTATGATATTCAGACATAGCATTATATATATTCAGCACTATTTTCCATATTCATTGATATTTCTGTGGATGAGATTAGATTTACCTGTATTTAAACTTGTAGTATTTTAGGATAGCGTAGCACGTTCCTTTGGGTCCATTAAATTAGATTAAACCCTTAGTGACGTGACAGCTGGCCAATGCCACGTGGCCTAGTTCCTTATATTTTGGGACTGGGGCGTGACATGGTTTTAGTGGTGGCCCATGCAGGTCTAGTTTATTGCTAGTGGTATGATGACATATCCAGCAAGCCTGCTATAGGATAGAAGTACTAGATCTCATCCACACTGACTTCATCCATAAAAATTTTTGTATCCTGCTTGATTATCAATTATTATTTTCTTGTGCTTTTCTAATTATTCTATCTTCTTCAGAAATATGGACATACCCGGTGGACATACGATTGATGGGGCTGACCAAGCAACAGACCCCTCGCCCGATGTCCAAAGGACCCCGACCCCCCCGAGAGGCCAATCCCCCAGAAGGATGCTGGTCTACTCGGCAACCCCGTTCATTCACCAGAATCCTGCCCAGACAGAAACACCTGCCCGGTAAGAAGGGCAACCCTCCCAGGCCACAACACCGCAGGCGGAGACACCTTTGCCTCCACCTCCCGCCTTTCCTGCCCAGATGCCACAGCTTGAGGGACAACCTCAAATATTCTAGTTCCTCCAAGCCATGTTGCAGACTCAATGGCAACAGACTGAAGCCCTGAGACAGTCTCAGTGGCAACAGACTGAAGCCCTGAGACAGAGCTTGATGACGGCTCTGGAGAGAACAACTGCCCCGACACCAGCACCTGTCCAACCAGTGGGCACTGTCCGAGGCTTCCGCCAGATGAGCCCGAGAACCTTTAAAGGCAGCGAAATCCCAGAGGAGATCTCAGACTGGATCTCCAACACAGAAATGCTGCTGGAAGGTTCACAACTTTCCCCCGACTTGTAGATGACCGCCGTGAGGGCTCAACTCTTAGGCAACGCCCATCACTGGTGGGATTCTATCGAGCGTAGTGTCGACAAAAACCAGACTTGGGAACAATTCCTGGAGCACTTCAACGCAAAGTACTTCCCAGCAACGGTCAGAAATGTCCTGTATTCCCAGTTCCTGTACTTAGAACAAGGGAACATGACCGTTGATGCCTACGATGCAAAGTTCAGACGACTAAGTCGATTCGGCGTTATTCTGATACCAAATGAGCTGGAGAAGGCCAGGAGATTCCACCACGGCCTTACTTTTGAGCTCCAAAGGTATACAACGACGCAATCAAGAATCTCTTACGAGAAGGTTCTTTCCGAGGCAAGAGTGCAAGAAGCTATTAGCCAAGGAGCAAGAGGCTCTAATCCAACTATACCGGCCAGAAATCAGTCCGGAGCAGGAGGACCAATCCGTCGTCCTCAAAATTAGACGCATCAGACGACGGGACCCTATCAGAAGAAGGAGCTCCCAACTTGCCACTATTATGGCAAAAAGGGGCATTATATCAGAGACTGCAGAAAGAAGAACGGGCTATGCATGATTTGTGGAGCTAGCCAACATATGGTAAAAGACTGCCCACAACGCAGAGATGCAGGACCTCAGAACGGGCAAAAATTAGGAGCACCAGTCCAGAGGATGCTACCCTCAACATCTGGAGGATATCAGAAGGGAGCACCCCTGGCCACCCAGGAGACCCAGTTCAACAAGGCCAGACAACACTCTGGAGGGCAAAGGCACGGGCAAGCCTTTGTATTAGCTGCAGTTGCAGAGGAACCAGAAGGTGAAACCATCACAGGTACCATTTTAGTTGCATCATTACCTACAATCGCATTATTTGATTTTGGCGCTACCCTGTCATTCATATCTATTAGTTTTGTAGCCATGCACAAACTAGCCACTTCCCCACTGGCTAAATGTTGGAAAATTCTTACCGGAGGAGGCATCGTGCCGGTTACCTGCATTATTGAAACATGCTCGGTAGTCGTCTGTAGTAGAGAGCTAAGAGCGCAATTTTTGGTACTTCCAATGCCAAACTTCGACGTTGTCTTAGGCATGGACTGGTTAATCCAGTATAATGCCATACTAGACTGCCGAAAGGGAAGCATCCTATTTAGACCCCCAGGACACCCGGAGTTCGAATACGTACGAGGTACCATCGAGCAAGGAGTAGGCCAGACTCCTAGAGATTACATGGCGATGGAGACAGCACCCCCAAAAATTGTAGCAGAGTTCAAAGACGTATTCCCGGAGGAATTGCCAGGCCTACCGCCTGACAGAGAAGTGGAGTTCACTATTGAGCTGATACCCGGAGCTGCACCGGTATTCTCAAATGTGTACCGACTAGCGAAGAAGGAGCTTGACGAGATGAAGCTACAGCTAGAGGAATTGCAGATCAAGGAATTTGTTCGTCCTAGTGCATCACTCTGGGGAGCACCAGTGTTGTTTGTACCAAAGAAGGACGGAACATATCAGATGTATATTGATTACAGAGCCCTCAACGCTTTGACAATCAAAAACAAATACCCCTTGCCACGGATCGATGATCTGTTCGATCAACTGACAGGAGCTGTGGTATTCTCAAATATAGACTTGAGATCAGGCTATCATCAGGTCAAAGTACGGAGAGAAGACATTCCAAAGACAGCATTCAGGACTCGTTATGGTCATTACGAGTTCCTGGTGATGCCTTTTGGAGTGACTAATGCACCAGCCGTATTCATGAACCTAATGAACAGAGTCTTCCATCAATATCTGGACCAGTTCATGGTAGTCTTTATCGACGATATCTTGGTGTATTCGAAGAGCCACGAGGAGCACGAAGAGCACTTGAGACTAGTGCTAGAGACACTGAGACGTGAGAGCCTTTATGCTAAGCTAAGCAAGTGCGAGTTCTTCCTTGATCGTGTCACTTTTCTTGGACACGTGATCACAGGAGAAGGCATCTCGGTGGACCCAGCAAAGATCTCATCTGTAGAGACATGGCCAACCCCGACGAACGTCTCAGAGGTGAGAAGCTTTCTAGGACTTGCCGGATATTACCGGAGGTTCGTAGAAAACTTTACAAGAATCGCGGAGCCAATAACCCGTCTGACCCGCAAAGAGCAAGAGTTCATCTGGTCTGAGGAATGTCAGATAGCTTTCGAGGAGTTGAAAAAGCGTCTGACTACTGCCCCCATCTTGACTATACCATCTGGATTCGGAGGATTCGTCATCTATAGCGATGCATCCGGAAAAGGATTGGGTTGTGTCTTAATGCAATATGGGAAGGTTGTAGCTTATGCCTCAAGACAATTGAGGACTCATGAGAAGAATTATCCGACTCACGACCTGGAGCTTGTCGCAGTCATCTTCGCCCTGAAGCTATGGAGACATTATCTATACGGCGAACAAGTGGAGATATTCACCGATCACAAGAGCCTGAAGTACGTCTACACTCAGAAGGACTTGAACCTAAGACAAAGACGATGGCTCGAAGTGATGACAGATTTCGAGATCGATCTGCAGTACCATCCAGGGAAGGCTAATGTGGTAGCAGATGCTCTAAGCAGAAGACCCACGACATTCTTTATAATCACCCAACCAGATCTATTGAGAGATTTAGAAAAGTTAGGAATAAAGGTCATTATGCCAGGAATTGACGGCCAATTGTCAAATTATCAGTTGCAATCAACATTGGTCGAAAGAATCAAGACTGCGCTACCAACAGATGCAAGATTTCAGAGGCTCCGACAAAGAACAGAGGCTGGAATCCAGACAGGATATCGTATACATGAAGATGGGACTCTAAGATATGGAGATCGTCTTTATGTTCCAAATAGAGAACTTCGTGAAGAGCTGATGTCAGAAGCTCACAGCTCAACATACTCTATACATCCATGAGGCACAAAGATGTACAGAGATCTGCGTCAATACTACTGGTGGCATGGAATGAAGAGAGAGATAGCACGCTTTGTGGCAAAATGCCTGGTGTGACAGCAAGTCAAGGCTGAACATCAGAGATCAGCAGGTCTACTTCAACCCCTCCAAATACCTGAGTGAAAATAGGAACACATTACGATGCACTTTGTTACGGGCTTCCCGAGAAGTTCCAGTGGTCGTAATGATGTATGGGTGATCGTAGATAGACTCACCAAGGCTGCTCATTTCTTACCTTTCAGAGTCGGACAATCTACAGAAGTCTTGGCGGACATATACATGAAGAAGATCGTGCGTCTGCACGGAGTACCAGTCAGCATAGTGTCTGACAGAGATACGAGGTTTACATCTTACTTTTGGCAAAGTATGCAAGAAATTATCGGTACCCACCTCAAGTTCAGCACCTCTTATCACCCGCAGACAGATGGCCAATCAGAGCGCACCATCCAGACGCTAGAAGATATGCTGAGAGCCTGCATACTTGATTTCAGCGGATTATGGGAAGATCATTTACACCTGGTGGAATTTTCCTACAACAATAGCTATCAAGCGAGCATTCAAATGGCTCCCTTTGAAGTATTTTATGGTAGAAAGTATCGTTCCCCAGTATGTTGGAGCGATGTTGGCGAAAGACAGATCTTGGGACCAGAATTGGTCGTTCGTACGGTGGAGAAAGTAAAGAAGATCCAAGGACACCTACGAGCTGCACAGGACAGAAAAAAGCACTGGGCCAACGTACATCGACGACCTCTAGAGTTCCAAGTGGGAGAGCATGTGTTCTTGAAGATCTTACCTACCCGAGGTACTATCAGATTTGGAAGAAGAGGAATACTGAGTCCAAGGTACATTGGACCCTTCGATGTGTTGGAACGCGTCGAAGAAGTTGCTTACAAGCTAGCCTTACCTCAGACCTTGGAAGGAGTACATGACGTCTTCCACGTATCTCAGCTGAGGAGGTACATTCCAGACCCAAGTCATGTACTGGACCATTCAGAGATCACCGTTGGCCCGAGCGTATCGTA
This sequence comes from Iris macrosiphon, assembly GCA_036927795.1. Taxonomy (NCBI): domain Eukaryota; kingdom Viridiplantae; phylum Streptophyta; class Magnoliopsida; order Asparagales; family Iridaceae; genus Iris; species Iris macrosiphon. The sequence goes on along the minus strand of JAYESA010000004.1, from coordinate 313,354,222 downwards.
CCAGGAGGAGCCCGTAGAGATCCTAGATCGTAGCGAGAAGGTGTTGCGAGGCCAGACTATCCCTCTAGTTCGTATTGTATGGAGACATCATGCACTAGGCGAGTCAACCTGGGAACGAGAAGAGGATATTCGACAGCGTTTTCCCCATCTATTTTTAGACCAGGGTATGTCCTAATATTTCAAATCAATCTAAGTTCTTTCACTATATGTCTGTTTTTATTTCGAGGACGAAATATTCTAAGGAGGGTAGATTGTAAACTCCCTCGACCAGATTTCAGTAATTTAAGATTATTTTTAGCTAATTAGAATTATTGTAACTTTTTAAATTTATTTTGCTTACATATACTATTGATTTGTGCACATGTCCGTTACCAATTATTTAGAGCATTACACTAGCTGTTATCCCCAAACAAAGTTCACATACCTGTCCTATACATGTTAGTCTATTTTTCTGCACTTTGTGCAACTTCCAGATACTTTGTTTTGAGCCTCATTTTAGACGCTCAATTATCGTTACAAACGTCCGTATTTATTTATTATTTAATTTCCTACTCTATACCCATCTCTGTTCCAATAGAGATTTGAGGCCCAACTTGTACCTGTTTTGCCCAAACAAAAATACGTTAATATTCTACTTTGAATATACTACAATTAGTATATTGACACCGTATTAAAATTATGGCCCTACCTGCCTCTAAATAATTAGTAAACACCGTACGCAGTATTTATTAATTAATTAATACGGTGACCCGTATCACCCAAGAACCAGGCCCAGCCCCTGCCCAGGCTCACCCCCACCCCCAAACGCCTCGTCCCGACCTCCTCTACCGAACTGACCCACCACCACCGCCCTACGACCACCACCCCGGCCGCCATCACCCCCGCAGCGCCTCCACCCTCACCCACACCAGCATCGCCTCCCCCATCCCGACCGCCTCCAACCACCACCACCGCCACCCCTGACCTCCGCCACCACCATCAGACTCCTCGCCGACATCCCCTCCGCGGACCCGACCGCCTGCACCACCACCTCCGCTGCCGCCTGCGCCGCTGCAGCCCTCGCAAGCCGCCGTCGCTGCTGTTGCTGTTTATAGCAGCCGCTGTTGCAGCCGTCCCTCCGGCTAGCCGCCGCCTGCTCCGCCGCCGTCCTCCCGTCGGCGACGAGCCGTGGGCCCCCCTTGCTGACCTGTCAGGTATATTAGTATATAAATACGTATTTATGTATTTATTCCTATATGTATGTATATATGTATATATATGTGTATATATATATGTATATTTATATAAATATTAATATATATATTATTATATATTATTATATATAATTAATTATATGTTATTATACAGTATATACTATATATATTTACCTATGTATTTTTGTTTTTATTTATATATATATATATATATATATATATATATATATATATATATATATATATATATATATATGAATATATATATATGTATATATATATATATATATATCTATATATATATCTATATATATATATAAATAATTATATATATTAATATATATACCTTTATTATTTATATATATATTATAATTATTAATATATATATATATACAGTATACATATATATAAATTATCTATATATATGTATTTCTGTTTTTTTGTTATTATTTATTTATTATATATATATGTCTATATATATATATATATGATTATTATATATATATACCTACTTATATATTATTATACATATTTATATATATACTATAATTATTATTATATATATATACAGTACTCATATATAATAAATATCTATATTATATATATATATATATGTATTTCTTTCTTTTTACATATATATATATATATATATATATATATATATAAGTACTATTATATATACATATATGTTTTCTCTTTTTATATATATATGTACCAATATTATTATTGTATAAATATATAATATATATATCTATATATGTATATTTTATATGTATTATATATATATATGGTATTATGCTAATATATATTTATACTATTTAGTATATGCTATGTTATACATACTATTAAATATATATATAATTATATTATATATAATATTATATGTATATATATATATATATGATATATATATAAGCTATATATGTATATATGTACATTCATATATATGCCTTTTATTTTCTTATTTTCTTATATATATATATATATATATATATATATATATATATATATATATATATATATATATATATATATATATATATATATATATATATATATCACTATATATATAAATATATATATTATTAAGTATAAAAAATATCTTATATACTTTATTTCATTTTCCCTGTAATTTATATATATGTATATATATTTATATTAAGGTATATAATACAATATCTATATTTTATATATGCTCTTAATAAATACTATATATATATTAATTATGTATTATTATATATATAGTTATACTATGTTATTTAAATAATACGCATCATTCAAATATTAAATTCACGAACCATGTACGTCTTGAACAGAGTACATCTTCAGCGCAGTCAGTGACCCCCTGTCACAGGACCCCTCAGACTTGACAGCGAGAACAGGTTTTCAACACACTCAGGAAGTAGGCAAGTATACCTTGCCAAGTTTACTGTTTAAATTATAAATGTTGTTATATGCTATTTCTCCTGAACTTTATATGACTGTGTATCTGAGATTGCCTCGGGTACCGTCAACGAGTACGTTGACACGTAGTGTAACTAACCTAGACTCTAGCAGACTTCCTACAACTGCGAGGGTATCCTAATATCCTCCTTGACCCTGACACGGGAACACGCAACAAGGTTGCATTACATATTGGGATACAAGCTGCACACTCGATTAGCTACCAATGCGTGTGACGTGCATCACGGCTTAGCATAGAATCAGGAAAATTTAAGAAAGCTAGGACCTGGCATTTAGTTACATTGGGCGGGGAAGACAACTAGTAGGCGTATGGGACACCCAACTTCTTTATTGCAGATACCGCACTCTCCGGAGTGATACGGACGTTATATATACTTGCAGATACCACATCCCTTAGAGTGTTAGACGTTTTATATATTCAGATACCTCATTCTTCGGAATGACGGATGTTGCAGATACCACACTCTATAGGATGCTGGCCGTTATGCCTACGCCTACCCATACGTACCAAGGTTGTCTTTACATTGTATTCACTAGATGGTTAGCACACCTTTATTTACTTTATTCAGTATTTATACATGGCATATGTTTTATGTATCTTGTTATGTCCCACTGAGGACCTGGTTCCCTTCCAGATTTAGATGAGGCCTTCTACCCCACAGTATATGGACCTAGACAGGAGACCAGACATGCTACTGAGGAGGAGTTAGATGAGGTGCCATCAGAGTCTGCCTGATCCTTTAGTACATCTGGAGCTGTTGCTACTACCTCAATAGACGATACACTAGTCTATCTTATTTCAGCTTTCATCATATTTTGTAGTGGGTTTGTTTCCACAAGACTTTATCTGATTTTGTACTATGATATTCAGACATAGCATTATATATATTCAGCACTATTTCCCATATTCATTGATATTTTTGTGGATAAGATTAGATTTACCTGTATTTAAACTTGTAGTATTTTAGGACAGCGTAGCACGTTCCTTTTGGTCCATTAAATTGGATTAAAACCTTAGTGACGTGACAGCTGGCCAATGCCACGTGGCCTAGTTCCTTATATTTTGGGACTGGGGCATGACACCAGCCCTGCTGGGGTATATCCCTCTGTTGGTGCGGGGCATGATGCTGTGCCACAGGTGGCCTAGCTCTAACTCTCTGATCATGTGCTCCACCCAATAGAGGTGCAGTAGGGCAATCTCGCATCTGGTGAGCAACGGATCCACAGAACAAACACACCTTCAGCCTCCTCCTACAAACATCCCAAGTGTGTCCTGCCTTCCTGCAGTAGGCATATTTGGGCACCCTCTGATCCTGACCCTGCTGCGCTGCCTTCTGCACATAGGGACGCTTAGCTGGTCCCGTACTACCACTCGCACTGCCTAAATCATCCCTTCCTCTCTTGGACTTGAGCTCCAAGTCATCCTCTGCTCTCTGAGCATCTCCTACTATCTGCTCGAAAGTCGCCTCGCGGTCGCTCCTGGTCAAAGACTTGACCACCATGACCAAGCCCTTGCGAAACTTCCTCGCCTTTGCTGCCTCACTCAAGCCCTCTACAAACCTGCCCAGACGGCAGAACTCCGCTGCGTACTCGTCCACCAGCATGCTCCCCTGGACGAGTGCCTCGAACTGGCTCTCCAAAGCACTGAGCGCCACATCTGAAAAAAACTTCTCCTTAAAAAGCCTCTTGAAAGCCTCCCAAGTAAGCCCTGGTGCCGCAATCCTCGTATCAGTGCGATACCATGTCAAAGCGAGGTCGAACATCTGACTGCCCGCTGCCTCTATCTGCATGTTGTCTGTAATCTGTGCCAGCCTAAAGATGCCCTCAATCTGCTCTATCCAGTTGTAAACCCCCTCGACCAGATTCCAGCATTTTAGGATTATTTTTAACAATTTAGGATTTATTGCAATATTTTAATTTATTATCCTTTTGATTTGTGCACCTGTCCATCACCGAATTATTTTGAGCTTTACCTTGACCATTATCTCCGAACAAAGTTCACATACCTCTCATAGACATGTTAGTTTATTTTTCTGCACTTTGTGCAACTCCCAGATACTCTGTTTTGAGCCTCGTTTTAGACGCACAAATATCGTTACAAACGTACGTATTTAAAATTCCCAGATCGGTACCCACCTCTGTACTGATAGAGATTAGAGGCCCAACATGCACCTGTTTTGCCCAGACAAAAATACATGAATATTCTACATTTAGTATACTACATTTAGTATATTGACACCATGCTGAAATTATGACCCTACCTGCCTCTAAATAATTAGAGAACACCGTGCGCAGTATTTATTAATTAATTAATACGATGGCCCGTATCACCCAAGAAAACCAGGCCCAGTCCCTGCCCAGACTCACCCCCACCCCCTCAGGACCCTCACACAGCTTTTTCTTTCAATTCTGTGAATTTTAGTATTTTTAGGAATATGGTGTTTTTCCCAGACAATTTTGTAAATTGTGCAATTTTTCAAAATAGGACCATTATGCAATTTATGGAATTGCAGGGACTTTTCTTTAAATTTTCCTGCGAGGTGTCACCCCCTCATTGGCCGGTGAACCTGCACCGTCCATTTGGAGGCGGGACCCACCCAAAAATATCCCGAAAATATCTTTAGATATTTTACTTAAAATATCTATTTAATTTTCTATAAAAGAAAAAGAAAAGAAATAGAAAATGGATTTGGATCCTTAATGGATCCAAACCCAAACCCGCAACCCATGGCCCCAAACCCAAAAGCAAAACTTAGTAACTAAGTAAGAAAGAAAGGAAAGAAGAATGAGAATACCACTGCATCCTCTCTTCTCTTCTTCTTTCGTTCCTATTCCTTTCTTTGTGACCTAATAACTATTTCAAATTCTTCGTATTAAATTTCCCTATCCATTCTTCAATAGATCAATTGAAATTTATTAAAATGAAATTTCTACCATTCTTTTCCTAATTAATTACTTATGGAAATTGATGGATCCATCCCTCCTCCTCCTCCAAAATAAATTTGGAGTTTTTTCACCATCCGGTCCCTCGCCGATCCGACCGGCGCTCCGATCCTCTTCACGTCGGAACGCGTCGTCACCCTCGGCCGCAAGAAGCACCATAGCAGCAGCAACATCAAGCTCGACCACCGCTTCATCAGCAGGCGCCACGTCCAGCTCTTCCTCGAAGGCCGCGACAGGAAGCTCCGCCTCGTCGACGGCTTCTTTCCTCTCTCTGGCGCCGCCTCCCGCCTCGCCGACGTCAGGCGGACGTTCCGTTCCGGAGGGACCGCGGAGTTAGGGTTTCCTCCAACGGGGTCCTCGTCAACGGCTGCATGCTCGGGAGGGGCGGAGTAGCCGAGCTGTTCGTTGGTGACGAGGTTTTGTTAGGCTTCAGCTACCGATTCGGCAACGATAGTTGCGACCGGATTAAATATGGATTTGTTGTGGATAGGATCGTGTTCTCGGAACCTAATTTCGGTTAAGAAATGGTAATTAACAAGGCGTCGATACTTTTAAGTCAGTGCCGAAGCATACTAGCTGCCGCAGATCCCATTTCCTACTTGAGGAATCATACTGTAGTGCACAATGCAAATGATGCTGCAGTTGTTATCGATTCCGAGAGTTCTGGTCATGTCGAAGTCGGGAATGCTTGGAATGAAGCGTGTAATGGTAATTTGGAGAAGGATGGGGGGTTCGGTCGCTATTCCGATGGGAAGACTATTTTTCTCAATCGCCTTGAATTTATGGGTCCTGGTTCGAAGGATCGTAGTAAGGGAATTACATTGCCGGAACTTCTCCATCCTGTCCATATCTAGCTGGCTTTATTGCATATCTTATCACTGATGTACCCAGCCAAGCACACTGGATTACAGAGTTGGCAAAGTGTGATTTTGGAAGTGCTACGTGCCATTTGATCACTTCAATACCTGGGATGCACGTACAGAGTTCTTGTTATGCCAAAACTTACCATTTCCTATCAGCTAAACATATCATGCATTCAGAGTATACTGCTGTAAAATTTCTTGGTTCAGTTCAAGCATCAGTAGTGGGTTTGAGCCATCATTTTCATGGGGCATCTAATTTTAATGGTGCACAATTAAGGATACTGGCTTCAGTTCTTGGTACTTGTCAAGAAAAAGGTGGAACTTTAGAAGTGATCTTGAAAAGAAACTTTAATATACCAGCGGATGCTAATGCTGGGTGTGTTTTTGTTACCGAATTCGATGGTTTCTCTGACGGGGGACCAGATGGCGTGCAACTTGGTTTTCTGCCTAGAGATGTTGCAAAATGGGTATCCCCTCTGAGTGATATTGGGTTTTTGATTTTTCTGCAATCATTTGTCCTAAAGAAACCCTAGAAGCTGTGTTGAGTGGAAGCAATTCTAAAGTACCACTACTATTGAATGTCTCACAGGGGCCAAAATTTTCTGAAATATCAAGCATGATACGGCATGAGGATATTGCTCCTTGTGCTCACTTCTGGCTTCACTACAAAGGCGACTTGGTCTTTGGCGCTTATAAGAGCATCCAGAGACGTTCATTCTGAGGCCATAGTTTCTGACTTTTGGCCTTTGACATCTGGACGTTACATTTTTGCAGCTCTCTTGTCAGGCAAGTATACCTTGCCTTGTTGTACTGTTTAAATTCAGTTATTGTTAGTTACATGTTTATCTATTTTAAATATAAATGTGTGCGTTCGAAAAAACTCGAGTGCAGTCAACGAAGGCGTTGACGTTAGGACTTGTGTCTGACCTAGTGTCTAGTAGACCCACCTAAAAGTTGTGAAGTTATTAATATAACTTTCCAGGCCTTGACACGTATCATTACACGTCACAGAGTGAGTTCATGTAGGGACGCGTGCCTCATGCGCGACTGGCCATCAGTGTGAGCAACACGTGTAACGGTATTTAGCTCTGTTAATTATTTTACTGAGACTTGCATCATAGTAGGAGGTGTCCAAGTCATTTTCATGACTTGTACATCTATATTGGGCGGGAAAGACATCTAGTAGGCGTATGGGACACCTCCCTCCTTGAGTTTTTATCCTTCGTTCCATGCTCCTCGGAGATGGACGATTGCAGAGTGCCCATGCGTCTGGGGGCATATGACACATATACTAGCCAGTCATGACGATTGGTGAATTACGTCAGCATATGTCTAGCCTACACATTTCCATGCGTACTACCAGGTCTTCAAATTGCATTCACTTAGATGGTTAGCACACCCCATTTATTTATTCAGTATTTACATACATGGCATGTTATTTTTTTGTATCTTGTTATGTCCCTCTGAGAACCTGGTCCCTTTCCAGGTGTAGATGTTCCTGAGTATTCATAGGAGCGCAGATCCGGACAGGCTACTTATTTTTCGAGGAGGTCTTCTCTTCGGACCTCGTGATTATCAGATGTTGTTCTTATAGTGTGTGTATCCGGTTCCTTTTTATATTCTATTTCGGCAGTAGATTTATTTCCATCCGACTGTCATTCTTTAGATACTATTTATTGAGATCTAGTTACATGGTTATTGGTTATTCATATTTGATTTCTGTGGATGAGATTTAGATATTACCCTGTGACTTGTGATTAGTTTTACCACTTATGAATTATTGTTCATTATACAGCGTACGCACGTATATATGGTTTCCATATATTGGAGTTGCCATATATACGGGCGGCTGGCAAGGTTACGTGTCCTGGTCCTACGTATTTTGGGACTACGGCGTGACACCAGTCATCCGCGTACAGGATCCCTTCTGTACCACGGAACTCCTTGGGCCGCATCCTCTGGAAGTCAATGATGCTGCCCGGCCTCGGATGCTGTGCCTGATCTGCCTGTGGCTGAATCTGTGCCACCCTATCCACTGCCGTCATGGCCACCTGGTGGGCGTTCTCAATGCCCAGTCTCATCACATCTATCTGACGGTGTTGCGCGTCCATCATCTTCCTGAAGAACGCAAACAACTGCACGACATCTACTGGTGCAGGAAGTGGTGGAGGAACCACCGGAACGACCGAAGTAGTCCTCGGATCGACAGGTGAAGGAGGATCCCCGAGAGAAGCAAATGCTCCCTCGACCGCAGGAGTGGTGAGTGGGGCGGTAGCAGCTGCCTGAATACGAGCTGGACGAGAGGTAGCAGACCTCTCGGTGGCAACTGCTGGAACGGTACGATGGGATTGTGTCTTCGGAGGCATCCTGAACACAGATCAAAAGAAGTCAATATAGCGCAAGATACGATATCATCAAAGAAGGACAGTAATATTTCAAAAGAAAGAAATTTCAGAATAATTAGATTGGAATTATTCCTAGTCGTGATTGAGTACACTCTCATCCTAGATCCTAGATCATATAGCAGGCTCGCAGCAGTACAACTAAGTTGTTGTACCACCACGACATCACACTAATTGCGAATCGAGACCTGTATGGGGCCGCCACCAAAAATGTGTCACGACTCGCACCCGAAAAATTGGACATGAGTCGTGGGTACGTCCAGCCTACGCCGCAGCATCGGCGGTAGAATGCTGTCTAGGTCAACTATCTAGATAACAATCTCACGCAATCAATATATAAATCTGACAAGATCTCAACTCCTAACAGAGGAGCAATATCATAATGATAATCACAATGTACTCAATCACGAATCTAAGCACGATAAGATAACAAGAAGTCTAACAACTACAAAGTCTAACCAACAACAACTACTACAACAACCATAACATCAATAATAATAATACAACATCCAAAATCATATACAATACAAGATCTCAATCCAAAAACCGGAGACAAATTCGGTGCTAAAAGCTAATAAAACAATAACAAGGTCCTAGTGATCCCGGCTACCAACCCGGAAATCACCCCTAAACTAGAGGGTCCATGTCTGCACCATCGACAGGCTCAGGTTCATAAAACGTTGGACACCACTCCTCCGGATACTCTGGAAAAAATATGTCCAGTCAGGACTGGAGCAAGTACATCTCTAACAGCAGTTCCAGTTAAATGATAAAATTATAAAACAGTTATAGCAAGTAGCAAGAAGAATAAAATAAAGTATGGAACAAGAGAATATACATATGTCACTGGTGCATAAAGGTAAAGATGCATGAATATCAGAAGCAAGATAGTAATGACTGCAAGATATAAGAAATCTAAACTAAGATCAAGTGTGTGCACAAGAACGTGTAGTGAGTCCAGCATGAAATACATATAAAGAGTCAAGTCCAGAAACTATAAGTGAGACCAGCAAGAAATGCAAGAGAGTCCAGATTATAAAGAATGAACTCGGTGTCTTTGAAATACTTGTTTTGACATGTAAACGGCTAGGAGTAAGTACGGCTCAACGCGCACTGGGTGCGCGGCTGCTATCATTTCAGATTAGACCAGAGGGGGTGGTTCCTGATGATTCCAGATGGAAATATTTACATGTCTACTCGAGTATTTTCCCGTCCTGACTAGTACAAGTGAATCCAAGACCCGACACGTAAATCAAGTATGAGTCCAGCCTGAAACATGAGTGATGCCTGTAGTGATGCCTGTAGGTGATGCCAGTAGTGATTCCAGAATAGAGTCCAAAATATGAAAGATACGTGTCGCAAGTAAATGAATCCAGAAATACCAGTTCGTGTCCCGTGTTATGCCAGAAAAATTAGATGATACTATACTAGAAGCTGAATCATAATAATCATCAGATAATGAAAACTATCAGAGAATGTACTCGCCTGACGTCCTGAGCAACTTGCAATCCGAACTGGTGTCGCAAGGACCTATTACGAAAAGCAAAGTTAAACATGGTTCTAATGAGTTAAACAGATATAAAATAACTAAAAATAGGCTTCTAGGGTCATTCTAGGTTAAACGGGTCAAACCGGTAAAATCTTGGTCAAAAAGTCAACTCTAGGTCCAAAAATTCAACCCTAGGTCCAAACTAGGTCAAAAGTTGACTTTGGCGGTCAACCGAGTCAACTACGGTCAAATCTAGGTCAAACTAGGGTGCTCCTAAAAATCTACGTCAAAACTAGGTCATTAGGCTAATAAATCCTCAAACTCGCCTCCTTGAGATACGGGGATACCCTCGGTATCCGATACCTCGACCTAAGTTATACGTCCCGTCTATACCCCATATAATATATACCAGCACGTATATATATATAACTATATATATAAAAGCAAGTCTAACCTCAATCCTAGGCCAAAACTCAATACCTTGTCCCGACGCTCAATACCTTGAGTATCTCAAGGTATTGAGATACTCAAGCCTTACCCCTCACTAACACTAGCTAACTAACTATCTATCTATATATATACACTACCATATACTAATATATATATATAACATATATCTAACTATATAGATATATATATATAACCTAGTGTATAGGTAAACACCTCAATACCTTACCCCGATACCCAACTTATCTCAATACCTTGGTATATCAAGGTATTGAGATACCTCTCTAAACTCAACCCTACTACCCCTCTAGCTAACTAACTATGCATAAACATATATATCTAGCTATAGTCTAGGCTAAATATATATATCTAATACATATATGCATATACCTAGGTATCTACATATATATATATCTCACATACACACATATACACATACCTTATATATATAACCAAACTCATAAATATATATATATATATATATACATATATATATATATACATATATATATATATATATATATATATATATATAGTATCTATACATATATATAGCTATATGTGTATATATATATATATATATATATATATATATATATATATATATATATATATATATATATATATATATACATATAGATATATGTATATCTAATACCTATCTATCTATCTATCTATCCATCTATTTATATACCTATCTATCTATCAATCTATATACCTATCTATCAATCTATTTATGTATCAATCTACCTATTAATCTATCTAGATATCCATCTATCTATCTAGATATCTATCTAGCTATTTACCTATCTATCTATCTATCTATCTATCTATATGTCTATCTATCTATCTAATCTATCTAGTTACCTATATATCTATCTATCTAGTTATCTATATATCTAACTATCTAGTTATCTATATATCTAACTATCTATCTATCTATTGATCTAACTATCTATATATTAATCTATCTATCAATCTATTTATCTATCTATCTATTAATCTATTTAGCTAATAGATTTCCCTCTCCCTCGCTACTAGTTGCTACTGCCGCTACCCCTGCTGCTGCGCTTGCTGCTGCTCCTGCTGCTGCAGGATACTGCTGCTGCTGCTGCGCTGTCGCAGCACCGCACGAGCACTGTTGCGCGCTGCTGCGCGCTAGTGCGATGCTGCTGCTGCTGAAGATATTGCTACTGCTGCAGCGATCTGCTGTCGCGGCGCTGCCGCGGTGCTGCAGCGCCTGCGCGTTCTGCTGCCTCGCTGTTCTGCTTCGCTACAGCGGCTGCTCTGCTGCGTTCTTCGCTGCGCACTGCCACCCCCCCCCCCTCTCGACACACCAGCAAAACACACACACACACACACACACACACACACACACATATATATATATATATATATATATATATATATATATATATATATATATATATATATATATATATATATATATATATATATACACACATATATATATATAGAACCACACACACACACATATCTATATATATATACCAACATATATATATATATATATATACACACACACACAACTATAAATATATATACACACACAAGCGCACACACACACACACACACTTATATACACAAACACACACACACACACACACACATATATATATATATATATATATATATATATATATATATATATATATATATATATATATATATATATATATATATATATATATATATATAAACTCTTATATATATATCTACACACACACATATATAAATATATACACATACACACACACATACTCAAACACACAAATATATATATAAATACACTCACAAACACACATCTATATATATACACACACTCATAAATATATATATATATATATATATATATATATATATATATATATATATATATATATATATATATACTCACTCACACACACTCACTCTCACACACCCTCACGCACTCACTCTCACACACACTAACACACACTCTCACAAACACACAACCACACACACAAATATACATATATATATATACACATACATACATACATACATACATACATACATACATATATAAACACACGCACTAATACTCATACATATATAAATAAATATATATATATATATATATATATATATATATATATATATATATATATATATATATATATATATATAACCACACACTCACACACACGCTCACACACCCTCACACACACACTCTCACACACACTAACACACACATAAACATATATATAAACACGTATACAAATATATATATATATATAGAAACACACACACAAATATATATATATACATATATACCTATATAAACACAACACACCCAACACACAACAACGCACACAACACTCCACCAACACGCGCCCAACGACCCCTACACGCACAAACACATAAATATATATAAAATATAACCCGAGAACTCTAGCACACACTCCCCGAAGCTAACCCAACGCGCGCACAAACCCGAAACTAGAAAACCAAGTCGAAATGGCCATTCGGTCATTTTGACGAATACGCGGTGTGCGGTTCGAAAAACCTCCTGAAACGCACACCAAACCAACTCGAAATCGGCCTAAAATTTACCCACGGATTCTAAACAATGTCTACATCCTAGAAAAAATTCTACTCCGTTGATTCTAGGCCCGTGGCAAAAATGCGCACGTACTTAGAACCGGCGACGATGAAAACCCCAAAAACGTCCGAAACGCCCATTTCTCTGCGACACGACTTCACGTGTCCGAACGGAGACACGCACTAACCCTCAAGACATCCGACAACGTCTATCTAGGTCCGTCTAACCTAGGGCATCACCCAAAATTGGGCCAATCTCGGATTTCACCCGAAATTGACACAAAATCTAGTGTTAAAGTCTCCAAACACAACCAAACTAGTTCCAACTTTCTCCCACGAATAACCCTAAGATTTAGGAAGGTTCTAAACTACTAATTATACTATATAAGAGCAATTAGAAGGGGGGAAATTAGGGTTTACCTCTTGGGAGTTGAAATCCTAAGCCAAAGTCTTCAAAAAGCTCTAAATCCACCACAACAAGCTTCCAAGCTCCCAATCCAAGCTCCAACACCAAATATAAGCTCTATCCACCTAGGTTAGATAAGAATATAGGATTAAGGTTCACATCCAAGAAGAATAGAAGAAGAAAGAGAAGAAATAGGGTACTTACTTGGAGTGGGAAGAAGAAAGGAAGAAGAAAGAAGTAGTGGAGAAGAAGAAGAAGAAGAAGAAGAAGAAGAAGAAGAAGAAGTGAAGGAGAAGAGAATGGGGCTGCTGGTGTGCGGGTCTGGAAGTGAGGGGGCTGTGGTTGATCGGCCACACACAATAAAAGGGTTTCCAAAGTTCCAAAATACCCAAAATGCCCTCTCCTAACTTGGGTTTTGGGTTTGGGGTTCCAAAAGCACTCAAACTAACTCCCAATCTCTCCAACTAACCCACTAAAAATATAATAAATATTCTAAACCCAAAAATAAGTCTCACAAGGGTGTGGGTTGGGTCGGATATGGGTCCACTAGGGTCTGACATGGGTCCAGGCTAGCCAAAACCCTAAAACAATCAATAAAAATATAATACAACCATTAATTAAATATAAATATAATTAAATATAAATAATACACAATTAACCCAAATAATAAATAAAAAATATCTGGCTCTGGAAATGGGGTGGTGACAAATACCCCGAGATATACGGGACAGGAGCTGACACTGGAGCAGTACTGGCATCAGAGGACGAGTTTGTGCCAGAGGATTTCTCTTGAGTATTCTGTTACATACTTAGTTATTTATGCTTCCAGTTATTTTATATCTTGACTCATAGACTTATGTATTGACTTATTCTTTTTTTTTATTTTATCGGGTTGTTCCCCGAGACACTACAAATATTGACTTAATGATGGACTATTTTCTTTATCTATTATCTTGATTAGTCTATCATATTTAGTTATGTTTCTTTCTGTGGATGATATTAAAATTATTCTGTGATAGATGGTGTAGACTGTATTTATATTTATTACATGTTGATACTTATTACAGCTTAAGTGCACTCTAACGGGTCCATTAAATTGGGTTTGCCCATTGGAGTTGTGTTGCTGACCATTACCACGTGGCTAGTCCCTCGGTATTTTGGGACTGGGATGTGACATAGTTTTTGTGGTGGCGCATGCAGGTCAACGACTATATTACTTTAGTTTTAACTAAGGAACCGAGCAAGCCTGCAATTAGGATAGAATAAATTATAGGATCTCATCCACTTGTTGATCTGTTCTTGACCTCTATATCGACTTCAAAATAATTTTTTGACTTGCATCCTGTCTTGATTCCTCTGTACGCCTCTTATAGTTTACTTTGGATACAGAGTAATGGATCCACGAGCCAGCGACGAGACTCCCGTGCGTACACCACAAGGTATTGTGGTCACCTACGACGATGGAGTGATACCATTGGGTGGAGATCCATCCACTCAACAAAGCAATCAAGCAGATCATCACGTCTCAAGGTTCCGGCGAGACGATATTCCACCATCGCCGCAGTTTACTCCACTAATGTTCGTTTTTCTATCAGGACAGCCTATGGACGGACAACAGATATTTCAAATATTCTACGCAATGATGCAAGCACAATAGCAGGTTAATCAAGAGGCCCAGCAACGCCAGACGAAAAACTTAAAGAACAGCCTAGTGACAACACTAGAGCAGGCAAACCCACAAGCTAGACGACCATCGACGGGATATATAATTAATTTTCGCCAACTGAAGCCCCGTATCTTTTCAGGCAAGGAGGAGCCCACTGAAGTTCATGAGTGGCTCACAAACACTCAACATCAATTTGAAGCAGTTGAGCTTCCGATGGAGCGTTGGATGACTGTCGTCAAGATACAGTTGACAGGCAATGCACATCACTGGTGTCTATCCGAGGAGAGATGGCTCGGACCAGACCGAGTCACTTGGGAGAAGTTCTCTAGACTCTTCCAGGAGATGTACATTTCAGCCATTGCCAGAGCAAAACTTAGGGATAAGTTTAACCGCCTCATTCAAGGCAACATGACGGTAGAAGAGTACAATGCAGAGTTCATTCGTTTGAGTCGCTTTGCCCCTACTCTGATTCCGACAGAAGAGGAGAAGATGGAGAAGTTCTTCGACGGACTTACCTTTGAGCTACAGAGATTAATCGGCTCCGTTGTACCTACTTCTTATACGGACGTCCTTGCTGCGGCCCGACGCAAGTTAGGATTATGCTTGATTTGCGGATCCAACCAACATTCAACCAAGGATTGCCCTGAGCGTCGAGAGGGAGCACCAATGGTAAACCGACAAGCTTTACCAGCACCGGAAGGATATCAGCCGAGGCCACATTTGGCACCCCAGGCACCACTCTTCCAACAGGCCCAGCAACAGCAGAGAGAACCACCACAAGAACGTGGACAGGCTTTTGCGTTGACAGTTAAGGAGGCACAGACTCCAGGATTAGCGAATATGAGTAAGATTTAGTTTTATCATAACTAGTTATAATAGCGAATATTCCTAGTAATACTTTAGCATGTGCCTGTTAGTTCCATTCCCTAGCCTATACCTAGTATTATGTTAGCATGAACTTGTTAGTCTAGATTAGTAATATATCAGTGGTATCCAAGTTTTCATAAGCTATAATTGATCTTCGTTCTAACCAGGCTCCTTTACTCTTGAGTTACTTATCTCTCATTGCCTAGGGAAAAGTTTTTATTTCTTCCCTACGTGTTCGGCTTGAACAAAACCCTCACCCTTCCTCCCAATTTTTTCTTATTCATGTTCCCTTATCCTTTGTGTCGTGCTTCAACAAACATGTCTTGCAACCGCATTATCTCTTCTGGACCAAACCTTTTCTTGACCTGTTATGTTTTATTTTCTTAATTGCGATAACGCAATTCTTTTAAGGTGGGTAGATTGTAAACACCCTGATTTTTAGAATTTAGTTTAAATTTTTTATTAATTATTATTGTAGAAATTTTTTATTATTTTTAGTTAATTATAATAAATATTCTTCATGGATTTATATTTTTGTGTATTAAATTAATTATTAAAATAGTACAAAAATTATATTTTTGGGTGTATAATTAATAATAGAATATTGTGTAATTTTTTTGGAATTTATTGGGGCCCAAAACTATTTCTAATGGCCATATATATTTATTGTTTTAGTAAAACCAACCCAAACCAACCTAAACCGAACCAACTCAAACCTAACTAACAAACCCGGATCCTAACCCGTATCCACTAATCTGCTAACCCGAACCCATTCCCATCTACAGTACCAACCCCAAACCCCCGCAACGTCCCCTCTCTTCCTCTCTCCAAACGGCCGTACCATCTCCTCTTCATCTCCTCGTAACTCCCATCCTGACACCCTATATAAATCCTAGTCTAGACCACCCCCACCACCATCATCTCCTCTTCCAATCCCGATGAGCCGCCGCTGACATCGACCGTCGGACCGTCGCCGCCGCACGCCGCAAACCGTCGCCGCAAGTCACCCAAATTTCGAGCAGCAGCAGAGCAGTAAGGTACCCTACTTCTAGCCCATGTATCTTCCTGCACAGTAGATTAATTTATGATCTGTCAAATCCTATACGAAGACCACATGACCCTCTTGAACCCTGTGTAATTAGTTCGGTGTATCATGTCCTGTGTCGGTCGTAATTCGCGACGCAAAACAGGAAAAAAATGACCAGTAATATTTTAAATTTACTGTGTAATTACTGTTCCAACCCTGTGTAATTACTGTCGAATCCTATACCTGTCGAATCCTATACGAAGACCACGTGACCCTCTTGAACCCTATGTAATTACTGTTCCAACCACCCATGTTCATGTCTGATTTTCTTCCAACCTAGTTAATATTTTAAATTCTACTTGAACAGTAATTTAGACAACATAAACAAGTTTTAATATCTTCAATTAGTTTATTTTAATTCGATGTATGCTGTGATTTATTCGATGTTGTAATCTGTCAAAAAACTTGGTTTTCTAAATCCGAAATTTTTTGAAACAGGGTGCGTCCCGCTAAACGATACGACTTCGTCGTGTATAAATTATACCGAAAGGTATGTATCGTCAATGCAGATGTGTGAGATTTTACGGAAGTTAATTTGGATGTACGTGCACACCGAAATCAACGCGTATCCGTCAAAAAGTTCGGTATCGGTCTGTTCTGACACTCGTCATAATTTTGTGTGTACTTATCGTTTCGCAACAAAACTTATGCCATCGGATTCACAGCGTTAAGCTGGTCCTGTGACCCAAGTTCTGTTCTATTCTGAGAACGTTGACGAAATACCATTTTGCGGGCCCCACAGTTCTACTTGACGGACGATTTCGTGATCGACTTATCATAATTGAGTTCTGGACGTTCCGTTGGGTTGCTATCGTTCTGGACTCGTAGACACTATATTTGACGAATTTGGAGAACTTTATCTCTGGCACATTTTTTTGTGCGAAGTAGGCCACATGTGGACCCCGCTTTGACCAGAAACTGTTAATTTTGTCCCATGTGTCCAAATTGGACTTATGGGTAGTCAATCCTAGTTATTTCAAGTATTTTGAGAGCAATGGTAATGTTTGTTTCAGCATTCGGAGACGTACCTGGAGATTTCACTTATCTCGGAGTAACTGACGGAGCTCAGAACACAGACAAATGTACCTTGCCAACTTGCAGTAGATCCTGTGACATTATTGTTTGAGTTCTTTCCATATACTTTTGTGATGTACCTGTTCAACCTAGGACCGTGAGACGTTGCTTAACATCCGAACAAGATTCGGGTGTCAACGCCATACGCGGAGTCGTGTAACGTTACTTAGAGAGTTGATACCACGATCATATATATTTTCGTGCTTGCTTTACCAAGTACTTCATACCATAGGACACTTAATACTATTCATGTGACAGAATCTTTCGTGAGTTATTTATGGTGATTCTGTATAGGCTTACAGGATTCGTGACATAAGACTTGCATATACATAGATATCATTATGACTCATTGTACTAGCTAGAGGTCATGATCTTGCGTGTTATGGACATGAGATATCGTGGACATGAGACATGTGATTACATTGGGTGGGGAGAGACACACAGGCTACATGCTAATTATATACATATATACTTTATTATTGTGGTGCTTTAGTCTCTGTTCCAGAGCTTGGCCCATTACGTGATATTAATGTTACCGGCTCCCCGACACAGAGCTTGTAGTGGTTTCAGCATGAGTACTAGTGATGCTCTCATTTGCATTTCACTTAGCTGCTTACATAGCTTGTCCTGAGGATTTATTTTATTTATTGTATTTCATTTGGCTTTAGTTATTCTTGTACCTTGTTATGTCCCCTGAGGACCTGGATCCGGATTATGTTCCCAGGTACAGGAGAAGGAATACTCCGAGATATACGAGACATGAGCTGACGCTGAAGCAGTACTGGCACAAGAGGACGAGGTTGTGCTAGAGGATTTCTCCTGAGTATTCTGTTACATACTTAGTTATTTATGCTTCTAGTTATTTCATATCTTGACTCATGGACTTATGTATTGACTTATTCTCTTTTCTTATTTTATCGGGTTGTTCCTCGAGACACTACAAATGTTGACTTAATAATGGACTATTTTCTTTATCTATTATCTTGATAAGTCTATCATATTTAGTTATGTTTCTTTCTGTGGATGAGATTAGAATTATTCTGTGATAGATGGTGTAGACTGCATTGATATTTATTACAGCTTAAGTACACTCTAATGGGTCCATTAAATTGGGTTTGTCCATTGGAGTTGTGTTGTTGGCCATTGCCACCTAGCTAGTCCCTCGGTATTTTGGGACTGGGGCGTGACAGATTGGGAGTTTCGTTCTTCCCTCGATCGTTGGATCGGTTGGGGTCCTACGCGGGCTCCGCACAGGTTCTCCGATCCGATGGTGTAGGGGGACGGGACTTTGGCAGGACTCCTAGGACTAATATCCCGATCCGTTCTCTCTCTCTCTCTCTCTCTCTCTCTATATATATATATATATATATATATATATATATATATATATATATATATATATATATATATATATATATATAGAGAGAGAGAGAGAGAGAGTATATATATATATATATATGTGTGTGTGTGTGTGGGGGGTGCTTACTTGACTCTGAGGCTCATTATTTTGGATACAAATAAGTATATGTTTTATTAGAGCATCATTAATAAGGTTCATTCCTTAGATTCTAGATTTAAAATGTAGGAATTCATTTTGTAGAATAGTAAATTCTATTCCTAGTTACAATTTTTAGATTTTCGATCTCATCCCAACGATAGGTGCTTAGGGTTGGGCTTTCCAATTTTTAGATTCTAGATTATAGGAACTCATTTTGTACAATAGTAAGTCCCAATTTGGAGTCCAACTTTCTAGATTCTATATTTTATTAAAAAAAAATTCATCAATTTTTGACCACACAATCTTTAGGCTCAGAGCTCAAATTATAATTTTCTACTATTCTTGTACAAACCCAACACATTCTACATTTACATTTTTTTTTTGAAAATTTGGACCCCAAATTGCATTGGAGAGTCCCAACTACTAATGTTACTCTTAGAGCATCATTAGTCAGGCTCATCCCACACTCTAGATTCTATATTCAAATATATAACTCATTTTGTAGAATAGTAAGTCACATCCCTAGTTCTAATTTCTAGATTTTTTGTCTCATTCCACCCATAGGTACCACGGGTTGGGCCTTCCAATTTCAAGATTCAGATTGTATGAACTCATTTTGTAGAATAGTAAGTTCCAATTTGGAGTCCAATTTTATAGATTCTGGATTTTACAATTTTTTTTTCACACAATATTTAGGACCGGAGCTCACTTTATCATTTTCTACTATTCTCATACAAATCTAACATATTCTACATTTACCTTCTTCTTCTTTTTTAATTTGGACCCCAAATTGTATTGAAGAGTCCCAACTACTAATGATGCTCAGAGCATCATTGGTAAGCCCCATCCCACATTCTAGATTATAGATTCAAAATGTAGCAGCTCATTTTGTATAATATTAAGTTTCATTCCTAGTTCCAATTTCTAGATTTTCGGTCTAATCTCACCCATAGGTGCAAAGGGTTGGACCTTCCAATTTCTATATTCTAGATTATAGGAACTCATTTTGTAGAATAGTTAGCCCAAATTTAGAGTCCAACTTTTTACATTCTAGAATTTACATTATTTTTTTCCATGTCAATTTTTGACACACAATTTTTAAAACAAGAACTTATTTTATCATTTTCTACTATTCTTATATAAATTCAACACATTCTATTTTTATTTATTTTTGGTCTCAAATTATATTGAAAAGTCTATTCTTATATAAATTATATAAATTATAAACTCAATTTTTGGTCTCAAAATATATAAATTCAACACATTCAACACATTCTATTCTTATACTATTCTTATGATGCTCTTAGGCCTTGTGGCATCACATGGATGCCAGGTCAACCCTCTTTCACATTTATTGCACACTAACACGAGTTATAGTCACGACATGTTTTCTCCCTATTTCATACACTCGAGTCAAATATTGTCAAATAGAACATGGATGCGGATCCACTAGCCCAAGGGCTTGAACTCTGTGCCCTTCTTGTACATGCGGTTGGATTTTAAACATGGTTGTCGACTTGTTGTTGATGATCCATACTTCAATTTGACCTCTCTTACGGTCGGATTAAGTCGAAGGCTGAAATTTTGTTCACCCTCTAATTTTCTCGAGTAGCTAATCGAAGAGAGCAAAGAAAATATCAGAATAGGGATCAAGTCGAAGGAAGAAAGTTTAATATGCATGACCTGATAATGAATGATAAAGGAAATTTGGCTAATACCATCTCATATAAACAAATGGAAAGTGATGTATTGCTATAGTGGACCATTGCCTGCAAAAAAATTGCACAAGCTCTACTTATTATAGTTACTGGGAATGTACGCTTACATTGTAAAATAATACTAAAAAAATAAATATAAATTTATTATAAAAATTGTCATTCCAAGAAATTAAACTCAAGCAATCAAGAAATTTATTTTATATGTTTTTAACCACTTTAGCTAGAGTTGTTTAGTTATAAATATATCATATTAGATAGTTAAATATTTGATTTTTTTTTTAATAATTAATAAAGTATTTAGATAGTTATTTTTTTATTAATTTTTTAATTGATCTAAATGATGATATACATTCAGTTTGGACGACTTGTTCTTTGAGCCGTTTTCAAGTTGCATTCTAGTAGTAGAGATAGTGTAAAAGAATTAACAATTGATGGCTCTTCGCGAGTAGGGTACATTGATCCCAAATCAACATTTTCGTCATTTTTCTCATTGAGTTCAAGTCCAGTCGTCATTTTTCTCATTGAGTTCAAGTCCAGTCGTTGTCCGCCACCCGGCTCGGCCTAACCTGATCCAGAACCATCTTGAAATAATGACCTGAGCAAAAGGTGCATAGGAGTTTTGGATCTGAACGTACGTACAGATGAAGGAGACGTCGCGCGGAAAGCATCAACGAGGGCGAAGTCGGAGCCGTGGAAGAAGACGATTGCGCCGAGGAATGGAGTCTGGCGATCTTCAACGATTATTGCTAAAACCAGGGCCGGTCCTGAACAAGTGCACCAAATGCGTCGTGGTTAAAATAATTATGATGTAAGTGATTAGTTATAAAAAAAAATATTTATGATGTAGTGGTTAACATAAAATAACTATGATATAGTATTTAACATAAAATAATTGTGACGTAGTGGTTAAAATATTAGTAGGTTTTTAGTTCAAATCTTGACGATAAGAATATTTTTAATTTTTAATTTTTAATTTTTAAATTTTTAAATTTTTTTTTTTATATTATATATGGACGTTCATTTTGAAAATTTGTTTTGGGTCTCCATGAGCTCAGGGTCGGTCCTGGTTAAAACTTACATGGGCAGGAAAAATAATGGAAGAATTTTAAGGAATTAAGTTGAATTTGGTCTGCAGGTTTGGAATATGCAATGTAATACTAATTGATATTATTATATTGTAAGTTTAATTCAGATATTTGGTTCGGAAATTTTTATACAAAGTATTAAATTTTATCTGAATTGTGCACATAGCGTTAATTTTTAAAAAATGCAGAATAAAACTGAAAACGTCCAATTATAGGAGTTTTTTTTTTAATTCTAAAAAAATGGATCAAGAAAACGTCCAAACAAAATGCACTACCGTTGGACGTTCAAAAATGCTGATAGGACGTTTTTTTTTTACTTCAAAATATGTATAATCATTCAAACCATTAACCCATAAATCATGTTAGCTAACCATAAGTCACACATATTTTAATATTATAAGTACCTATACATAAATTTTGCATTTTTATATGTAAATTTGTTTTATGCAAAAAAAAAAAAAAAGAAGTCCATTTGGAGTTTATTGAGAGGAAAACGTCAATTCCCTTGACGTTTTTACCGTTAGATAGTTAAAAAGAAAAATGTAAGAAAAATGCTCTATGGAAGTACATTATTTTTGGGACTAAAACGTCCTTCTACGTGACCTTTTTTGTGTGTGTAAATTAGTGGTTAATCACACCAACCATAAGAGATTACATAAAGGTTCAATGATAGAACATTTGTTTGAGTATGACATTTTAGTTGTCAACTTTAATGCTTCATATTCTTGAAAAAATTTGACTAGTCCTTCCTTTTATTTACCATATTTAAGGATGTACTATACTGTTTTACTATAATGTAAGATACTTCTAATTTTTTACGGAATCAGGCATGACTAACAGAACTCCCCCTATGCGGACAATTTAAGACGAAAATATCCCTTCCCCTGTTGTCTTCTATCCCGAGAACCAACCCCCTCCCCCCGGCCGCTGCCCCCCCCCCCCCCTCCACCCTCCCGTCATGCGCATCCCCGACGCTGCCCCTTCCGCGGTGCGCCTCCCCACCACACACGCCCTCTCCTACGTCATTGCTAGCTGTAGCCGCTGTTGCTTCCCCTCCACACACTACTGCTAGCCGTCGCGCTCCTCTCCGCCGCGCGCACCCCCACTCCCCCCATCCCCTCTTTCTCCGGTCGCCCCCGCTGCTAGTTGTTGCTGTCGTCGTTGCTGCTGGTGGCACCGGAGAAAGAGGGGAGGTGAAGAAAAAGGGGGGGAGGAGAGAGAGCACAGTGGAGTGGGGGGGAAGGGTGGGGGGTCTCGGTATAAAAGACAATGGGGTAAGAGATGTTTTGGTCAAAATTTTGGGTCAAAGGAGTTGACCGTGAATCCTAGACAATTTTCGTCAAAAGTAGATGGTGTCTTACATTATGGTAAAATAATGGGATGTGTAACGACCCATTCCGCCCAAGCGGGGAGCCGATTCAAACGGCGCTAGTGCGATGACTCGATCCGTTTTGCTTAGTGAGAAGACTCGCTTGAGGCAAATGATTTCAGACTTGGCCCTTCAGGAGTTCAGAATTAGACTTTCAAATGCGCGCTCGGAGTATCGCTCGGCCGAGGCGAATCATCGCTAAAGTGGGTGACTAAGATAAACTTGTCTTTGCTTAGCCTGCACACATAAAATATGGACGATACATGCTAGTCGCTAGGTGGATCACCCATTGCATGCTAATAAAGAATACGACGCACCTAGCTAAGGGAATAATCACATCTTGTATTGCTTGTGTTAGAACTTAGAAATAAAATTTGGCTTATAATTGGCCCCTCGCATGCTACCTTAGCTTCGTGCTAGTAGACTCCGCTAATGCTTCGAGTGGATCATTATATACTCTTCGTAGTACACTGCTTCACATGTTTACACTGCTCGTCTCATAGATTATGTCGTCTGATATGCCCCTGTATGATTTCGTTCCTCGCACTACCCCTTAGACCCGTGTTAACGTAAAGGCTATGTTCTAAAGTAGACTACATCGCATGTTTCCTTATGCTTATGCTTCAACAATGTTTCAATGCTTGTCTGCTTTACATATTCGTTATGCTTGTTGTAATTTTATGCCACAACCATGTAACACTATCCATGTCTTGCATTCATCTAGTTCACCGAAAGACTATCAAATAGTCGTTCTGTGCAAGTATGAACATGGAAGTATTCGGGACCGTTGGGTCGCCAAGGCATTTTTCGAACTAGAAAATTGCATCAAGTCAAGTAAAGTAAGAATCACAGCTCGTGGAGCAAGACTCATTCAGGTATTCGGATCATTGGTAGTCTTTCTCGAGCTGGTGAGATGGTGTATGTGCCTCGGGTACTTATTGCTACACCCATCTCCGCCCAAGAGACTACGCATCATTCAATGGCTAAGTGAATCAAGATTGAACATGTCATATCGTGAATCTGGAAGACCCAAGACTTGCGTGGTCGCGGACAACTCGTGCACGAGGTAATTGTGGATTACTTGGACGATCACCGGGGAACTGGGATCGTGCCGGCCTAGGAGAAATCATATGGGGACTCCTCGAGCTTTAGCGGGATGGTGTGTGTGCCTCGAGTTTTTAGCCCTACACCATCACGCCAAAAGAGTCTGGGTCTCTCATGTTTCAGCGGGATGGTGCGTGCCTCGAGTTTTTAGCGCTATACCCATCTCCGTCTAGAGACTCTTCCAAATGTGTAAACCCCCTAATTTTTCAAAATATTTAAATCTGGATTTTTTTACAATTTTCTGGAATTTTCTGTAATTTAAAAACAGGATTTTAATTATTCAATAATTTTTAAATGATAATAAACAATATTAAAATATTATGAAAATAATATTTTTGGGTGTAAAATAAAAAACTGGACTTAGGGCAATTTTTCTGGAATTTATCGGGCCCCGGACCTATTTTTAAAACACCTAAAACTATTTATTTAATTAATTATTTATTTATTGATTGATTTACTGATATTATTATTATTAAATTTTTTTTTTTAAATAAACCCAAACCTGAGCCCGGCCCGGCCCATTGGGCCCAAACCGGGCCCAGCCCCAACCCGGCCCAGCCCCTGCCTAGCGGGTCGGGTCGAATCCGCCCGCCCGAACCCGACCCGACCCGGCGCCCGTCTCCCCCACGATCCCTCTCCCCCGCGCCCCGCTCGGCCCGCAACCGCCCCGCCCGCGCTTCTCGGCCGCCCGCCCGCGTCTCCCGGCCTCCCCTCCGCTCCGCTCAGGCCACGACACCCCCTCCTCCGCCTCGCCCGGCCCCTCTCTCCCTGCCAACTCCTACTTAATCCCCCTCCCTCTTCCCTCTCCGGCCACACCGCCCTAGCCCCCGCTCCGTCGACCTCCGCCCGCAGCCGCCACCCGCCGTGGCCTCGCCCCGCCGATCTCCTCCTCCTCCGATCTTCCTCCTCCGATCTTCCTCCGTGGCCTCGCCCCCAACTCCTCCTCCTCCGATCTTCCTCCTCCCCTCGTCGACGCAGCCGGCCGCAGCAGCAGCAGCTCCCCGCTGCCCAGCCGCCGTCGACGCAGCCAGCGCCGCCGTGAGCCGGCCGCCGCCTCGCCGCGTGCCCCCGGGCCCCCTCCGCCTCAGCCTGGCCGCCCAGTCGCCGCCCTCCACCGGCCAGCGTCCCCAAACCCTAACCCTAGTTTTCGATTTTGTATCCGACACGTGTCGGACACGATTCGGACCCCGGTTTTCGGGTCCCGTTCAGGTGCGTGTATCTTCTTGCTCGTAGCTCGGATTTCGAATCCGTAAATTGCGTTGCGAAGCCTGTATGACCTTCTCGATGCCCGGACAAACCGCTCGGGGCATCGCGTCCTGTGGTGATCGTACACCGCGATCCAAAAACAGAAAAAACCAGACCCTGTTTCACCCCGGAACTGAGTACGCCCCGCCAAACGGGACGACTTGGTCGCGCGCGGTCTTTACAGATACGTGCGCATCGTCGATACGGACGTGTGGGATTTCGCGAAAGCTGATTCGGGTGTGCGTGCACACCGGAATCAACGCGTATCCGCGGACATCGCCCCGTATCCGTACTTTCTGGAACGCGCCCTAACTTTGTGTACACACGTCGGATCGAGACGAAACTTACGTCATCGGACTCGTAGCAATACGCTGGTCCTGTGGGTCAAGTTTGGTTCAATTCTGAGAACGTTGACGAAATCGCGTATCGTGGGCCCCACACAGGCCCCGCTCGACGGGCGATTTTGTGATCGGCTCATCGGAATTCAATTCTGGAAGTTCCGTTGGGTTCGTATCATCGTTCCTGATCTGTTGACACTAAGTTTGGTAAATTTGGAGACCTTTGACCCGGACACGTTTTTCGGTGCAAAGCGGGCCCGCATGTGGACCCCGTTTTGATCCGAAATTGTCGTTTTTGTCCTTGTCTCCAAATTGGACCCAAGGACAAGCGTTTCTAGCTGATTGATATTTTTTGGATCTAATGGTGATGTTTGTTTCAGCAACTGGAATACCGCCTGCAAATCCAACTGAAGTCAGAGCCGAAATCAGAGCCGGAACCACAGGCAAGTGTACCTTGCCAAATCCTGCAGCCTGCTAATTATTTTCTGGACTTAATTATGCATTAGTGGGCAGGTAAAACTTGCCAAGTCTCAGTAATTCTTGACATAGTATTTTACTTGATTTCTTGTGGAATTAAATGTAAACTTGTTTTAACTGCTTAACCTAGGAAGCGGGTGACGTGCTTAGTGTCCGATCATAGTCGGGTGCCAACTCCGTACGCGGGATTGTGTAACGTCACATAGACATGGATATCGAGAC
Source organism: Iris macrosiphon (assembly GCA_036927795.1). Taxonomy (NCBI): domain Eukaryota; kingdom Viridiplantae; phylum Streptophyta; class Magnoliopsida; order Asparagales; family Iridaceae; genus Iris; species Iris macrosiphon. Next base: position 313,326,682 of record JAYESA010000004.1, on the reverse strand, counting down.
CCGATAATTCTCGTACTTGTCCTATCAAGTACACCAGAACCCAGGACACTTGACACTATTTCATGAGACAGAGTCTTCCTGAGACATTCAAGGTGATTCTGTATAGGATGTATGTTTAATGACATAGACTTTACATTCTTAGACATTTGATTCATAGCTATCAGACTTGCTGCATTAGTTATAATCGTGCGTGACATGGACATGAGGCATCGTGGACATGAGACGTGGGATTACATTGGGTGGGGAGAGACACACAGACTACAGGCTGATATTATATATAAAATATAGTAGATATCATAGTGTAGTTCATAGTTATTGCCGCTACCGGCTCCCCGACACAGAGCTTGTAGTGGCTTCAGCCTGAGTTCTAGTGCTGCTCTCATATTGCATATCACTTAGCTGGTTACATAGTTTACCCTGCTGTTCATTTATTGCTGCACTGCTGATTTATTTTGGCTTGTATTTTCTGTACCTTGTTATGTCCCCTGAGGACCTGGAATGGACTATGTCCCCAGGTATAGCTGAAGAGAACTACCCCGAGGTGTACGGTACAGGAGCACTCTTTGGAGCAGAACCAGGAACAGAGGACGAGATAGTGGCGAAAGATTTCTCCTGAGCACCGGCTTCATCTACACAGTATTTTCATTTTCAGTATTTTATTTTCTGTCTATTCTCATTAAATGTAACAGACTAATTCTCAGAATGTTTCCCGAGATAAGCTTATTTGATATTGCTCATTTATTTCCATTGTATTATTTCTGGCATTACTCTGCGTTGTTCTGTGGATGAGATTAGAAATACCTGAGACTTGTAACATTTTCCTGCTAGACTACAGCTTAAGCATGCCCTGATGGATCCATTAAATTGGGTTGTCCATCGGTGCGTGCTGCTGGCCATTGCTCACGTGCTCAGTCCCTCGGCATTTTGGGACTGGGGCGTGACAAAATGGCTTGTAGCGCCAACGACCTCTTGTTTATGTAGATTAAGTCATTCTCGCTTAGTGGCAATCCGCGTGTGAGTGATTGCATCACATCTGGTAATCTGGAACATCTGATCGTTATGATTATAAGGCATTTGTACACATTTGAACATATTTGAGCACATGAGCGAATCTTCTGCAACACGTCTAATAACAAGTGTAACTCGTGTACCTGAAAGCAGAAGCCGCTCGTGTTTGCTTATGTAATTTTCCCTGGATTTCATTATATATACTCGTGCTTGGTTTAACTTGGTTTACCTTGGACAGTGAAGGATGGAATGTAAGTTGGTAAGTATCGTTGTATTCCTTTTATATCGCACGGCGTACTGCCGCACGAGTTAGACTTTTCATTATGCCATAAAACTGATTCTAAGGCAAGACTAGAAAGACAACTTTATAGCCGGTGCACGGAACCTATATAACGTGTTTGGATTTATCGAGCGGGCGAGAAGCCTCCCCACCTATGCATTCATGTACTGATAACCCACCAGATTGCTTGCAGGGGGCGGAAGAACCTCGTTCGGTGCAGAAATCCCTCGTGCGCGCTAAGGCATGGAGTTCGCTCTGTAACCTTGGAGCGTTGCATCCGTAGCTGAAGCACATATACAAGACATAGTGTTGGAACTTCGCATATGTATCATTCAACACTTGTAGCCACTTGGCACGCTTTTATTATTTCGAGAGAGAGGACTTGAGCGACTTGTAATCTCGGCCTAGCGCCGCTTGTAATACTGATTCAATATCAATAAATGGCTTATTTTACTTCCATACTTGTGTTATTCACTACTTCCGCTATTGACGACTATGTGAACTTGTTACCAATCGCATGTTCGTTTCTTATTCGCTGCATACGGACTATCTGTACGACTTTGTGGCTTAGCTATTTTTCCGCCTGTTCAGATTCATGGTCTTGCACGAGCGCAGTTTGTGCTCGTGCGGCATCACGTCCTGATGGGCACGATCGTCCCGCGGGAGCACTGGTGTGGTGATTCGCGCCTAGTGGGGACGGCCGATCATGCGGGAGATCGGGACGTGAAAGCATGCACCCTTAAATATGATAAATAAAGTGGAAAATAAATCAATAAATTTCTATAAAAATTTAGATTAAAAAATTAGAATATATTGTGATAGTTATTACAGATTTGATTATATCATATTATCTTTTAAACCAATTATATCATAAAAATCATTAATCTCAACTCCATTACAACTTAAAACTTATAAAGTTAGTACAATTTTTTATATACTTCTAATATTTTATATGTTTTTTATTTTTTTTATATCTTCCATAATATAACAAGACTTCAAAACAGCTCAAAAGTGAGCCGTCTAAGCCGTATGTATATCATCATCAATTAATTATTTTTTTTAAAATTAATATTACGTAAAAAATTGTTGAAAAAAAATTAAATTGGTTATAAATAACACTATAAAAATTCGAACGCATCCAACCTGAGAGAATACCTCCCACCTTAACCACATGAGTTACAAGAGATGTTTATTTATAATTAGATAATATTATGTAGCTAACTATCTCAAGACTCTTTATGAAAAGTAAAAATATATCCATAATTAATTAAAATTAAAATATAATCAAATATATAACAACTTCTAATTAAAATATAAAAATATATATAATAAATCTTAATTTAAATATATTTAAATAATTTTATATTAAATTTAGAAGAAGAAAAAATTATTTTATGAATTTATTAGTAAATATTAAGATTGGTCAAAGCAGAAAATATAAATGTCAACAATATATTAATAAATGACAAAAATAATTATTATTATATTATACAGTAAAGTCAATATTTGAACATAATTAAATATGGTAATATACTATTACCTTAATAACTCAATTATATTACAAATTCCATTCCATTATATTAGAATGCTAACATGAGACTCAAAATTAAGCACGAGGAACAAGAGGTTCCCATATTGTAACGTGATCCACATCAACACAAAATACCTTGCGAAAAAAGGCCCGTATAAAACTCAAGTGTGTTTTTCTTGTTGCCAAAAGAAAACACCGCACGAGAACGACATACATAATTTTGCAGAGTTTGAAATTTTGGTGTCCAGAAGAATAGGGTTGCACTTGGTTTACAAGGTTGACGCAGCCAACATGTTTTGACTTGGAATTTCATTTGTAATAAACCAAGAAATATGTTTATGACACTTAACAAAATAGTAGGGTATCACAAGAAACTGGATGATAGGTTCCAAAATGTGGATGACCTAAATCTGGAAGATAGCTAGCAAAATTTGACATCGTAGAAGAAAAAATTGGGGAATATCTGTAATATATTTGAATTTGAAAGTGGAGCAGAAAAGGTTACAGAAGAAATTGACAGAATAAAGAAGAGAAATCGAGGGTTTATTTCAGAGATCAGACATTTGGGAAAGAAGAAGAAAAACTACAAGAAAATAGAATTCTAATTGAAAGAAGAAAAACAACAACATACATTCTTCGATACCCCTCTCTCTCTCTCTTTCTACCCTTATATAGTTGGGAAGTAACATGATTATGAAGGCTAAAACTACAATTAAGACTAACTACACTTCACTAAATGTTTGTTGGAGCCATTCTGCTAAGCTGTTCTTTATTTACTGACTTAGAGTGAGTCATGGTTGAGTCAGAAATGAAGGTTGTGCTCTTCAGTCTTCAGGATAGCAGGTATACTTTCAAAAGTCATAAATGGAGGGAAATACTCTAGCTCAAGTTTGAGATCTGTTACTGAGCTTTCAGTCTCTGGAATTCCTGCTGCAAACAACACTCCAGTGACTGATACAAAAAAGAGTCGCATCAATACCCTCCTCTTAAATTGACCTTGTCCCAAGGTCATAGAAAGAATAATTTGGATCCCTGGATCCCATACCATCCCCCGTTCTTCTCCAGAATCTTTAAAATAATCACAATTTGCTTCTTTGAAATTGGACTCAATTCTCTGTGACATAGAATGCAAATGTGATTCCCTATCCTTCTTTTGTCCTGGAACATTTTGAACCTCTGAACCAGTAAAAACCTTTCCGGCAAAGACTCTGGCAAATGCAAAGAATTTTTCTTTGTCTGACTCTAGAATCATTTTTGAGACATTAAGCATGAGAGGGCCTTCTAGATCACGATTTTTGATATCATTGGCATAGAAATCATCAAAAGGACCTTCAAACAAATTCTTCAAACGGTACCTTTGTCTTCTTGAAGGAGAGGGGAGGTGGAAAATTATCATTTCCAGAAAAATATCACTACTAGAATAAGCGGGATTAGCGACGTATTTTAGCGACTCCTAGTAAATACGTCGCTAAATTAGCGACTCGGTAAAAATCGTCGCTAGGCGTCGCTAAATGGCGACATTTAGCGACGTTTAGCGACTTTTATTAAGATTTTATAAGAATAATCGCTATAAGTTCAATTAAGGTCGCTAAACGTCGCTAATATATCTGATTTAGCGACGTTTAGCGTCGTAATTAGCGACGTATCTATCAAAAATATTTAGCAACGTATTTAGCGACGTCTTTGGCGTCGCTAATTTTTATTTTAGCGACATTTTTATTTGACGTCGCTAAACGTCGCTAAATTTTGGTTAATTAGGGCTCAGTTTTCTTTTCTCCATCTGTCAAAAATTTCGAAAACGTTTCGATTTCCCCCGCCCCCCCCCCCCCTCCGGCGACCGGGTCTCCACGGCTGCGCCTACTCCGGCATCCCCCTCCTCCTCCTCGAGCTCTAGGTAATCTCTCTCTCTCTCTCTCTCTCTCATGTGACACTAACACAAGACACACACACGCACACAGACACGACACGCACACAGACACGACACACGCACACAGACACACACGACACACACACAGACGCAGATACACACACACGACACACACACAGACGCAGACACACACACGACACACACACACAGACGCAGACACACATACACAGACGCAGATTAGGGTTAGGTTAGGTTTAGGGTTAGATTTTTTGACCTGGGGTTAGGGTTAGGGTTAGGTTTAGGGTTTTTGAGCAGGGGTTAGGTTTAGGGTGTCACATTAAAGTTTTCAATGACATTATTAATAGGATTTTCTCTGATTCTAGTCTCCTAGCTCACTGACACAATACACATGGGACCTTGGTGTGTGTAGGTGTATAAGACCTAGGCATCAATTGTTAGTTTGGGTATTTGCAACAATCTTAGTCCCCGGCACTCTATTGTGACATCACTACATAAGCCCTTACTTGTTGGTCTTTCCCCATTGTCCCCCATGACATCAAATAGTTTCTTATCTGATGACGGAAGGCCAAGTCTTTCACTAAAAACTGTGTCAATAAAGCTGTGGGTTGATCCTGAATCAACCAAGGTCATTTATAATTTCTTATCCTTACCCCAAATTCTCTCTCCTAAAAAGTTCATTAAGTAGTTGATTGAGGTCTAGTATTTGTGGTAATATCTTGAAATCTAGCTTTTGTTCCTGTATAAGACCCTTCTTAGCTGCTTCAGTATTGGCTAGAGGATAGCTGTTAGTGTTCACCAAATTCTCTTTAGGATAAGAAGTAGCCCATTGAATCCTCCTAACTACTGATATCTTTGCTTCCAGAAGCCTAGCCACTTGCATAGCTGCTGGCAAAATGATAGGGCTACATACCTGGACCTCATATCTCACCTCCTCCATAAGACCCCCAATGTACCGACTCACGAGACATCTCTCAAGAAACCCAGTCAACCTTTTAGACAACTTCTGAAATTGCAGTCTATAGTCATGAACTGTGCCTTCCTGTTTCAAGATTTTTATTTCAATAACATGAACTGTGCAGTCTATACTACTATTTACTTTAATCTTTATCATCCAAATCTCATAATTCAATTTCAATTTCAATTACAATCATATAATTTAATATTGGATCATATTTTCAAACTAGTTCAATAAATCGGTTATTTTATTTTGTGACACGTAGGATATAAATAAGATATTATGGTATCATTATTATACTGCAACAAACAGTTAATTCTTTGTGAGTCATCTAATTCTTCCGTTCCGGTCCAATAGCTAATTCTTTGCTAATTCTTTGTTTTCATCTATCTTACCAGATGGCACCCAAGAGAGCGACACCTCCTACTGTTAAGGAGGAAGTGATGCCTCCTACTGTTAAGGAGGAAGTGATGCCTCTTACTGTTAAGGAGGAAGAGATACCACCTGCGGGGAGTTTCAGTCACCCAGCACCTATCGCGGCTGTATCTCAGACGGGGAGTTCCAGTCACCCAGCACCCATAGCGGAGCTTGATAACATAAACGTTGTTTATGCGCAGTATTTGAGGGACTGGTATCTACCCCATTTTGGAAATCCTCGAGATTGATACTATAATGTTTCATATACTTATATATTATGCATTTTGTGTTACTGTGATACTCTGATACTTATATATTATGTATTTTGTAATGCTGTTTATGCCCATTTTGTGTGACTGTGATACTGTGATACTTTTATGACTGTGATACTTTTATTGTCTGTCTATAATATTTGTGTGTATTAATTGTATGACTGTGATACTTTTATTCATATTAAATATTGTTAATCCGGTGTTGAGTGTTCCACCGAAGGGGTCGACGAACCCATAGAATTCAACGGAGGGTTGCTCCGGGTCTATTTTTAATTAGAAATTTATAAATTGCAGGAATAATAGTTTGGAACAATTCAGGTTTTTTTTTTTTTACTTTTTTTGTAAATTTAGCGACGTTTTTATAAGTCGCTAAACAAGTCGCTAATTAGCGACGTGTCAGTAGCCGTCGCTAACGACGTCGCTAAACGTCGCTAAATATGTCGCTGTACGTCGCAAATTGCTGACATGGCAGTACTGCCAGGTCATTAAAGACGTCGCTGTTACGTCGCTATATAAGTCGCTAATGAGCGACGTTTAGCGACTTTAATAAACGTCGCTATTTCGTGACGCCGCGTCGCTAAACGTCGCTATATTTAGCGACTCAATAAAGTCGCTAAAAAACGTCGGTATAGCGACGTTTAGCGACGTTTTTCCGTTCAGCGACTTGGTTTCTTCCGACTGCGTTAAAACGTCGCTAATTACGTCGCTAAACGTGTTTAGCGACGTTTTTTTGTCATTTGGCGACGTTTTTGGGCGTCGCTAATTTGACTTTTTTTGGTAGTGTATTAGCAAATTCGTATGCTCTGCTACTCGATGCTTTTGTCATAGCATGTGCATTTGACAATCTCGCTTCTATTCCAGGATCCCATACCTTCATCTTGAATGAAGCAGAGATCCCTAACCAGGGCCGGCCCTGGCCCAGGACGGGCAGGGCGACCGCCCAGGGCCCCATGGGCCAGAAGGGCCCAATTTTTTTTTTGTTTAAATATATAAATAATTTTGTACCAAAAATAGGACTAGTATTTACCATTGACCATTCTTAACACAAAGCAATTGTTGTGTAGTGGTTATTACATTAGACTTGCACACAAGAGGTTCCTAGTTCAAATCTTGGTGGAGGCATATTTTTTATTTTATTTTTGTTTTATTTTTTTTACATTATGTATGGGACCTCATTTTGAAAGTTCGCCCCGGGCCCCTGTGAGCTCAGGGCCGGCCCTGTCCCTAACTTCTCCATATCTATACTTTCATAAGTATATAACATTCCTCTACTAGTTCCAGTAACATGTGGTGTGAAAATCACTTGGTCATTCAGAAATGTGCTCTCCCTATCATATTTCTCCAGGTTTCCTCCCATTGATTTGTCTCCAACGACCTTACCTGATGGAACACACTCTTCACAGCCCCATGTATATAGCTTGCCAGATTCAGAGACCATTTTGCAATTGCATCCTCTCTTATGTATGGCTGAACCTGGATCCCATATAAATTGTGCTGGCGACTTCCTTTCACCCGGATTAGCATAACATTGGTATACAACCATAGCGCCAGGGTCAGGAACAGAAACAAGCATCTCAGTTGAAACATATGTAGAACGGCCACCCTTTTTTGCAGCTGCTTCAAGAGCATTGGTCCATTGTTCTGCTGTAGAAAGTTTTTGTTCCATGTTCTCCTGCAATTTAACATACTCCAGGGTGTTGTCCTTTCCAACATGGGTTCCATATGGAATGCGGGAACTAGCATCTGGCAAGCCCCAATCGTTGACATGTTGATTATCTGAACTAGGGAAATCTACATCAGCTCCATACATGCTTGTCTTCTGGTTGGACCCATAGTCCACTCGTTCAACTTCAATAGCAACTTGCCTTGCAATTTCAAGAGCATCAAGCTCTCCATCTTGGAATCCCAATTCTGATGTCTGATCAATCATTCTCATTTTAGAAAAATCATGTGGACTTGTAGTTTCTTGATTAACAATAAGGTCGGATGTGCTGCCAAGCTCTTCAGCTTTACTGTCACTTTCCAAAACATCCTCCATAACTTCAGCAGCTATACTTCTATCTCTTGGAACGAACACCAATGAACAACACTGGACCTGGATCCCATACTACCTTCCTCAAAGAACCTGGATCCACTGACTCCATTGTATCAACTACATTTGCAGAAACATGGAAATTGAGACTACTAGTTACTTCAGCAGCAGCAACCTTATCTGATGGTTCAATAAGATCTGGCCCAGGAGATGATATCGACTCCTTCAAGCATGTCCCCTTCTGTAACAAAGAAAGAAGATGTTGTGGAGCCTTATCATCCACACCAACTTTCTGCTCTGTCAGGTTACCATCAAATGGAGTCCAAGCTACTTGAATCGTAAGCTGCTGCATACTTGGACTGCTATCTGTGGCCTCAGCTAAAATGGATTGCTCAAGGTCCTCACATGTAAGGATTACAAAACTAGGGCCTTTTTTTTTGTCAATTTGAGAAAACTGTTCAGACTTCTGATCAACTGAGAAAATTGAGGAGAAAGAAGTAAGCTTACGCACACTCTCAAACCTTTTCAAGAGGCAAGCCTATTGGGATGGGTTCCATAGCTCTCTCACTAGGTGATGCAGACAAGTGTGTGTTCACTTTCTCATTGAGGACAAAGGTGCCAGTCTCTAGTTGCAAACATCGTCCAGTAACAACTTCAGCAACTGAGGCCATGATCACGCTTTTCTTAAGGTGCGTAACCAATGTCATGGTCCGATTTTGATGCTCGCGTGTCAATGAGTGGAGGACCAATCCCTCCATGGTTACACACTGAATTTTGCACCTGCGACACCAACTCATGCTTCCAAGCTTCCTCACGGGCACTTCATCAAACACCTTCGGTTCAATCTCTTCTTGCTGTTGTATACTCTGATATTGTTGCTGTGGAGGTTGTGCATTTTGGGGGTTTCCACAGAAATTAGGATTTCCAAAGGAATTATGATTGTAGCTATGGACAAATTTGTTAATAGCAGCTACTGGTGAATCATGATGAACCACCGTTGTTCCCATTGGATTAGCAACAACAACTCGTCTAATTTGAGATAATTCTTTCAAAGCTCGATCAAATTTAGAACAGAGATGATCGAATCTACCTTCCCAAGACTGCAGTCGATCCTCCCTCACTGGATCCATGGGCTCGCCATTGATGATCGAACAACTTGGTGGAGATCCACCGAGACGTCGTCGCTCCTCCGGCGAGCCTCGCCGGTCGCCATGGCTCCAAGAAATCGACGGCTCAGATACCAATTGATAGGTTCCAAAATGTGGATGACCTAAATCTGGAAGATAGCTAGCAAAATTTGACATCGTAGAAGAAGAAATTGGAAAATATCCGTAATATATTTGAATTTGAAAGTGGAGCAGAAAAGGTTACAGAAGAAATTGACAGAATAAAGAAGAGAAATCTAGAGTTTACTTCAGAGATCAGACATTTGGGGAAGAAGAAGAAAAACTACAAGAAAATAGAATTCTAATTGAAAGAAGAAAAACAACATACATTCTTCAATACCCCCCCCCCCCCCCCTCTCTCTCTCTCTCTCTCTCTCTCTCTCTCTCTCTCTCTCTTTCTACCCTTATATAGTTGGGAAGTAACAGGATTATGAAGGCTAAAACTACAATTAAGACTAACTACACTTCACTAAATGTTTGTTGGAGCCATTCTGCTGAGCTGTTCTTTATTTACCGACCTGGAGTGAGTCATGGTTGAGTAATGAAGGTTGTGCTCTTCAGTCTTCAGGATAGCAGGTATACTTTCAAAAGTCATAAATGGACGGAAATACTCTAGCTCAAATTTGAGATCTGTTACTGAGCTTTCAGTCTCTGGAATTCCTGCTGCAAACAACACTCCAGTGACTGATACAAAAAAGAGTCGCATCACTGGAGCCACCAGCTGATACGGTGATGCAGCAACTCATATCATAACTGGATTTCTACCATCAGTGTCCACAATATAGCAAATAAAAAAAGGTAAGAGGCCAAGAAACTCGAAATAGCTCGCATACTTGAGTATAACAACATAGCAGAACATTATCATAGTAACAATCCACAGATGCACAAGTTATAACCTAACATAAAGCGACATGATAATTTAGAATCCTTCGAGAATCCTTTATATCTAAAGAGTCGAGACAAACAGCTAAGAACCTGTCTAAGCAGAAAAACATAACTCTCTATCCTACTTCTGCCCAGAAGAATCCGGGGTTCCATCCCCATAAGAAACTAAGCCTTTCTTGCCGTCAGAACTGCTGGAAGGGGACCTAGATTTTGACTTCTCTTTGCTCATGCACTTTGGAGAGGGAGTATCAGGAGACGATCTGGATTTAGACATTGACCTGGACCTGGACCTGGACAGAGACCTCGATCGTGATCCAGGTGGGCTCCTGCTCCTGGTAATAGACCTGCGCTTCTCAGAGCGAGCCCCATCTCGGAGGCTGCCATGCGGCCTCAGTTTCTGTGCTGGAGAGCGGCTGTGAACTGGACTACGACGACCACGATAGCCAATGGGGCTGCGTGAAATGCTACGGCTGTGGCTCCTCCTGCTCCGATACCTAAGGAAAAGTTCAAAAGTAATGTAGGTAGCATATTCTATAGCATATTTATCATCCTCACAGCAAAATAAGGAAAAGTTCAGAGTAACGTAGGTGGCATATTCCATAGCATATTTTATTATCCTCACAGCAAAATAAGACTTTAAATGAGGGCATCAAGATCTACAAAACAAAGACTTGAACACTCTTCTGGGAAACGAGTGAAGCTGTATGTGCTACTAAATAAATGTTGAGAATACAATACAAATATAAAACTAATTGGATTTACCAGAATGCTGATCTTCAATCATCCATAAGGTACAAGTTCAGTAGTCAATGGATTAAGAATCTAATCCCCAATCCATTCTCCATAAGAATACAACTCAACGGGGAGACTATACCTAAACTACTAAATTTTCTTCCGGAAACTAACTAATTACAGTTGCAAACCACAATCCATAAGATACACGAGCCCAAAGCCTCAAATGTGCAAAAACTAGTTGATGTAAATTTACAGGATCTGCTGACGTACTCCAAGTCAAAAGATCAAACTAAGTCTATCAAACAATTAAGCCATGTTTTACATAAAATATAAATACACAAGACTTAAATTCCATGCAGTAACTTAAGCTTCAGTATTTAGAGAACTCCCAACCTAAAACAAAAACCCGACACTCCAATTGTATACAACTAGGAGGTATGGTAACTGGTAAGATCAGAAAGTGAACATACTACGTGCCTGTCATGGACTGGGAACATAATCTTACTCCCAATGTGTGGGATGCTTTTATAGTGTGGCACATGCTTACTCTTAATTCTAACAGACCATAAACAATAAATCCAAGATATAAAACAATACCTGCTCGGTGGAGTTCTGCCTCTTGGAGGGCTTCTATAACGTCTGGGAGGAGAATAATCACGGTAGCTTCTGTAACTTGAATACCTAGTTGCAAAAGTGAAGAAAATGGAAAAGGAAAAAATTAAATAAACAATTCAGAACACTATAAAACCAAAAAAAATCATTCGTCTTGTAAATCACCTGTCACGATCACTTCTTCCACCATAACGATGCGATCTTACAGGAGAACGATCAGGAGAAGGTGTCTGGTAACGTCTAGCGTAGGAATACCGCTGACTGAAACCACGCCCTCTCCTAATACGTTTAGGTGATCTATCAGGGGAAGCACTCCTTGACAAACTCCTACCACGGTTAGAGGGTGGAGAATGTGCCCTGCGAACAGGACTGACTGGGCTTCCGCTGACGCTTCTTCGTGAACGGCTCCTTACAGAGCTTCGACTTATGCTTCGTCGAATTGACCTCACAGGACTTCTACTGAGGCTCTTCCGAGCATTCCTTGTGGGGCTTCTGCTAATACTTTTTCTCCTGTAAGACCTTACAGGGCTTCTGCTAGCACTTCTCTTAGGAAGGGACCTCGCTGAGGTCCTGCTGATGCTCCTCCTTTTGTCCCTTAAGGGGCTTCGGCTTATGCTTCTTCGAGGAGCCGCCCTTCCAGAACTAATACTAGGACTCCTTCGTGGCTGGGATCTTGCTGAACTCCTGCTGATGCTGCGTGGACGAACTTTTACGGGGCTTCTACTCAGACTTCGTCGCTTTGTCACTGGACTTTTGCTAACACTTCTGACTGGGCTTCTGCTGACACTTCTACCAAGACTTCTGCTTGAGCTTCTTCTATCAGGACTTCTGCTTAAGCTTCTTCTAACAGGACTTCTGCTAAAGTTTCTTCTAACAGGACTTCTGCTCAGACTGCTTCCTCTTGGGGCTAGATCAGCACTTCCCCGAGGACTCTGCAAAGGACTCCTGCTGATAGGTCTTTTTGGGCACACACTTGGGCTTTTGCTTGGACTCCTGGGGCTTATACTCATACTCTTGCTCATGGACTGTTTAGGGCTCATGCTTTGGCTCCTGCTCATCAATGTCAGATAAAATACCAATTCTTGAAGAAACGGTAAACACAAAGAACGATTGAGGTGTGAGAAAATAGAAAGACCTAGATTTGCTTGGTTTGTCATCAATAGCCACGAGCCTGGCCGTATTTCTATCAGAATTTGCCTCCGTGGTGCCATTGGTCCGCAAGTCTCCATTTTCTCTTGAAGTTTTTGCCTGTTCTCCCTCCAGTTTGTCAATCTTATCAATTTCATTGTTTGCCCCATTTGTAGAAGTTTCCTTCTCCAAGATTAGTGGAGGTTGACCTTCATCTATGGTGCAAAATTATTTTGCGTCAATTATTTCTTTAAGATAGCATTTAGTATAAAAAAAATAAGATGGTGCCAAAGAAATGGATCACTATCAACAATGTCGAAGCATAAAACCAAAAAAAAATATACATAAGCTAAAAGAAATGGATGCTGTCGACAATCTCAGAGGGTAACAAAGCCAGATTTCCATCAATAATGTTGATAATGTTAAAACTTTCCGCTAAACAGGTGGGTTTTCCCTAATAATGCTACAGGAAATTTGTTTTAAAAAAAATCACATCATGGACATGGCTGCAAAAAAGAATATAAGTAGTTACACACACTTCAAGTTTAAGAAACAATAGACCCGGGTTGATTTGGTTCGTGTATGGACCTAACAGCACTGGAGTGGATAAAGACTAGGGATCTGGTAAGGCAAACTTGCTAAAAGTAGGACAAAGAACATGGCTACAAATGATACCTTGTTACATCTTAACTAGAACATGGCTACAATTTTTGCATTAATATCAATTTTCCTCACTCCACCAGTCACCCCATAAGCTTCCTCTCGGGTGCTTCCTACTTTAACTAGTATGTGGTATGTAGCATACAGAAACTATGTTTTCCAATCATTTTCAAAAACATCTTATAGCCAATATTAATAACTATTACAACTTATCCAACAACGTTGATCTCTCCTGAATTTCAAGTCGGTACTAAAAGTTGCTTATTTATCTACACCTTGACAGGATATGCACCTACATAGTATTCTTCCAATTTGGTCATACAGCATCCACTAGTGTTTGCCATTGAAAATACAATGAAGCAACATCCGTGAATCATCCAGCAAAGCAATTATATTCCAAAAAAACTTATCCTTGCATCCGAAAATCATTAGATTAAAGCACAAAAAGCCCATAAACAATATCAACTCCTGATACAAAAAAATTAAAACTTTTAGATTATGTTACACCTGTGTTCAGTTACGGACAGGACCACAACTTTATGTGGACAGTGCCAACCAGCCTATAATTTGCACCCAGAACAAAAAGTATTATCGTGCATTATGATATTCATGTTCTAAACCATGTGTGTTACATTTTGTGCAATTTGCAAGTCCCTATAACTCATCAATCTAAGAGTCTCATTTGTTCTATTGTTCAAAAAAGGTTAAATGTGGGAACCACATGATAAATGGCTGACGATTCTCGAATTGCATGGTATTTAATCGATATGTGCTTTAGAATATGGATATCACAGTGCATGTATAGATTTTAAATATTGATGGAAATTATAGGATGGGCACGATCCGCATTTTCTTTAAGTGGACAGGTCCACAGCCTAACAATCACACACACACCTAACGAAAGTATCCAGTTATTTGGGTTTTTTCTCTATTTACAGCAAGGAAGAATACATTCCAAAAACAATTCCAAGTGTGTGACATCCTTGGTGGAAAACATTTGACAGAAATGGATGATTCAAAAAATAGATAATGCCAGCCCAAACCAATGTACGCTTCTGAGTTGTGTTGTTCCATAGTTGTGTTAATGCAACTAGCACCACAAAGTTTGATTTTTCATTAAAGACAACCAAAAACTTGAAATATATTAACAAAAAAGCTTCTATACTATTAAGGATTTACCACAATACTACGTTTACAGTTTATCGATTTGACCAGGACACAAGTGGTAGATTATATTAATGTGTTAGTTGTATTGTTCGGCAAAAAACTTCATATACAACATAAATGGAAAGTTCGAATATTAAGCCATCATGTACAAATCTAACATGGAAGAAACATGTTGAGTACTAATATACAAGATAAAGTTCCATAAAAACAGTAAATACAAACTCCCTCTGCTTTCAGATAATGCATAGGAAGAAACAATTATATTTCTACTAGTTGGTGGCATATATGGCCTATGTTTCCAACTAAAGCAACAGAAAGGAATGAGCTATTTTTTATTGGACCAACAAGAAAATCTGGATTCATCAATAAAAGAAAGAAGATATTATTTAGCTCCAATGGCAGAATATACATACTAGTTTAGATTAAAACACCTACAAAAGAAATACCACAAAAATACCAAAAATAGATTTATAACCCTAGTCAATAAACTTGTAGATTCAACCACTTCTCAATGGCCCATATAAGGATGCACAAGTGATAACTAACGATAAGCAGAACCATCTGACACACCTTGAACCTGAGAGGTACTCTTGGATTTCCGCTCTAGCCGTCGATTCTTAACATCATCTTCAGAGCTGCTGCCACTCGGACTCTCAGATTCAGTGTCACTGTCTGATGTCCTAGTACAAGAAAAATTAGAAAGATTTCACTGATGTAGCTTATTAGGAGAAGGGAGATTTGAAGAACATGTGTCGGGAAAAAACAAGCAAAAAGATGAAAAAAAAATGAACACTAAGAACTCGTGCCAATTTACTACACATTATCTAACCAGAACATGTCAATTTGAAATTCACTTGATATCCACAATATGGAGCATATGCACAAATTGTGAATAAACATATGTCGCAACCCAAACCAGAACGCCACGCTAACATGGTTGGGCAGCATATGCATCAACATACACTAAGCTTACTTTTATAAGAGGTCAAAACACATTCATAAGCCTTCATCTGCTGTATACCAGTAACTAAACCCAACATAGTAGACAAAAGTAACTTTATTTCATTCATTTACCAACCTCTTCGACTTGCGTCTTGATTTTCTGTCACGCCTTCTTCTCTTTTTCTCCCTTTTCCTATCCCTTTTCCTTTTCCCACGCTTGTATTTATCCCTCTTTGAATATTTCTTTCTCCTCCTACGTCTGTCATCACTTGAGCTACTGATATCAGATGTTGACGATGAATCTGAATCAGAATCACTGTCTGTATCTGACGATATGCTATCAGTATCTGACGAGCTATCCGAATAGGATGAATAATATCTTCTTCTCCTTTTCTTCTTTCTGCTTTTGGAAGGTTTCTTATGCCGACTCCTACGCCTTTTATCATGATCATCAACATCCAAAGAGATATCCTTACCCAATTTCAATTTACTAGCTTTCTTTTTGTCTGCATACGTAAGCAGACAACAGATGTTAAGTTGGAAAAAGAACTCCCGAAATATTAGAAAGATGGATAATACAGCTAAACTGCCCCATGGCACAAATTTGATCACATTAATTACGCTAGAAAAGACTCATTTCATAGAGAAACGTAAGGGCTTTCCACCTCAAAAGTTAATTGATTACCATTTTCAGGAACCATTCCATGATTTTTAGTATCATGAAGTTCGCCACAATCAACAATTTTTACTGGAACAACAGGCCTAGTTTCATCAACTTCAACACGCTCAATCTTCTTCAGAGTGTCATTGCCTAGAATGAGCTTCCCAAAAACAACGTGCTTCCTGTGAATCAATCAACAACATTTGTTGTAATAAGCTAAAACATTATGCTCCATAAGTTAATACCAGAAGTGGAGCAAGCAATTCAATATCGGGAGACATAAAAAGAGGATTCACCATCATAAACATGCATCAACAATGTCAATAAAATGCCCGCATGGATATATAGTGTCTGTTTCGTTGTTGTTTGTGCATGGCTACAAGTATCTAGGGGAGTATACTAAAAAGATTGTCAGAATACTTCATAAGTACCATACAGGGAAAATATACTTTCTAGCTCACTAAATGAGCAAAAAAAAGGAGGCCTCTGAAGTTGAGGAAAGATGACAGGAAGCTGCAAAGGACATTTCTACCATAATAAGACAATGGAGGTATACAATTCTAACCTTCCATCTAGCAAGAGTTTATAAAACCAGACAAGATAAATCAACAAAGCAACAATACATCAAAGATACAAATCCATTCTTGAAAAGACGTACTTACAACAACAGCAATATATATATATATATATATATATATATGTGTGTGTGTGTGTGGGTGTGTGTGTGTGTTTGCATTGATAAACTTACCCATCAAGGTGGGGAGTAGCTTTAAAGGTAATAAAGAATTGAGAACCATTACAGTCACGACCAGCATTTGCCATTGATAGAAGACCAGGAGCATCATGTTTTAGCACAAAATTTTCATCTGAAATTAAAAAATGCAGTCAGTTAATGTCATCCCACATGTATTGCAAGTTGCAACTTACAAACTATAATCACAGGCATAAAAATTATTAGCAACATTAAACATATATGTATAGTTACAACTATTTTTATTGAACGTTATTCACCTTCTTGCATGCAATTTTTATACAAATCAGAAACAATAACATTTTCAAGATTGACAAAAGAAACAGCTAAAGGTTGTTGACTGTTTGAATTAGTTGTCGATAAATGAAGGATAGGAATTCCATAGACTAACATTAAAACATAATGCGAGCATAAAGAAGATAATAAAATACAACAGAAGGAATAAAGGGAAGTAAGACCAGTTTAGCACAATATCCCAGGATTAATGCATCCTGTAAAATACTCAACAAATCCCTCAACAAAGTTGCTAGAAACAACTTTGTGGAGTGAACAGAATCTTTCAGTTAAAAGGTTTTATTTTGTCCTCTCGGTTGTTAAAACTATACCAACATACTTGGCATGTCTACTATAATCAATTGCCTATACGTCTAAACAAGCAATGCTAATCTTGATATACAATTTTTAAGATCCAACAATGAATCAGCTAAAGCTTGATCATGATAGCAGTAATCCTCTTTAGATGGAGGATAAGTTGCATTAAAAACACAATTATAAAGAAGATAACAAATTACAACAAAAGAAATGAAGAGAAGATTGATTTAATAGAGAGATCCCAGGAAGATGTGTATCCTATAAAATAGTCCATCACTCCCTCTAAGAAGTTGTGGGAAACAGGTTTCTTGGAATGATCAGGATCTTTCAGCTACAAAGCAAATCATGATCAAGTACCATGTACGATTTGCTTGATTAGTATTGCATTATCACATAGGCAAATATATCAGAAAAATCAATACATGCCATGCAATAGAACGCACTAAGCAACGACTAACAAGAATCAGCATTGTTAAGCATCAAGCGGCGTCCTTCCATAAAGTTGATAACTAAAAGTGGAACTAAAACAACACTACTTGGGAAGCCTGATAAGTTTATAATATCCATAAATTGGGAACATAGGTTTGATTTTAGCATAAAAAAACAGGGTTCTTGATTGTGTTTTAATGGGTAAAAAGTTTGGAAGAACATTAAAGCGACAACGACAAGTTTCTTCTGTAAAACATTTTCTTTCGGTTTTAGACAACTAATATATAGATGTATCATATTGGACAATATATCATATGATCAGACTATACACTGTATCGTCCGATGACCCAATCAATACGCCCCTTTGATTGGCATTGTACCATGTGGGTCGTCCTATATGCAACAGAGGTTTCAAATATTCGAGTGACATCTCGTTTACTTCATAAGAAAGAAGTGGGAATAAAATTAATAGATCGAAAATGTCTACCAACAAGTTCTCCTAGAAGAACGAAGTGCATATTACCTTGCAATAAGATGTGCAAGATGATAGGCTTGGAGTACCTTCAAATATGAAATAAAAGGAAAAAAAAGAGGGGTGCATTTTAGTGAGATATTACAAGTCCTCGTAACAATTAAAGGTCACAAAAATTTAAAAGATAGGTACTACCGTTAAAAAATGCATTCAAATGTGCTTACTAGAAAATACAACAAAAGGTTTCGTCGGTGCGAGAATTTTAGAATGATCATGTAAAAGTGAAACAAACAACCAAGAAAGAGAGAATCCAAGTCAGAATCTCAACTGTGTTTACTTTTGTAGCTCCTGTGCACTTTAGAGGATTCATAACTAGCAAGCATCATGAAATAATGTCTCAAAAAATATAATCGATGGACCTATAAAAATGAGGAATGTTCACCACTATAGAATATATTCTCAAAGTACACAGTTTTATTGAATTTATGAAACATCATGGGGAACCTCCAATATCTCAAAAAAACTTTATGCCATTCTCAAAGTTTAAAAGCTTGTGTTTACATAAAAGGAAGGAATTCTTACAAGAGATTATGATAGATATGAGTCACTCGCCTCAGGCTTAATACAAATACAACAAAACCTATATCCTTTGTTTGACGTCCCAAGACATGTATGCGTCAAGCAATAATCTAATTCGTGCAAATGTTTTAGAAGGTACGAGGCGTACATCGATATGTGGGCATCAACAAAGGCACACTTTTTTATTTTAAAGAAGGTAGAGTTTACACTAAGTCATATCATATCTAATCAATCCACAAAACCTTTAAAATCGTAAGAAGTGGATTAGATAGAATAATAAAGAAAACAATATCATCAAACTCAAAAGAAACTATTACAAGTTCGTAAGTTCATTATAATAGGAAATGACAAAACACTAAGAATCACCTTTATCCATATTATCTCCATTTACCAACAAACTACCCAACAATAAAAATCTGTATCCTCCATCATCATCATCCGATAAAAAACCTACTAACTTCAGTAGAAAGATAGTTGATCGACTTGATACATTTGATTAGTTTATCTATCCTAGGATCCAATTGGCAACAATATTTTCAACCAGGATCTTTTTCTTTGATTGACTAGTATTCCTAAAATATTGAGGTTATTTGATACTTCAAACAACAATATTTTGAAAGAGTACGATGGAATGTAACATCAAATATTACCAAATGCCTAAGAACAATGAACTTTATACCACTAAGATCAACAATCATAAAATATATAAAAGCACGATATTCGGACTGTTCTCAAGTTGCATCACGTTGTATAAGTATCTAATAGAACAAAATATATAAGAATATTTCTGTTAAAGAACATTTAATGAGCATTCACCTGCAAACTTCCCACCATATATACTCTCACCACCAGTTCCTGAAGATCATGAAGAATGAAGGTTTAGCCATGATGCTAAAAAATAATGTGTCATTAACTGATATATTTTTTATTATTGGATTTAGATCTCAGTATCATATGTAATGAATATAAAAATATGACAATTGTTATGTTTCAGGATTTATAAGAATTGAAAGTACACGATGGTTCAGCAATAGGCATGAAACTCACAATTAACAATTTTAACTTATCCATCCACAGAATCAAATTGGCATGACAATGTGTCTAAAGTACAAATTCTTATAACATAGAAATTTGATATGTAAGAGGTGACTGTGTAAATACTAAATAGAAACATGTCAATAGAAAAAAAGGCAAAAAGTTGGTAAGTTGGAATAATAGATTCCTTTACCTACAAAGTAAATGAAACAAGAATATATTAGTTTGCTACTCTGTTCATAGCTATATTGCATGACTATACTGAAAATGAAGCCTTCTTAAAAGTCAGGTTCCTTCACAAAATTTTTATGATATATCACTTAATACCAAACCTAGAGCTGCAGTTCTAAAGAATTCATATGCTTCTTCATAGGGTGTGAAAATTTAATGACTATCAATACATTAAGGATATGTCTCCGTAGGTGGACAACCAACTTTGACATCAACTATTGTGACACAAAATGAGCATGACATATCAGCAGTAATGTCAATAATTAACTGACGGCACTAATGCCAAGTTTTCATTTCAGATGGATAAAAGGGAATTGCCTCGTTTTGGAGCTCCAATATAGCAAGCCTTCTCATCCACGTGCCAATAAAATAGTTTAGCAAGATTGCATGTAAAACATTATGAAACAGGTAATGATTATACCAATTCCATCCTTTACAGTGTTCTGAAGGGTCATATATATATATATATATATATATATATATATATATATATAGAGAGAGAGAGAGAGAGAGAGAGGAAACAAGTGCAGATAGAGACTGTACCATCTCGTCTTGAAAAGTCGCCACCCTGCCAAAGAAGAACACCCATTAATATCATTCTTAAAACCATGCATGCAAACACAGTGGTTTTTGTATGGTGAATCAGAAACAACACAATGATGTACAATTATATCAAAATACAACCTTAAATACTACATCACAAGAAAACCAGTCGTGACCATCAGCCCTGTATCCTACAGCATAAGAAAGGAAACCGACTAAAAGACGAAAGCTAGCACTTCTAACTTAAGCTACTAGAAATTGTCCACAGAGATGCCCATGTTTCAAAAACTAGGTTTTACGGGAAGGGGGAAGCAATAACATACCTGTGCCATAAAGCCTCTGATAATACGATGAAAAACAGATCCCTTGTAGTGTAGAAGCTTCCCAGTTGTACGTCCAGTTCCCATTTCACCTACAAAAGGACAACCTTAATTAACAAAGTACGCCTAGCAACCATGAAAAATAAGGGTCAATGATTCTCATTTAATAATGTATCAAGCATGCAAAAGTCAGCTACATGGACAAAATCCTGACTATTTTTGACCAAATTGATAGTCCCCAGTACCAATTAAAAAGCAGATACACATAGCAACTATGAAAACAAGGGCAATAATTCTCATTTAATAATGTATCCAGACAACAAAACGAAGCTACATGAACCAAAATCCTGAATCTATTTAAGACAGTTGATAGATCCTGACACCAATTAAAAAGGATCTCTCTTAACATAAAGAAAGAGAAACTATATACTACCAACTCAATAATGCAAACTGACATAATCGAGAAAGAGGATTTACATTTGAACATTGCCGGAAGATACACATCAATCTGCCCTTCCAGCAAGGATCTGTCTGACAGCATTCTATTATAGGTATAAATAAACCATCACAAGTCTTCCAACCTTGACCCGTGTATGCGTGACTGCATCATGATAAATTTTCTCACTAGCATGAGATATTTCATAGCATGTTTCTATCACCCATCAACTAAGCCCTAGACTAAGATCACAAAGTTTTCCACTTCAATTACAACTCATTTATTGATCATGCATATAGCATAACAAGACTCATATCGGTCTTGGGCTATATAACAGAAGATAGATCTTACATAAACAGACCTTAGAAATGTATGAAAAAACGATTAGAGGATAGGAGTTTTGAGGTAGGAAAAAATAAGTTAGAATAAATGGGAGAAAATCAAAGCCAAAAGGAAAACCAGATAACAAACAAACAAAAGAAGAGATAAAATACATAATATGGACACAGCAACACAGGCACAGCACAGACTTCGGTATGTCCTATCGTATTCTGACATGTCTGTGTCACGATCAATACATGTAAGATGCAACATGTGCACTGCACCAATTTCAGTTGGGCACAACTGGCATGAAACCAAAAAAAGAGTTTGACAAAGATGACACGGAATAGACGGAGCATTGAAATGGCAACTGGTACCTCCAACTAGAAAAGAAAATTCATCAAAGACTAGAGTCCGTGCTCACCAATAACCACACCATGAATGTCAATCCTAACCCCAGTTCCCCAACTAAATCGAAGTTTGTAGTATGACTGATCTACACAAATCAACCTTTAGACCACAATCTAGCTACATCTGGGCAAATGTATAGCACGCAGGAAGGAGTATCAAATTACATCTGAACCTTCAGTAAGAAATGACAATTGTACAATGAGGCCAAAAAATATTGTGCCGTGCAATGGAAGTTTTCAACTATTCCAGATCATAGTCCTTGATGATTTTCTTGATATTATTAATCAAATACACCTTGTCAACAATCTTGCCCGATGTTGTATGAAACAGCAAATAGATGGCAGATCACTGAACTTCAAATAAAGAAAAAGAGTAAACTGTAAAGCAAGAAAACTAAGCGACACTTCTCGAAATTGAGAAACAATCAAGAATTATAAGATCATGAAGTTCTCAGAAGCAAATATTAGGGCCAAATCAAAGAAAGGAAAAGGACGCAAAAGATTACAAATCAGAAGGGAACTGAGAAAGGCAAGGGCATTACAGACTACCAAATGTTGAAGTAAAGGAAAAAAGAAGAAATTTGTTATACAACTAGCAAATATTAAATTACAACAAGCGGAAGAGAAATGCGATATCCATGGTCGAGTTTTACTAGATCCGTCGTCATAGTATGAGTAATGATATATCTTAATACATATTAGGAGAGAATAATGGACAAGAAAGAACATTATGTGAATACTTGGGGACGGTGTTAACACGGGTAAAACGATTTAAAAACTTTTTCAATCAATTGCATATAGAGTTTATTAAATCGTAAGCATTCCCGTTGAGACTGCAGTTCTTGTCAATATAGTAAGCTTTAGAACTTTAACCCAATGATTGTGAGGAAGACGTCATTTGAAGGTTTAGTTTAGATTGTAGTTTGATGGATGGGCATTTGCTGAGACAACCATTTCCAGAATGCTCAATGGGCTGGCGTTTTGGAAACACCCATTTGAACTCCCAAATAAATGGCACATTTGAGGAAACGCCCATCTGGACACATTATGGTTGGCACCAAATGAAGTTACAGACTAAATTAAGCTCCTAGGGTGCTAAATTATAACATTGATCGTACTCGAAATATAAACTTCAACTGCCCCATAGACTAAAAAATTGTATAGAAAACAAGTAACTAATAAAAAAATAACTAAAGATTTAACCATGATTCTTGACTTTACTAGTCTGCATTTACCATGAGTACGAACAAAAACTTAGAATAAAATATTACGTATACTAGATCAAATATTTGCTCCATGATGATTAGACAGGAAGCCCATATGATTCAGTTCGGTTCAAATCACTACCCGTTCCTCTAAACACGAGGAACAGAATTTATATCAGTTTCCCTGACAATAGGAATCAAGCCATCAGTGTCCTTGTAATACATGATGATATCAAGCCAGCTATAGGCAGCATCCTATTTATTTGGGTTCTTCACTAGAATTCTGGAAAAGAACAGAGTTGTGTATGTCAAAAAGCATTTCCTTCATGTCTCTTAACCACCTCAAGTAAAACTGCTGTAACATGTTAAGAAATTAAAGCAAAGTGTTCACGGGAACAACTTTCTCCATAATACATTTAACAGATCATCTTTTAGGCAGTTGGATAACAAACTATTACAGTTATTTGTTCCATCCTTAGAAGCCATAATCTCCTAGGAGGCCAACGAACCTCAGTAAGAAGCTAGAATCGACGGTTCTTACTTGGGAGAACGTTTCCCTAGCGACGGGAGCGTGTTTCATAACAGGACCAGAAGACAAATTTTGGGAAGAAAAGAAAGTTGGAGAAATTTTAATACTAGTTCATCAAACTAACAAGAAACTAAGGATTACTTACCTTGACATCATATAAATCACCACGCAAATATAAATCACCATGCAAATGATCTCTCTTTAATTTTGAACTGAACTTTATTAATTGTAATAACTATTAAGATATCTATAAATTTTGATAACAATAATTAATGGACATGAAAAAAATATTAGTGGACGCTTCATCACGCTCCCAACTTTAATCTTCTTAGTAGTAGAAGCCGCACTACTGGCTTCTAAGGTTCCATCGTGAAAACCAAAGACTGACAGGTTTCTGTTGCAGCCAACAATAACCTTGCAGAAGTACGAATCCGGCAGGAGTCTCGGTCAAAATTGAGCCCTTTTACCACAACAAAAGACCTTTACCACAACAAAAGACGCTTCTTTGAAATACTTCTCCTCGTTAAGTTTTGGATAATACCCTAATTCCAATTTTAGGGTTTTTGCTGAAACCCATTTCGTTAACCTTGCAGAATGACAAAGAGGGTTTTTTGTACTATTTGGTACAATAAATACAGGAATTGCTAACATATGTAGCGCTACGAACAAAATCCAATTCCGCAAATATGTTCCACAATCAAATTATGAACAATTTCTTAGTACAATTTATTGAAATATGAGATCAAATCGATCGGGAAAGTTAATTATCTATAGATCCAAAAAAGAACATCCCGTACCAGTGCATAGCGCTCGGAAGTTCTCGGCCGTCTTCGGAACCACGTCGGCGAAAAGCTGCAACTCAAAAAATCGATCATCAAAAACTCGAAGCCTAAAAAAATCCACCATGAACGAGCTCAAAACCCTAACATTGGGGAGGAGGGGAAGAAGAAGAACCTCGAACACCATTCTCGCTGGAGAACCGCCATCGATGGAGACGTCGAAGAAGACGATGGGGTTCTTCGTCTTCGCCATGGCTAGAGCTTGTGCTTAGTTTCTAGAGAGAGAGAGCATATAAGAGTCTCGGTAGGCGAGTTGAAGGCGAGAGAGGAAGTGATAGAAAAGCTAGGGCTTACGTGCTCCTTTATTGGGTTTGTATATTAGGAGGTGGAACTTTGTAGAGCCGTTCGTTGTCCGGAGATGGACGGTCCTGATTTTATTGTGGTTGGTGGTGATCTTGGTTTGGGGAGGCCGGATTCTCGAACCTCCCAGGTGCAAATAAGAAACTTTGCATAATAGTTTGTCCTCGAACATCCACTTAGAGCATCGTTACTAGTTGGACAACTTTGTTGGGTCCAAAACTTTTTTTTTTAAATAAATGTAAAATGGATTTTGTTTATATGAGAATAGTATAAAAAAATAAAGTGAGTTCCGATCTCAAATATTAGGTGGTCAAAGAATTATCTGAGAAAACAAATAATATAAAATATAGTATCTAAAAAATTGGTTTCAAATTGGGACTTATTATTCTACAAAATTAGTTCCTACAATCTAGAATATAAAAATGTGTAGATCCAACCCTTAGCACTTATGGGTGGAATGGGAAAAAAAATCTAGAAATTGGGACTAGAGATGGGACTTACTATTCTACAAAATTAGCTTCAAAATTCTAAATCTAAAAATTGGGCAAGAAGATGAGCCTTACTGATGATGTACTAATAAGAACAATTGACAGACAAACTTTGTAGCCAGTTCGGAGGGTTGGATTGTCATATCCGAAACTAATTTTGATTGCCCCTTGATCTTTATTATGAGCCGGTCCTGGGTGATCATCCATGACACCGACCTTGGTGGGATCACGCTGAGTCTGGAAGGTTGCCTACTAGAGGGGGATTGTCCAAGGCCGAAATCTTGCTCGACTTATCCCAGAACAACCCTGATGTCACTTAAACATATACTATATTGTTAACACTATTCTTCCTCCTTTATAGACTGAACATTGGAGGACATTCATGTTGAAAATGTTGGGGGGTTGAGAACGAAACTATGAATGGCACATCCTACTTCCATAATACAACAAGCATAATTACGTAATATCATTTTCTAGACAGAAAACGAAGCTACACATGGACATGTCCGGGCTACATAAGAACGAAGCTGAAGGGTGGCATGTCCTACTCCCATAATACAACGAGCATAAGTACGTAATACCATTCCAGACATAAACGAAAAGACACATGGGCAGTCCGATCCAAAATTAATTTTATAAAAAAAAGGAAATTAAAATTAATTTTGGCATAAAACGTCCATCCGACGACCGTTTTTGACCTGTATTTGAATTTTGACCAATTATCTCTAGTAGTTGGGGGTCGTTTGGGGAATTAAAAGTTGTTATATGAGGGGAGGGGGCGAAAATAGTTTTTATCTGATGGTGAAAATAATAGGAAGAAGGAGAAGAAGAAAGGAAGACATTGAGAAAGAAGAGGAAGGAGACGAAGAATCCGAGAGGAAGAGAAGGAAAATAGGTGAGTAAAAAAATGTTAAATTTTTATGTAGAATTTTGGAGTTAGATTTGCAAGTCAAAGTAATTATTTAGATATAATTTGTAATTTAATTATATTATATTGTATATTAATGTGATTAATTAATTATGATTATAAATTAGTGTTGTTCATGTTAATTTATAATAACGAAAATTTTCTCTGAGAATATCAAAATTGAAACAAATTGCACTGAGAGCATATAGTTTTTCAAAAAATTTCAGGTCATTGGAACGCCTTTAGAAGAGCATTTCCTACTAATTTTCTATTAATCTACTGCTCTTCCCTAATCACGACGATTTTTTTAAAAAAATAATATAACAAAACATCACTTGGAATGACGTATTCTCAATGAGAAATGTCCAAAAAGCATTTTTATTCTTTAATATTTTTTTTTATTTAATATTGTTTTGCCACTCAAACTAGTCTGTAGCCTAGGATGTCACATTTTCTTTGCTAGTAGCATTGGAATTAAGCATATGCTCATGATAATTTACAGGTTTGAGAGATGTTTCCAGCATCAAAATCCAAGTCAAAGGACAAGTTGGCTGCAAAGGTAGTCATGTATCATAAGGCTTCAAAATCAATTGTTGCACCTGTAAATGGTGGGAATGGTGTCGCGGCAAGTATACTTTTTCCGTTTTAAAAAGGACATTTTTTCTTCTTTAAATTTTTTAAAAAAAATTATGCGTCCAGTCAACTTGTTTAAAAAAATTTATTAAAAAATAAAAATGTTATTTGGAAGGGCATTTCTCACTAATAAAATGTCCTTCGAAAAAGCATTTTCCTATTATTATTTTTAAAAACCATCGTGGTGATTATGAAATAGTAGCATATTAATAGAAATTTAGTAGGAAATATCCTTCTAAGAGTCTTCCAATGCTATGAATGAAATTTTGGGAAACTATATGCTTTCACCGTAATTAGTTAAATTTTGATGCTCTTAGTAAAAAAAATTATTTAATATTGTTCATGTTAAACATAATCCTAAAATCTAATAAAAAAATCCTAAAACCTAGACGTAATGTGTATGTTGCATAGTGTATGTTTCATTTAGGTTTAGATTTTAAATTATTTTAATGTTAAATGCAAACCTAAACATGATAAATGATATAAAACAAACCAGGAAAAATAAAAAAGGATAAAAAGAATTGAAAAAGCAAAAAAATTTAAATAATCATTCTTAGAAAAAAAAAACTATTGGAAAAAGAAGGGAAAAATTAAAAAAAAAATTCAAAAGTAAATAAATAAAAAAAATGATCTTAAAAAACAAGGAAAAGAAGATAAAAACAAAAAAAAAATGTAAAAGTTGAAAAAGATTAAAAACCCAAAAAAAATTATTTAATAGATTAGAAAAGACAAAAAATAGAAATAAATAAATAATGAAATAGATAAAAACAAATTAAGAAATTAAGGCGACTTAACTATAATCCTAAAACTAACAATTATTTATAAATTTGTTGACCTAACCCTAATCCTAAACCTACAATCATATAAAATTTAGTTGACATAATCTATAATTTAGTTGACCTAATCTTGGTCCAAAAAATATCTAGCAATATTGTTTTGACAACAGTCAATTTACATACGGTTGTTCAAAACTACAGACACATACCAGGTAGACCTACTACTCACGACATTATCCAGCAACGAGAGTATCATATCTCCAGTCTTGTATTTTTGGGAGAGGTAATATAATTTTAAATCAATTAACATCATTAGTGTTAAAAAATGCACTAACAAATTTTACATCTATTATATAACTATGATTACGAGGAAGTAAAATTACGAGAGCGTTGTAAGTGGCGTCACGGATGGAGAAATAACTAACACTTATAATTGCAGCTACAAACGCATACCAGGTAGACTTATTACTTACGACATTGTCCAGCAGCGAGAGTCATATCTCCAATCTTGTATTTTTGGGAGAGGTAATATAAGTTTAAATAAATTAACATCATTAGTGCTAAAAAAATGCACTAATAAAAATTACATCTATTATATAATTATGATTACGAGGAAGTAAAATTATGAGGGCGTGGTAAGTGGCGTCACGGATGGGGGCTGGCTACGCCAAAAGGCCCTTGTTGTTCCGACCCGTACCCGAATGATCGGACACGAGTACGTAGGTACGTCCAGCCTACGCCGCAGCATCGACGGTAGAACGCTGTCTAGGTCATCAATATCTAGCTATCAATTTTACTAATACAACTAGTTCTATCATATACTCAATCACCATAATCTAAAGGCAAAATAAGAATAAATAAGAAAGATAAACCAAATAACATTCTGAAGGAAAGAAACTAGACATAATATAGAATAAAAAGTACTAGCCTAGATCTTTATAATTGTTACCTCAAGGTCCACAATGTAAGAGCAGTCGTGTCTATAACATCACTCTGAAATCCAGAAATGTAGAGCACAACAATCACTGAAAAATATTATCCAGTCAGGATTGGAGCGAAGCACACCTCTAACATCAGTTCCAATAAATGATAAAGACTATGTAGTAGTAAATAGAGAGAATATACAAGATAAATAAAGCATGGCAAAAAATATACAAGAATAAGGAATGTAAGAAATACATATAAGTGAGATGAGCATCATATATAAAAGTCAGAAAATACAACTAACTAAGTGAGTGAGTACTAGCTTCAACATGTGATCAGCTTAGAAACTTTTGTTCAGGATTCATGGCCTGGTTAATCATACATGTGGTGTATGATTAACACTATACAGGAAAACGGGAACTGCGGGGGTATGATCACATATCTACACTAATACTTTCCACCATCGACTGGTATAGTGGATCATGTCACGTCACAGTCCAAAAATACCAAGGGACTAGCCACGTGGTAATGGCCAGCAACACAACTCCAATGGACAAACCCAATTTAATGGACCTGTTAGAGTATACTTAAGCTGTAATACATATAAAATAGTCTACAATTACCTGTCACAGTTTATATATCTAATCTCATCCACAATAAGTAACAAAATCACAAAAAGACAAGTTCAGTCACAATAATATAAAATGATCTGTCCAACCAAAGTAATATAAATAATGTCACGGGGAACAACCTGTCATCAAAATAAAAAGAAAAATAACTTCAAGTACAATATCCAGAAGTCACTACAAGATCAAATATCTAAGAACACTAAGCATAATAAATGAATTATGAGATTACTGTGTGCTAAAGAGAAGTCCTCCGGAACAACCTCGCCCTCTGCAACCTGTACGTCTCCAATAGCAGCACATACCCCGTAATCCTCGGGATAGCTCTCCTCGTTGACACATGGGGACATAATTCGGATCCAGGTCCTCAGGGGACATAGCAAGGTACAAGAAAAACTCAAGCCAGATAAAATATAGTAAGTAAAAACAGGTCCTCAGGGCAAGCTATGTAACCAGCTAAGTGAAATGCAAATGAGAGCATCACTAATACTCAGGCTGAGACTACTACATGCTCTGTATCGAGGAGCCCATAACAGCAAGTAGTATCTCGTAGGGCCAATAAATGTGCCAAGCTCTGGTACAGAGACTAAAGCACCTCCAGTAACATAGTATATATATAAACATAATCAGCCTGTAGCATGTGTATCTTTTCCCACCCAATGTAACCTCACGTCTCATGTCAACAACGTCTCATGTCCATAACACGCAAGATCATGACCTCTAGCTAGTACAACGAATCATAATGATATCTATATAATATGCAAGTCTCATATCACGAATTATGTAAGCCTATACAGAATCACTATGAATAAATCAAGAAAGATTCTGTCACATAAAATAGTGTCAAATTTTCTACGGTTTGACGTACTTGGTAAAGCAAGCACGTAAAAATATGATCATGGAATTAACTCTTTAAGTGACGTTACACGACTCCGCGTACGGCGTCGACACCCGAATCTTGTTTGGACGCTAATCGACGTCTCACTGTCCTAGGTTGAACAGGTACATCATAAGAGTATATATATATGGAAAGAAATACAAGTAGATAATATAACAGGATCTACTGTAAGTTTGGCAAGGTACATTTGCCTGGGTCCTTAACTCCGTCAATTGCTCCTGGAAAAGTAAAATCTGCAAGTACGCCTCTAGATGATGAAACAAACATCACCAATATTTTTAGAATACGTGAAATAGCTATGATTGACTACTCATAAGTCTAATTTGGATACATGAACAAAAACAGTAATTTTGGGTCAAAGCAGGGTCCACATGTGGTCCACTTCACACCGAAAAATATATCAGAGTCAAAGTGCTCTAAATTTATCAAACTTAGTGTCTACAAGTTCAGAACGATGATACGCAACCAACGGAATATCCAAAACTGGATTCTGATGTGTCGATCACGAAATTGCCCGTTAAGTAGAACTACAGGGCCCACGAAACGGTATTTTGTCAACGTTCTCATATTTGAACCAAACTTGGGTCACAGGACCAGCGTAACGCTGCGAATCCAATGGCATAAGTTTCGTTGCGAACCGATGAGGACATACGAAGTTATGGTGAGGTATCAAAATAGGTCGATACGGTATTTTTTGGTGGATACACGTTGAATCCGGCGTGCACACACATCCAAATCGAATTCGACGAAATCCCACATATCCGCGTTCACGTTACCCACCATTCGGTGCAATCGCACGTGATGATGTGGCCTCATTTGGCGGGCGCACTATCATGCTCCAGTCCCAAATACCAAGGGACTAGACACGTGGCATTGGCCAACAGCACAACTCCAATGGGCAACCCAATTTAATAGACCCGTTAGAGTGCACTTAAGCTATAATAAATATAAGTCTGCCCCATCTATCATAGTATAATTCTAGTCTCATCCACAGAAGACAATCACAATATAATATGATAGACCAGTCAAGATAATAGATAAAAAGAAAATAGTCCATCATCAAGTCCACATAAGTAGTATCTCGGGGAACAACATGTCACAATAAATAAAAGAGAATAACACCAATACATATGTCCATAAGTCCAGGTCCAAATATGAAATAACACTAAGCATAAATAACTAAATAAGTAACTGAGTACTCAGGAGAAATCCTCTGGCACAACCTCGTCAATTGGTGCCAATACCGCTCCAACGTCAGCTCATGTCCCATAAACCTTGGGATAATCTTCCACTGCTATACCTGGGGACATAATCCGGATCCAGGTCCTCAGGGGACATAACAAGGTACAAGAAACACTTATGCAAAATTAAATACAGTAAATAAAAACAGATTCTCAGGACAAGCTATGTAACCAGCTAAGTAAAATAGGAATGAGAGCATCACTAGTACTCAGACTGAGACTACTACAGGCTCTGTGTCGGGGAGCCCATAGCAGCAAGTAGTATCTCGTAGGGCCAGTAAATGTGCCAAGCTCTGGTACAAAGACTAAAGCACCTCCAGTAACATAGTATATATATAAACATAATCAGCATGTAGCATGTGTGTCTCTTCCCACCCAATGTAACCTCATGTCTCATGTCCACAACATCTCATATCCATAACACGCAAGATCATGACCTCTAGCTAGTACAACGAGTCATAATAATATCTATATAATATGCAAGTCTCATATAACGAATCATGTAAGCCTATACAGAATCACCATGAATAACTCAAGAAAGATTCTGTCACATGAAATAGTGTTAATTGTCATACGGTCTGACATACTTGGTAAAATAAGCACGTAAAAATAGGATCGTAGAATCAACTCTCTAAGTGACGTTACACGACTCCGCGTACGACGTCGACACTGAATCTTGTTCGGACGCTAAGCGATGTCTCACGGTCCTAGGTTGAACAGGTACATCACAAGAATATATATATATATATATATATATATATAAAGAAACACAAGCAGATAATATAACATAATCTACTGCAAGTTTGGCAAGGTACACTTGCATGGATTCTGAACTCCGTCAACTGTTCTTGGAAAAGTGAAATATGCACGTACACCTCCGGATGCTGAAACAAACATCACCAATGTTCTCAGAATACTTGAAATAGCTAGGATTGACTATCCATAAGTCCAATTTGGATACAGGGGCAAAATTGACAATTTTGGGTCAAAGCGGTGTCCACATGTGGCCCACTTCGCACCGAAAAAATATGCCGGAGATAAGTTTTTCAAATTCGTCAAACTTAGTATCTACGAGTCCAGAACAATAATATAAACCCAACGGAATATCCAAGACTGAATTTCGATGAGCCGATCACGAAATCGCCAGTCATATGGAACCGTGGGGCATACCTGCTTAAAAGAATTACGTTCTCGCAACTTAAAAGAATTACGTTCTGGCAATTAAGAAATTAACTACTAAGGAATTTATAAAGACATGGTAATCTATAGGTAGTTCTTAGGTCATACCTGCATCTTCGAATAAGTGAGGATAATGCTGGCATATAACATCATCTCGCTCCCAAGTAGATTCGTCTGGGGAGTGATGTTTCCAAGCTACCCAAACCAGTCTGATCGTCTGACCCCGTAATATCTTCTCACTAATGTCAAGTATCCCAATTGGCTGCTCCTCATACCTCAAGCTCGGTCCCACTGAAATCTCAGAATGATCGACTATGTGACTTGGTTCAGTCACGTACCTCCTTAGTTGTGAGACATGGAATACATCATGAACTCCCTCT
The DNA here is from genome assembly GCA_036927795.1 of Iris macrosiphon. Taxonomy (NCBI): domain Eukaryota; kingdom Viridiplantae; phylum Streptophyta; class Magnoliopsida; order Asparagales; family Iridaceae; genus Iris; species Iris macrosiphon. The sequence continues at coordinate 313,293,300 of JAYESA010000004.1, read as the reverse complement.
AGAGATGGGGGTAATGCAAGATGGTATGTCACCTCACCAATACGCTCCAAAATATTAAACGACCCAATGTATCTCAGGCTCAACTTGCCTCTTCTCCCGAATCGAATAGTACCTCTAGTAGGTGATATCCTCAAGAACACATGTTCGCCTTCCTTGAACTCCAAAGGTCGGTGGTGTATGTCAGCCCAATACTTTTGTCTGTCCTGAGCTGCACGAAGATAACTCTGAATTTGCTTCACCTTCTTAACTGTCTGCATCACTAACTCCGGACCGAGTATCTGGCGTTCGCCAATGTCACTCCAACATATCGGTGACCTGCACTTCCTATCATACAGTGCCTCAAAAGGTGTCATCTGGATGCTCGCCTGGTAGCTGTTATTGTAAGAGAACTCCACCAAGTACAAATGGTCTTCCCAAGACCCTCCGAAGTCTAACATACACGACCTCAGCATATCCTCTAGGATCTGAATCGTGCGTTCTGACTGACCATCTGTCTGTGGATAGTAAGCAGTGCTGAACTTGGGTCGGGTGCCAAGACTCTCCTGCATGCTTTGCCAAAAATGGGATGTGAATCTTGAGTCACGATCAGACACAATACTAATCGGTACTCCATGTAACCTTATGATCTGTCGTATATATATGTCGGCTAGAATCTATGTGGATTGTCCAACTCTGAACGGCAAAAAATGTGTTGATTTGGTGAGTCGATCTACAATAACCCAAACTGCATCCTTCCTACTGGGGCTTCTTGGAAAGCCTGTAACAAAATCTATAGTAATATATTCCCACTTCCATTCGGGGATGAAAAGCGGTTGTAACATACCAGCAGTTCTCTGATGCTCGGACTTAACCTGCTGACAAACCAAATATTTTGCCACAAATCGTGCAATCTCTCTCTTCATCCCATGCCACCAATAGTACTACCACAAATCTTGGTACATCTTTGTACCTCCCGGATGAATAGAGTACATGGAGCAATATGCTTCAGACATCAACTCATATCTCAACTCCCCATTTGGAACATATAGGCAATTTTTGCACCTTAACGTCCCGTCCTCATGGATTTGAAGTCACGTCTGTATGCCGGCTTTCGTCTTCTCTTTAAGTCTCTAGAACCTAGCATCTGTAGGCAATGTTGCTTTAATCCTCTCCATTAGTGATGACTTAACCTCAAGATTAGCCAATTGTCCATTCTGCCCTGACAAAATAATCTCTATCCCGAGCTCATGTAGGTCCTCTAATAGCTGAGGTTGCGTCGTCAAGAAATAAGCTATGGGCTTTCTGTTGAGTACGTCTGCTACGACGTTTGCCTTGCCCGATTGGTACTGCAAATCTATATCAAAATCGACCATCAACTCTAACCAATGCCTCTGCCTCATGTTGAGCTCTTTCTGAGTATGGACATACTTCAAACTCTTATGATCAGTGAAAATTTCCACCATCTCTCCGTAAAGATAGTGCCTCCAAATCTTTAATGCAAATATTACCGCAGCAAGCTCGAGATCGTGCGTCGGGTAGTTCTTCTTATGAACCTTCAGCTGCATTGATGCATAAGCGATAACTTTGCCATGTTATATCAAAACACATCATAGTCCACTGCCTGACGTATCACTATAAACTACGAATCCTTTCGATCCTGAAGGAAGAGTCAAGACCGGTGCTGTCTTTAATCGTCTCTTCAACTCCTCAAAGGCCTTTTGGCAATCTTCTGTCCATGCAAACTCCTGGTCCTTACGCGTCAACCGCGTCATAGGCTCTGCAATCCTTGAGGAGTTCTCTACAAATCTCCAATAATATCCAGCAAGTCCGAGAAAACTTCTCACATCCGCAATTGATGTAGGTGTGGGCCAAGTTTTTATTGCAGCAACCTTCTCCGGATCAACTGAAAGTCCTTCTCCTGAGATAATATGTCCCAGGATAGGCACCTTATCCAGACAAAACTCACATTTGCTGAGTTTGGCGTATAACCTCTCTTATCTCAGCGTCTCTAGCATGATTCTGAGATGCTCCTCGGAGTATACCAAGATGTTATCAATAAACACAACCACGAACTTATCCAAGTAATGATTGAAGACTCTGTTCATCAAACTCATGACCACAGCTGCGCGCGTTGGTTAAACAAAATGATATAACTAAGAACTCATAGTGCCCGTACTTGGTCCTGAAGGCTGTCTTTGGTATATCCTCTTTCCGTACTCTAATCTAATGATAACCGGATCTGAGATCGATCTTTGAGAATACACGAGCACCACTCAACTGATCGAACAAATCGTCAATACGCGGCAAGGGATACCGGTTCTTGATGGTTACAATATTTAGTGCCATATAGTCAATACACAGGCGTACCGTCCCATCCTTTTTTGGCACAAATAGTATGGGTTCTCCCTATGGTAAAATACTGGGCCGAATAAATCCCTTCTCCAGAAGATCATCAACTTGATTATTCAATTCTACTAACTCCTTAGGTGCTAGCCGGTACACTGATGAAGTGATAGGCTCTGCTCCTGGAGTCAAGTCTATTATGAATTCTATTTTCCGATCAGGTGGTAGGCATGGAAGATCATCGAAAAATACATCCACAAACTCTATACAACCTTTGGGTACTCGGGCTCCCCTTCTTCAGAGAGTGGCTGAACACCTTGCTCTTTGGCTCACCGAAGAAACTCAAACTTCGGATGTCCAGGCGATCTAAATATAACATGTCCATGCCAGCAATCTAGAGTCGCATGATACTGACTCATCCAGTCCATACCAAGTATAACATCATAATCCGGCATAGAAAAGATAAAAAATTGAGCTCGCATCTCTCTTCCACAGACTACTACTGAACAAGATCTACAAATATCACTAACTGAGATAATTCTGCCTCCCGTAAGAATTTTTATTGTCTTCGGAAGGGGTGCGGTAGCTACTCTATGTATGGCTACGAAGCTAGCAGGTATGAATGAATGTGATGCTCCAGAATCAAATAAAACTACAACAGGTAATGAAGCTACTAATATAGTACCTGCGATGACCTCTCTTGCAATAGCTTCCTCTTCAATAGTCATGGTAAATCCTGCCCTCGCCCCTGAGCTGGTCCTCTCTGTTGCCGAGCCTGCTGGAATAGTGCTGCCTGTGGTGCCAAATGTGGCCTCTGCTGATACATTTCGAGAGCTGGTGGTCTGACTCCTCTAACTCCCGTCTGTGGTGCTCCCAGTGATGGATAAGCTGGCCTAGGTAGCTGTTGGGCTGGTCTTTGTACTAGTAAAGCTTGTCGGTTTACCATCAATGCTCCATCTCGATGCTCAGGGCAATCCCTGGCTGAATGTTGGCTGAATCCGCAAACCAAGCATAGACTCAACTTGCATCTGTACTCGCTCGCGTAATGACCTCGCTTGCCATAATATTGACATGTAGGCAGTGTCTGCGGAGATGCTCTGGGTGGCTGGTGCATGTGAGGTCTCTTTGCAGGTCCTTCATGTGATGCTCTGGCTGGACTCTCTCCTGGTGACACGCTCCATACATCGGGCTGCGGCAATGACGTCCGTGAATAAAGTAGGTACAATAGAGCCGATTAATCTCTGTAGCTCAAAGCTAAGTCCGTCAATGAAATTCTCCGCCTTCTTCTCTTCTGTCGGAATCATAGTAGGGGCAAAGCGACTCAAACGGATAGACTCTGCTTTGTACTCTTCTACCGGCATGTTATCTTGAGTGAGGCAGTTAAACTTATCCCTAAGTTCCGCTTTGGCAATGGCTGAAATGTACATCTCTTGGAAGAGTCTAGAGAAATCCTCGCAAGTGACTCGGTCTGAACCTAGCCGATTCTTCTCAGATAGCCACCAATGATGCACATTGTCTGTCAACTGCATCTTGACAGCAATCATCCAACGTTCTCTAGGAAGCTCAGCTGCTTCTAATTGAAGTTGAGTATTTGTGAGCCACTCATGAACTTCAGAGGGCTCCTCCTTGCCTGAAATGGTATATGGCTTCAACTGACAGAAATCTGAGATGGATCCCGTCGATGGTTGCCTAGCTGGTGGGGTCGAATGCTCCAGTACTGTCACTAGGCTGTTCCTCAAGTTATTCGTCTGACGTTGCTGGGCCTCTTGATGAACCTGTTGTTGTGCTTGTATCATTGCGTAGAATATTTGGAATATCTGATGTCCGTCCATAGGCTGTCCTGGTGGGAAAATGGGCATCAGTGGAGTAAACTACGACGGTGGTGGAATATCGTCTCGCCGGTACCTCGAGGCATGTTGATCTGCTTGATTGCTTTGTTGAGTGGAGGGATCTCCATTTAATGGCGTCACCCATCATCGTAGGTGAACACACTACCTTATGGTGTACCCGCGGGAGTCTCGTCGCAGGCTCGTGGATCCATTACTCTGCACATAAAGTAAACTATGAGAGTCATAGAGGAATCAAGGCAGGATGCAACTAAAAAAATTATTTTGAAGTCGATATAGAGGTCAAGAACAGGTCAACAAGTGGATGAGATCCTATAATTTATTCTATCCTAATTTGCAGGCTTGCTTGGTTCTGCATTTGGAATCCAAAGCAATATATTTGGACCTGCATGGGCCACCACAAAAATAATGTCACGCCCTAGTCCCAAATACCAAGGAACTAGCCACATGGCATTGGCCAGCAGCATAACTCCAATGGGCAACCCAATTTAATGGACCCGTTAGAGTGCACTTAAGCTGTAATAAATGCAAGTCTGCCACATCTATCATAGTATAATTTTAGTCTCATCCATAGAAGGCAATCACAATATAATATAATAGACCAATCAAGATAATAGATAAAAGAAAATAGTCCATCATCAAGTCCATATAAGTAGTGTCTCGGGGAACAACCCATCACAATAAATAAAAGAGAATAACACCAATACATATGTCCATAAGTCCAGGTCCAAATATGAAATAACACTAAGCATAAATAACTAAGTAAGTAACTGAGTACTTAGAAGAAATCCTCTGGCACAACCTCGTCCTCTGGTGCCAGTACCGCTCCAATGTTAGCTCCTGTCCCGTAAACCTAAGGGTAATCCTCCACTACTATACCTGGGGACATAATCTGGATCCCGATCCTCAGGGGACATAGCAAGGTACAAGAAATACTCAAGCAAAATAAAATGCAGTAAATAAAAACAGATCCTCATGGCAAGCTATGTAACCAGCTAAGTGAAATGCAAATGAGAGCATCACTAATACTATGGCTGAGACCACAACAGGCTCTGTGTCGGGGAGCCCATAGCAGCAAGTAGTATCTCGTAGGGCCAGTAAATGTGCCAAGCTCTGGTACACAGACTAAAGCACCTCCAGTAACATAGTATATATATATATATATATATATATATATATATATATATATATATATATATATATATATATATATATATATATATATATATATATAATCATACCGCAACATGTATATCTCTCCCCACCTAATGTAATCTCATGTCTCATGTCCACAATGTCTCATGTCCATAACACGCAAGATCATGACCTCTAGCTAGTACAACGAGTCATAATAATATCTATATAATATGCAAATTTTATATCACGAATCATGTAAGCCTATACAGAATCACCATGAATAACTCAAGAAAGATTCTGTCATATGAAATAGTGTCAAGTGTCCTATGATATGGCGTACTTAGTAAAGCAAGCACGTAAAAATAGGTTCGTGGAATCAACTCTCTAAGTGACGTTATACGACTCCGCGTACGGCGTCGACACCCAAATCTTGTTCGGACGCTAAGAAATATCTCACGGTCCTAGGTTGAACAGGTGTATCACAAGAATATATATATAAAAAGAAACACAAGCAGATAATATAACATGATCTACTACAAGTTTGGCAAGGTACACTTGCCTGGGTTCTGAACTCCGTCAAATATTCCTGAAAAAGTAGAATTTGCACGTACACCTCCGAATGCTGAAACAAATATTGCCAATGTTCTCATAATTCTTGAAATAGCTAGGATTGACTACCCATAAGTCCAATTTGGACACATGGACAAAATTGACAGTTTTGGGTCAAAGCGGGGTCCACATATGGCCCACATCGCACCAAAAAAATATCCTGGAGAAGTTCTCCAAATTTGTCAAACTTAGTGGCTACGAGTTTAGAACGATGATGTGAACCCAACAGAACATCCATAACTGGATTCCGATGACCCGATCGTGAAATCGCCCGTCATATAGAACCGTAGGGCCCACGAAATAGTGTTTCGTTAATGTTCTCAGATTTGAACCAAACTTGGGTCAAAGGACCAGAATAATGCTGCGAATCCAATGGCATAAGTTTTGTTGCGAATCGTCGAGTACACACAAAGTTATGGCGAGGTGTCAGAATAGGCCGATACGATATTTTTTGGCTGATACACGTTGATTTCGGTGTGCACACACGTCCAAATCAAGTTTCACGAAAGCCCACAAATCCGTGTTTATGTTACGCACCATTCGTTATAATCCGCACGCAATGACGTGGCCTCGTTTGGCGGGACGCATCCCGTATCAGAGATTTTGGGTTCTTTAAAAATAAGTTTTTAGTCAATTTCAACGCTGAATAAATTAAAATTAAAACATAAATAAATAAAACTATTTGAAGGGATTTAATCTTAGTTATATTGTCATTTCACAAGAAAAAGAATAACTTAGTTTGGCCTCACGAGTTGAGAGTTATAGCCCTCGAAATATAGGTGTTTGGACAATTTTGAAATTGTTCGGAACGCAGGTTTTTGGACCAACTTTCGGATATAATTACTCCTAATATAGATCACCCAAATTCAAACTTCTTGAAGGGCTTTGATGGCCTTCATGTTACAAATGCATACGGACAAAAAGGTTATAAAATGATCGAGCGAGGAGGGCAGTCTCGTACCTCAAAGATGGGCTCGCGGGTTGGATGATGTTGCTGCTATTCGCGCGGGAGGTGACTGCGACGGCGCTCCAGCGCTGCTTCGGCACGACGAAGATGAGGGTCACGGTGGTCGCTTGGAGGTAGGGAAGAAGTCTGAGGGTGTGGGTGATGGTCGGTTAAATAAAGAGAAAGGGGTTACGGTAGAGGAACCGAGAGGTCGAGGGGGGTTCAGTAGCCGAACAGAGGGGTCGGGGGAGGTTTCGGGTTTGGATTTAGGTCAGGTTTCGAGTTTGGGTTATTATTTTGATTCTTATTCTTTTATACTTATATATATATATATATATATATATATATATATATATATATATATATATATATATATAGGTTGTCACCCTAAATAATTTTTAGAAAAATTCTACAATACTTTAATAGTAGTTGTACACCCAAAAATATATTTTCTGTGAAATATTTGAATTTAATAAATATACATAAATATTTATACAAGTTAATAAATCTATTTATATTTTTCTAATTCTTTAAAAATAATGAAAATTTTCCCTTAATCTCAATATTTACATAATACCAATAATAAAAATAATAAAATTTAAAAATTTAAAATCAGGGGGTTTACACGCACCCCGTATCAGAAAATTTTGGTTTTTGGAAAACTAGTTTTTTTGACAAATTTCTACATTAAATTAATCACAGAACAAAGCCAAATAAAATAAAGTATTTAAAGGGTTTAAAACCAGGTTTTGTTATTTTAACACTGGAAAAAGAATCACTCGATTCGACATCACGGTTTGAGAGTTATTGCTCTCAAAACATGGGCGTTTGAGCAGTTTCAAAACTTTCACAAAGTCAATTTTTTGCCTGACTTTTGGGTCAACTTTCTCCTAATATAAACTGCTTTAAATTAATACTCTTGAAGGGGTTTGAGGTCCTTCATATTGTGAACGTATACGGACAAGAAACTCATAAAAAGATCGAGCGAGGAGGTCGTGCTCAAACCTCGAAGAGGGCCTCACGAAAAGGATGTTGCTGCTACTGTCGCGCTCGCGGCTATCCATGGTCGCTCGTGGCTGTCCGCGCTTGCTCGCGGTGGCCGGTAGCAGTCGGGGATGGCCGCCTGGGTGGTCGGGTTACTCCGGGGTCGCGGATGGAGGGAGGAGTTGCTCTCGGGTTAGGGCTGGCCGGAGCTCCAAGGAGGTGGAGGAGAAGATGACCGTGATGGAGAGGAAGAGAAGAGGGAGACGAGAGGTGGAAGTTTCGGTGGAGAAATGGAGGAGGTTGGCTGCACAATGCATGGGGTGTGGTTCTCCTCCATAGGAGTTATTTGATATAAGTGGTAGTAATGAATGGGGAGGGGAAAAGTTGTAAGTTACAAGCTAAAAATCAAAGGTCCATGGTAACTCTCCCTTGAAATCTGAGCCCTCCCTTTCCTTTGTTTGCGGTTAGTCCCCCCTGTCACGCCCCCGTCCCAAAATACGTAGGACTAGGAACACGTAAGCATGCCACCCGTATGTATATGGCAACTCCAATATATGGATACCATAATACACACGTACGCTGTAATATGAATATAAACTCACATGTGGTATAAATATAGTCACAAGCACAGATATACTAAATCTCATCCACACAACAAGTCACTAAAAGAAAATAACTAAACTAGAATAATGAGTCTGAATAATCCAAAACTAATAGTCGGGTGGAGATAAATCCACTACCAATGACTATACTAATACTAAAATGAGAGAGGGATATAAAATCTCCAATATAAAATAAGGTGATGATAGAAGTGTATCAGCGAAGCGATCCCTCGCTAGAGATAATCACTGATGCTCAGAAGGTAAGACCTCCTCGGAAGATATAAGTAGTAAGTCCTGATCTGTGCTTCTACGAATAGTCGTGAACATCTACACCTGGAAAGGGACCAGGTCCTCAGAGGGACGTAACAAGATACATAGAAGCAAGCCAATTTGAATACAGTAAACATGCATAATGTTTGAAAATATATAAGTACGCTGTACAAGACAATCTATATGAATGCAAATAAGGACAACTTTTTGACGTATGGGCAATGGTAGGCTACTCGATCTAAGCCTCACAATTCACACACCCGTCTAGAACATCATCAGCCAACATACCGCGGGGGTAGCGACCCTCGTGACTCCATCAATCAACATACCGCGGGGGTAGCGATCATCGGACACGACTACCATAGTGCGTGCTAGTTACTACGGTTCACCAGAGTAGTTAAAGCCCATACGCCTACTGATTGTCCTCTCATGATACTAAGTGTCATGTGTGTGTCAACATATCTAATATATAGTAATGATTGAAAGAAACTACACATACAATGAATATACAGAAATGTAATGAATATAAAGAAATATAATAAGCATGTAAAATACTGTAAACAATTTGGCAAGGTATCTTGCCTAGTCTGAAAAAGAATGAAGTCCCAACTCAAGGCGTCGTCCGATCTACCCGTCACATAAATTAAATAAGTTAGATTATAAAAGTGGGTGAATAGGTTCCTCCATTTTAATTATTTTAATTCTGAATAAAATAACCTAAAATAGTATTTTAATCTTATTATAATCTAATTTTTTTGTTAAACCCTAATTTTGGTCCAAAGAAAGTCAACTTTACGGATTTGTGATCCGTGGCACGCAAATCGAGGCAATCGGTTGACCAAAAAGTCAACAAACTCAAATCCTGGATTTGTGTGTAGAATCCTATAGATTTTAATGCTACATGAACACTGGAATCGACGGTTTCATAAAATCACAAGTCGGTAAAGAGTTATGGCCACAAGGGCGCACAGATGAAAGTTTTCGGTGGTTTCCTATTTACGTCTACGTTGCACGAATTTTATAGTAGATTAAATTTACATATTAAATTCTGGAAAAATAATCTTATGTAAGTTCATCATGTCAAATTTTTGAAACTTTAAACGGCTCGTAGTTCCGAGTTTGGGATCTCCCAAAATCTCGAAAATACGAAAACGCGTCTGATTTTGGACATCTGGCACTTTTAGAATTTTCTGGAAAATAGGTTCATAAATTATTAAAATAATTTATATAATCAGAAAACTAACCTTGATATTGTTCTAACAAAAAAAACTGGAGCGCGTTTGGAGTCCGGAGATAGGATATATCGTGTTTTTAAGTCGTCATAACTACTAGAAAATGAGGTTGAATTTATGACGAATTTTAACTGTTTTTGGACGAAAAGAGGGGAGTTTGGGGAAGAAAAATATGAAAGAAGAGTTTATTCCATAAGTCTAATAGGTATTTATAATTGTGGAGACTACTGTAAACCCCCTCACCAAAAATAAATATTTTGTGTGTATTTTATATTATTATATTTATTATAGATATTAAATTTCTTTAGAGTATTCTCTTAGTTAATTAGAAAATAAATTTCTTGATATATTTACTTATATAAATATTTATTTAGAATTATTTTAGGTTATTTTAGATTTTTGGAGATTTTTCTAGAATTTTTTATAATTAAAACTTAGGAAACATAAATTTCTAGGACTTCTATGATTTACTATACGACTATACTTGCATGTTGTTCCTACCAAATATTTATTTTAGTTTAAAATATTTCATTATATTTTTCTGTAATTTATTTAGAATTTTAAAAATTTTATTTAGATTTTTAAAATTATTTAGGATTTATTTGGATATATATAGTCTTAATATTAGATAAATGCTAATTTAGTGTTAATAGATATTAATAAGATTATATATAAATTATTTGCATTATCTTTAATTATATTTAAGATTATAAATTATTGAGATAAATTCAAACTCTATTTTAAATTAATTCAAATCCTGAACCTACTAGGAAAGCAACTTCATGCATATCCTATTCTTATTTAAATTCCTCATAATCCTATCCAAATTAACCAATCCTAGTCGTATTTAATTAAGTAGTGTCCACCATTATAAATAACTCATCCTTCATATTTTTTCTCTCCAAATTCTTCTCTTTTTCGTCCAAAAATAGTCAAATTTTGTCATAAATTCAGCCTCATTTTTTACTAGTTATGACGAATTAAAAAAGACGATATCTCCTAGCTCCGGACTCCAAACGCGCTCAAGTTTTTTTTTTAGAACTATATCAAGGTTAGTTTTCTGATTATATAATTTATTTTAATAATTTATGAACCTATTTTTCCAGAAAATTCTAAAAGTGGTAGTTGTCCAAAATCAGACGCGTTTTGGTATTTTCGAGATTTCGGGAGATCCCGAACTCGGAATTACAAACCGTTTAAAGTTTCGGAAAGCTGACATGATAAACTTCTAGAAAAGTACTTTTAAAGAATTTAAAATATAATTTTATTCTACTGTAAATTTTTTACAACGTAGACGTAAATAGGAAACCACTAAAAACTGTCATCTGTGCGCCCTAGTGGACATAACTCTTTACCGACTTGTGATTTTATGAAATTATCGATTCCAGTGTTTATGTAGCATTAAAATATATAGTATTTCACACACAAATTCAGGATTTGAGTCGGTTGACTTTTTGGTCAACGGATTGCCTCGATTTGCGTGTCACGGATCACAAATTCTTAAAGTTGACTTTCTTTGGACCAAAATTAGAGCTTAACAATAAAATTAGATTATAATAAGATTAAAATACTAATTTAGGTTATTTTATTCAGAGTTAAAATAGATTAAAATAGCAAAAACTATTCATCCACTTTTGTAACCTAACTTGTTTAATTTATGTGACGGATAGATCGGACGACGCCTTGAGTTGGAACTTCATCCTTTTCAGACCAAGCAAGATACCTTGCCAAATTGCTTACAGTATTTTGCATGCTTAGTATATTTCTGTATATTTATTGTATTTCTATTTATTGCATGTGTAGTTCCTTTCAGTCATTACTATATATTAGATATGTTGACACACACTTGACACTTAGTATCATAGAGGACAATCATTAGGCGTATGGGCTTTTAACTACTCTGGTAAATCGTAGTAACTAGCACGCACTATGGTGGTCGTGTCCGATGGTCGCTACCCCCGAGGTATGTCGATTGATGGAGTCCGAGGGTGTCACGACCCGCACTCGGAAGTTCGGGCACGAGTGCGTGGGCACGTCCAGCCTACGCCGCAGAGTCGGCGGTAGTACGCTGTCTAGGTCAATCCATAACTACTAACTAGCTCATTCACAATAATATAGGCAAGATAATAATGAGAAATGAAACTTAAGATTGCAACTGAAATAAATGTGACAACAAATTCAAATGTTTAGTACAGGAATTCCAAAATGAAATCGGGGACAAACCCGATTAAATAAGATAAGAAACAGAATAAAAGATAGCTACTACTAGCTACTCTGCAGCAGGGGTCTCCTGAGTGGGTTCTGGCTCCTCATAGGTATCATCTGTACCCTCATAAGAACCATAATAGGTAGGGGCAAGATCCTCATCATCGCCTAAATCAACAGATCCAGTCAGGAAAGGAGCAAAGTACACAGTGCACAACAATGTTAAAATATTTATGATAATTAAACATTGAATATCATGTTAAGGAAACTGCATAAAGGAATGTTAATATCTCAGAGTCAAAACTATAAACAGGAATATGAGAAAACAGAAGTAAACGAGCAGGAAAAGAAACTACACAGTCAGCAAGAATATAACATGACCAGAAGTTATCTGTATGAAACTTGTGTTTGTTTTTAGAATACTTAGTTGGCATGCAGGGGTTTATAAGGCTAATCCGGCCGTCATGGACGGCTATTAAACACGAATAATCGAGATCCGGCTGATGGACAGTCGTGTACCACCAGCTATTAATCACGGCAAGGGGAAGGGTAAACTACATGCCTTCTAGTATTCTCCCACCCGACATGAAAAATAAGACATGAATTCCAATATTCAAGACATAAAATATAGTATTCTAACACTACGTGTAATCAGGAAGAGTACTAGTAGAGCAGGGAATTTAATTATCACAATATAAAGATTAACTTGAAGTGCAGGTACTTGCCTGTTGTTTGGATCTGGTTAATTTAGTTCTTGGGGAAAAAGTCCAGAGATGAGTCCAAAAGCTGAAATAGATATTACCATCGTGCTCAGAAGATGTCAAATAGCTAGAAACGCCTATCCTTGGGTCCAATTTGGAGACAAGGGCAAAAACGGCAGTTTCGGGTCAAAATGGGGTCCGCCGGCGGGCCCGCTTTGCACCGAAAAACGCGTCCGGGTCAAAGGTCTCCAAATTCACCAAACTTAGTGTCAACAGGTCAGGAACGCTGATACGAACCCAATGGAACTTCCAGATTTGGATTCCGATGAGCCGAACACAAAATCGCCCGTCGAGCGGGGCCTGTGGGGCCCACGACACGCGATTTCGTCAACGTTCTCAGAATTGAACCAAACTTGACCCACAGGACCAGCGTATCGCTACGAGTCCGATGGCGCAAGTTTCGTCTCGATCTGACGAGTGTGCACGAAGTTAGGGTAAATTGCAGAAAAGCCGGATACGGGGTGATGTCCGCGGATACGCGTTGATTTCGGTGTGCACGCACACCCGAATCAGCTTCCGCAAAATCTTACACGTCCGTATCGACGGTGCGTACGTATCTGCGAAGACCGCACGCGACCAAGTCGTCCCGTTTGGCGGGGCGTACTCAGTTCCGGGGGTGAAACAAGGTCTGGTTTTTCCTGTTTTTGGATTGCGGGGTGCGATCACCACAGGCCGCGATGTCCCGAACAGTTTGTCCGGACACCGAGAGGGTCATACAGGCTTCACAACGCAATTTGCGGAATTGAAAACGGAGCTACGAGGCAAAAGTTACTCGTACCTGAAGGGGACCCGGGAACCAGGGTCGAGCCGTGTCCGTGTCGTGTCCGACACGACACGAAGGAAAGCTAGGGTTAGGGTTTTCGACGGAATCCGGCGAAGGGCGGCTGCTGGGCGGCCGGGCTCGGGGGCACGCGGCGGAGGGCGGCACGGCGGGCCGATGGGGTCGTCGGCGGCGGCTCAGGGCGGCCGGCAGCGGCGGCTGCGGCTGCTGCTGCTGGTTGCTGGCGGGGGAACGAGGAGGCAGGCGGCGGAGGGGCGCTGCGGGTCGACGGCGAGGAGGGGACGGCGGCGGCGCTAGGCGGTGGTCGGAGGAGGAGGCTGGAGGGGTGTAGGGTGGTGGCCGGAGGCGGGATGAGGCGGAGGAGGAGAAAGGGGGGGTTTAAATAGGGTAGGGCGGCGGTTGGGGGAGGCCGAGCACGGCGGGGGCGAGGGCGACGTGGGCGCAGGGAGCGCGGCGGGCGGGGCGCGGGACGCGCGGCGCTGCGCGCGGCGGCCGACGGGGGACGCGGGACGTGGGGGGGACTGTGCACGCGGGCGGGTCGGGCTGCGGCGGGTCGGGTTCGGCTGAACCCGACCCGACCCGAAAGGGGGCTGGGCTGGGCTGGCTAACGGGCCGGGCCGCGGCCCAATGGGCCTGGACGGCCCGCAGAAATAAATAAAATAAAATAAAATAATAAATAAATAAATAAATAATTAATTAATTTAAATAATTAATAAATTAGTTTTTAGGCATTTAAAATATGTCTGAGGCCCAGAAAAATCCAGAAAAATTACCCTAAGTCCAAATTTTTATTTTACACCCAAAAATATTATTTTCATGATATTTTAATATTATTTATTGCCAAATAAAAATTATTTATTAATTGAAAACCTTGATTTTAATTACAGAAAATTCCCAGAAAATTCCAGAAAATTGAAAAAAAATCCAAGATTTAATAATTTGAGAAATTTAGGGGGTTTACAACCTACCCAACTTACAAAAATTTTGTCCTCAAAATTTAAGAATAACAAGGCACGAAAGGAAAGGTCGAGAAATAAAATACACCTCAGGGTTCAAAAAGATAGGGGTATCGCTCTCTAATCTCGTCTTCTCGCTCCCAGGTGGATTCGCCGGGAGAATGGTGCTTCCAAGCTACGCGAACCAGGGAGATAACCTGGTTCCGTAGAACTTTCTCCGAGCGATCCAGTATCTCCACGGGTTGCTCCTGGTAAGTCAGACTTGGGCCTACTTCGAGTTCTGAGTGATCCAAAATGTGGCTGGGGTCTGACACATACTTCCTCAGCTGCGACACGTGGAAGACGTTATGGACTCCTTCCAGTGAGGGTGGCAATGCCAGACGGTATGCCACTTCTCCGATTTTCTCCTGAATGCCAAAAGGTCCAATGAATCTTGGGCTGAGTTTTCCACTCCTTCCGAACCTAATGGTGCCGCGTGTCGGGGAAATCTTTAAGAATACCAGCTCTCCAACCTTTAATAAAGTCACAATCAAGTCTTAGTTCCATAAGCAAAATATTTAAATTGGCTTGAATTTCATAAATTTAATTACCTCAAATTCCAAGGGCCTTCGGTGGCTATTTGCCCAATGTCGTTGCCTGTCTTGAGCCACTCGAAGTCTATCCCTTATTTGCTTTACCTTCTCAGCTGAATCGATCACCATCTCTGGTCCCAGCAGGGCTCTTTCTCCAACGTCGTCCCATGATAGCGGGGTACGACATCTTCGTCCATACAGAGCTTCAAATGGAGTCATCTCTATGCTGGCTTGGTAACTGTTATTATAAGAGAACTCCACCAGATATAGGTAGTCTTCCCAGGATCCTCCAAAATCCAGAACACATGTACGGAGCATATCTTCAAGTGTCTGGATCGTACGTTCCGATTGTCCATCGGTTTGGGGATGATAAGCTGTGCTGAATTTGAGTTGCGTCCCCAAGCTGGCTTGTAAGCTCTTCCAGAAGTGAGAGGTGAACCTTGAATCTCGGTCGGAGACAATACTTACTGGAACTCCATGCAGCCTAACAATATGTCTGATATATAAATCTGCCAGCTTCTCTGTAGATAGCCCCACTTTGAAAGGTAGAAAATGTGCAGACTTGGTCAGTCTATCTACTATCACCCAGATTGCATCCTTTCCACTAGGTGTCCTTGGAAGTCCGGAAACAAAATCCATTGTGATATGTTCCCACTTCCACTCCGGAATGGGTAGGGGTTGAAGCAATCCTCCAGGTCTTTGTCTTTCTGCCTTGACTTGCTGGCACACTAAACAACGAGATACGAACCTGGCTACTTCTCTTTTCATGCCATGCCACCAAACATGCGTCCTCAGGTCCTTGTACATCTTGTTGGCTCCTGGATGTATAGAGTACTGCGATTTGTGCGCCTCTTGCATAATTTCTTCTCTTATGTCTCCTTGAGGTACACATAATCTATCGCCATGCCTCAGTGATCCATCTTCATGAATTCTGAATTCTTCCACCAATCCAGCTTGCACTTGACCTCGAAGGCTTCGCAGGCCTTCGTCTTGAAACTGAGTCTCCTTGATCTTATCCATTAAAGTAGACTGAATCTGCAAGTTCATCATTTGGCCTTCTTTTCCTGGGATAATTACTTCAATACCTAAACTTTCCAAGTCCTCCAGCAGGTGTCTGTCCATAGTCAAGTACATCGCCATAGGATACCTGCTTAGAGCATCAGCAACTACATTTGCCTTTCCAGGGTGATATTGAAGAGTGATATCAAAGTCTTTCATTAGTTCCAGCCACCTTCTTTGCCTCATGTTTAGCTCTTTCTGAGTGAAGATATATTTTAGACTTTTATGGTCTGTAAATATTTCTACCATTTCTCCATGAAGATAATGCTTCCATAGTTTAAGAGCAAAAATGATAGCTGCCAATTCTAAATCATGAGTTGGATAATTCTTTTCATGTGGTCGAAGCTGTCTAGAGGCATAGGCTATTACCTTCTTGTTCTGCTCCAATACACAACCTAGACCTTTTCCAGAAGCATCACTATAAATAGCGAAACCTCCGGTTCCGGAAGGTAAGGTCAGAATAGGGGCAGAAGTCAGTCTTTTCTTCAATTCCTCAAAAGCACGCTGACATTCATCAGTCCAGGTGAACTCTTCATCTTTTCTTGTTAATTTTGTCATGGGCTCCACAATTCTAGCAAAGTCCTTCACAAACTTCCGATAGTAGCCAGCTAGTCCCAGGAAACTTCTAATCTCAGCTACAGAGTCTGGAGTGGGCCAGGATTCTACTGCAGCTATCTTCTTAGGATCTACTGCTATTCCATCTCCAGTCACAACATGTCCCAAGAATTCTACTTTTTCTAGGAAGAAGGCACATTTAGACAATTTTCCATAAAGTTTTTCCTTCCTCAAAGTCTCCAAGGCTAACCTCAAATGTTCTTCATGTTCTTCGGGGGTCTTGGAGTAGATCAAAATATCATCAATGAAGACCACTACAAATTTGTCTAGGTATGGCTGGAAAACTCTGTTCATTAGGTTCATAAAAACTGCTGGAGCATTCGTCAACCCGAACGGCATTACTAAGAATTCGTAGTGTCCGTTCCGGGTATTAAAAGCAGTTTTAGGGATGTCTTCCTTTCTCACCCTTACTTGGTGGTAACCCGACCTTAAATCAATCTTGGAAAAGACCCGAGCTCCACTCAACTGATCAAATAAGTCATCTATCCTGGGCAGGGGATACTTATTCTTAATTGTCAAGGCATTCAAGGCCCTATAGTCAATACACATTCGGGATGTTCCGTCCTTCTTGGGCACAAATAATACTGGAGCTCCCCAGGGTGAGACACTAGACCTAATGAAGCATTTATCTTCTAGTTCTTTGATTTGCTCATTTAGTTCTATTATCTCCTTCTTGTTGATTCTGTAGGGATTTTGGGACACTGGTGCTGCTCCTGGCACTAAGTCAATAGAGAATTCAACTTCTCGGTCTGGGGGTAAGCCTGGGAGATCCTCAGGGAAGACATCAAGGTATTCAGAGATGATAGGTGGCAATTCTTCTGTTACTAGGGCTCCACAAATTATGTTATTACCCATTTCTCTAGAACCTCTAGCAAATTCAAATTCTGGCTTGTCAGGTGGCCTGAAGATTACACTACCTCTGTGGCAGTCTATTGTGGCATGATGTTGACTTAACCAATCCATACCCAGTATAATGTCAAAACTGGGCACTGGCATTACAAGTAGTCTAGCATACAGTTCTCTTCCACATAATGTGATAGGACAATTGTTACAAGCATCACTAACCGGAATGATTCCTCCACCGGTAATGATCTTATAACAATTCCTAAGGGGTTTAGTGCTTAAGCTATGCTTCATAAGGAAATCTACTGACATGAATGAATGAGAAGCTCCAGAGTCAAATAAAGTAATAGCTGGTATTGAATTTATAAGCACAGAACCTGTGATCACGTCTGCTGTGGCCTCAGCTTCTTCTAGAGTCATTGCATAAGCACGGCCTTGCTGCGGTGCACCCCTCTGTTGCTGTTGTTGGTGCTGAGCAAAGCGTTGTTGTTGAGTTGGAAGCGGGGGTCCCCTCTGTTGTGCTGCTGGGGGCCTGGCCTGGACTGGAGCCTTTGGTGCAGCGGGGCGTCCTTGAGCAGCAGGACAGTCCCTCAATTGATGTGCTGGGGAGCCACAATAGAGACAGGCACCTAGCCTCTTTCTACAGTCTTGCCAAGTGTGGCCTGGTTTTTGGCAATAGTTGCAAGGGGGAGCTCGCTGGTTCTGTCCCTGAGCCTGGTGTTGGGGTGCTGGAGCTCGAGGGAGAGGACGCTGAGTTTGCTGCGGGGCCCTCTGTTGTTGTTGTTGTTGTTGCTGTTGTTGAAAAGGGCGTTTGTTGGGTCCCGCATTTCCGGTATCTCTTTTTCGCTTCAGTTTGTGCCCCATATCTCTCTCTACGCCTTGTGCCACGCTCAGGATTTCTTCATAGGTACGAGCTCGGCTGGTGGTTACAGCAAGGCGAATATCCGGAGACAGCCCCTTCTTGAATCTACGGGCTCTGTCCTCCGGAGTACGAACCATGTACTTCGCAAAGTGGCTTAACCTGCTAAATTCAGCAGTATATTCATCAACAGACAGGTTACCTTGTTCTAGTCTCTCGAATTGGCTTTTGAGAGCTTCCCGAGCCACTTCGGGGTAGAATTTCTCCTTGAATAGCCTTTTAAAATCTTCCCAGGTGATGTCGAGAGCAGATAGTTGGGGTTCGTCTCTGAACCAGGTTCGAGCAATGTCGAACAGTTGCAGGCTTGCGGACTCCACTTTGAGGTCATCAGGGACCCGGGCAGTCTTCAGGAGTCTCTCGACATTCTCTATCCATTCATCGGCATAGAGAATGCCCTCAGTTCCGTAAAATTCCAGGGGTCTTAGATTCTTGAAGTCTTTGGCACTCCCTGGCCTCTTGAGTGACGACTCCTGGGGCTTAAGAGCTTCTGAGAGGCTGGTCCGCAGAAGTGCCGTCTGTTCTTTCTGGGATTCCACCAATCCCTGGAACACTCCTAGTAGCTGTGCCCCCTCTAGAGTAACTGCCGGAATAGATGGAGGCGGCGGGAGTGCAAGAGTCTCGGGCACATTCTGCTCAGCTGGTTCTGATGTGCCTCCTACTGTGTTCCTGGTCTGGACCATTCTGAAAGATTAAGGGATAGGAAGATCAGAATAGAATACTTGGAAATCAAAGGCGATAGGAAAAACTTTGAGCAGCAATGATATCAAGAATTGAAATAAGGACGCTATACTGTGAATGAGCTTTTCCTAGAATCCTTAATTTTATTCCATACCCTGTCCTAGGGTATTATCCTATTTTAGGATAGGACCTGCATGGGCCACCATAAAAACGTGTCACGACCCGCACCCGGAAGTTCGGGCACGAGTGCGTGGGCACGTCCAGCCTACGCCGCAGAGTCGGCGGTAGTACGCTGTCTAGGTCAATCCATAACTACTAACTAGCTCATTCACAACAATATAGGCAAGATAATAATGAGAAATGAAACTTAAGATTGCAACTGAAATAAATGTGACAACAAATTCAAATGTTTAGTACAGGAATTCCAAAATAAAATCGGGGACAAACCCGATTAAATAAGATAAGAAACAGAATAAAAGATAGCTACTACTAGCTACTCTGCAGCAGGGGTCTCCTGAGTGGGTTCTGGCTCCTCATAGGTATCATCTGTACCCTCATAAGAACCATAATAGGTAGGGGCAAGATCCTCATCATCGCCTAAATCAACAGATCCAGTCAGGAAAGGAGCAAAGTACACAGTGCACAACAATGTTAAAATATTTATGACAATTAAACATTGAATATCATGTTAAGGAAACTGCATAAAGGAATGTTAATATCTCAGAGTCAAAACTATAAACAGGAATATGAGAAAACAGAAGTAAACGAGCAGGAAAAGAAACTACACAGTCAGCAAGAATATAACATGACCAGAAGTTATCTGTATGAAACTTGTGTTTGTTTTTAGAATACTTAGTTGGCATGCAGGGGTTTATAAGGCTAATCCGGCCGTCATGGACGGCTATTAAACACGAATAATCAAGATCCGGCTGATGGACAGTCGTGTACCACCAGCTATTAATCACGGCAAGGGGAAGGGTAAACTACATGCCTTCTAGTATTCTCCCACCCGACATGAAAAACAAGACATGAATTCCAATATTCAAGACATAAAATATAGTATTCTAACACTACGTGTAATCAGGAAGAGTACTAGTAGAGCAGGGAATTTAATTATCACAATATAAAGATTAACTTGAAGTGCAGGTACTTGCCTGTTGTTTGGATCTGGTTAATTTAGTTCTTGGGGAAAAAGTCCAGAGATGAGTCCAAAAGCTGAAATAGATATTACCATCGTGCTCAGAAGATGTCAAATAGCTAGAAACGCCTTTCCTTGGGTCCAATTTGGAGACAAGGGCAAAAACGGCAGTTTCGGGTCAAAATGGGGTCCGCCGGCGGGCCCGCTTTGCACCGAAAAACGCGTCCGGGTCAAAGGTCTCCAAATTCACCAAACTTAGTGTCAACAGGTCAGGAACGCTGATACGAACCCAACGGAACTTCCAGATTTGGATTCCGATGAGCCGAACACAAAATCGCCCGTCGAGCGGGGCCTGTGGGGCCCACGACACGCGATTTCGTCAACGTTCTCAGAATCGAACCAAACTTGACCCACAGGACCAGCGAATCGCTACGAGTCCGATGGCGCAAGTTTTGTCTCGATCTGACTAGTGTGCACGAAGTTAGGGTAAATTACAGAAAAGCCGGATACGGGGTGATGTCCGCGGATACGCGTTGATTTTGGTGTGCACGCACACCCGAATCAGCTTCCGCGAAATCTTACATGTCCGTATCGACGGTGCGTACGTATCTGCGAAGACCGTACGCGACCAAGTAGTCCCGTTTGGCGGGGCGTACTCAGTTCCGGGGGTGAAACAGGGTCTGGTTTTTCCTGTTTTTGGATCGCGGGGTGCGATCACCACAGGCCGCGATGTCCCGAACAGTTTGTCCGGACACCGAGAGGGTCATACAGGCTTCACAACGCAATTTGCGGAATTGAAAACGGAGCTACGAGACAAAAGTTATACGTACCTGAAGGGGACCCGGGAACCAGGGTCGAGCCGTGTCCGTGTCGTGTCCGACACGACACGAAGGAAAGCTAGGGTTAGGGTTTTCGACGGAATCCGGCGAAGGGCGGCTGCTGGGCGGCCGGGCTCGGGGGCACGCGGCGGAGGGCGGCGCGACGGACCGATGGGGTCGTCGGCGGCGGCTCAGGGCGGCCGGCAGCGGCGGCTGCGGCTGCTGCTGCTGGTTGCTGGCGGGGGAACGAGGAGGCAGGCGGCGGAGGGGCGCTGCGGGTCGACGGCGAGGAGGGGACGGCGGCGGCGCTAGGCGGTGGTCGGAGGAGGAGGCTGGAGGGGTGTAGGGTGGTGGCCGGAGGCGGGATGAGGCGGAGGAGGAGAAAGGGGGGGTTTAAATAGGGTAGGGCGGCGGTTGGGGAGGCCGAGCACGGCGGGGGCGAGGGCGACGTGGGCGCGGGGAGCACGGCGGGCGGGGCGCGGGACGCGCGGCGCTGCGCGCGGCGGCCGGCGGGGGACGCGGGACGTGGGGGGGACTGTGCACGCGGGCGGGTCGGGCTGCGGCTGGTCGGGTTCGGCTGAACCCGACCCGACCCGAAAGGGGGCTGGGCTGGGCTGGCTAACGGGCCGGGCCGCGGCCCAATGGGCCTAGGCGGCCCGCAGAAATAAATAAAATAAAATAAAATAATAAATAAATAAATAAATAATTAATTTAAATAATTAATAAATTAGTTTTTAGGCATTTAAAATATGTCTGAGGCCCAAAAAAATCCAGAAAAATTACCCTAAGTCCAAATTTTCATTTTACACCCAAAAATATTATTTTCATGATATTTTAATATTATTTATTGCCAAATAAAAATTATTTATTAATTGAAAACCTTGATTTTAATTACAAAAAATTCCCAGAAAATTCCAGAAAATTGGGAAAAATCCAAGATTTAATAATTTGAGAAATTTAGGGGGTTTACAGAGGGTCGCTACCCCAGAGGTATGTCGGCTGATGATGTCCACTGACGAGCGCATGAGTTATGAGGATTAGATCGAGTAGCCTACCCTTGCCCATACGTTAAAAAGTTGTCCTCATTTGCATTCATATAGATTGTCTTGTACAACGTACTTATTTATTTTCAAATAATATGCATGTTTACTATATTCAAATTGGCTCGCTTTTCTGTATCTTGTTATGTCCCTCTGAGGACCTGGTCCTCTGCCAGGTGTATCTGTTCTTGAGTATTTGCAGGAGCGCAGATTCGGATGGTTACATATGTTTCGAGGATGTCTTCTCTCCGAGTCCATGATTGTTAGCTGGTATTCTTGTATTGTGTTTATTGTGCTGTACTTTTTAATTCGAGTTGGTAGTGGATTTGTTTCCATCAAACTATCATCCTTAGATACTTATGTTGAGATCTAGTTATATAGATGCTGGTTATTCACTTATATTGATTTTCTTTGGATGAGATTTAGATTGTACCTTGTGACTTGTGATACATTTTAAACTACTTGTGGATTGATATTCATATTACAGCGTACGTATGGGTTATGGTTTCCATATATTGGAGTTGCCATATCCATGCGGCTGGCATGCTTACGTGTCCTTGTCCTAAGTAGTTTTGGGACTGGGACGTGACAACTTCTTAATTGAATACGACTAGGATTGGCTAATTTGGATATGATTATGATAAGTTCAAATAATGATAGGATATGCATGAAATTGCTTTCCTAGTAGGCTCAGGATTTGAATTAATTTAAAATAGAGTTTGAGTTTATCTCAATAATTTATAATCTTAAATAGAATTAAAGATAATACAAATAATTTATATATAATCTTATTAATATCTATTAACACTAAATTAGCATATATCTAATATTAAGACTATATATATCCAAATAAATCCTAAATAATTTCAAAAATATAAATAAATTTCTTAAAATTCTAAATAAATTATAAAAAAATATAATTAAATATTTTAACCTAAAATAAATATTTGGTAGGAACAATATGCAAGTATGGTCTCATAGTAAATCATGAAAGTCCTAAAAATTTACGTTTCCTATATTTTAATTACCCAAAAAATCTAGAAAAATCTCAAAAAAATCTAAAATAGCCTAAAAATGATTCTAAATAAATATTTATATAAGTAAATATATCAAAAAAATTTATTTTCTAATTAACTAAGAGAATACTCTAAAAAATTTCAATATTTAAAATAATCTATAATAAATATAATATTATAAAATACACACAAAATACCTATTTTGGGTGAGGGAGTTTACACCCCCCCTCCCCCTCTCCATTCATGTATGCACAAGGTACATTTTAATTTAAACTACTCCAAGTTTTATGCTAATTTTGGTAAAAGCTGAATTTGAATTTAAATAATATAAAAAATATGATTTGGTGTGAAAAAAATGGTGTATGGTGTGTAGAAAGGTGGGGGGTGGGTGTGTGGTGTTGTGTATGAGTTAGTGAAGTTAGTTTGAGGGTTCAAGTTCGGGCTCGGTCAGGTACAATTAATCAAAAAGGGTCATTTTTTACTAATTAAAATGCATGGTGTTTCTATATTATTTTTGGAGCCTACGGGAGCTCAAATAAATGTGACACAAATATCATGTGCATAGTTGGTCATGTTAGACTAGGGGTTATAAAAGTCAGTATAAAAATTTGGGTTCATGTTGCTCGTCTAAATTGACCGCAACGGAAAAGTGTCCAAGTGTCATATTTTGAGTCAAAAAGCATCACCGGACCAGAAGCTTCTCAAGCTCAAGCATTTACTTTTCTAGTTAGAGACCAACGTCTTGGGGCATCGCGGTTGTTGTGTGACCAAAACGAAGTGTAGGATTTCATAATTATGAGAGACATCCATGTCATGAGCCTAATTTGGCTCGGCTAAGCCTATTATGCAAAGTTGGTTTGACAAAAAAAGCTAGTGTTGTATTCCTGGCATTAAGACTACACTAAAGGGCTTCTAAGTTCTAGAAATTGTTTTAATATTTTATTAATTAAACAAATAATATAAATTTTTTTAATAATTACCAAAATAACCATATCTGAAAATCAGGGAGTTTACAATCCAACCATGGCACGCTACGACAAGGAATTATCTGAGAATGTAGCTAGTCTCCTCCGGAATCAATGTCCATACAAGTGCAAGAACAACAGGGCTTGCACAGGATACGCCAAGAACTACCAGAAATAATATCTCATGACGGGATCTTGAAGTACCAATCTGTGTAACCATGTGTCAAAAAGTCAAGGATATCTACAGTAGATACAAGAAACATAGAAGATATCATAATAGAGAAACTATCAGAGAATGTACTCGCCTGAGGTCCGAAATAATGAATATTATTTTGAAGTCAACAATAAATTTAATTAACTCAAAACTAGGTTTCTAGGTCAAAACTAGGTCACAATAGTCAAACTAGGTCAAATCTAGGTTAATACGGTCAACACGGTCAAACTAGGTCATCTCCTAGTTTCTAGGTTAATTTTACAAATTTATAAGGTTTATAAAGTTATACTAGGTCTTAACATGTCACTATTTGGTCTTTAGGTACTAACTAGGTCAATACTAATTAATACTAGGTCAATACTAGATTTCTAGACTATACTAATAAGTTACTAGTATATATTACCCTAATAAATACTTCAACCTATAATTTCTAGCAATACATTGGCCTATAGCTATTTACCTTATCCCGTATCACACATTTACCTAATATCTTAGCCCATATATCAAATACCTTAACTATTAGTCAATACCTTAGTTATAGGGTCAATACCTTGACTAAACTAGGTTTTAAAATCATACTAGTTATGTATGATATAATAATATCATATATACTATATAGATATACTAATATATACAATAACTTAGTTTAACACTTAATACCTAGCCAATACCTTAGTATTACCTCATTACCTAGCTATTACCTTAGTATTACCTCATCATTTTAACCAATTCCTTAACATATTATTCTGTATCCTAGTTTCTAGACTAATACCTTAGCTAATACCATTACCTTGACCAATACCCAATACCTTAACTCATACCTTGGTACCTAATCCATTATTCAAGCTAGACACTACCCTTACCATGATGTCTTAATCCAATACCTAATATCACAACCTTACCTTAGTATCCTAGTATTACCTCATACTAGTTCTAATATTTTGGTGTCTTGGTATTCTAAATACCTTGAAATATCCTAGGATACCACACTCTAATTTATCCCACACATATCACACTTGTTTGTACATGGTACCACGTTGCCAAATTAGGTATCATATGATACCAACCCCCAAGATACTAACCCATGACCATAACCTACACTTACCTTACATCCAAGATGCTCAACCTAATCTTGGCACTTGACATCTTAATATTACCCATATCTAGTTCTAATACCCAATATCTTAGTATTTTGACAAATACCTTATCCTCCTAGATACTTATCCAACAAACTCTAATACTATTACTTGATACCAAATATGATACCTTACTCAAATCCCAATACTTACTTACCCTCACTAATGATACTTGAATGTCATGATATCAATATCCTCATAGTACCCAAGTATCACACTAGTATCTTGCCCCAAACTCTAATACCTTGACACATAACTTACCTATACTTGGCTTACTTGATAACCACTTGTATCAATACTAACACACGCACACTAATTAACACCTATTACCTAACACACACACACACACACACACACACACACACATATATATGCTTGTCAACCTATAATACATACACTCACTTGATATCCATACTACCTAGGCTCATAGGATACAAAAAAATGCCTATATCGTATAGTCAGTTATCTACTTGTAACCAATACTGCACCTATTAGACATATTGAATAAATTTTAGGGTTAAAGTATGTCGTAGCCCTTCGTATTAGCTTTCTGAAACTTTAAACGAATTATATTTTCGTGTCCGGAAGCTCCCAAAATTGCAAAAATATCGAAACGCGTTCGTCTTTCGGACACCCGACACTCAAACAGTTTTACAGAAATTTTTATAACGAATTTGGCCTTTTAATTTATATATATGGAAAGCTAACTTCAATATGGTTCTTTTAAAAAAATGGGAGATTAATCGGAGCCCTGAGTTAGGAGTTATGGCATTTCTAAGTTGCTATGGCTGGTAAAAATGAGACTGAATACTTTGATAAATTTGGACTATTTTGGACAAAAGAACACATGTATACACCCAATGTACCAATTTCACCTATACGTATCATGGTGTATCATGATACGGACTCTACGTGTCCAATTTTGGATACAAGAACACCTTCATACTATCAAATAAATATTAATAGTCCTCATTAGGCACAATACACACACTCAATGGACACAATTGGAGTTTTTCCTAAATTGAGCCCAAAAATTATGACACCAACTTAGATCTACCAAATTAAGGATTTTTAGTACCTAGATCTACTATTGGAAAGTTAAATCTAACCATGGAAAGGTTCCTACATGACCAAGGGTGTTCCTAACCATGAATTTGATAAAATTGAGAGAATTACCTAGTGTTTTGGTAGCCTCTTTGGAGAATTCCAAATTTAGACACAAAAGGGATGAGTCAGATATGATATCCTAGCAATCTCCTCCCATATGGATCTTCTTGTGCTCTCCAATGCTCCATGCCTTCATAATGGTGAGAATAAGTGGAATTGAAAGTGGATTGAGTAAAATTGGTAGAGAATTGGGTTTGATTGTGAAAGAAGAAGTTTTGGGAAAAATGAGGCTAATGAGTGAAATAAAATGAATGAATGAATGAATGAGCCCTAAATTGAACTTATCTCTTATAGTAAGGTTTAGTCATGCCAAAATATAAAATTTGCCCCTCTCTATTTGTCATGAATGAAATCTAATTAACTAAAGGAAGGAATCTCTACAACTATGAAGAATATTCTCTTCATGACAACTAAATTTAATTAATTCTTATTACTAAAGTCATGACTAACAATAATTAGCACTAACTAACACTTGTAAATTCTAATTGGCTAGCCACTGACTAATACTAATACAATTCTAGGCAATCACTAATATAAAATAATATATAAAAAATTTAACAACATGCAAAATTATTAAAATATTTCTATGGTGGAAAGTGGTAGTTACACTTGTGGAGTCTTTTGGATTTTTCATATGTCGACACTATCCGTATTAGGCGTCACAACAGAGATTTTTGTTGATTCTGGTCGAGCAACGGTGGCAGGACACAACATATTTCAACTACTTGTTGATAGATGACGATCACGTTAGCTGATGTAACGATGATTTTAGGGTTACTTATTGCTGGTAATCCTATATATTTTGACGAGAGCCCATATGTTGGATATCTCATCAGGACTTAACTTGGTGTGGAGCCGCCATCAGGTGTGGGCGAGAGTAGCGGTGTCAAAATGACTTGGCTCTGGGACACTTTCATGAATATTCATCGCTTAGGCGATGCAACAATTTCTCCGGATAATCCACGAATATGGTATATAGCTTTTTATTAATTATTATAAAATCTATTTCTAGAGCTGATATCAATATTTATTCATTTTTTTAGGTCATCTGTCGCACTAGATCTTATTTACTAAGCCTATGCGTGCATTACTATTTCCTGATGCCATGGGAAATAAAGTAAATGTGCGACTCCTACCGTTTTTAGCAGACTTTGGCACATACATACAACATGCATGGGGTGAAGCAGTGTTAGCTCATGTATACCACTTGATGACATTGTTTTGTTAGTCTTCGATCAGGAGGTAAAACACATCAAAACATATGTGGCTGTATCACACTCATACGGGTATGATTGAAATTAATTTTGTTCTTATAATGTTACATACGTTAGATAATTTATACCATTTTATTTGTGTTTTTTATTTGTAGTTTTGGTCCTATGAGCATTTTAGTATCGGTATGTCAGTTAGTCGATACAGTGTTGATGAGCAGGTTATGCCGCAAGAGTGGAGTGGAATACTGACTGAAAATATAGAACTGCAACACCATGTCTACAGAGTGGTCTTGATTTACCGGAGCTTATTTTACATATTTGATGCATTTGAGGTAAGTTGTGTAAATATTTAATTTTTTTTTCCTTTCTACTTTGTTATGCTTAAATATTTAATTATTTTTTGATCGTCAAATAGTTCAATGGCAACCCTGAAGTATACCATAATATGTAATAGATGGTGCACTTGAAGCTATAATGCATATATTTTATATCATTTACTATGGATATATCATGTTTTATCTGGGTGATCGTGTTATGTGACAGCTCGAGCTGAAACAAAGGATACCCATGACCTATTGTCTTCTAGTCGGGACAGAGCTAGTATCGTTGCGTGGTTCCATTCACATCTTGTAGTTTGAGATGACAGATTTATCACGTATAACATGGAACATGTCTGAATCGATGACATCGACGACATATTGTAAGTTATTTCCGGAATAAACCTGAATTCTTAATAAGTTATAATATTTGACATATTACAATAATTTTATTTTTAAATTTTGCAGTGGTCGGTAGTGAATGGTTTATATGTTGGTATGAAACCTTGCACATGCAAAACTGACGGTATCAGTATGAAGAGCCTAGGTTCCCTCATCGAGTGTAAACCCCCTGATTTTTCAAGAATTTTTAATTTGGATTTTTCACAATTTTTCGGGAATTTTCAGAAATTTTCTGTAATTAAAACCTGGGCTTTTGGTAATTAAATAATTTTTAATTGCTATTAAATAATATTTAAATATTATAAAAATAATATTTTATGGTGTAAAATGAAAAACCGGGCATAGGGTAATTTTTGGTGAATTTATTGGACTCCGAAAATCCGTTTAAAGCCCTAAAAACCAATGTAAATAAACCCTAATTAAACCCCCTTAAATAAACCGGCTTTAATAGAAATTAAACCAAACCAAATCAATTCAAACCGTTGACTGAACCAATCCAGCTTAACGGGTCGGGTCGGGTCGGATCCGAGTGAAACCCGACCCGGACCCGAAACCCTAACCGAACCCTAATTCTATTTCGGGTCGGAACAGTGTTTCCGACCCGGCGGTGCGCCTATTTAGGGGCCTCGACGTTCGTGCCCTAAGCAGCCGCCTTCCTCGAGATCCGCGAAGCAGCCGCCTTCCTCGAGATCCGCGAAGCAGCCGCCTCTCTCTTTCTCTCCAGCTCCGCCGCTCCCTGCCCTGACCGGAACCCTAGCTCGCCGACCATCTCCTCAAGATCTCCTCTCCCTCCTCCTCCGCTTGCAGCGCCACGCCGGATATCTCCTCCACCCTAACACCTCCTCTCTTCTCTACTTCCTCGATGAACTCCGACGAGCTCCACCCTCCTCTCCGCCCTAGCCGCTGCCCTCGTCGACCACCTCCTCATTCCTCCCTGCGAGCCCGACTCCAGCCCTCCACTGTCGAACCCGAGCGCCGCCAGGCCCATCTCCTCCGGCCATCCCCCTCTGTCCCCAGTCTCTCTCCGCCGTGACGCCGCCCTCACCCTCCACTTCATCCCCTCCGAGCAGCAGCTCCTCTCACCGACAGACACCCACAGCCCAGCCGCCGACCTCACCGCTCCGCCGTCGCTCCCCCATCACCACCTCTCCCCGCTCCGCCCGAGCACACCCTTCCCCGCTCAACTCCCCGCCGCCGAGTCCAGCACTCGACCCCGAGCCATCTCCCCAACTCCTCGCCGTGCAGCGCCGCCTGCCGACGCCTAGCCACTGTCCTCCCCGCCGTGCAGCCCCGCTCAGCATCGAACCGATGACCCCGACCCTAGCCGTAGCGCCGCCCTCCTCTGGCGAACTTGAACAGCAGCCCTAACCCTAACCCTAGGGTGAACAGCACCCTGACACGACTCGGACACGTGTCGGACACGAGAAAATTGGGTTACCAAAGCCCTGTTCAGGTACCCGTTTCTCTCTCCTTGCTGCTCCGTTTTCAATTCCGTCAGTTGCATCGCGTAGAATGTGTGACCCCTCGATTCCCGTGCAACCCGCTCGGTGCGTTGCGTCCTGTGGTGATCGCGAATTACGATCCAAAAATAGGAAAAAAATGCCCTGTTTTACCCTGAAACTGAGTGCGCCCCGCCAAACGAGACGACTTGGTCGCACGCGGTCTTCACCGAAACGTGTGCGACGTTGATACAAACGTGTGGGATTTTGCAGAAGTTGATTCGGATGTGCGTGCACACCGGAATCAACGCGTATCCGCCGACAACGCCCCGTATCCGTCGATTCTGGAACACGTCGTAACTTCGTGTACACACATCGGATCGAGACGAAACTTGCACCATCGGACTCGTAGCGATACGCTGGTCCTGTGACCCAAGTTTGGTTCGGTTCTTAGAACGTTGACAAAATCGCGTATCGTGGGCCCCACAGGCTCCACTTGACGGGCGATTTTGTGATCGGCTCATCGGAATCCAATTCTGGAAGTTCCGTTGGGTTCGTATCATCGTTCCTGACTTGTTGACACTAAGTTGGACAAAATTGGAGACCTTTGACCCTGACACGTTTTTCGGTGCAAAGTGGCCCACATGTGGACCCCGCTTTGACCCGAAAATGTCATTTTTGCCCCTGTGTCCAAATTGGACTTAAGGACAGGCGTTTTTAGCTATTTGCTATTTTTTGAATCTAATGGTGATATTTATTTCAGCAACCGGAGTAGTACCTGCAGATCACACTGAGACTAGAGCTACAGTTGGAGCCAGAACCACAGGCAAGTGTACCTCGCCAAACTTGCAGTATATTGATTCATATCATTCTCTTGTTTATTCCTGTGATTGTTGTGCATGCTTAACCTAGGACCGTGTGACTTACTTAGCGTCCGGTTATAGTCGGGTGCCAACACCGTACGCGGTGTTGTATTGTCATCTAGAGATGGACATTCGTGACCCTTTACACCCTCGTACTTGTCCTATCAAGTACATTATACCCAGGAAACTTGACACTATTTATGAGACAGAATCTTCCTAAGATATTCATGGTGATTCTGTATAGGATACAGGTTTATGATATTCACAGTTTACTTGCTTAGATTATATCCTAACTTGTTGCATTAGTTTTGATCCTGCGTGTCATGGACATGAGACGTGAGATTTCATTGGGTGGGGAGAGTATTACTATAACAAAGGCTGATTATATTATATATATTGACATCTGGATGTGTCTTAGTCTCTGACACAGAGCTATGGCACCAGTTCTGGCCCTTCGAGAAAATACTGCTATGGATTTCTTCGACACTGATCCTGTAGTAGTCTCAGCCTGAGTATGATTAAAACTCTCACTTGCATATCACTTAGCTGGTTATATACTTACCCTATTGTTCATTCATTGCTGCACTGCATTTATTTTGGCTTGTATTTTCTGTACCTTGTTATGTCCCCTGAGGACCTGGATCCGGACTATGTCCCCAGGATTAGCTGACGAGATCTATCCCGAGGTGTACGGGACCGAAGCATTAGCATTAGCAGAAGCAGGTACACACCTTAGAGCGGAACCAGGAACTGAGGACGAGATTGTACCAGAGGACTTCTCCTGAGTATTGGCTCGAGATACTCATTTATTTCTGATTCTAGTTACTTTATTTCTAGTCTATTACATTGATGTACCAGACTTATTCTCGGATTGTTCTCCGAGACACTTTTATTCAGATTTGTTAGTTTATATTATTTGTATTTATTCTGGCATTTGATTTGTGATTATCTGTTGTGGATGAGATTAGTATAGACTGTGACTTGTATCATTGGACCTACTTATTGTTATATTACAGCTTAAGCATGCCCCGATGGATCCATTAAATTGGGTTTGTCCATCGGTGTGTGCTGCTGGCCATTATCACGCGTCCGGTCCCACGGTATTTTGGGACTGAGGCGTGACATCGAGCTCTAGATGATAGTAGCTTGCGTGTGAGGAGTATATGTGTAGATCTACTGGTATGTGTTAAATTTACTATGTCGGTTGATTTGTACATTTTTCATGTTATCTTCCAGCCCACCTTAATTGTTGTAATGCAGATCTCTTGTCGCCAAATTCCTTGTCATGATACGATTTTGTTTTTCGCAAGTGTCACGTCCTAGTCTCAAAATATATAGGACTAGGTATATGTACACATGTCAGCTGTACGAACAAGTATATGAACCCAATTTAATGGACCTAACCAGTCGTAGTATGCTGTAAAATATATCCAAGTCATAATATTCCAGGCAGGTAAAATCTAGTCTCATCCACAAATATCACAGAGTAAGAACCGAATGAATAGATAAGTCTCAGAATCTAATACAAAATAAAATCTAGTGGAGAATAATCCACGAAAAATTGAGTACAAAGAATACTGAAAGAATACAACTAAGCAATAAAGAAATGGTCCTGCGTTAACTAACTAGATAAAGACACCCGAGACACTAAGCAATTGTCGTCCATGAATGCTCGAGAAAACTCCTGTGGCTGTCCTCGTATGCAAAATCTCCAACTCTGTAGTCCGTCGGGTACAAGTGCTCGTCTGGATCTGAAAAAGGTGCCAGGTCCTCAGAGGGACGTAACAAATACACAAGAAATCGACATGCATGAAAGTAAAGCAGTAAACAATAAATAGGGTAACTAACCATCTAAGTGATATATACTCGAGACATCTCTAGTGGCGCATGAGGGGAAGAAATAGAAGAACGGTCATCCCACCAGGCGTCCAAATGGACTCGGAGGTACGCCAGTCACACCATATATATAGTAAGAAACAGAAATCCTATACGCTCACTAGTAGATTCTCCCCTCCCAATGTATCCGAACCATATACGCGGTGCAGACATAATGTAATAACGTCAATAAATACAAACAACTAGCCCAATAATAACTACCATCACCAAACGCGAACTGACATATCGATGATTAGTCGACATGCTTGTTCATGCACTCACTCACTCAGTGATCGTGTTAAACATGTGTCAGGTCAGAAGATACCACGTACCTTCACAATATACCAGGTAAGTCTGCTACTCTAAGATGCGTGCACACAACTAGCAAATAAAAACTAGGCATATGTATACTGAACAATAAAATCAAGCAAGGTGTACTTGCCTTCCAAACCAAGCTGCGAGCACAATAAATTTGGTCCGGAGCTCTCCATAAAAATGTCACGAACACCTACCAATTAATTAATACTCTACTTAGACTCTTATTTTCTAGTTATATTAAGTTATCATCTAGTGATTAATCCTACGTTGGTTGCACATGCAAGTAACTACACACTAAATTATTGCTGGCCATCCATCATTACCAAAAATAATTTTTAAAATATCATTTATTAAACTATTAATTCTGGAATTAATTATAAAAAAATTAGCAAATAATGGTTTTTAACTCACAAGGGGTTTCTATGAAGGTTGGTAACTAGTCATGCAATTATGGTTGCTAAATATGATTTTTTTTCGACATGCTAATTCTCAAAAGATGAATTCATAAGAAAAGTTAAATTCTGAAAATAATTCTAAAATACTAGAAAACAATTATTTAATGAGTTTCAACATGCATAAGTCTTAATTCTACTTATTGGTCTTTTCGTTGGACACATACTAGTCTTTTAGCAATAGTATTGACAAATTTTTCTCATTATAACCCTACTATTATACTTTACATGAAAATTCTAAATCATATTTAATTCTAAAAAAAATAAGTTTTAATCATAAAATAATAGGGAGAACATTCATATATGGCCAAAGAATAAGTTACAAAAAATCTACATGCAAACTAGGTCAACTATGTATTTTTTATGCATAAAATTCATTTAAATCAAAAGTAATATTTATGGAAAAATAATTTAAAAAATGAATTTAATACAGTTTAATAACAACATAATTTAATTATTTACAAAGTTTTAGAAGGGTTCGATGCAGGGTTTTAGATAAAATATTAAACTAGGTCACCCTACACATTGTACATACAATTTATTTAACACAAATTTATCAAACTAATATTCTAAAATAAACAGTACAAATATGGATAAAAATAATTTAATCATCATTTTTCTCTATTATTAACATGGTTAAATTAAAGTTTGTACATATGCGTGCATACATGCATATATGGATTCAAAACTCTACATGCAAAACTCTAAAATAAACCCTACAATGAAGAACATGGCAATGAGTTATAAACACATAAAAAATCATATATATATATATATATATATATATATATATATATATATATATATATATATATATATATATATATATATATATATATATATATATATATACGTTAGAGAGGTTGGAGGAGAGAATGTCTAAAGAAAGAACTTACTAGAAGAGATACCATAGAAGCTCCTGTTAAGGTCTACGAGAAAGGGTCTTAGTACCTATTAGGGTATCCTCCTATGTTACATAGGTCATGGTCGTCTTAAGCCTTAGTCATAATGCTTATAGAACAAGTGTCAATAGTAAGGATAGAAGAGTTAATGGCCGTCAAGGGGAAAGGGATCTAACTCCTATTGAGGTGAGGGTACAAATTACGCGATTTAACACTAAGGGATAATCATTAGGTCATAATCTACAATAATAAGTTAAACTGTCAAGTTCTAATTACCAATCACATAATTCAAAAATTTAAGAGTAACAACCAAAATCCTAGCAAGCTATATATATCCTAAAATAGAATAAAATCACTTGGTCTATAATCAGAAGTGTCAGATGGCACGAGTTAAAAGAGAAAGAAAAGAAGAACGTAAATTTTTTTTTTAGTCGTCGCACAATTATCGAACGTTAAGGCCCCAGAGGAACAACATATAAAATTAAAATAGAGGGCTCTAGATAGCATCATGGTTTTCTAAGGGGGAGTGGTATGCTAGTTGCTATGT
Source organism: Iris macrosiphon (assembly GCA_036927795.1). Classification (NCBI taxonomy): domain Eukaryota; kingdom Viridiplantae; phylum Streptophyta; class Magnoliopsida; order Asparagales; family Iridaceae; genus Iris; species Iris macrosiphon. The sequence goes on along the minus strand of JAYESA010000004.1, from coordinate 313,258,139 downwards.
TCGAGGTATGATCAAGGAAAAAGTATTAATTACATTCCTCTAGGCTTCCTAAGGTGCTGTCTACTAATAATAAGACAATGATCTAAGTTTTATAGTTCTCCAATACTATCCAATTATGAAGGTTAGGTTCAGTCCTAATGTTCAATATTGGTTCTCCATTGGTTCCTTAATACTAGGGTCAAACATTATGGTAAAACTTCTAACTATCTCTTGTAGTGTCTATACTACTCTCAAGTCTTCTTAATACATCAAGGGGTAATGGTATACCAATCTAAAGATAATGAATTCTACGGTTCACTAGATATTCTAAACTTAGTGGTGTGTCTATATTCTCGTTGTATTCTTAATAGGTGTGCTACTCTAATTATCATCCTAATAACAGGGGTTCCTATATTCTAGCAAAAGGCTATATATACTCGAGAAACTTATTAGGGAAGTACATGAATCAAGCAGGATACAATTGTTCGAATAGAACAGAGAGGAGGAAAATGAATCATAGTCAATTGTGGATGAGATCCTATACTCTAGTCCTAGGTGCAGGCTTGTTCGGTACAGTAACGTAACCGAGACAATATGCTCTTGACCTGCATAGGCCACCACAAAAATATGTCACGCCCCAGTCCTAAAAATACGTAGGACTAGGACACGTAAGCATGCCAGCCGTATGGATATGGCAACTCCAATATATGGAAACCAAATCCACACGTACGCTATAATATGAATATCAATCCACAAGTGGTATAACATATGTCACAAGTCACAGGGTATAATCTAAATCTCATCCACAGAAAATCAAATATAAATAATTAACCAGTATCTATGAAACTAGATCTCAATAAGAAGTATCTAAGGATGATAGTTGGATAGAAACAAATCCACTACCAACTCAAATATAAGAACAAATACAAATATAAGTACAACACAATCAAACACAGTATAAGTATACCAGCTAGCAATCACGGCTCGAAGAGAAGACATCCTCAAAATTGTGTAACCATTCGAATCTGCGCTCCTGCGAATACTCAAGAACAGATACACCTGGCAGGGGACCAGGTCCTCAGAGGAACATAACAAGATACTTAAACACATGCCAATAAAGTACTGCAATAAATATCCAATGGGGTCGCCTAACCATCTAAGTGAATGCAGTTAAGAACAACTTTCCCCACAAGTGAGCTATCTGGCTGAAAACTGAGATTTGGCATGGTTCTCTTTTGAAGATCCAGGGGCCCAAAGGCACGTCGTCTTTTGAATGGCGGAGACCCGCCAATGTACATAATATATATATGGGTCATCACCACCCGTATCTCCAGCGGAGAATCCGGGCGCACAGAAAAAGTACAAAGGAGCTCAAATGCGGTACTTGTTGTTCTCCCCACCCCATGCTCTAAGCATGTCATATCCATGACACGATAAACCTCTAATAACTGCCAAGTCTACTAGCATACAAAGTTTCTGACAGCAGTCATTCCTAACGCACGACCCACACGTACCAATGATCAGTCAATACGTACGTCCGTGATCTATATGAGACTCACAACTCGTGTAAAAATGTGTCACAGTCAAAAGAACCTAATGATGCTGCATGATAATGGGGTAGTCTCATAAATAAGGTCAATGCAATACATAGATAAAAATATATCGCGATGACACCGTCACGCGCATTTTATATAACAGTTAAAATATATGAACTAAAGACAAAATAATGATGCATACAACATATGGAATATAAATAACAGTATAATGGCAAGGTATACTTGCCTGGCAAGGAAGCTACAATGTACCAATAATCTGCTCCAGAAATCGTGCAGAACAAATCCAATATTCTATGTACACATAAATATAATATAATAGAATCATTAGTCTTTACACTAGCACATACATAACCACATTTACACTGGACTCAGGGGGTATACTAGGGGTAACACTAGTCATCTAACACGATCAATTACGCGTTGAATTACGCGGGTGTCCGGTCTTCAAGTACTGTACGAAATCAGTCAGTCAACTGACAGGTGTCTATGCCAGTACGTTAATGTACGCAAGGCGGATAAATTCACAAGTTCTTAGGATCAACATGGTCAAGGTAAGTATGGGATAGTCCACGGTGTCCTAGGGTCGTACAGTCTGAATATTTAGTCATAATTATCAATTAGCATTTACTTACATATATATTCATATAACTATATAATAATATAATCATCAATTTATTTACATAATTATTGGAATATATATAGTAATTACGTACATAAATATATATACCAAACTGAATAATATTTGCGTACATGTAAATGTACGAACGTGCGTTGGGTTCTCCGACTCAGGGTCTGATGTAAACTAGCCGTGGTGGCTAAATACTACGTCCTACTGGAACACTGTCAGAGAATGTACTCGTCTGGGGTCCTGCTGCTGGTACGAATCAGAGTCCAAGTCACAGTCCAAATAGCCTATGTATTACAAATTTATCACGTCAAAAGATAATTTATTTTAATTTATTTAATTCTGGAATAATTACTCTAAAATCCTATTTTAATCTTATTATTCTAATTTTTATGTTAATTCCTAAATTTTGTCCAAAGAAACTGAATTTTATCAACTCGAGACTCATGGCACGCAAATCGAGGCGATCTGTTGACCGAAAAGTCAACCGACACAAACTTAACTTTCATGCATGATTTTATGTAGATTTTAGCGTCCAAAATATGCTGGAATTTACGGCTTGTCCGAATTCAAATTCGTTTGGGAATTATGGCACATACAAATTTTGTATTGTGCACCGATGGTTAAATTCTAACCTAGAAGTTTTACAGGATTAACAGTATATAAATACTTCGAATTAAATTCTGGGAAAAATATATGTCAATTATCTAGACATTAGATTTCTGAAAATTTAAACGGTTCATGATTCTGATTCCTGGTTCTCCCGGAATCGAGAAAACATCGAAACATGTCTATTTTCGGACATGCTGTGCTCTACGAATTTTCCAGAATTTAATACTCATAATTTCGTAAAAAAATTTATATAATCAGAAAGCTAACCTCAATATCATTCTAACACAAACAACTAGGCCTCGTTTGGAGTGCGCAATAGCTTCTGGAAGATGAAGGAACCCTAGATGGCAATTCTCCAAAAATTGGCTCAAGAAAACCCTAGAAAATAACTTAAACTATTATATATATAGAGGAGAGAGAGAGAGTGCAGCCGCGACTCAGAGTTGACATGTGGCAGCCATCCGCGCTGCCCCGCCCAAATTGGACGGTCCGAATCTGACGTGGCTCGGCTCAGCTGAGTCCGAGTCGAACTCTGACTCGGCTCGGCTCGAGGTCGGCTCGGCTCGGCTCCCACCCACCCCGCGGTCGCTGACAGGCGGGCCCGGCACTGTTCACTGCGAGAGGCTGACAGGTGGGCCCACTGTTTGCTGACTGGGCAGAATTAATTACTTTTTGGGTTTTCTTTTTCAGAAATTAGTTTTTAATTCAGTTTTTCATAATTAACTCAAAATAAATGCTAAAAATAATCAAAAAATTCCAAAAAATTCTAGAAAATATATTTTATTATTTAGAACCTAAAATAAAAGTTTGGAATATTTTTAATTAAGTTTGAACATAAAATAAATTTTTCAAAGTCCTAGAAAATTAGTGTTACTAGTTTTTAATTAACTAAAAATTATGGAAAAATTCCAATAATCTAAAATAGCCTAAAAATAATTCTAAATAAATATTTATATAAGTAAATATACTAAAAATATTTATTTTTTAATTAACTAAGAGAATCTCTAAATAAATTCATCTTCTATAATAAATATAATAATATAAAATATACACAAAATACCTATTTTGGGTGAGGGAGTTTACAATCTACCCAACTTAAAACAATTTTGTCCTCGAAATTAAAATAAGGCATAATTTGTTAAATCTTTCACATTCGTACATAAGGTACGTCAATCGCAATCTCTTCCAAAAATTTAAATAACAAAATCTATTCAAATCTATCGCGATCACTTCAAAATTAAGATAATCATTGTTCAAATCAAAATTCAACCTATTGTAATCTCTTCTCACTTTTTCAAATCATCAATATCCAAATTTAAATTGAATCCATATAATATCTTCAAGATTTAAATAACCCATATCAAATTTTACCTCACGATCTCCAACTATCATAAACTCCTCTAGAAGTAATTCGAGTCCAATATTATTCCTATTTTCACTTATAAATTTTTGTATTCTTCAACTTTTTAAATTTCATTCACATCCTCAATATTTCAAATAGGTAGTCCAACCATCAAATTTTAATTCTTAATTTAAATCATCAAATTGAAAAATAATTTAAATGCAGTCCACCAATGTTCAAATATGAAATTATATATTTATCCTTCAAATTCAAATTAATGATTTTACCTTCAATACTCAAAAATTTAAATTATGTACTTAAGTTATAAATATTGGGTCCTCAATATCAAAATTTTTAAAATTCATTAATCCTCATCATCTTAGTCATTCTTCTAAAATTCTCAAAATTAAAATGGCTTAAACCTCTCCCAATCTAATCTTACTCGATCACAATCTAAAAAAATTTTCTCTCGAGTTACCAATGCACTGCTACCCAACTTAGAATTTACCCATCCATCACAGAAGGCTATATACTTTAAGAAAAATATTTCTTAATTTATTTACTCATGTCATTCAATCCTCAAAACTTCAACGCCGATTATATCATATATGATATGTCCTTAATTACGAAAGAATAATCCTCAAGTATGTGATCGGCCTATGGGGTATATCTAGTACTCTCTGTGTATCAAACTTATACTAAGCACGAGGTTTCGTCGAGATCAATAATAAAGAGTTCAAGGGCGAGGTAATATAATAGAAGTATCGGGATCAAGGCGTTTAAAGAATTCAAATAGGAATTATCAAAGCAGTTGTGGATTGAAGTCCTATTTTGGTAATTCCTATTCACATGCTCGTATTAGTACATTTATGTAGCCGATACGATACGCTCAGACATGTCTAGAGGGCAAGTACATTCGTCTACTAATCACTATATATCTCAATCCATGTAAAGTAGTTATGCGAAGGGCGAACCAAGTGCACTAAGGTTAGCTAGGCCTTAATACACTGGTCCTGAAATGTATTAGTGTGGGCCTCCCCAATAATACATATTTCATAAACAAGCTCGATAAAGAATAAGCTTGCAAAAAAACTAGGCTATAATAGCAACATAAGTCAAGGTAGTACAACAAATATAAATACGCTGGATTATGATGAAAGAAGGTACATAACAATTTAAGTTCACAAAGAAATAAGATTCTACACTCTCTACAGTTATCATACTAATTCCTTGTCTAAGTCGCTAGTCGATCAAATAGGGGCATGGACCTCTAAATTCTATCGTCTGAATAAACACTGTTGTCTTATGCTATCATACAATTAATGTCATTCAATTACACTTCAATAATGGGTCAAAAGACTATGTGATACTAGGGTGTGAGGTATACTACCTAACTTATAACAATTGAACTACTATTGTAATTGTCTTAAGGATACCATAGAAGCTCCTGTTAAGGTCTACGAGAAAGGGTCTTAGTACCTATTAGGGTATCCTCCTATGTTACATAGGTCATGGTCGTCTTAAGCCTTAGTCATAATGCTTATAGAACAAGTGTCAATAGTAAGGATAAAAGAGTTACTGGCCGTCAAGGGGAAAGGGATCTAACTCCTATTGAGGTGAGGGTACAAATTATGCGATTTAACACTAAGGGATAATTATTAGGTCATAATCTACAATAATAAGTTAAACTGTCAAGTTCTAATTACCAATCACATAATTCAAAAATTTAAGAGTAACAACCAAAATTCTAGCAAGCTATATATATCCTAAAATAGAATAAAATCACTTGGTCTATAAACAGAAGTGTCAGATGGCACGAGTTGAAAGAGGAAGAAAAGAAGAACGTAAATTTTTTTTTTTAGTCGTCGCACAATTAGCGAACGTTAAGGCAGCAGAGGAACAACATATAAAATTAAAATAGAGGGCTCTAGATAGCATCATGGTTTTCTAAGGGGGAGTGGTATGCTAGTTGCTATGTTCGAGGTATGATCAAGGAAAAAGTGTTAATTACATTCCACTAGGCTTCCTAAGGTGTTGTCTACTAATAATAAGACAATGATCTAAGTTTTATAGTTCTCCAATACTATCCAATTATGAAGGTTAGGTTCAGTCCTAATGTTCAATATTGGTTCTCCATTGGTTCCTCAATACTAGGGTCAAATATTATGGTAAAACTTCTAACTATCTCTAGTAGTGTCTATACTACTCTCAAGTCTTCTTAATACATCAAGGGGTAATGGTATACCAATCTAAAGATAAGGAATTCTACGGTTCACTAGATATTCTAAACTTAGTGGTGTGTCTATATTCTCGTTGTATTCTTAATAGGTGTGCTACTCTAATTATCATCCTAATAACAGGGGTTCCTATATTCTAGCAAAAGGCTATATATACTCGAGAAACTTATTAGGGAAGTACATGAATCAAGCAGGATACAATTGTTCGAATAGAACAGAGAGGAGGAAAATGAATCATAGTCAATTATGGATGAGATCCTATACTCTAGTCCTAGGTGCAGGCTTGTTCGGTACAGTAACGTAACCGAGACAATATGCTCTTGACCTGCATGGGCCACCACAAAAATATGTCACGCCCCAGTCCTAAAAATACGTAGGACTAGGACACGTAAGCATGCCAGCCGTATGGATATGGCAACTCCAATATATGGAAACCAAATCCACACGTACGCTATAATATGAATATCAATCCACAAGTGGTATAACATATGTCACAAGTCACAGGGTATAATCTAAATCTCATCCACAGAAAATCAAATATAAATAATTAACCAGTATCTATAAAACTAGATCTCAATAAGAAGTATCTAAGGATGATAGTTGGATAGAAACAAATCCACTACCAACTCAAATATAAGAACAAATACAAATATAAGTACAACACAATCAAACACAGTATAAGTATACCAGCTAGCAATCACGGCTCGAAGAGAAGACATCCTCAAAATTGTGTAACCATCCGAATCTGCGCTCCTGCGAATACTCAAGAACAGATACACCTGGCAGGGGACCAGGTCCTCAGAGGAACATAACAAGATACTTAAACACATGCCAATAAAGTACTGCAATAAATATCCAATGGGGTCGCCTAACCATCTAAGTGAATGCAGTTAAGAACAACTTTCCCCACAAGTGAGCTATCTGGCTGAAAACTGAGATTTGGCATGGTTCTCTTTTGAAGATCCAGGGGCCCAAAGGCACGTCGTCTTTTGAATGGCGGAGACCCGCCAATGTACATAATATATATATGGGTCATCACCACCCGTATCTCCAGCGGAGAATCCGGGCGCACAGAAAAAGTACAAAGGAGCTCAAATGCGGTACTTGTTGTTCTCCCCACCCCATGCTCTAAGCATGTCATATCCATGACACGATAAACCTCTAATAACTGCCAAGTCTACTAGCATGCAAAGTTTCTGACAGCAGTCATTCCTAACGCACGGCCCATACGTACCAATGATCAGTCAATACGTACGTCCGTGATCTATATGAGACTCACAACTCGTGTAAAAATGTGTCACAGTCAAAAGAACCTAATGATGCTGCATGATAATGGGATAGTCTCATAAACAAGGTCAATGCAATACATAGATAAAAATATATCGCAACGACACCGTCACGCGCATTTTATATAACAGTTAAAATATATGAACTAAAGACAGAAAATAATGATGCATACAACATATAGAATATAAATAATAGTATAATGGCAAGGTATACTTGCCTGGCAAGGAAGCTACAATGTACCAATAATCTGCTCCAGAAATCGCACAGAACAAATCCAATATCCTATGTACACATAAATATAATATAATAGAATCATTAGTCTTTACACTAGCACATATACAACCACATTTACACTGGACTCAGGGGGTATACTAGGGGTAACACTAGTCATCTAACACGGTCAATTACGCGTTGAATTACGCGGGTGTCGCGTCTTTAAGTACTGTACGAAATCAGTCAGTCAACTGACAGGTGTCTATGCCAGTACGTTAATGTACGCAAGGCAGACAAATTCACAAGTTCTTAGGGTCAACATGGTCAAGGTAAGTATGGGATAGTCCACTGTGTCCTAGGGTCGTACAGTCTGAATATTTAGTCATAATTATTAATTAGCATTTACTTACATATATATTCATATAACTATATAATAATATAACCATCAATTTATTTACATAATTATTGGAATATATATAGTAATTACGTACATAAATATATATACCAAACTGAATAATATTTGCGTACATGTAAATGTACGAACGCGCGTTGGGTTCTCCGACTCAGGGTCTGATGTAAACTAACCGTGGTGGCTAAATACTACGTCCTACTGGAATACTATCAGAGAATGTACTCGTCTGGGGTCCTGCTGCTGGTACGAATCAGAGTCCAAGTCACAGTCCAAATAGCCTATGTATTACAAATTTATCACGTCAAAAGATAATTTATTTTAATTTATTTAATTCTAGAATAATTACTCTAAAATCCTATTTTAATCTTATTATTCTGATTTTTATGTTAATTCCTAAATTTTGTCCAAAGAAACTGAATTTTATTAACTCGAGACTCATGGCACGCAAATCGAGGGGATCTGTTGACCGAAAAGTCAACCGACACAAACTCAACTTTCATGCATGATTTCCTGTATATTTCAGCGTCAAAAACATGCTAGAATTTATGGCTCGTCCGAATTCAAATTCGTTTAGAAATTATAGCACATACAAATTTTGTATTGTGCACCGATGGTTAAATTCTAACCTAGAAGTTCTACATGATTAACAGTATATAAATACTTCGAATTAAATTCTGGAAAAAACATATGTCAATTATCTAGACATTAGATTTCTAAAACTTCAAACGGTTCATGATTCTGATTCCTGGTTCTCCCGAAATTGCGAAAATATTAAAACACGTCTATTTTTGGACATGCTGTGCTCTACGAATTTTCCAGAATTTAATACTCATAATTTCATAAAAAATTTATATAATCAGAAAGCTAACCTCAATATAGTTCTAACACAAAAAACTAGGCCTCGTTTGGAGTCCGGAGCTATGCGCAATGGCTTCTGGAAGATGAAGGAACCCTAGATGGCAATTCTCCAAAAATTGGCTCAAGAAAAACCCTAGAAAATAACTGAAACTATTATATATATAGAGGAGAGAGAGAGTGCAGCCGCGGCTCGGAGTTGACACGTGGCAGCCATCCGTGTTGTCCCGCCCAAATCGGACGGTCCGAATCTGACGCGGCTCGGCTCAGCTGAGTCCGATTCGAACTCTGACTCGGCTCGGCACGAGGTCGGCTCGGCTCCCACCCACCGCGCGGTCACTGACAGGCGGGCCCGGCACTGTTCGTTGCGGGAGGCTGACAGGTGGGCCCACTGTTTGCTGACTTGGCAGAATTAATTACTTTTTGGGTTTTCTTTTTCAGAAATTAGTTTTTAATTCAGTTTTTCATAATTAACTCAAAATAAATGCTAAAAATAATCAAAAAATTCCCAAAAAATTCTAAAAAATATATTTTATTATTTAGAACATAAATTAAAAGTTTGGGATATTTTTAATTAAGTTTGAATATAAAATAAATTCTTCAAAGTCCTAAAAAATTAGTGTACTAGTTTTTAATTAACTAAAAATTATGGAAAAATCCCAATAATCTAAAATAGCCTAAAAATAATTCTAAATAAATATTTATATAAGTAAATATACTAAAAATATTTATTTTCTAATTAACTAAGAGAATACTCTAAATAAATTCATCATCTATAATAAATATAATAATATAAAATATACACAAAATACCTATTTTGGGTGAGGGAGTTTACACGACGGAAGAGGAGGGTGCGCATAGGTATGGGGGGCCGCGGGTTTGAGGGAGGGTAGGAATTGGATTTGGAGTTTCCTAATTTGGAGGGTTCCTAATTTGGTTGTTTGTTAATAATTAATCAAATAGGGTATTAATGATTATGATTTGATTTGTGATTCTAAAGGATAAAATAATAAATTAATAAATAAATAAATCCTACAAAAAGAGGGAAGTGGCCTAAATGGAGGAATTATGGGTTGCTTATTGAAGATGGTTGGATTAGAAAATAATCACAAATGAATAATTTATATATAAAAAATCTAAGTATTACACATAAGAAACTACGGTTGTTATACTAGTTCCATACTAATACTAAATGATCGAATTTTATGTCACGCGAAGATCCTCCGGGTAGTGTCTCCAATGTAGGCTATTTCTTACGAAGGACGATATAGATTTTTGGGTCGTCCTATGTCATTAATGTTCAAACTACGGTAAAGTATCCTAAATCAACCATTGAATTTACATTGATTTTAAAATGATCTAAATAAACACAATAAATATAGAATACACGTAAAATGTCACGCCCCGATTTCGTGAAATCGACAGTCGTCCCCCGGATGTGACACCGAGCATGCCTAGGTTGAGCATCGCACAAGGCCAAGGTATTTTTGCATAATGAGCACATATTCAGAGTACGCAGATAATTGAAACAAAATACTGAAACATGAAAAAGTTCTCCTTATTAATAATGAACATCTTTTTACAAACTCTTGAACGAGTCACATAATTGCCAAACGGGCTTACAAAAGTGGACTCAAAATGAGGTAGCCGTCCTGTATATTGCATCCTTTACTAAAGATTCAAAATGTTAAGACCTCCAGGCGGGACAATAGATTTTCCTTGGAGCTGTATGAGATATGTATGCGACCTGGATCTTCAAAATACTTCTACTAAGGTACGATCAAAACGTACCGGTTGACGGACTGAAATTGGAAGTAGCTTCAGCTCCTCGCAGGGTCTCCTTAGTACAGGAAACCTATTTCAACAAGGATCAGTACATCAAAATACACTGGTGAAGGTGAGCTAATCCAACTATACCAATCAATACGTTATTTATATGAAGCATGCAAGTTATTTTGTGGTCTTTATATCTTGCCTTAGTTTATTTTACAAGCAAGCAGTAGATATGGAAATTACTGAAATAAACTTGCCACCGTTTGGTGACTTTTACCTGCCGTCTGAACCACCTGCACAATACTTACCATGTCCTTCCCTGCCACGAAGACACAAGTTAGCTTGCACATGTTTAAATATATGTGGGGATCACTGGCAAGAAGCCATAATGGATGAGTTATAGTCTTGAACGAGGATGGTATGCAACGAAAGCACGTGAGGCGCTACATGCCATCCCGTCGAGCACGTAAGACTATCGTGAAGTTTCGTCCGGATTGGATTGATGCTAGTGTCCCAGCGACCGTCTGCAGGAACTATTGACCTTGTCCACAAGTTGTCCGTGATCAAACGGTGTACATACTAAGTTATTAATTAATGCAGTTTAAGGCAATATGAATACGAGGCAAGTGACATGGCATAATTTATTTTGCATAGTCTCCCTGATCTATTTGTTGCACAGCAAGGTATATTCTACACATAGCACAATTTATAGAAAAAGTATATATTATAACTAAAATTGATGCATAGGCAGAACATTCTAAATAAATTAGCATGCAATAAGATAGCCGTTCACAAGTTGATTGACAAGCACAAATGATCCAAGTCTATTCCTTGTTATATTGACATCTTTTAGTTATTTTGGTATCATTTGATCGGAACAAACAAGAATACAAGATTTTAGATGTGAAGACTTGGAAGAAGGGTCAACTGAATCGAATATAGCCACTCACAAGTTGGTTGGTGAAAGGAAAGAAAAGAGGTGCTTCAAGACTCCGTTCACACGATGTCTACTGCACGATCACCTGTATTACCACGAAAAATTGATCAATACCTCTTCAACTCTTTCCAAGATCGGAATAGAATATAATTCAACGAACAAAAGCAATAAAATCTATCGAAACCGTTTAAGAAAACGTAAATAAAAAAACTAACTCAAAGCACAAAGGCAATAAGGCGACATCAAAAACTAGGCAAAAAAACTTGCAGCGGAGATGTCACTCTTGACTCTGTCGCTAAGTCCATCCTCGGGGCATGGTCCACTGAATATGGAAATCGATTCAGAAGAAGCAAATCCATAATAAGAATAAGATCTTGTTTCAATCTATCTCGATCGAACGATACCGATTTGTATATCTTAGCTGCGCTCCCCGAATAGTGGGAATGAGGCACCATATTCTAACCAACTAATAGGAAGTTTTGTCCATGAAACTTAGGAATAGAGCCTACCACTATGAAACAGTGAAGGGAACCTTTCCCTCATCTCAGACTCAAGCTCCCAAGTTGATTCTTAGACCGAATAATTTCTCCAAAGCATGCGTACGTGAGGAACCGAATGACTTCGAAGCAGCTTCTCTTTATAATCCAAGATCCGTACAGAATATTCAACATAAGTCAAATCTGCCTTTAGGTCCAGTTGATCAAGATCCACCACATGAATCAGGTAGTACACGTACTTCCTAAGATGTGAAACATGGAAGATATTGTGCACTTCAGATAGTGATGGTGGCAGGGCAATCTGATATGCGACTAGGGTGACTCGCTTTAGTATCTCGAACGGGCTGATGAATCTTGGACTTAGCTTCCCTTTTGCTCCAAATCTGGTAACTCCTCGTATGGGCGAGACTTTGAGAAATACTTGATCACCTACTAAGAACTCAAGAGGTCGTCGATGCGTGTCTGAGTAGCTTTTATGACGACTCTGTGCTACCTTCAGCCGTTCACGGATCAAGCGGATCTTTTGGACGGTTTGTTCTACAAGCTCCGGGCCAAGAATTTACCATTCACCAACTTTATTCCAATAGATCAGGGATCTGCACTTCCGCCCATATAACGCCTCATATGGCGCCATCTGAATGCTGGATTGATAACTATTGTTGTATACAAATTTGGCTAACGGTAGATGCATGTCCCAACTAGTATTCAAGTCCAAAGCGCAAAACCGTAGCATGTCTTCGAGGATTTGGTTGACCCATTCTGTTTGGCCGTCCGTCTGAGGATGGTAGACGGAGCTGAATTTCAACTTCGTCCCCATTGCTGACTGAAGGCTTTCCTACAAGCGTGATAAGAATCATCCATCTCGATCGGAGACAATGGATACAGGCACACTCTGGAGTCGAATAATCTCATTGAGGTAGATCTGGGCTAAACGGTCGGCACTCCAAGTACTTTTGATAGGCAGAAAGTGAGCTGACTTGGTGAGTCGATCGACGATGACCCAGACGGCATCATTCTTCCGTTGCGTCTTCGACAAACCAACAATAAAATCCAACTTTATATGTTCCCATTTCTACTCCGGTATAGCAAACTTCTGCATCACTCCGCCCGGCTTCTGGTGCTCGGCCTTTACCCTCTGACAAGCCATGCATTGCGACATGAACAACGCCATATCTCTTTTAATGCCGTGCCACCTGTTTGTGGTATTAAACGAAAGAATGAAAGTGTATTTCAATGACAGGGTTTATACGAAACCCGCGCCCTTTGGTTTACAAACAAACTTGTACAATGTAATCCTATACGAGGATGTGGGAGTACAATTTATTTAATCTGGGTATAAATTGCTATAGGTGTCTGATCTGCAGTCGATCACTTTAGCCCTTGGACCACACGATGTTGAAGAAGTGCCGTGGAAGACAGGTAGCAGCTTCGAAGGTTGCAGGAGAGGGTGGATGCACGATGCCAAAGTCGTCGATCCCTGCTCTTTGCCTGAGCTCCGGTCTCTCTCTCTCTCTTGACCTTTTGATCTGGTATTGGTTTTCTTGACCAAGTTTTCGACCCTCCAATTTGTCGACCTTGTTCATTTTTTCGACCTTGTTCCCCATTGATAGGGGTCTCTATTTATAGAGTTTTGGTGACAGTGACCACTCCGTCGGTATAAAAACCGAGGAGTGGGAAGTACATCACCCCTTTACACAACGGTTAAGATAACCAATGCCTGCGTATAGATAACCTTTTGAGTGAGCATGTGATGCGTGTCCAACTAAGGGGACAAAACGCGTATATTTGCTGCGAAGATCACGGCGTAGAAGCCACGTAGGTAGGTATCCCTTGTGTAGAAGAGGTTGGCGTAGAAGCCAAATGACTGTCACCCTGGCGTAGAAGCCGAACAGGCATAGAAGTCGAATAGGCATAGAAGCCGAATGGTCGTAGAGGCCGAGTGGTCGTAGAGACTGAGTGGGCGTAGAAGCTGCACGAGCACAGATCCTGAATGGGCGTAGAAGCTGCTGCGTACCGTGCCAGAGTGCTGATATGGACGTCTTAGCCGAAATTACGGCTTTTGAAGATATAATCAAATCTCTTGCAGAGATTTGCCACCATCTTATTCATTAAATGCGGAGGCGTGTTTTGAAGGTCTGCAGCCCTTCTGTGCATCCGTCGTAGAGACGTGCCTTAAGAGAAACTGTCACCGCTCTGTGCAATTAGACGTGGAGACGTGCCTCGAGTCCCGTACGAAGTACAGCTTTTGATGTGACAGGCGGTTTGTCTACTGCGGAGCGTAAAATAGCTCATGTTTGCCTGTATAAAATAAGGCAGCGTATTCCCTTGTACGCGAAAGAGCGGTTTACGCTGAGGGAACTTTAGTAAACGATGGTTCGGTGATGTTTTAACCAAATCCTCTGTATTAAATGCAAAGATCCGCCATCATACTGTGGGGCGCGTCCCGAGGGGCCTGCCATCGTTTCCAGCCGTCGTCTGGGTAGCCGTGCAGCACTTTTTGTCAGGAGTCAGAAGTCAGATTCACTGCGTGACTTGACAGGTTCATTTCGGGGAAGACGAAGCGTTCCTCGTACGCTTTAACGCTGCTTTGAGAGCGGATGAGTTTTACGCCATGGAGGCGATGAAGAACCCTGTTTACGCTGGAGCGGCCTGGACGTACTACACTTACGCGGATGGTCCTTTGAGCTTATTCTTCATGCTGTGTTTTAGCGGAAAAAGCTCTATTGTACGCTTGATGGCTCTGAAGGCCTCTGTTTACGCTGCTCTGCATCAAGAGGCTGCGTAGATCCTCCCAGCGTATTTTTCATGCTTCTACAAGACCCCCTTCAAAGCTTTTAAATTCCTCGAAATTTGAAACGCTTTGAATGAAGCATGAACGGCCCCTCGTAACTCGAAACGTTTCTGAATGAAGCGTTGAAATGATCGATGCTGACTTTATGGTGAATTTATTGGGGACCGCTGTGATCTCTTTCGCCTATAAAAAGGCTGGGAGAGTTAGCCTGTTCTCCCCACATTCCCATTACCATGCAGAGATGATCGCCGGAGTTCGTCGGGTCGACCTGAGGAAGAAGGAGATCATGTTCTTCCAGCATGTAGGAAGCCGAAAAAGACGGCATCTTCGAGCAAGTGTCCACTGCAACGATGGATCATGGAAGGATATCTTAGCCTCCCTTGCTCGGGATAATCAGCAACTTTGTATGGCGTTGCCCCAGAAGAGAGGAAGGGTCATCTTTGACCACACAGCTTGCAAGTGTTGTCTTCTCACGTTGCCTCCGGTGACGAGAGTCAGACAGACTCGCTCTGTCCCGGCTTGAGCGGCTCACGGAGCATGGGATCTGCAAAATCTATGCAGGCCCAGCTCTGTATCCCCCCGCCAGCGATCTTCTTGTTCATGACTGTGGTGGTCGATGAACTGCCATGGAAGAAAAGGAAGACCTGCACCGATGCGAGAACCCGGTAGAACGGATTCTGGGGGCGATCTTCCGACGACGATGATGAGGAAGCCCTTTGTAGACGGGATTTCCCTCATATGTAGTCAAAAGAAATGAAGAAAAAACCCTTTGTAGATAGGATTTCCCTCATATAACTTTAATCTTTAATAAAATCGTCTTTCTTCTCTGCCTATGATCGTCTTGTCATATATTGCTGTAAAGTCTGAATATGTGTAGCTTCGACACGTCTGTATCTTTACGCCGACTCTGATAGAAAGAGTATTAGGCCCTGTCCTTTACGCATAACGAATAGTCCATAAAACGCTGTTTAAGCATTTTGAACATTTAGAACTGTCCTGTTGCTAGGACTGAGGGACCGTGTAGAGCTCTGACCTGCTGCTTCTGATGAGCAGAAATTTTGTTCAGACTTCGTCTTCAAGAATGATCTCTCAAAACTCCCTTGGAACAGGGTCGAGGTTTTGGCTGTCAAACTGATTTTGCCATCTTGATAGACGAGATGTTTAGACTGGAGTCTGGATGAACCTCCAATTTTGGACCCGAGAAGAGTAATTTCTCAATATTTGAACTCTGTATGCTTTGGGTACTTGGGATGCTCTGGGTCAAGAATGAGTATCTTCTGTGTGAACTCTTGGCAATTGACCGCTTTGGGGACTGTTCGAATATGCGGAAAGTCGTGGAGCGTGAAATCATCAGTCTGTAGCCTCTGGGCGTAAAACACCATCGAGCGTGAAATCGTAGACTTGTGGTTCCTGAGCATGAAGTCATAGGTTTGTAGCATCTCGAGCATAAAAGCTACCGAGCACAAAGGCATCCGGGCATAAAACCATAGACTTATAGCTGTCGAACGTAAAGCTGTAGATTCGTAGCTGTCGAGCGTAGAAAGCTCCTTTAGCGTAGGACTGGAGATCTGTAGCCTGTGAGAGTAGAACACCATCGAGCGTAAAATCGTAGACTTGTGGTTCCTGAGCGTGAAGTCGTAGGTTTGTAGCCTCTCGAGCATAAAAGCTACTGAGCACAAAGGCATCCGGGCATAAAACCATAGACTTATAGCTGTCGAACGTAAAGTTGTAGATTTGTAGCTGTCGAGCGTAGAAAGCTCCTTTAGCGTAGAACTGTATATCTGTAGCTCCTGAAAAGAAAATTTCTTCGAGCGTGAAGTTTGCAGATCTGTTGCTTCTGAGCGTAAACTGAGCGCCACAGAGCGTGAGATCATTGATTTGGTATCTGCTAAGCGTAAAGTCGTAGGTTTGTGTCCTCTCGAGCATAAAAGCTACCGAGCACAAATGCATCCGGGCGTAAAACCATAAACTTATAGCTTGCGAGCGTAAAATCGTAGATCTGTTGCTGTCGAGCGTAGAAAGCTCCTTTAGCGTAGAACCTGCTGAACCGTCTTGCACGAAAAACTTTTCGAATTTGCTGACTATCCGTCTTTCAAGGGTAGTGGGCTGACGTAGCATCCAATCATAACCCACTATTAATTGCGAGATTTGGTTAGGGTCTCGAGGAGTCCGTCCGAGGATTCGAGGAGTCGACCCGAACTCTATATATATCCCAAGCTTTTGAGAGAAAAAACTTTTTATCTGTCTTCTGCGAAAGAGAGCTTTCGACTGTCCGAGTTTTTCTTCGTTCCTTCTCCGAGCACCTCGAGTCTTCAGAAATGGCGCTGAAACAAACCCCCTCCGCTAAGGGAAAGAGTATAGGTTCTTCTTCTCATTCTTCTGCCCCAGCGAGAGAGTCTTCGGTCGGGCAAGGCAAACTTCCTTCTGAGCGAAGTATCCCGCCGACGAGCAGCGCACCCGGTCTTAGAGGTAGAGCCTTTGGGGTGACAAAAACGATGAAAAATCCTTCGCACACGTTGAACGTGACCGCGCTAGGTCGTCTTCTGTGCTGATAGCCTCTTTTGAGGAAGATGATGCACGAAGACATTTTTATCTTTTACGCCCACATTTCTAATGTGCCAGCGAAAAGACTCCATATTTTCGTAGTTCTGAGCATAAAAGCTCTGGCTACCAAAAATTGGCGTATATCATAAAATTTGATTTTTACGCTTGTGGAGGAGATTTTCGGCGTAAAATAACAAAATTTGTACAATCCTGCGTAGAGCACAGACTGTCGTTGGTCTGTATGTTTGTGCAAGATTTGCAATGACATATTTTCCTTGCACTTTTGCAGTTGATTTGGGTGAGTCTCTACTGGCCGAGGTGATGGGCTCCGCTGCCGGGATGCTGCACTCGAACTACTTGGAGGATCTGTCCCACGTGGCATTTCCCATCTCCGGACCCCAGTATCCTGAGGGAAGGAAGTTTTTGATATCGGCTCAGGGCGAGCGGACGCTGCTGAGCATGATCAATGGCGAGCCCTTGACATATGTAGACGGGGAGCAGTATATAAAGCCGGCTTTCCTCTTTGGGGACATGATTGACAAACAGTCCCAGACGAAGCCCAAGAGGGAGCCCTGGGTTTTCCCTGCCGGGAATTTGGTTTTGTACCTGCCAACGATGCCGAGGGATTATCCCATCTCGGCTTTCTTCCATGCGATGCATCCCAGGAAGATGTCATGGAGGATCTTATGGAGGAGGCTAAAGCTCCGGATCAGATTCTCGTCGAGGGGGTAGGAAAGTACCCTGAAGGCATTAAGGCCTGTAGTTACTTGAGGCGCTATCGCAGGCCTCTGTCTAAGGAAGCCCAGCTGGCTGGTTTCCTCTCGATATGGCTGCGTCGAGTAGTAGTGCCTGGTACTGCGTCCACGGACCGCATTCACCGGAATATCCTGTGGCCGGCAGTGCGCCTGGTGTTCGGGACAAGACTGGGCTTGCTTCCTGCCATGGTGTGCCGTATACAGACTGGCCTGAGAGCCATGACTGATGGGTTGCTCGTCGATGAAGCTCGGCGTGAGAGTTTTCCCCGGGTGGAATTACCATACCTGTATTTGATGGGATGGTTAATTCTCCACAATCCCCGGGTGATGTCTCCTGGCTCCGGTAGCAGCTCGGGGGGTATATTCTTGCTGAATTACAAGGACTCTCCCTGGAATATGAGCACAGTTTTAGACTGTCGGCTGGTGTTGAACCTCAGCCATGGCTGGAAGCTCCTCTGTACTCCTCCTGCTGTACATCACAATCAATCAGGGACGAGGCTTGAGGATTCAGGTGGAGAAAAAATCAATCTTTCTCCGAAAGCTTTTAATTGGTTGGTCTGCATTAGGCCCTCCCATCTGCTGTACAGGAGCGAAGACCATTGCTTCTTCGAGCCCTACCTGCCTAGTCGGTTTGCCAGGCAGTTCGGGTACGATCAGTTGCACGTGGGCAACGCCGTCACCAGCTTCAGGTCCAGGGGCGAACTCATTGATGGAGCTAGAGGGTGGCGATATTTCATCATGGGTTGCACGGGGGCAACCTTCATCGTGCCGGTCGTTACAACCTCCACGGAGCTGCGTATCCTTCATTCTTACGCCCAATTCTATGTGACGATTAACACCTTCCATCATGATTTTGACATGCGTGGAAGCTTAAGGGTGCCTTCTCACAAGCCTGGGGGAAGAGTCGAAGTCCCCTCGGTTTCTTCGGACGAGGGTGAGGAGTCTGGTACTTCGGATGAGCCTCTGGTGTCGGTGCCGAGGTGTGAAGTGCCTCCGCCTGCGGGGGCTTTGGTAGTCTCTTCTGGGAAGCGACGGAATTCTGCTCCGAAGGAAGCTTCTCTTCGTAAGAGGAGGAAGGAGACGGTTGCTCGTCCTCTCCGCATTCTTGGTGTTGAGGTTCCCGGGAGTGAGCCTGCATCTCCCCATATCAGGGATGATTCTTTGGCTGGAGGTTCCTCGCCTTTTAGAGAGGGACCTTCTACAGTTCCGGCCGGCGGCGCCGAAGAATCCTCGCTAGAGGTTGCTGTCGTGGCTACTGCTCCAGGTAGCGGAGCGAGATTTCCTGTGTGGCCGGGGCAGATGGGAGAATCTTTCCCGAGGTCAGCAGGGGGTAAAACTCCTGCCGTGTCAGCGAGCACGTCTGGCGAGATTCCAGCTGATGAACCTCGATCGCGTCTTAGTGAAGGCTTGACAGAACTCTTGGCGATGTCGGTCGGCCCACCTCCTTCTCCAGGTATGACAGTTCGTATTGCGTCATTAAGGCGTGGTTTAGCTACATCGGCTGCAGATGCGTCGTATATGCCGTTGGCTCCGGGTAAATGTCGTCTTTATGTCTCCCTTTAGAAAGATTACCATCATACTGATATCAACTTTCTTGTCCTTTTCTCAGGGGATGGCGTCCATGGAGAGAACAGCATTGAAGCGCCTTCTGGCTCTGCTCTGGCTCCTGGCGATGATGTGGAGGCGCCTGACTTCGAGAAGGAAATATCCTCGGGGGCTAGCTCGTCCAGAGTGGTTTCGTCGTCTCAAGAGGAGGACGAACCCGTCATTGTGACCTCGCCCCTTGCGAGTATGCCGATGACTTCGATCATTGTCGTCGCACCTTCTTCGGTCGTGCCACGCGTCGAGGCGGCGGCTGTGGCCACCTCGTCTGCAGTTATCCCTGGAGAGGGACTTGCTTATATCGCGGCCACTCCTAGCGTTCAGTCGGATCTAGTTGCGTTGACCGAGCAACATACCAGCCTCTTTTACACCGGTTTGAAAATGATGATATCAATGGTATTGGTGAAGAGTCTAGATTTCGAGCGCCTGAAGAAGACTTCTCAGTTTTTGATCGGGGCCGTCAGGGAGCTCGGCGATCCTGGGGTAGCTGACGCCCTGGAGGCGGTGGTTAATGGTTTAGAGCAACCCATTAACGAATACTTGCAGCTGACTCGGGGCAGCTTCGATACTGAGGTCCAGACCAGGTACGACCACATGACTGCGCAGCTCACTACCAAGCTGGAAAGCCTAGACAACTCCATCAAGACACATAAGCTGGAGATGGATAGAAGAAAAGCTGTCATGGCAGAGGCTCTCGCTCTTGAGACGAAGTGCCGATCCGAGCATGACGGAAATACAGCGAGGGCCTCCAAGCTAAGGAAAAAACTTGCTCGGGCAGAGGAGTAGGCTTCTCAATCGTTGGCGTGTCTAGACGTAGCGACTGGGAGATTGAGCGCGGCACGACGGGATTTGGACCTTGCGGAAGCTGCCCGCGCGGGCTGCCTTCGGGCAAGGGCTGAGCTGTCCTGTATGAATACCCCCGAGGCACGACTGGAGCGGGCTCGCGCCGATGCCTTGGTTCTTAGGAATGAGAGGATAGCTGCACTGGAGCGGCTGATTCACAATCTGACTACTCCGCTATCATGATGTATCCTTTCTCTTTCTGCTTCCCTAGATGTAATTCTGCTCTCTTTTGGGAATAAATAAAAGCGACTCTTTTCTGACTTTTATGGACCCATCATTTCGGAATGTAAATGACAGTTTTTTAGGCGAGGGTAATATCTGATGATAAACTCTCGATAAACTTTTAGCGGGACATATCTGTTCAGAGGTCATACGGACATGATAGAATGTAACCCAACTAATTGTGTTCTGGAAGTAGTTTTGTCAGAATTGCGATCCTCGCTATATTCTACTTGAGCAGAGGAGATTAAGCATAGTACCTTTTCAGGAATTTGTCGTTGATAGGAGCCACTAACAGGTCTCCATTAGGCTGGGCTATCCTGTAGGCGCCGTTCAAGAACGTTGTCTCGATCACATAAGGGCCTTCCCACTTGGGCTGGAATTTGCCTTTACTTCTGTGAGTAAGAATCATCGGCCTTCTTACGGCTAGAACTAGCTCGCCGACTTTGAACACTCTTTCCTTCACTTTATGATTGAAGGTTTTGGAAATGCATGCTTGGTAGAGCGCGATGCGCTGCTGAGCTTGTAGGCATTTCTCGTCTAATCCTTCTAGCTCTTGGAGCCTTAACAGGTCATTCTTCTCTCGAGTCAGCTCACTAGTCACGGCTATCCTGAGTGACGGGATCTGAATTTCAATGGGGAGAACTGCTTCGCTCCCGTAGACCAGCGAGAATGGGGTACAACCTGTCGGTGTTCATACCGTTGTGCGGTATGCCCAGAGACATTCGCCCAGCTTCTCATTCTAATCTCTCTTGTTTAAAGAGACGAATTTCTTCAAGATTTTGATAATGGTTTTGTTGAAAGCTTTCGCCAAACCATTAGCAGCTGGATAATATGCCGTAGAGGCAATATTGTGTATCCGATTTTTATCGCAAAATTGATGAAACGCTTGGCTGATGAACTGAGGCCCATTGTCGTGAATTATCCTCCGGGGTACCCCGAAGCGATAAATGGCATGATGTTTGATGAAGCTGATCACATTAGATGCCTTCACCCCAGTGAGAGGGATCGCCTCTGCCCATTTGGAAAAGTAATCCGTGATGGCTAGTATGAACTGGTGACCGCTGGAAGAAGACGGGTGAATAGGACCAATGATATCCATACCCTATGCTTCGAAAGGCCAGGACACAACCGTAGGATGTAGATATTCAGACGGTTGATGTATAAAATCTGCATGAACCTGACAGGCTCTGCATTGTCTTGCATACCATATTGCATCTGCGATCATAGTAGGCCAGTAATAGCTCATTCTTCTGATGCGATCCTGTAGCTTAGGACCGGGTTGATGCGCTCCGCATACGCCGTCGTGAGCTTCCCGGATAATCTGCTGTGCTTCGTCTTCATATAGACATCTTAATAGCAGTCCGTCGTAGGTCCGACGATATAGGCATTGTGAAGATGCATCGTAGTAGAAGCGTAATGATCACCTTTTGACGGATACTGCTTCTTTGGGGTCCTCCGGCAAGATTTCGTATGCGACGAAATCCATGAAGGGACTTCTCCAGTCTCTTCTGGAGGGATCGAATCCCGCCTTCTTATAGGGATGGCTAAATCTGCAGCTAGACTGGCTAGGGCATCAGCTTCTAGATTTTGAGATTGAGGTACATGCTCTAGGAAGAACCTTTTGAATGTCATGGCTATCTCGATCGTCGCTCGATGATAGGGGATGAGGTCTGGATTCTGGACTTCATATATTCCTCTGACTTAATTGACGATAAGCAGAGAATCACCGAATGCTTCCAGGGACTCGACCCCCAGCTCTTTGGCGACTTGGAGCCCGATTAGCAGAGCGTTATACTCTGCCACATTGTTGGAGCAGGGTTCGCTAAGAGAATATGCTCGGTAGATGACGAGCTGATCAGGAGTGACCAGGACGACTCCTACTCCTGAAATGATGTTTCCCCTAGGACCGGTTCTGGAGGCACCATCGAAGAAGAGTTGCCATGCGTCACTTTCCATCGCGGAATTATATTCTGCAACTTCATCGGGAATGTCCTTGTATAATTTAGAGGCCTCCGGGATCGGATGAGCAGCTAGGAAGTCAGCCAGCGCTTGGCCCTTGATGGACTTCTGCGGTACGTATACCATGTCATATGGTGTTAATAGCATCGCCCAAGTCGCGAGTCGGGAATTAAGAGCACTAGGTTTGCTCATCAGTACTCGAAGAGGGTTGATCCTGGAGATGATATGAATAGTCTGGCCGGCGACATAGTGCCGCGTCTTCTGGATAGCGAACATCAGAGCCAAGCATTCCTTCTCCACTGGGTTGTACCGGTTTTTGGCTCCGACCATCATCCTGCTGAGGTAGTAGATAGCCTGTTCATGACCCATGTCGTTCTTCTGTGCGAGAAGAGCTCCTAGTGAATGATCCATCGCTCGAACGTACAGCAAGAATGGTCTCCCCATGATGGGAGGCACCAGAACTGGTGGACTGGTGAGGTAGTGCTTGATATCTCCGAACGCTTGCTGATAGGCTTCGTCCCATACGAAGGATACACCTTTCTTCATGAGATGAGAAAAGGGCTGACATCTCCCCGAGAGGTTGGATATGAATCGCCGGATGTAAGCCAGACGGCCTTGAAATCTATGGAGTTCCCTCAGATTACGGGGCGGTCGCATTTCCACGATTGCCTGGACTTTATCGGGGTCCACCTGGATGCCTTTGGCGGTGATGAAAAATCCCAGGAACTTGCCACTGGATACACCCAGAAAGGACTTCATAGGATTCATCTTGAGTTGATGTTGGCGTATTAACTCGAATACCGTCCTCAAGTCTTGAATGTGATCACCCTTGAGGCGACTCTTGACGGCTATGTCATCTACGTAATATTCCACTGTTTTGCGTAAATTCTCATGGAATATGTTACTCATAGCCCGTTGGTATGTAGCCCCAGCATTCTTCAATCCGAAGGGCATGACCGTATAGCAATATACCCCCAATGGTGTCCGGAAGGCAGTGTGCTTCTCGTCTTCAGGATGCATCTTGATCTGATTGTATCCTGAGAATCCGTCCATGAAAGACATGCGTTCAAAGCCGCAGGTGTTGTCGATCATGATGTCCGTGATAGGAAGAGGGAATTCATCCTTGGGGCAGGCCGCATTCAGATCTCGGTAGTCGATGCAGATACGTACCTTCCCATTTTTCTTCATGACTGGGACAACGTTGGCGACCCAGTCGGGATGTTGTTCTTCCCGGATGAAGCCACAGGCTATCAGCTTCTTGACTTCAGCTTCAATGGCGTCCATCATGTCTGGGCGAAACCGGCGTTGGTGCTGCTTCACAGGCTTTGAGTCGGTCAATATATTGAGTTTGTGAGTAGCCACCTTCGTATCTAGGCCCGGCATGTCCCCATAATCCCATGCAAAGATATCGACGTATTCCTTTATCAGCTGTATGATTTCTTCCCTTTCAGCTGGGGGAAGATTGTCACTGATAAATATCGGCTTTGGCGAAAGTTCACCCCCAACATCGATTTGGATAACTTCGTCTTTGGTGGAAGGTTCTCTTTGTTCGAAGTAGAATTTCCACTGCATATCCATTTGTTAAGCCCAAGAGTCATTCTCAAACAGCTCAGAATCCTGTTCATCTGCTCCTGAGGGATCTGTCACCACCATATTTACTGATAGTGTTTGTTCGAGAGCATCAGGTGAGTCGGGGGGCGACGAGCCGTTCTGGGAGGAGGAAAAGATGTCCTCGTCTGACTTGGAAGTCGTAAGGGAGGTGACATACCCTAACTCGAAACGAGTTTGTCGATAGCGGGGGTCGCCGCGCGGCAGCGTTCGTCTGCCTCTTCCGTAGTTGAGGCCTGGCTTCCGCTTCAAGTCGTAGCCCATGTTTTGCATGATCTTCAGCGCTTGCGGGCTATATCGATGAACTTGCATTTTTCCAGTATCGTCATTGAAAGAATCTTCCTGGTTAGCCGGTTGATTGTGCATGCGGCCGAAGAATATTGGACGCTGACTGCTGCAGGTAGGCAGGACAATAAAGATAGAATCCTCATGGGGTCCATGCGTTGTGATGACGTTGGATGATGACGCCACTTCCCAGACATACGGACGGTAGGAGTTTATAGCTTCCAAGAATTTTTGTGCTATGGGTTCTACCTCGTCACGGGGAGTGGATTCCAGTTTCGGCATTTGAGCGTCAATATACTGGAAAAGGGGATGTTTATTATCATCTGAAACTCCGTTCCTGGTTGCATTTACATCAGTCGGCTGCCTGTCGTGCCGAAGGTTGATGACCAAGGGTGGGGGCTTTCGGTTCAAAGTGATCACGAGAGGATCACTCCCTTCTCCTAACCTGGTCTTGTTCAGGTGGATAGCCATAGGCTCTATGGCTTTTGGACGAGTGGTTCGTCCTTTCACTCTGATTGACAGCGGTAGTGCGGCAGAGGGTTCTCCTGGCTCCCGGTGGGATCCCTTCTCTGCGTCGCCTGACACTTCTTCCGTGTGGTCTTGGGAGTACAACACGGTATCGGAATAGTAGGATTCTATTCCTTTGAACGGGTTTAGGTCAGCCACCTCCGTTTGTACCGTTCCTTGTGCGTCTACATATTTAAGGCATTGATATAGGGTTGAAGGAATGATGTTGTGGTCGTGGATCCACGGTCTCCCCAGCAAAATGTTGTAGGATACCTCTGAATCGATGACGTAACATGTGGCTACCGATCTAAGGTTGCCGATCTGGATCCTCAGACGAATTTTCCCCAATGGCTTACTTCTTCCGGCGTTGAAACCCACGATTGTAGTGGTGGTGTAAGCCAATTTGCTGGTAGGAATTCTCAGCGGTCTGAGCAGACTATGAGGGATGATGCTGATCGACGATCCCGGATCTATGTGAATCTGATCGACCTCCATGGAACCGACGTACCCGGTGTAATAGAGGGGCCTGTCATGCTTGTTATGTTTTAACAGCATGTCGTCTTGGGTGAAAGTGATATTTGGGACCACCTCCATCATACTGTGGCATTGAGGACACGCCACTGGTTCTTCGTCGGGGGACTTGAGCTGGGTCAAGTATGCCTCCCCCTGTATCAGCGCTTCACTCAGGGCTAGACGAGTGTCTTGGGAGAGCCTGAGTAGCTCGAAGATGGACAACCTGGCTGGCGTATTGGCTAGTTGGGCCAGGATGTCGAAGTTGTATGGCTTCTCTAAACCTTTGCTTGGAATATTTTTCACAGGTTTATCAAAGCGTACTTCTTTTTGCTTCCCCTTCTCCGCCAGGGTTGGTTTTGAAGGACTGATATCTGGTATGACGGGACCTTGCTCTGAAGGTTTGATTGCTGGAGCGTCCGTCGGTGCACCTTCCTGACTTGCTCCGTAGTCGTTGAGGTAGGCTTTTCCTGAACGGGTTGCAGCAAATACCTCGTCTTCGTCCGATGTCGAGGAAGTCGTGATCATATGGCAGGGCCTGTATTTGGAGCTATTTTTGGATGTAGGCTTAGTAGCCTTAGTTTCTTCCTCGAGCTCTGACACCATGTCTGGATGGACCCACATAATCTCGCCTTGCCGGGTAGTCAGGGGTACCAGGTCGTGATTTTGATCCCTAGCTGGAGGAAGATTGACGATGTTCATCGTTGTCCGGGAGATAGGTGCAACGCCGTCCGGGATCTCTTGGGGAGGCAGATTGCCAAACTGCAGAGAGATCATGTTGGCCGTGACCGTCTTCTCGGTGTTGTGCAGAGTGATGGCCTTAGCATCGATTAACCCCTGGATCTTCCTTTTCAGTATGTAACACACCTTTGTTGGGTGGTGTACGTATCTGTGGAAGACGCAGTATTTAGGGTCGTTAGTATTGCCGACTTCCTGGGGCCGCCTTAGCTCTGGAAGGGTGATTTTGCCGCTTTTGACGAGACACTCGAATATACTTGGGATATCGTCGTCGTCGAAAGAGTAGACTTCGACGGGCCTGGAAGTCCCGGGTTTCGTTTGCGTGGTTGCCGCAATCTTTGGTCTGGCCGTATTGATTGCCAGGGCTTCTTTCCCTTTGGGACCACGAGGATGGTCGCTGCTAGGAGATGACCTCTTGCCTCTGTCAGAGGCGGAGATCATGATGCCATTGTCGCGCGCCTTGCGACCGTTGTCTTCGGCGGCTACTGCTGAGATGATGAACGAGGGCCAATCATGGAACTGATAAGGTTCTGTGAACACCGAGACCACGGGAAGGAGGTTCTTCCTGCAAATATCTACCAATGCAGAGTCGGAAACTCCTGGAGGCATCTGTAAGGTGGCCTGACGAAAATGTTCGATGAAGATGCGAACGTCCTCCTTTTCCTTCTGCTTGACTTCGATGAGAGAGGACATAGACATGTCCATTCCCCCCTCGTAGAATCGTGTGAAGAATGAAGCTCTGAAGTCTTCGAAGGAAGTAATGCAGTTGTCCGCCAAGCTACGGTACCACTGATAGGCTACTCCTGAGAGACAGCCTTTGAACACCCGAGTGAGGAGGGCGTTGTTCCCTTGTAGCAGCACCGTCATCATACTGAAATAGTTCATGTACTGGCTTGGTGATGTTTTTCCCTCGAACAGGGCCATAGTCTGAGGTTTGTACCTCGGCGGGAAAGGGACCTCCTCACAGATAGCTGGGTAGGGCTGGTTGATTCCCAGTTTCTTGAGCTGATCTTTGTGCTTCAAGGCGTCGAACTGGGCTTTCAACTCCCGTACTGACTGCATCAGATTTTCAGTCAGAAGCGGGGCCATGGAGTGGTGCGGAGTTGGTTGTATCGTAACTCCAGCGAGAGGTAAGGCATTCTCTGAGTGAGGAAGCGGAGGAACTGCTGACTTTTGATCTAGCGCAGGCTCTTGGCTCGGGTTGGATGGTGGTAAGTCCACCCCCACACGTATCTGAGTTGGCGGGACTGATGCTTGAGCCATGGCAGTCGTGTGCTGAGTTAGCATCATCTGGTGTATGTTCTCCATTATGGATTGTATTTGTTTCAGAGATGTCTCCAGTATAGTGATGCGTTGTTCCGCGTTCCCTGACGGCGAAGCTTCCTCGCATTCATCTTCAACGGCGTAAACTCCCATCTCCCTGGGTGTTATTGAAGGATTAGTATAGGTCGCTGTAGAAGTCGACTCTACACTTTCTGCCTCTGATTTGGGGGCTTGGCGATCCCCAGCGTCGGAATCAGAAGAGGACGAAGCTGGTTGTCGTAACCTCGCGCGAGTGTTTTGGAACACCCCGGCTTCAGCTTTCCTGAGGAGCTCACTGAACCTCCTTCGGCTCGGGGGCCGGGAGGGATGACGTCTTGAGCTCGACCCTCCTCTACGTATGTGTGAAGCCATGTTCACAGATGCATGCGCAGGTTCCTCTTCCTGGAAAGACTGAGAGTAGCTCAATCGGTCGAAAACCGACCATTTTGCTTTAGAACAGCAGCAGTCAATCACAATTTTATGACTATTACAACATTGCTCGCTAGGGGGCGTAATAGACATGTTGGAAGGTCCCCTTTCCTTACGCTTCTGGATTAGATATGCACGCAAGTCAGGAGGAGTAGAGGAAGAAGACGAAGGCTTATTTCTTCTGTTCCCATCAGTGGGCATGCGGAGATTGGGCACCATGGTCTTCCCTACGCCACCTGTGTACAACAGATTGGCCATATGGGTGGTGGATAATCCCCTGGAGGGATGCCTTTTTGCAATCTGAGCTTGTTTTACGCCGAGGGACTGTGCCTGGCGTAAATTAGAGATTCGCTCAGTCTGGCGTAAAGCTGGAGAGGCCCTCAGTCGGCTATCGGCTTCTCGCGTAATCTGGAGGGTAGGCAGACTGTTCCCTTGCTGGCGTAAAGGCCGAGTAGCTGAGTATTCGCCTGCTTGCTTCCCCTCGTGGAGATCACAGCGCTCATCTGGTTTACCGTAGAGGTCAGATGTTGTCTTACGCGTGGAGCGTGATCTGTACCTCTGATTTGGCGTTGAGGCACCATCGGAAGTTTTGTCTGTACCGCGCATAGCGGGAGACTGATTTCTGTACGTAAAGCGCAGTGGATACTCTTGGGTTAGCGCTGAGGCTTTGCCCAAAGTTTTGTCTATACCACGCGTAGCGGGAGACTGATTCCTACGCGTAGAGGGCAGTGGATACTTCTGGGTCAGCGCTGAGGCTTTGCTCGAAGTTTTGTGTGTACCGCGCGTAGTAGGAGACTGAGTTTTACCTACAGGGCACGGAGGGAGCAATGCTACCACCTCATTGGTCGAAGAGATCGGAGAGATCGAAAAGTCCACAGGAATGGTAGAGGATGTCTTGGGCATCCACACTTTGCGCAGCTTCCTGTTGTCTTGGACGGAGAGAGAGTGAGAGCTACCCCCGGTTCGAAGCATGTCTTCGTAGGCAGACTGGTCGAATTGGACGACCAGTGTCTTCTTCATGGATCCCACGGATGCCGCATCGTGTTGAGCAATTTCTTCCTCATCAGAAAAGAAAGGATTCCCCAGCAGAGTCGCCATCTTGTTTGTGGTATTAAACGAAAGAATAAAAGTGTATTTCAATGACAGGATTTATGCGAAACCCGCGCCCTTTGGTTTACAAACAAACTTGTACAATGTAATCCTATACGAGGATGTGGGAGTATAATTTATTTAATCTGGGTATACATTGCTATAGGTGTCTGATCTGCAGTCGATCACTTTAGCCCTTGGACCACACGATGTTGAAGAAGTGCCGTGGAAGACAGGTAGCAGCTTCGAAGGTTGCAGGAGAGGGTGGATGCACGATGCCAAAGTCGTCGATCCCTGCTCTTTGCCTGAGCTTCGGTCTCTCTCTCTCTTGACCTTTTGATCTGGTATTGGTTTTCTTGACCAAGTTTCTGACCCTCCAATTTGTCGACCTTGTTCGTTTTTCCGACCTTGTTCCCCATTGATAGGGGTCTCTATTTATAGAGTTTTGGTGACAGTGACCACTCCGTCGGTGTAAAAACCGAGGAGTGGGAAGTACATCACCCCTTTATACAACGGTTAAGATAACCAATGCCTGCGTATAGATGACCTTTTGAGTGAGCATGTGACGCGTATCCAACTAAGGGGACAAAATACGTATATTTGCTACGAAGATCGCGTAGAAGCCACGTAGGTAGGTATCCCTTGTGTAGAAGAGGTTGGCGTAGAAGCCAAATGACTGTCACCCTGACGTAGAAGTCAAGTAGGCATAGAAGCCAAACAGACATAGAAGCCGAACAGGCATAGAAGCCGAACAGGCGTAGAAGCCGAACAGGCATAGAAGCCGAATAGGCATAGAAGCCGAATGGTCGTAGAGGCCGAGTGGTCGTAGAGACTGAGTGGGCGTAGAAGCCGCACGAGCACAGATCCTGAATGGGCGTAGAAGCCGCTGCGTACCGTGCCAGAGTGCTGATGTGGACGTCTTAGCCGGAATTACGACTTTTGAAGATATAATCAAATCTCTTGCAGAGATTTGCCACCATCTTATGCATTAAATGCAGAGGCGTGTTTTGAAGGTCTGCAGCCCTTCTGTGCATCCGTCGCAGAGACGTGCCTTGAGAGAAACTGTCACCACTCTATGCAATTAGACGTGGAGACGTGCCTCGAGTCCCGTATGAAGTGCAGCTTTTGACGTGGCAGACGGTTTGTCTACTGCGGAGCGTAAAATAGCTCATGTTTGCCTGTGTAAAATAAGGCAGCGTATTCCCTTGTACGCGAAAGAGCGGTTTACGCTGATGGAACTTTAGTAAACGACGGTTCGGTGATGTCTTAACCAAATCCTCTGTATTAAATGCAAAGATCCGCCATCATACTGTGGGGCGCGTCCCGAGGGGTCTGCCATCGTTTCCAGCCGTCGTCTGGGTAGCCGTGCAATACTTTTTGTCAGAAGTCAGAGGTCAGATTCACTGCGTAACTTGACAGGTTCATTTTAGGGAAGACGAAGCGTTCCTCGTACGCTTTAACGCTGCTTTGAGAGCGGATGAGTTTTACGCCATGGAGGCGATGAAGAACCCTGTTTATGCTGGAGCGGCCTGGACGTACTGCACTTACGCGGATGGTCCTTTGAGCTTATTCTTCACGCTGTATTTTAGCGAAAAAAGCTCTGTTGTACGCTTGATGGCTCTGAAGGCCTCTGTTTATGCTGCTCTGTATCAAGAGGCTGCGTAGATCCTTCCAGCGTATTTTTCATGCTTCTACACCACCAAAATATCGTACGAAGGTCTCGATACATCTTTGTGCTGCCCAGATGTGAAGTGTAACTCGCATAGTGGGCTTCGGTGAGTATCTCTTTTCTGAGGTTTGTATCGTTAGGAATGCACAATCTTTCCTTCACTTGCATTATTTTGTCCGTGCTTACCGTAAAGTCGGTTGCCTTCCCTGTTGAGATAAGACCTTGCATCTTTTGCAGGAATAGGTCATCCTTCTGAGCGGACTTAACTTTTTCTAACAAGTCTGGTTCGAGGCACAACTGAGCCACTTGCGTCCCCTTTTTGTATCTGATTCGGAGTATAATGCCCAGACTTTCGATATCTTGATGCAGCCTGTCATCGATAGCCAAGCTTCCAATGAATACTCGACTTAGCGCATCGGCTACAATATTTGCCCGGTGTGTATATGATAATCAAGTCAAAGTTGCTAAGGAGTTCAAGCCAACATCGTTGACGTAGATTTAAATCCTTTTGGGTATAGAGATATTTTAGACTTTTATGATCCGTATAGATCTCGCACGACACACCATAGAGGTAATGCCTCCACAACTTCAGTGCGAATACCATCGCCGCAAGCTCCAGGTCGTGCGTTGGGTAATTTTTCTCATAAGGCTTCAACTGCCTCGACGCAAAGGCTATCACCTTATCCCTCTTTATAAGGACACATCCCAAGCCCTTTTCTGAGGCGTCACTATATATCTTAAAGTCATCGGGTCCGTCCGAAAGGGTAAGAATTGGTGCTAAGACAAGTCG
This sequence comes from Iris macrosiphon, assembly GCA_036927795.1. Taxonomy (NCBI): domain Eukaryota; kingdom Viridiplantae; phylum Streptophyta; class Magnoliopsida; order Asparagales; family Iridaceae; genus Iris; species Iris macrosiphon. The sequence continues at coordinate 313,226,171 of JAYESA010000004.1, read as the reverse complement.
CTGCTTTAACTCCATAAATGAAGCTTCACAGTCGTCCGTCCACGCGAACGTTACTCCCTTCCGAGTGAGATGAGTCAGAGGCGAGGCGATCTTAGCAAATCCTTTATAAATCTCCTGTAGTAGCCTGCTAAACCAAGAAAACTCTGAATGTCGCTAGCTGACTTAGGCCTTCTCTACTTCACGATGGCTTCTATTTTCTTTAGGTCAACTGAGATACCCTCTGCAGAAATAATGTGCCCAAGGAAAGATATGATGTCTAACCAGAACTCGCATTTACTTAGCTTCGTGTACAACTTATTTTCTCGAAGAGTTTGAAGCACCATCCGCAAGTATCCTGCATGTTCATCCTTATTCTTCGAGTACACTAAGATGTCGTCTATAAAAACTACCACGAACTTGTCGAGGAATGGTCGGAACACACGATTCATCAAATCCATGAATACAGCAGGAGCATTTATCTGTCCAAATGGCATAACAGAAAACTCATAATGGCCATAGCGGGTTCGGAATGCTGACTTTGACATATCCTCGGGATTAATCTTTAACTGGTGGTAGCCCGAGAGAAGATCGATTTTTGAAAACACCGATACTCCTTGTAATTGATCAAAGAGGTCATCTATCCTGGGCAGGGGATACTTATTTCAGATAGTGACCTTGTTTAGCTCCCGATAGTCGATGCATAGTCGTAATATTCTATCCTTCTTCTTTACGAAGAGCACATGCATACCCCAAGGAGACACGCTCGAACGAATGTACCCACGGTCTAGCAGTTCCTGAAGTTGGAACTTTAACTCCTTTAGTTCGGCAGGGGCCATTCTGTATGGAGCTTTGGAAATTGGTTGAGTATTCGGGAATGTATCAATGGTGAACTTGATCTCTCGGTCAGGTGGCATATTGAGTAGTTCGCTTGGAAATACATCAGGGAATTCTGCCACAATGGAAGAAGACTCAACGTTTGCGTAATCCAGCTGCGTGTCCCAAACCGACGATAAGTATCCTCACATCCAGAGTGTAACATTCACCGAGCAGACATCGCAGAAATTATCATGCAGTCCCTGGACACATCTGTTGCTGGACTACTCGTGTAGCAGAATTCGGCTTCTCCTGGTAAGCAGAAGATGACTCATTTCTCTGCACATTCGATAGTTGTCGAGCAAGCGCCGAGCCAATCCATCCCCAAAATGATATCATAATCTCGAATATCTAGGACTAAAACATCTAACGAGAGTTTTCTTCCCCCAATACAGACGTGACCGCCTTGACATACTAAAAAAATAGGTATTTCTGTTCCCGACGGGGTGCTAACACTAAGGTCTAGATACAATGGTGTCATTTCTATATTTTTCATGGCAAAATTCGTGGATATAAAGCTATGCATTGCACCAGAATCAAATAGCACACGTGCAGGTATGTTATTGAAGAGCAATATACCTGACACAATGGTATCCTATGCCAGGGCTTCTTCCCATGTCATAGTGTACATCCGTCCTTGAGCTTGACGACGCTCTTGCTGCGGCGCAACTCGGTTGGCTTAGGGTGCTATGGCAGAATTTGGATGTTGAGGATGGTGAACTGAGTAGCGCGGACTGTAACAAATTCTATGATTTGGATCACCAAAAATGAGGCATAACTCGTTCGAACGTGTGCCCTATCTTTTTACAGAAGGAACATGGTTGCCCTGGATTTCCTCTTTGCTGACTGCCGTTATTTGGGCGCTTTGGAGCATTATTTCCTTTCTAGTTGCTATGGTGCTTCTGATTAGAAGTATGCACAGTGCTTGCAGGAACTTGAGGATACTGCGATTCAAGAGAAAGGACATGGTTGAGAACTCCCCGTATTGTCTGGTATTGGGGAACGACCACGAGTGCATAGATGGCAGGTCGTAGTCCGCCTTCAAATCTTCAGGCACAACTCACCGCATCAGGTAAATATAAGCTTACAAATTTGGCGAGCCGGTTGAATTCGGCGGAGTTCTGCTTCACGGTCATGTTGCCTTGCCGAAGCTGCATAAACTCGTTCTTCTTTTGCCGACGTACGGGAGGGGGTATGAACTCCTATTCGAATGTGCCACGGAAGGTAGCCCATGCAATCGTCTCCTCTTTATCGTCAACTGGAAGAGATCTTCGATGCACGTCCCACCAATCGTACACGTTCAACCGAAGCTGTAGTTGGGCATACGTGACACGCTTCTGCTCAGGTACCTCTAGCAGTTTAAAGTAATCCTTAAGCTCTGCCAACCAATCTAGAGTCACGATTGGATCTTTAGTCCCCTTAAATGGCATGTTGCAGACCTTTTTGAAGTTAACAAAGTCAAAGGTAGTCACATCCTTCTTCTTTGGAGTTTGCGATATTTCGACTTCAAGCGCGGGTTGCTCCATCGGTGTTGCTGTTGTTGCCACAGAATGGTTGGAGACTAAGGTCTGCAAGATCTGTTGCAGGGTATCTACCTACTTCTATTGGACTGCAAATTAGACTTCTAGATTGCCTTCAAACTTGCTCTGCCTCTCTTCCGTGCGCTTCTCGGCTCATTCATAATGAGCCTCATCTCTCTGTTGGCTACCCTCAAGCATCCGCATCATTTGCTGAATTGGATCGACACGGGACATGGCTCGCTGACTTGGATCACTTCCTGATATGCCAGAACTACTTTCTTGGGCTTGGGTTTCACCCGGTGCTAGCGATGATGCTTGCGCTTGAGTCATTCCTTCAAAAGTAGGTAACTTATATCAGAATCATAATGTATTATGGACTCATTATATGGAACGTATCTCATTTTGGCCTAACGAGTTCAAGAGTTCGCACAGGGATTAGATCGTTAAAGGAACTTTTTTGATACGAGGGTCAAAGGAACTTGAAGCTATGCTCTGATACCAATATGTCACGCCCGATTTCATGGAATCGATAGTCATCCCCCGGACGTGATGCTGTGCGTGCCTAGGTTGAGCATCGCACAAGTTCAAGATATTTTTGCATAATGAGCACATATTCAGAGTACGCAGATAATTGAAACAAAACATTGAAACATGAAAAAGTTCTCCTTATTGATAATGAACATCTTTTTACAAACTCTTGAATGAGTCACATAATTGCCGCACGGGCTTACAAAAGTGGAATCAAAATGAAGTAGCCGTCCTGTACATTACATCCTTTACTAAAGCTTTAAAATGTTAAGACCTCCAGGCGAGACAATGAATTTTCTTCGGAGCTGCATGAGTTATGTGTGCAAGCTACTAGATCTTCAAAATGCTTCTACTAAGGCACGATCGGAACGTGCCGGTTGATGGACTGGAATGAGAAGTAGCTTCAGCTCCTCGCAGGGTCTTCTTGGTGCGGGAAACCTGTTTCAACGAGGGTTAGTACATCGAAATGCACTGGTGAAGGCAAGCTAACCCAACTATACCAATCAATACGTTGTTTATATGAAGCATGCAAGTTATTTTGTGGTCTTTCTAACTTGCCTTAGTTTATTTTACAAGCAAACAGTAAATATGGAAATTACTGAAATAAACTTGCCACTGTTCGGTGACTTTTACCTGCCGTCTGAACCACCTGCACAATACTTACCATGTCCTTCCCGACCATGAAGACACAAGTTAGTTTGCACAGGTTTAAATATACATGGAGATTACTGGCAAGAAGCCATAATGGACGAGTTATAGTCTTGAACGAGGATGGTATGCAACGAAAGCACGTAAGGCGCTACACGCCATCCCGTCAAACACGTGAGACTATCCGAATCGGATCGGTGCCAGTGCCCCAGCGACCATCCGCAGGAACCATTGAACTTATGCACAAGTTGTCCATAATCAAACGACTTTCATACTAAGTTATTAATTGATGCAGTTTGAGGCAATATGAACACGAGGTAAGTGACATGGCAAAATTTATTTTGCATAGTCTCCCTGACCAGTTTGTTGCATAGCAAGGTATGTTCTACACATAGGACAATTTACAGAAGAAGTATATATTCTAACTAAAATTGATGCATAGGCAGAACAGTCTAAATGAACTAGTATGCAATAAGGTAGCCGTTCACAAGTTGATTGACAAGCACAAATGCTCCAAGTCTATTCCAATATCTTTTAGTTATTTTGGTATCGTTTGATCGGAACAAGCAAGAATGCAAGATTTTTGACGTGAAGACTTGGAAGAAGGGTCAACTGAATCGAATATAGCCACTCACAAGTTGGTTGGTGAAAGGAAAGGAAATAGATGCTTCAAGACTCCATTCGCACGACGTCTACTACACGATCACCTGCATTGCCACGAACAACTGATCAATACCTCTTCAACTCTTTCCAAGGTCGGAATGGAATACAATTCAATGAACGAAAGCAATAAAATCTATTGAAACCGTTCAAGAAAACGTAAATCCAAAAACCAACTCAAAGCACGAAGGCAACAAGGCGACAGCGAAAACTAGGCAAGAAAACTTGCAGTGGAGATGTCCCTCTTGACTCTGCCGCTAAGCCCATCCTCGGGGCACGGTCCACTGAATATGAGAATCGATTCCGAAGAAGCAAATCCATAACGAGGATAAGATCTTATTTGAATCTATCCCGATCGAACGATCCGATTTGTATTTCTTAGCCACGCTCCCCGAATAGGGGGAACGGGGCACCACATAAAATACCTATTTTTTGGTGAGAGATTTTTCAGCAAGTTCTATGCCCAACAATTGATACTCCAATTTCACCTCTTACCAATTCACTTTGAGGAGTGTGGGGATAAAATTGGTTCTATACATGACGCATAAACACTCTTAATTGTTTCAGTATAAAATTGAGCAGGATAAAAACTTCTAATTTGTAAGTGTAGACTAACATGCAAAGTAAGCATTTACACATGGTAAAATAGTGTGTTGTCACCGATAACATGTATAATTTTATTGTCTAAATGCACCATATAGCATATACTTGTTTCATGATCAAATATTTCAAATAAAAAAAATATCAATATACACAATATTTAAAAAATGGTGTTTCTATATTTTGTTGTGTGCTATAGTTTTAAGCATCATTGGACAAACGTTTATTTTCATATTTTCAGCATTTTGTCAATTCTTGTCTTGAATTGTTATAATTTTAGCTCTAATACCATCAGACAATGTTGTTATTAGTTTATCACGCAAATTCTTAATCCAATTATTAAAACTTTCATCAATGTTCGATGTATTAATATCGAGTCTAGAACTGGGTGCATAAGTTGTTATCCAATGTAAAAATTTATGATTTTCATCGTTTATAACAACAATCCAATTAAAAACACTAATATCTGCTAATTTAATGATTTCAAACATTCAGTCGCATCCGCTACATTATAAGACCGAGCAAGTTTATCTAACAATTCTTGAATATTTTTTATATCACTACATTGCCTTTTAATGTTATGTTTAAAATTTTGAGTAAAAGTTTTTTTAAGAGTTTGGAAAATATCACACATTCCACGAATCAATCCTTTTTGCTTATCTATTCTACTATATAATATAAAAAATAGGCTTCACCGTAGAAATTTTCTTTCCAAAAATACCCTTCAATATATTTAATAATTAAAAAGAATACCTAGAATAAATTTTACTAACAACCATTTAAGAGATGCATTAATGTATTACAGAAATCGAAAGGTTCATCCTACTTGCTGAGTCTTCTAAGTTGTTACCATGGAATTCACGGGTTGAATCCTTAAACTACATAATTAAAAATAGCAGAGTTAAACCAACTTATCAACATCATCCACTCCAAGATACGTACAAAGCATGTGCATATATAGTAGTATGATATAAATAAAATACTATCACACCGATATTTTTTTCAAATTGTTGAAAATCCATGTCTATGAATAAATATTATCATTTTCAATAATACAATAAGCAATAGAATCTAATTGATAGTTAGTATCATAAGTACAAGTAGCAAATAAATTACCTTGATATCTAGATATAAGAAAAGTTGCATTAATACTAATTATAGATAAAGAACCAATTAAAAACTATCCATACATGATTCAAAACAAATAACTATTCTTTGAAAGACATTATGTCACGACCCGCACTCGGTGTAGGGATGCAAGTCGGGAATAACGCCCAGCCTACGCCGCAACATCGACGGTAGAACGCTGTCTTGGTCAACTATACTATCTAATTATCTCACAAAATACATAATCCTCCAATAATATCTCAACTCCAAGAAGAGAGTAATCAACTTAATTCAACACAATACTCAATCACATTTCTATGGCACGAGAAGATATCACAGAAGTCTAACATAACTATGCAGTTAAAAAATATAACAACAACAAGTAGAAATAATATTCAAATCTCAAATATATGCCGGAAACAAATCCGATACCAAAATACTAAAGAGAACTAACTATGCTAACTAGTGAATCTGGCTAAATCTTCCGGCAATCACCAGAACTAGTGGGTCCAAGTCTGCACCATCTATAAGCGAGGTCCGTAGTATATCGGACACCAATCTCCCGGATCCTCTGAAAATATTTTCCAGTCAGGAATGGAGCAAAGTACAACCCAATAGAGTTCCAATTAATTGACAAAAACTATAAAGTAGTAAAATAGAAGATGCTATCTATGATGAGAATATAATTGATAATCAAGAACAATGAGAGAATAGGCAATACTAGCAACATAATATAATCAATGCGTACAAGAATAAATGAATGAACTATAATGTCAGAATAGAACAAGGTAATCAATAAACTGAATAATGTAATCTACAATAACTATGTGTTTTGAGATACTAACTAAATATGTGATCGGCCTGGGAGATTCAATAATTACACTAAGGAGCTAACTCAACCATACATGAATTGCATGGTTAGTTAGTAGCCAATGATTACAATACTAGCCGATAGTTTCTTGATCACATATTTAATTGGTATTTCCCCTGCCCCGACTGATATGATGGATCAAATCATGACACGTCACTAGCCAATGTATCCAATGTTTAATCTATAATATTCAATGTTATCCAATATCAATAAGGACAGTATCCGATACCATCTCCATAATCAAGGTAACATCCCATGACTGACGATCCAATAACAATACCAATCCGTGTACCATCGTGTCAAGAATCATAAGTAACATTTTTAAATACTTGAATTATAATGGTAATCAAATAATGAAAACTATCAGAGAATGTACTCGCCTGTGGTCCAGAGCAAATGATGCAAAACGGTGTCCGAACTGGTGTCACAGACCTATATATGGAATATTACATTAATACAAGTTTTTGGGAATGAAAATAAATTAAACTAGTCAACTTCTAGGTCATAAGGCCATTTCTAAGTCAAAAGTTAAACTCGGTCAACTCTAAGTCAACTATGGTCAAACTATGGTCAACTACATATTTCTAGGTTGCATAAGTCTAATACAAAAATATTGGGTTCAAATACTAAAGTCTATGTCACAAAATTATATCTTAGGATACTAGGATACCGTATCTCTGGATACGTAAATCAATAGGTAAAACATACATACACATATTGTCAAACAATATTAATATATATATATATATATATATATATATATATATATATACAATCTTAATATTAAATAGATACTTGGTTTTGAACCAACTTGGTATCACAAAACTAAACCAATATTGATACCCAAACCCAATACCTTGGATATCCCCAGTTACCTTGGTACTTACCTTGGTATCTCAAGGTAATGCCATCTAGTATATATTACCTATCCAATCTCTAAACTATAGGCTAATATGTATTTATCTAATACAACTACTAGCTATAACTATTAATATTTACTAATACCTAACTACCTATTACTACTAACATATTTTATATACTAATACATAGATACTAACTTAACATATGATACACATCTACTAACTTACCCCATAATATAATATATGCTATACTAAATATTATACATATAGTATATTAAAATATAAATAGCAATTAGGAACATGTTTACATATATATTAATACCCTATATATACTATATATATAACTATTATATATAAATATCTAATATTAATAAAACTGCCAAACTGTCGCTAAAGTCGCTGCCCACTGTCGCTGAAACTCATCGATACTGCTGATACTCTGCTGTTTTAGTGACGGTTTTGCTGCTGTCGCTAAACTTCTGTCGCTGCTGCTGCTGTATGCTATTGCTGCTGCTGCTGCTTTCGCGACGCTACTGCTGTTGCTAAACTGCTATCGCTGTTGCTGTTGTATGCTATTGCTGCTGCTGCTGCTTTCATGACGCTGCTGCTGCTGCTTTCGCGATGCTACTGCTGTTGCTATTGCTCTTGCTGCTGCTGCTGTGCTGTTTGCTACACTGCTGCTGTTGTGATGCTGTAATCTGTCGTTGTAGCTCCTGCCCTCTAATATATATATAATAATATATATATAAACCATATAATATATATATAACTCATAATATGTATATACACTATAATAATATACATACACATATACATATATATATATGTACATAATACCACATACACACACACACATAGTAATATGTATATATAACTATACATATATGTATACGTACACATAATTATACACAATATAAAACATAAATTTTATATATATATATATATATATATATATATATATATATATATATATATATATATATATATATATATATATATATATATATATAACAACATCTAAATATCTATTTAACATATACATATCTATACATACTACCATATATAAATATATCTATATGTAGAAGAATAGTTACATACAATATATACACATATAGTATATACATAGATACATAGATCTAAGACACAATATTACATAAATATAATATATATTCACCACCATATACATATATACATAACAACCTCATATATATATACAATAATTAGTAGATCTTACGTATGTAGAATAATAACTACATAAATATAGAACACATATATATAATAGATATATAGATCTATGATATTTAATACATAAATATATATAACAATAATATATGTATATATATACATATATATAATTACACAATACCAAGGCCAAGAACACGAGAAAATAGATCTACAATTAAATTGCACACACATGGAACGTATCACCCAGTATCCCACTAGATCTAGGATAAACATGCGACACGAGTCCACAACACATCCAAACATACTCTGAAGGACACGAACAAGTCATATATATTATTTATGAATAATACGAAGAGTCAATACAAATCTACGTGTCCGTGTCAAAATGTAACATGCTCAAAGTCCCGTGTCGGAGAAAAACCCCCCAAATCAATACGTATCACCAAATTGATGGGATACGACCTATACGTACCCAATTATGGACACGATAATAGCCCCAAATACACAAGCATATGCCAAATTGATCTATAGGACCAATTGACACACACAACAAATGTCAATCTCGGAATTCTCCCAAAATTGACACAAAAAGTACCATAACTTTCTCAATAGGCCTCCTATGAACACAAAACCAAATCTTATGGGTAGCCTATACATATGGGTTTATTTCTTATGGTTAAATCTTAGATTTAGAATCTAAATTAAGGGGAGAAACTGAATTGTACCTATTGAGAGATGGATTTCCAATAAAACCTCTAAAATTGGTGAGATTGGCTTCCAACTTGTAGATCCTTGCTTCTCTTTGTAGATCATTGCTTCCTCCTTCTAGATCCTTACTCCACTAGTCTTTAATAGTGATTTAGAAAGGAATTTGGGTGGAATTTTGGTAGAAATTTGATAAAATTTGGTTGAAAGAAATTCTAGATCTAGATTTGGAATAAAAAATGAAGAGAGAGAGAGAATTTTTATCCCCTTTATATAGGCCTCACTTGCCCCCTCCCTCAAGCTACTATATAAAGTCTAAAATATCCCTTGGGGCCTCTCATGAAGAAATTAATTAAGGAGGGAAGGTTCTAGTCTAATGGGTTTAACTTAATTAATCATCCTCCTAATAAATGGGCTTCTAATCATTGGGCTCAAATCTAACTAAAATTAAATGTTGGGTCCATGGATCTATTCTAACTAGTTAGGTCCACTACACAAGTCCAAAAATAAATCTAACATACTAATAATAAATAAATAATACAATAAATAAATATTCAACATGCATAATATTTAATTAATTATGAAATGACCAAAATATCCTTTCCTAGAAAATGTGGTAGTGACAAGTCTACCCCCCTTAGAATAATTTTGTCCTCGAAATTTAAGGGTGATCGTACTCCTTCTAGGTCAAACCCCCAGCAATCATAGTCTAATAAGATCTTATCTAAAATCACACAAAGAATAGTACTATGCAAAGAACAACATGAATGGTTATGGTCTTCGTCTGTCTTATTACTGCTGTTTCCGTCAGGGTATTCTATAGCTATACTAATTATATAACACAAGCATCCAAAAGGTACTAAAGAAGCAATCAATCAAAATAGATGGAAGGAACAGAAAGAAAAAATAGAACTCGCTAACCCATCACCTGTAGTATTGGTCTCCTCGACCTTCATCGCAATGCTCCGCCCTGCCGAGGTAGCTCCCTCTGTTGGTGATGAGCAATCTGTGGTGCTACAGGTGTCCTAACTCCACCTCTCTACCCTCGATCTGCACCCTAGCCTAGATGTTGAAGTGTCCAGAGACAATCCTTCACCATATGCTCCGTTGATCCATAATGTAAGCATGCTCCAAGTCTCTTCCGGCATATCTCCCAAGTGTGCCCAGTCTTCTTACAATAGGTGCATTGAGGATCCTGTTGCACCTGTCTCTAAAGCTGCTATGGTATCTGCTGTACTGGAGCTTGTACTGGAGCAACAATTGGTTATTGCATCTGATATTGCTGCTGATGAGCTCCGAACTGTACTGGAAACTGCTGTTGCTGGAACCGTAGCCTCTTTGTCGATCCCGCACTGCTACTGGCACCCCCAAATATATCACGGTCCCTCCCCGGCTTCAAGTTCCACTCCCGCTCGACCTTGAGTGCCTCAGAAAGTATCTCAGAATACATCTCATAGAAAGACGAAATGAGAATCTTCACTTCCCAATTTAGACCTTCGCGAAAATGGATAGCCCGAACTTCTGGCTCTCTCACCAAGTACTCCGCAAATCGGCTCAGCCTCCCGAACTCTGCGACATACTCCTCTACGGACATGCTTCATTGCGTAAGGCTCTCAAACTGCCTTCCTAATTCTAATCTGTCCGTCCGAGCAAAGAACTTCTTCTTAAAAAGATCCTTGAATACCTCCCAAGACTACCCCGTATCAGTAAGAATTGGCTCATTCCTGAACCAAGTGCGAGTAATGTCGAACAGTTGAAGTCCTACCGCCTCAACCTTCAGATCCTCCGCAAGATGGGACACCTTCATGAGACGCTGGATATCTTTAAGCCAATCGTCAGCATAGACTATATCCTCTGTCCCCTTGAAAACTCGAGGCTCAAGCTTCTTGAAATTTTGAATGTTGCCTGGTTCGAGCTGAACATCCTGTGGCTGTGGAGGAGCCTCTCTCTAAACTGCTGCAATAGCTACCTGATGGGCATTTTCCATACTATGCCGCATCATATCTGACTGCCTGTACTGGGCCTCTATCTGTGCCCTCTATAACTCCATTATCTCTCTAAACAGTGCAACCATCGGCGCGGTATCTCCTGAAAATGGAGGTGATGGAAGTCCCTCCGAAGCAACTGGAGTAGTCCTCAGAACAGGTGGAGGAGAAATCCTGAAGGCAGCCGAGACTCCTACGTGAACTGATGTCGTAGGATGTACAAACCCTACTGCCTGAGTAGAAGATTGAAAGGTGGCAAATCTCGTAGAAATTGCTCCTGATCGATGAGATCTAGTAATCGGTGGCATCCTGAAGACAGATCGAAACAAAAAGATCAACTCGACACAATAGAAGATATTATCAAGGAAGGACAACAATATTCAAAGTATTCAGAAGGAATCAAAAGTAGCGATTCAATTCAGATTAGAATTCCTAGTTGTGATTGAGTATCCCTCTCTCATCCTAGTATCCTATGTCCTATATCTTATCGCAGGCTCGCAGTAGTACAACTAAGTCGTCGCACTACCACGATATCGCACTATTGCAAAGCCTGACCTGCATGGGCCACCACTAAAAATGTGTCACGACCCGCACCCTGTGTAGGGATGCAAGTCGGGAACAACGCCCAGCCTACGCCGCAGCATCGACGGTAGAACGCTGTCTTGATCAACTATACTATCTAATTATCTCACAAAATGCATAATCCTCCAATAAGATCTTAACTCCAAGAAGAGAGTAATCAACTTAATTCAACACAATACTCAATCACATTTCTATGGCACGAGAAGATATCACAGAAGTCTAACATAACTATACAGTTAAAAAATATAACAACAACAAGTAGAAATAATATCCAAATCTCAAATATATGCCGAAAACAAATCCTGTACCAAAATGCTAAAGAGAACTAACTATGCTAACTAGTGAATCCGGCTAAATCTTCCGGCAGTTACTCCAGAACTAGTAGGTCCAAGTCTGCACCATCTATAGGCTGAGCTCCGTAGTATGTCGGACACCAATCTCCCGGATCCTCTGAAAAATATTTTTCAGTCAGGAATGGAGCAAAGTACAACCCAACAGTTCTAATTAATTGACAAAAACTATAAGATAGTAAAATAGAAGATGCTATCTACGATGAGAATATAACTGATAATCAAGAACAATGAGAGAATAGGCAATACTAGCAACATAATATAATCAATGCGTACAAGAATAAATGAATGAACTATAATGTCAGAATAGAACAAGGTAATCAATGAACTAAATAATGGAATCTATAATAACTATGTGTTTTGAGATACTAACTAAATATGTGATCGGCCTGGGAGATTCAATGATTACACTAAGGAGCTAACTCAACCATACGTGAATTGCATGGTTAGTTAGTAGCCAATGATTACACTACTAGCCGATAGTTTCTTGATCACATATTTAATTGGTATTCCCCCGCCCCGAAAGATATGATGGATCAAATCATGACACGGTACTAGCCAATGTACATATTTTATATACTAATACATAGATACTAACTTAACATATGATACACATCTACTAACTTACCCCATAATATAATATATGCTGCACTAAATATTATACATATAGTATATTAAAATATAAATAGCAATTAGGAACATGTTTACATATATATTAATACCCTATATATACTATATATATATAAATATCTAATATTAATATAAACTGCCAAATTGTCGCTAAAGTCACTACCCACTGTCGTTGAAACTCATCGATACTACTGATACTCTGCTGTTTTAGCGACGGTTCTGCTGTTGTCGCTAAACTGCTGTCGCTGTTGCTGCTGTATGCTATTGCTACTGCTGCTGCTTTCGCGATGCTGCTGCTGTTGCTAAACTGCTGTCGCTGCTACTGCTTTTGCGACGCTGCTGCTGTTGCTGCTTTTGCGACGCTGCTACTGTTGCTATTGCTCCTGCTGCTGCTGTTGTGCTGTTTGCTATACTGCTGCTGTTGCGATGCTGTAATCTGTCGCTGTAGCTCCTGCCCTCTAATATATATAATAATATATATATAAACCACATAATATATATAATATATATATAACTCATAATATGTATATACACTATAATAATATACATACACACATACATATATATGTACATAATACCACATACACACACACACAGTAATATGTATATATAACTATACATATATGTATACGTACACATAATTATACATAATATAAAACATACATTATAACATACAAGATATATATATATATATATATATATATATATATATATATATATATATATATAACATCTAAATATCTATTTAACATATACATATCTATACATACTACCATATATAAATATATCTATATATAGAAGAATAGTTACATACAATATATACACATATAGTATATACATAGATACATAGATCTAAGATACAATATTACATAAATATAATATATATTCACCACCATATACATATATACATAACAACCTCATATATATATATATATACAATAATTAGTAGATCTTACATATGTAGAATAATAACTATATAAATATACAACACACACACACACACACACACACACACACACACACACACACACACACACACACACACACACACATATATATATATATATAATAGATATATAGATCTATGATATTTAATACATAAATATATATAACAATAATATATGTATATATATACATATATATTATTACACAATACCAAGACCAAGAACACAAGAGAAAATAGATCTACAATTAAATTGCACACACATGGAACGTATTACCACGTATCCCACTAGATCAAGGATACGCATGCGATACGAGTCCACCATACATCCAAACGTACCCCGAAGGACATGAACAAGTCATATATAAGAAAGATATTGAGCAAGTTACATATGCCTCAGCCGTGGAGAGTCTTATGTTTGCTATGGTATCTACGAGGCCAGACATTGCTCATGCAGTCGGCATAGTTAGCAGGTACACTTCCAATCCTGAAAGGGTACATTAGAGTAGGGTCAAGTAGATTCTACGATATCTTCAGGGTACTACCGATTGGAGACTTTTATTTGGTAGTGATGAGCCGAAGTCGGTTGGATATACCGACGCTGATATGGCTGGAGATGTAGAGACGAGGCGATCGACTTTGGACTATGTGATGATGTTTGCTAGTGGAGCAGTATCGTGGCAGTCATATTTACAGAAGTTTGTTGCTTTGTCGACGACAGAGGCAGAATACATTATGGCGACGGAGGCTTACAAGGAGTTATTGTGGATGAAGAAGTTGCTGCAGGAAATTGGGCTAAAGCAGGAGCAGTATCCTTTGCTTTGCGATAGTCAGAGTGTTATTCACCTTGTGAAGAACCAAATATTTCATTGCCGGTCCAAGCATATTGATACCCGGTATTATTGGATACGGGATATGGTTGACAAGAAGGAAGCGGCGCTTGAGAAGGTTCATATAGATGACCACGGAGCATATATGTTCACAAAGGTTCTACCAAGAGAAAATTTTGAGTACTGTAGGCGGATCGTCGGGATGACGACCCCCTCTACATAGTTGTGAAGGAGGAGATTTGTTGAAGTGGGTGGGGTTCCCAACCTATGTGGAAAATACCGCGGAGTAGGATTGTGTATTTTTACATATAATAGGAATATCTCAATGGATTTGGATTGGATATTCCTACATATAAGAGGAATATGTCAATAGATTTGGATTGGATATTCCTATCTATAATAGGAATGCTAGTTGTGGGTTTGAGCCTATATATAGGTGTCTCCTAGCCCTAAAATATCATCTCTCTCTAAAAAAAATATAGCAACAAGGAGAGAAAATAAGACAAGAGTATCATTGCAACATTGAAGAGGAGAAAGAAGGATTGGAGGCTGTTTCGAAGAAGGAGATCAGTTTCGGGTATTTTTCGTTGTCTTTTTTCGTGGTTATAATCTATTTTCTATTCCAAAAGAGTTGTGGTGATCAGTTTGGATTGGTGAGAAGTTTGTAAAGAGTCGGTGTATTTCTTATTCCATTAGTGGAGGCTTTTTAGGGTTGGACTTCGATCGTCCAGTGGTTTTTCCCGCAAGGGTTTTCCACGTAAATTTTTTTTGTGTCTGCGATTTGTGTTTGGTGTTTTGGTTTGTGCGTTTTGCTCGGTTCTCTCGCAGGTAATCTCTGGTTTGGGGAATAATTTTCGTACTTTCGTTCCCAATATTGATATGCCTTCAATCAAGACAAAGGGAGTAAGAGTTGTGAAGGTGTCACATATTGGCTGATGAATTGGGACACGAGTTGTTATCGACGATAATCCTTTCTTTGGGTAATACCAAACCCATATATCCTGTCCAAGTAAAAATCTTTATTCCTGTTCTCCTGCTCACATTTTTATTTACTCGAAGACACCCATGCCAGAGCTTCTTTCCGAGATGCAGACCAGACCTTCCTCTCTACTTCAGGGACAAATCCCTAGTGTGATCAGCCAAAAAGCCATTAAATGGGGCACTTGTACAAATTAAAGACCAAGAAAAGAGTAAGTCCTAGATCTGTGGGATTGAGGATTTGTCCCATACAGAAAAAAAGAGCATGGAACATCGGACAGACCTATAGGTCCGTTTTCGTAAAGCATGAACTGAAGTCACTAAATCATGCTTGTCTATCGGAGCGAATTGGATGATCAGGTCAAGAAGCTTGCTACCCCCTCCCCTCACTCTCCTTTCTCTTCGTAGCTCTGGATTCCGCCTGCTTGCAGAAATGAATGTAACAAAAGGGGGACTGGTTTTAGACCTAATGCGGGAGGTGCCGGTCAGAAGAAGAAGAGAAGCGCATTTTCCTGGCATTTCGGAGGATTTCCACTCTTTCTTATCTTTTTTAATTTTGGCAAAGAAATTTTATTTTGCTTGCTCAGCTGCTCCGGTCAGGCGCCCGAGAATCCTCTTGCTTTACTCCCTTTACCAACCATTTTGAATGCATACCAACAAAGAAAAAAAGAAGTCAAGTCTTCTTCTAATATCCCGTAAACTTCTGCAATTTTTAGGGTGCAGACATGAATTCATGCTCCATTATCAACCATTGTTCGTCTAATCAACAGTCTCCTATGTAGGCAGTAATATAGTCTATGTAGACATCATCCAAGTTCGGGTGTCTACTAGCATATATATCATAACCCGAGATTGTTCTTGGTGAAGGTGCAATGATATGGGAATCCCCAATATTTATGTCGTCAACCTTGGCTCTTTGCTAACCAGATGTTGGCGAATCAAAAGTGGAAATGAACATTTTACTGGAATATTAAGGTTTAGTGCCCATAGAAACGCCAAAGGAAGGGGTTACATGATGATCAGGACAAGGTAGTATTGACAATGGCCCTGTTTGCCAACATTTCAGATAGTAGGTGAATCACCCTCGCATCATATTTTCTTCCAAAAGGAAGAATTTATTTGATATAGATGCGATTGAAGAACCATTACCATCCTTGAATTTACGTTGTTTGCATCGCCTACTTAGACTAGTTGCCTTGGCTATGTAGCAGGTCCGAATATACTTTTTACCTAGGATATGTCATAATAAAGTTTTTTCAGCATCTAACGAGCTCCTCCATGGAGTTAAGGAAGATAAACAAATTGCCAAACTTTCACAAACGAGACATGGTCAAATCCTTCAAGAAATGTTGCTAAACAATGTGTATGTCATGAGTTCTCATGGAATGTGAGATATAACTTTAGAAATAAATTTAGTCTACTAAGGTTCTTCAAGATTCAACAAACAAAAATCAATTAGTTAATCAAAAATTCTATTTGTCATCCAATTTTTTTTGGGTGATGCATCTCTCATTATGTGGCAGCTGATATGACAGATGACATGACAAATTTTAATATTAAAATTAATATTAATATTAACATTAAAATTAACATTAACATTAACATTAAAATTGATATTAACATTAAAATTAACATTAAATTAACCTTAACATTAAAATTAAAATTAACATTAATATTAAATTAACATTAAAATTAATATTAAAAATTTTGTATGATTAATTTTTGGATTTTTTTTATTTTCATCCCACTTAATAATATAATTGTAGACTTACATTACACTTTTTGTGTTTATTAGACTTACATCACACTTTTTTTTCACGAAAAGTATTTGACAACAGTTTTTCATGACAAAATGTAGGATGTATGTCTAAGAAATAAAAAAAGGGAATATAAGTCTAAAATTATATTATTAAGTGGGACGAAAGTCAATTTTTTTTAATTTTTTGGGTTAAAATCTGTCATGTTAGATGTTAAACTAAAAGGAAGTAAATTGAATTTTTTCCCTTGCGAACTTAGTTCCTAATACGTTAGAAAGGACATATAAAAAAACATTAAACTAAAAGGAAGTAAATTGAAAATTTTAAAAACTTCTCTTCTTCAACTAGCCATACCTTTCGATCGGGAAGATCGACAAAGCCCTCGACGAAGCAATGGCGGGGGCGCCAACTCTTTCTTCAGCAACCTTCAAAGGCCCACTTCCTACATCTACAGAATTATGAAGAGAACAACTATTAGAAGAATATCACATAAAGCCGAGAAAACCAACTGCCAAAATACGAAAAAGAGAGAGAAAGAAAAATATGTAATTCAGTGTGATCCTAGATGCAGAAATAAACAAAAGGATCAAAATAACAATATTCCAATAAATCTAACCTCCAGCCATTGTTGCTTCAACAGTGGATGAACTCTAGTACTCTCTTCTTTCATCTTTCTTCTGGGTTTGGACTTCCAAACTATGAACACTCAATTTTGATGGTGTAATCTTTAGAAGTATGTGTCTAGCTTGGGGACCAAAACCCTTTATATAGAAAATTGAGCTTCCCATCATGCTCTTGTTTATAATGTTGCCACTTCACAAAAAAGTGGTAACTTCCACTTAGGAACACAAAGAGTTGGTAACTTCCCTTTAGGAATAAGAAGAGTTAGAAACTTCCCTTATGAATAAGAAGAGTTAGTAACTTCCCTTATGAATAAGAAGAGTTAGTAACTTCCCTTAGGAATATGAAGAGTTGGAGCAAAAGCTATGGGCCATAAACTAACATTCTCCCACTTGGCCCATACTTTTAATCCAATGTATTATCTTAAAACCAACTACAATTTATATTGAGTAATAAACACATGAATCATGACGATAGGTCCTCTATATGATGAGTATTATCTTTCATGTATTACAATGCATTTATTTCTTAATATTATACTTTATGTGGCAACGTAACTTAATGAATAAACCATATGTTCATTCTTGGTCCAATGAATAAATTTTCTCAAATTAAATAAAGTGCATTTAAATATGAGAAAATATCATAATAAGAGTTTCATTAATAACTTTATTTGTACAATAGAAACTACATAAGAGAACCAAGTCCCATTTTTGCTACATGATCCTTGAATTTCAACGGTGGCATGCCCTTAGTCAAAGGATCAGCAATCATTAATTCAATGCTAATGTGCTCAATAACAACTTTCTTTTCCATAACACGTTCTCTTATGGCTAGATACTTAATGTTGATGTGTTTGCTTCGACTTCCGCTTTTGTTGTTCTTCGCCAAAAAGACAGTAGCTGAATTGTCACAATATATTCTCAATGGCCTAGAGATAGAATCCATAATTCTAAGTCCGGAAATAAAACTCCTAACCCATACACCATGTAAAGTCGCCTCAAAACAAGCTACAAACTCTGCCTCCATAGTAGAAGTAGCAGTCAATGTCTGCTTAATGCTCCTCCAAGATATAGCTCTACCGGCTAACATAAAAATGTATCCCGATGTTGATTTACGTGAATCAACGCAGCCAGCAAAGTCTGAATCTGAGTAGCCTACAACTTCTAAATTGCTCGTCCGTTTGTACATAAGCTTGTAATCTTTGGTTCCTTGAAGATACCTCATCACTTTCTTTGCAACTCTCCAGTGATCTATACCTGGGTTACTCTGATATCGTCCTAACATTCTAATAGCAAATACAATGTTAAGCCTTGTGCAGACCTGAGCATACATCATGCTTCCTACAGCAGAAGCATATGGAATGTTTTGTATTTGTTTCCTCTCAATATCGTTCTTCGGACATTGGTTCAGGTTGAACCTGTTACCCTTCACTATGGGAGAAACACTAGGTGAACAATCCTTCATCCAAAATCTCTCTAAAATTTTATTGATATAGGTTTCTTGAGATAGACCCAAGATGCCTCAAAATCTGTCTCTATGGATCTTAATGCCAATGACATAAGATGCATCACCCATATCCTTCATGTCAAAATTTTCAGAGAGGAATTGTTTCACCTCATGAAGTAAACCCTTATCATTGGTTGCAAGTAAGATGTCATCTACGTATAAAACAAGAAAATAAATTTTACTCCCACTGATCTTAAGGTATATGCATTAATCCATAACATTTTCTACGAAACCAAATGAAGAAATTACGTTATAAAATTTTAAATACCATTGGCGGAAAGCTTGTTTTAAACCGTATATGGATTTCTTGAGTTTGCAAACGAATTGCTCTCCATTGCTAGAGGGGAATCCTTCAGGTTGTTTTATGTAAACCTCCTCCTCTAATTCTCCATTAAGAAATACAGTTTTCACATCCATTTGTTGCAACTCTAAATCAAAGTGAGCTACTAATGCCAAAATAATGCGTAAGGAATCTTTTGTAGATACAGGAGAAAATGTCTCCGTGTAATCGATTCCTACTTTCTGAGTGAATCCCTTTGCAACAAGTCTGGCCTTATATCTCTCAATGTTGCCCAATGAATCTTTCTTTATCATGAAGACCCATTTACAACCAATGGCTTTTGCTCCATTAGGCAACTCAACAAGGTTCCAAACATCGTTGCAACTCATGGAATTCATCTCATCCTTCATGGCATTGTACCAAAATTCTGATTCTTTACAACTCATGGCTTGTAAAAAAGATTTAGGATCATTTTTGACTCCTATATTATAGTCAGATTCTTGCAGATACACTAAATAATCACCAGAAATTGTTGATCTCTTAGTTCGAGTAGATCTCCTTAATGTTGCACCATCATCTTCCTGGGAAGTATGAGGTTCAACTCGCAGTTCAGAAGTGCCAGGCAACTCCTAATTGAGTTGATCTACTGGAATGTTGTCAATAACTTATGGAACTTCAATGACTGGTTGGACTTCAGTAATTGGTTGTTCTACACCCATTTGTTCTTGAGGGGTATTGTGAACAATTAATTTATCACTTGAAGTGTAAGGTTGAGACTCTGTATGATCAATATCAGAAACTATGTTCCTAATTTGATCGCTCCCACTAACCAAGTCATATTCAAGAAATTTAGCATTTCTTGATTCCACAATCCTAGTGCTATGAGATGGACAATAAAATCTGTACCCCTTAGACCTTTCAGCATATCCAATAAAATATGCACTAATGGTACTTGGGTCCAACTTCTTTTCTTATGGATTATAAATTCTCACTTCAGACGGGCATCCCCAAACGCGCATATGTCGCAAACTCGATTTCCAACCTTTCCATTGTTTGATAATAAACGAAAGAAATTGAAACTAGGTTTATATGAAACCCTTTCTTTGGTTTACAAACAAGAAAAAGAAGTACAATTAATCCTATACGAGGATGTTAAGTACAAAAATTTGATTATGGGGAAATATTGCTATAGGAGTCCGATCTTCGGTCGATCACTTTGTCCCTTGGACCACACGATGACGAAGAAGTGCTGTAGAAGATGAAAAAGAAGCTTCAAAGACTGCATGAGGGATTGAACTCTCGTTGCCAAAGCTCTCTATATGTGCTCTCTTGACCTTGGATTCGGCCTCTCGGTTCTTGACCCTTGACCTCCGTGGTCGGAGGTCTCCATTTATAGAGTTCAGCTACAGTCGGTGTAGAAACCGAATAGCGGAGAGAGCTGCACCTTTTACGCGGCGGTTACAACTGCTACCCACGTATGAATGATCTCTTGAATTGGCGTGTGACGCGTGTCCCATTATGAGGTAATGCGTATAATTGCTCATCGAAGATCACGGCATGCAAGCCACGTAGATAACTGCCCCTTGCGTAGAGATGGTTGGCATAGAAGCCAAATAACTATCTCATAGGCGTAAAAGCCAAATAGCTGTTCTGATGGCATAGAATTCAAGTTGTTGTTATGTTGGCGTAGAAGCCAAATAGCTGTCATGTTGGCGTAGAAGCCAAGTAGCTATCATGTTGGCATAGAAGCCAAGTAGCTGTCATGTTGGCGTAGAAGCCAAGTAGCTGTCATGTTGGCATAGAAGCCAAGTAGCTATCATGTTGGCGTAGAAGCCAAGTTCTGCGTGAAGCTTGATGCTTTGCAAATATAGCCTAATTTGGCATATTTCGAGGAGATAGCGTACATCGTGCTCCTATAACTGAAAATAGCCAGGTCGGCGTATTTCAAGGAGATAGCGTACGACGTGCTCTTATAGCTGAAAATAGCCTGGTTGGCATAATGTGCGGGGATGGTGATGTGGACATATTAGCCCTAATTATAGCTCACCCAGTATTTGAAAGTAGAACCAAATCTCGTGCATTAAATGCAGAGATCTTCCCCCATCTCGCGCATTAATTGAAGAGACGTGCCTCGAGATCTGTACGAAGAACAACTTTTGACGTGGTGGTTAGTTTCGTCTCTTCTTGAGCGTAAAAGCTCACCTCTGCCTATGTAAAACAGGCAGTGTATCCCTTGGATGCATAGACGACGTCTTATATCAAGGTTGGTGTCACTAAACGATAGTTTGGGGCTCTGTGTAGAATCATCATTACAGCCGTCCTCTCGATCGTCGTGCAATACTCTTTGTCAGGAGTCAGATTCACTGCTTCAACTGACAGGTTCATTCGGAATACGAAGAGATCCTCGTACAACTTTTAGCTGCATTAAAAGCAAGCAGGTTTTATGCCAAAGTGGCGATGTAGCAACCTTTTTACGCTGAAGCAGTCTGGAAATACTACATTATGCGGGTTATTCTGGAGCTATATTTTATGCTGAACTAGCGTTGAAGCTCTGCTGTACGCCGATGGCTCTGAAATCATGTTTCACGACACCCAGTGCTGGAACTCTATTTTACGCGGGCTTCCTGCATGTTGAGGGTTTTACGCGTATGATTCCCCAGCGTATTTTTCATGTTTCTAGATCCATAACTCAAATGGCGTCTTTTGAACAGCCTTGGTTGGAACTCGATTTAATATATACACTGCCCTCTTAAGTGCTTCAGTCCACAATGATCTAGGAAGTTTTGAGATGCTAAGCATACTCCTCACCATGTCCAGCAATGTTCGGTTTCTTCTTTCTGCTACACCATTCTGGTCCGGAAAACCAGGCATGGTGTATTGGGCAACAATGCCATGCTCTTGAAGAAACTTTGCAAATGGCCCAGGTGCTTGTCCATCTTCTGTGTATCTACCATAATATTCTCCACCTCTATCTGATCTCACAATCTTAATTTGTTTACCACATTGTTTCTCTACTTCTGTCTTGAAAACTTTAAAGACATATAATACTTTATTTTTATTGTGAAGCATGTAGAGATACATGTATCGTGAGTAATCATCTATAAAAGAGATAAAATATTTTTGACCATGTGAGTCCATGTCTGGACTACAAATATCAGTGTGTATGATTTCTAATATGGTGGAACTCCTATTAGCACCTTTCTTTGATTTGTTGGTCTGCTTTCCCTTAATGCAGTCTACACAAGTCTCAAAATCAGTAAAATCTACAGTACTAAGTACCCCATCAATTACTAACCTCTTAATTCTATCTATGGAGATATGACCTAATCTTTGGTGCCATAATGTAGAGGAATCCTCATTTAAAATACATCTCTTAATGCCAGCCTGGACATGCAATAAATTATAAGTGGTATCATTTTGTAAGAATATGCGATAAAGACCATCAGACAAGATACCATTCCCAACACAATCAGATTTATAATTTAAACTGAAGGATGTTTCTGAAAAATTAAAGGAATATCCAAATGGCACAAGTCTAGAAATTAAAATTAAGTTTCGTGAGAAACTTGGTACATAAAAAGTCCTTTGCAATTCTAAAATGAAACCATTGTCTAAAGTTAAAAAACATGTCCCTATGGCTTCCACATGAGAGCCTATCTTATTACCAGATAAGATACTTTGCTCACTTCCCACTGGCTTCCTGAGGTTTTGCATACCCTGCAAGGAATTTGAAATATGGATTGTAGATCCAGAGTCAATCCACCATGTGTTCATATTTATATTAACCATATTTGATTCATAACACACAAATGAGGTAGGGTTACCTTTCTTCTCAAGCCAACTTTGGAATTTCAGACATTTTTTCTTCACATGTCCCTTCTTTTTACAGAAGAAACACTTATCGTCTTTCTTAATGTCAGCTTTGGGAGGAATGTGATATTTTCCTTTCTGACTGCTTGAGATTTTCTTTTCTTTTGCGTTACCAGCATGGCACTTTCTTCTTGCTCCATCGCCAACCTTCTTTCCTCTTGAACACATATGGTCATCAATTCATTGATGGTCCATTTATCCTTATGTGTGTTATAAGAGATTTTGAAAAGTCCATATTAATGCGGAAGAGTGTTGAGGATAAAGTGCACCAAGAAGGAATCGAACATTTCCACCTCGAGCTTCTTGAGTTGAGCCACTATGTTCCTCATTTGCATTATGTGTTCGCGTACACCTTTTATACCGGTGAGCTTTAAGGTTGTGAATTTCATAATTAGGGTGCTTGCTAGGGCCTTATCCTAAGTGACAAATTGCTCGCCAATAGCCTTTAGCAGTTCACGGACATTCTCGTACTGCTCAATTGAACCACGTATACCAGCACTAACTTTAGTCTTAATGTACATTATGCTGAGACGATTGGATTTTTCCCAACGTTCATACAAAAGAACTTGAGCGGGTGTGTTGGTATCAGTGATATTAGGTGGTTTATCTTTTCTAATAGCATAGTCTATGTCCATGCACCCTAATTGAAGGAGAACTCTCTCCTTCCAAATCTTAAAGTTATCTCCCCTAAGTTCGGGAACCTCACAGTGAATATCAGAGATATTGGATAAAACTGCACAAAGATTACAAGTATTAATATTTGAGACTTTTAAAAGAATTTATTTTTTACCAATGTAAAACATGCATTAAAAAAATGAATCTAATTTTTATTAAAAATTGCCTGTGGGCTAAATCTCTAATTCAATCAGATCATATTAATTTTACTTTATAATAAAACTATTAAATTAATTCTTCCTAATTCCTGTGGGTAAATTAAGAAGAACTAATTTTAATATTTTAATCCTAATTAATTGTATAAATATAATAAAATTCCTGTGGGGTAATATCATTATATTCATATAATTAACTACAATTAATGTCCATTAAGTGATCCCAATCCACTTCATATATAACTTTAAATAATTAAAGATGCTGTGGCTACTCCCTAATTATTTAAAATTATATGGTTCACTAGACATTCAAATTCTTTATTTTTTAGGCTCTACTAAATGCCTAAAACAATTATTTTAATTAAATGGTGAACATCTTAATGTGCCAAACAATTTTGACTGAAATTATATGTTAAAATTATAATTGAGATTTATTTAGCATAATTTAGATAATATTGCATGCAAATAAAGATATAAATTTACATGTATAATAACATAAATTTATAGCTAAATTTTGGATGATTAATTTTTGCTTCCAATAAATCTAACCTCCAGCCATTGTTGCTTCAACAGTGGATGAACTCTAGTACTCTCTTCTTTCTTCTTTCTTCTGGGTTTGGACTTCCAAACCATGAACACTCAATTTTGATGGTGTAATCTTTAGAAGTGTGTGTCTAGCTTGGGGACCAAAACCCTTTATATAGAAAATTGAGCTTCCCATCATGCTCTTGTTCATAATGTTGCCACTTCACAAAAAAGTGGTAACTTCCACTTAGGAACACAAAGAGTTGGTAACTTTCCTTTAGGAATAAGAAGAGTTAGAAACTTCCCTTATGAATAAGAAGAGTTAGTAACTTCCATTATGAATAAGAAGAGTTAGTAACTTCCCTTAGGAATATGAAGAGTTGGAGCAAAAGCTATGGGCAATAAACTAACAAAATACTCACCAACATGGTGGGTTTTTCTCTTGATGAGAGGAGAGGAGGCGGCTCAGGCGGAGGAGAGGCCGTTGGCGGCGGGAAGCCTCCAGTGCTTGTTGAGAAATTTGGACAAGGAGGCCACTGAGGAAGAAGAAGAAGAAGAAGCAGCAGCAGCAGCAACATCCATTAGAGAGAGACGTCCTTCCTCTTCTTCTTTTCTTCTTCGGGAGAGCAGGAAGATGACAAGTAGAGTTTTGAGTAAACGTCCGATGTGACTTATGGAGCGTTGGTACCAAGGGGCTTAAGAGCCACGTAATTCTTCACTTCATTTATGACGTATTTCGTTTTCTGCAGAAGGTGTCGTCTTGTGGCCCAGGCGGTCAAATTCCATCCGAGTCGGTCTAGGCCTAGTCAATAGGCCAGCCCGGTCCAACACACCTATAATAGCAAGTCAGGATGAGTTCTATTCCCACACCCACCAAATCAGATTGGGCCCAACCCAGCTTCCCCACAAGTCTGAGTTGGCTTCAGCCCCCAACCCGGTCGGATCGCTCTGATGGGTGAGCCTTATTTTGTACTTGGTATGAACCCACAACCTCTGATGTGGCAGAGTATTTTAATTCAACAAGTTAACCACGACACCCAAATCTCATATATATATATATTTGAATTTGTCAATAACCTGACTTTAAATTAAATTTAGAAAAAAAATTGCTTTAACAATTTTGTTAAGCAAATCTCTTTTATTAGGAATATGATATCTTATCATTTAAGGACTTTATTAAGAGGTTTATAATTAATAATTAGCCAAAAAATACCTATTTCTTTTTCAGCATTATTATTAACATAAAATGATGTACAACTTCATGGAGAGTAGGATTTTTGAATAAGTTTTTTTTATTAAGAAGATCATTTATCTCCTTTTTGCATAATTCAAGATAATTACTGTTCATATATATATATATATATATATATATATATATATATATATATATATATATATACTAATTGTCAGAGGGAGACTTAAAAATAACTCGTTTAAGCGGAATCTTGAATTTTTTTTAAAATGTCAATACTAAGTGATCGATGATAAGTAACACATAGAAGCACAATGAGAAAAAGTAGAAATTTTACAGAAATGAAACACGCATTCCCTCACGCTTAGGGGACTCCCCTATATATATTACAACATTGCTTCAGAACGAAGCCAAAACTTTACTCAGAACCATCCAACTGTCTTCCACCGAATCCTCCTTTAGGAAAAGTTGTCTTCCACTGAATCTCCTTTAGGAACGTGTAGCAGAAAAAGAAGAATACCACCAATCAAGCAGGTAAGTGTCTGGACACTTTAATAGCTGTCCGACGCATGACTGTCCAGCGTAACTAATAAGTGGAGAACCCACTAACATAAAGTTGCAAAAATTGCCCATGATTAAAGGAAGACGAGACCCACACAAGCGAAAGGAATTATTTTCTTCTGTGGACTGGGTAGTCGTAATCGACTGATATAATTCGTCAACTGTCATATCTTCCAGGTTGGCCTCAGAGGTATTACCTGAAATGTCTTTATTAAAATTGGCATCGAACTGTGCTTTCATAAATTGAAAGCATTTCATCTTTAATTCATTCTCAGATATGCGAGTATTCTTCCTGAGTAGGGATTCCTTTAACTTGGTGATTATATTATCAGCAAAGATCTCCTTCTGGACTTTCTTGTCTATATGAGCTTCATTCTCTTTGATAGAGGCAATGATTTCTATCAATTTATCCTTTTCATCAATTCTCTGCCACCATTTCACAATGAATTTTCGTTACAAAATAGGTATATTGATGTAATCAAACTCACATTTAATAGTCCAACGAAATATATATGGAATCTGGAATTTAATAAAGTAATAGAATGCACTTTCCCCTCCCCCCACCCAAAAAAAAGATGATCCTCTTGACAAGGAGGATAAAAGAGAATCCATTTAGAGAATTGTTCCTGAATAGGAGTGGGAAGAAATTTCAAGGTAGCTCCTAGTTTGACCCACTAGTCATAAAACCATGAAAGAATTTCGCTCTGAAGAACTTTAGGACAAATCCAGATGAACCAAGAATGGGTCCTTTAGGAATTCTCATAGTATAAGAAGTTATAAAATGCTTGTATATAATCCCAATAATTATAGCTACAAACAATAACTTTATCTTTAGAGAGCTGTTGTTCTCTGTTAGGATGTAGTCCCCAAAATTGTGGTGTGAGAATAATTTTGATGATAACTTTACTGTAAGCCACTTCCAGAGAATTTGGTTTAGTAGAATGTTCCACAGTTATAGATTTTGTTGTGATCAAAATACCTTCATAAATGTTGACAGGTTTGCCCATAACAGGAATAAAGCTGCCTTCGAGATATCGTTTATGAAGTTTCCATGGATCCTTCATAAGAGAAATATCACTCATATCGAGTTTAATTATTTCTTCAGAATTTAGCTTCTCAGAGAAGATGGACTCAACTTCCATTGCTTCTTTGTAAGAAAAGGTATTGGTGTCACTATTGGCAGGCTGTTTGCCTTTGGCATTGGAGATGGATCCAGCTTCAGAAGGCCGATTGTCAATTATTTTCTGATGAGCAAAAGAGTACTAAGGACTTAACGTCCCCTTAGACCTGCCTCTTACTCTGGCATGTCTGGACATCTTGCTGTAGAAATTCACGAGTCAGAAAGTCAAGAAGAGAACTATCCTTACAATTAACAAATTCAATATTAAAATCAAATATTGCTAATTCAGCTTGCCATCGAGCAAAAATTTGTTTAGAGGCAAGATTCTTAACATCCTTTTCAAGAACAGATTTAGCAGAACTACAATCTATTCGAAGTAAGAATTTTTTATTTAATAAATCATCTTGAAATTTATGTATGCATTTGATAATAGAAAGAAGTTCTTTCTTTATCGTAGAGTAATTAATTTGGGTATCATCCCGTTTACCAGAATGATATCTAACAAGAATATCATGACTATTATTGGGATCAATTTGTTTAAGAATACCCCCATAGCCAATATTGTTGGCATCAGTCTCAACAATTTCAAACCAATCCGGTTGGCTAAATGTAAGCAAGGTAATCTTTTGATATTTTGCTTAATAAGCTGAATAGCTTTAGTATGACTACTACTCCAAGGAGCTAAATTTTTTCTTAGTCTTTGATACATAATTTTTATGTCAATAACAATATTTTTATAAAAGTTAGCCACATTGTTAAGGGCTCCCAGAAATCTCTGTAGTTGTTTAGTATCAGTGATTTCATCAGAAAATTTTGAAGCAAATTCGATACTCCTGTCAATGGGGATAATTGTGTTGTTAACAATATTATGTCCTAGAAATTGTATTTCAATTTGAAATAATTTTATTTTAGGAGCGGATATTACTAGACCAATTTTTATAGCCAAATGTTTAAAAATATTTAAATACTTAAAATGTTCTTCCATAGTATTAGAGAATATTAATATATCATCAATATAGGAGAGTATAAAAGAAAAATATTTAATACATATCTCATTCATAATATTATGGAACTCAGAAGGAGCATTTTTTAAGCCGAAGGGCATAACATTCCATTCATAATGTCTAAATGGAACTGTGAATGTGGTTTTGTATTTATCTTTCTCTTCAATTTGAATTTGCCAATATCTAGACTTTAAATCAAATTTAGAAAAGATTTTCACCCTAACAATTCTGTTGAGCAAATTACTTTTGTTGGGGATTGGATATCTAATCCATTTAAGAGCAGTATTAAGGGTTTATAATTAATGACTAACCTTGGACTTTTTTTTCAGTATTATTATTAACATAAAATGTTGTGCAACTCCATGGGGAGTAAGATTTTCTAATAAGCTTATTATCAAGAAGATCTTTGATTTCTCGTTTGCATAATTCAAGATAATTATTGTTCATATGACAAGGTCTAGCCTTTGGCAAAATATTTTTTTCATCAAATGTTTCTTCATAAGGAAGAGAAATAATATGTTGCTTTCTATCCCAGAAGGCATTAGGAATATTACTACAAATCTGACGTATGAATCCATTTTCAATTATTTTATTTTATTTTTAGTTTCAAATTTCTCAAGCTGGTGAGAAGTTGATAACTGAATTTTTTTCTCTTTTATAAAGTTTATCCGATTGGTTTTCAGATCAATTTCTTTTATTTTATTCAAAATTGTTACCACATGATTAGTGATAAATTCAAATATAATATTTTTTCCCTTGTAGCAAGTAGAAATCCCTTGCTTATTTATTTCTTTTATTGGCATGAGTTTTTCTAGAAAAAGAGTTCCTAGAATTACATGTTGTGATATCTCTTTTATAACTATGAAGTGTAAGAGAATACAAACTTTATTTTTACATATATGAACATCTATAACCTCGAAAGGGGTTGTAAGAGTTTTGTTATTAGCTGCACCTAAAGTCTGAGTAGTGCGTTCACAATACTTTAAAGGAATAATTCCTTCTTTGACACAGTTCAAATCAGCTCCACTGTTGTAGAAGCATAAAAAATATGCTGGGAGGACCTACGCAGCCTCTTGATGCAGAGCAGCATAAACAGAGGCCTTCAGAGCCATCAGGCGTACAACAGAGCTTTTTCCGCTAAAAACACAGCGTGAAGAATAAAGCTCAAAGGACCATCCGCGTAAGTGCAGTACGTCCAGGCCGCTCCAGCGTAAACAGGGTTCTTCATCGCCTCCATGGCGTAAAACTTATCCGCTCTCAAAGCAGCGTTAAAGCGTACGAGAAATGCTTTGTCTTCCACGAAATGAACCTGTCAAGTCATGCAGTGAATCTGACCTCTGACTCCTGACAAAAAGTGCTGCACGGCTACCCAGACGACGGCTGGAAACGATAGCAGACCCCTCGGGACGCGCCCCGCAGTACGATGGTGGATCTCTGTATCTAATGCAGAAGATTTGGTTAAACATTGCCGAACCGTCGTTTACTGAAGTCCCCTTAGCGTAAACCGCTCTTTTGCGTACTAGGGAATACGCTGCCTTATTTTACACAGGCAAATATGAGCTGTTTTACGCTCCGCAGCAGACAAAATGCCTGCCACGTCAAAAGCTGCACTTCGTACGGGACTCGAGGCACGTCTCCACGTCTAATTGCACAGAGCGGTGACAGTTTCTCTCAAGGCACGTCTCTGCGATGGGTGCACAGAAGGGCTGCAGACCTTCAAAATACGCCTCCGTATTTAATACATAAGATGGTGGCAAATCTCTGCAAGATATTTGATTATATCTGCAAAAGCCGTAATTTCGGCTAAGACGTCCACATCAGCACTCTGGCACGGTACGCAGCGGCTTCTACGCCCATTAAGGATCTGTATGCAACGGCTTCTACGCCTATTCAGGATCTGTGCTCACGCGGCTTCTACGTCCACTCAGTCTCTGCGACCTCTCAGTCTCTACGACCACTCGGTCTCTACGACCACTCGACCTCTACGACCATTTGGTTTCTATGTCTGTTCGGCTTCTATGCCTGTTCGGCTTCTATGCCTCTTCGGCTTCTATGCCTATTCGGCTTCTATGCCTACTTGGCTTCTACGTCAGGGTGACAGTCATTTGGCTTCTACGCTAACCTCTTCTACACGAGGGATACCTACCTACGTGGCTTCTACGTCGTGATCTTCGCAGCAAATATACGCATTTTGTCCCCTTAGTTGGACACGCGTCACATGCTCACTCAAAAGGTCATCTATACGCAGGCATTGGTTATCTTAACCGTTGTATAAAGGGGTACTGTACTTCCCACTCCTCGGTTTCTACACCGACGGAGTGGTCACTGTCACCAAAACTCTATAAATAGAGACCCCTATCAATGGGGAACAAGGTCGAAAACTTGGAAAGAAGAATCGAACAACAGGGTCGAAAAACTTCAAACTTGAAGATCGAACAAGGTCGAACTTCCAAGAAAGATCGAACCGGAGATCGAAAGAGAGAGCAAGAGAGAGAGAGAGAGAGAGAGAGAGAGAGAGAGAGAGAGCACGGAGCTCAGGCAAAGAGCAGGGATCGACGACTTCGGCATCGCGCATCCACCCTCTCCTGCAACCTTCGAAGCTGCTACCTGTCTTCCACGACACTTCTTCAACATTGCGTGGTCCAAGGACTAAAGTGATCGACTGCAGATCAGACACCTATAGCAATTTATACCTAGATTAAATAAATTGTACTCCCACATCCTCGTATAGGATTATATTGTACAAGTTTGTTTGTAGACCAAAGGGCGCGGGTTTCGCATAAACCCTGTCATTGAAATACACTTTTATTCTTTCGTTTAATACCACAAACAAGATGGCAACTCTGCTGGGGACGTCTTTCTCTTCTGACGAGGAAGTAATTGCTCAACGCGATACGGTATCTGTAGGAACCGTGAAGAAGACACTGGTCGTTCATTTCGACCAGTCTGCCTACGAAGACATGCTTCACACTGGGGGTAGCTCTCACTCTCTCTCCGTCCAAGACAACAGGAAGCTGCGCAAAGTGTGGATGCCCAAGACATCCTCTACCATTCCTGTGGACTCTCCGATCTCTCCGACCAATGAGGTGGTAGCATCGTTCCCTCCGTGCCCCGCACATAAAATTCAGTCTTCCGCTACGCGCGGTACAGATAAAACTTCGGGCAAAGCCTCAGCGCTAACCTAGGAGTATCCACTGCGCTTTACGCACAGAAATTAGTCTCCCGCTATGCGCGGTACAGACAAAACTTCGGGCAAAGCCTCAGCGCTAACCCAGGAGTATCCACTGCGCTTTACGCGCAGAAATCAGTCTCCCGCTACGCGCGGTACAGACAAAACTTCCGATGGTGCCTCAACGCCAAATCGGAAGTACAGATCATGCTCCACGCGCAAAATAATATTTGACCTCTACGGTGAACCAGATGAGCGCTGTAATCTCCGCGAGGGGAAGCAAGCAGGCGAATACTCAGCTTCTCGGTCTTTACGCCAGCAAGAGAACAATCTGCCTACCCTCCGGATTAAGCGAGAAGCCGGTGGCCGACTGAGGGCCTCTCCAACTTTACGCCAGACTGAGCGATTCTCCAAATTACGCCAGGAACCGTCCCTCGGTGTAAAACAAGCTCAGATTATGGGAAGACACCCTCCTAGGGGATTATCCACCGCCCAGATGGCCGATCTATTGTACACAGGTAGCGTAGGGAAAACCGGGGTGCCCAATTTTCGCATACCCAATGGTGGGAACAGAAGAAACAAGCCTTCGTCTTCTTCCTCTACTCCTCCTGACTTACGCGCATATCTAATCCAGAGGCATAAGGAAAGAGGACCTTCCAACATGTCTATTACGCCCCTCAGTGAGCAATGTTGTAATAGTCATAAAATTGTGATTGACTGCTGCTGTTCTAAAGCAAAACGATCGGTTTTCGACCGATTGAGCTACTCTCAGTCTTTCTAGGAGGAGGAACCCGCGCATGCATCTGTGAACATGGCTTCGCACATACGTAGAGGAGGGTCGAGCTCAAGACGTCATCCCTCCCGGCCCCCGAGCCGAAGAAGGTTCAGTGAGCTCCTCACGAACGCTGAAGTCGGGGTATTCCAAAACACTCGTGCAAGGTCACGAAAACCAGCTTCGTCCTCTTCTGATTCTGATGCTGGGGGTCGCCAAGCCCCCGAATCAGAGGCAGAAAGTGTAGAGTCGACTTCTACAGCGACCTATACTAATCCTTCAATGACACCCAGGGAGATGGGAGTTTACGCCGTTGAAGATGATTGCGAGGAAGCTTCTCCGTCAGGGAACGCGGAACAACGCATCACTATACTGGAGACATCTCTGAAACAAATACAATCCATGATGGAGAACATGCACCAGATGATGCAAATTCAGCACGCAACTGCCATGGCTCAAACATCAGTCCCGCCAACTCAGATACGTATGGGGGTGGACTTACCACCATCCAACCTAGGCCAAGAGCCTGCGCTAGATCAAGAGTCTGCAGTTCCTCCGCTTCCTCACTCAGAGAATGCCTTGCCTCCCGCTGGAGTTATGATACAACCAACTCTGCACCACTCCGTGGCCCCGCTTCCGACGGAAAATCCGATGCAGGCAGTACGGGAGTTGAAAGCCCAGTTCGACGCCTTGAAGCACAAAGATCAGCTCAAGAAACTGGGAATCAACCAGCCCTACCCAGCTATCTGGGAGGAGGTCCCTTTCCCGCCGAGGTACAAACCTCAGACTATGGCCCTGTTCGAGGGAAAAACATCACCAAGCCAGTACATGAACTATTTCAGCATGATGACGGTGTTGCTACAAGGGAACGATGCCCTCCTCACTCGGGTGTTCAAAGGCTGTCTCTCAGGAGTAGCCTATCAGTGGTACCGTAGCTTGGCGGACAACTGCATTACTTCCTTCGAGGACTTCAGAGCTTTATTCTTCACGTGATTCTACGAGGGAGGAATGGACATGTCTATTTCCTCTCTCATCGAAGTCAAGCAGAAGGAAAAAGGAGGACGTTCTCATCTTCATCGAACATTTTCGTCAGGTCATCTTCATCGAACATTTTCGTCAGGCCACCTTACAGATGCCTCCAGGAGTTCCCGACTCCGCATTGGTAGACATTTACAGGAAGAACCTCCTTCCCGTGGTCTCGGTGTTCACAGGACCATATCAGTTCCATGATTGGCCCTCGTTCATCATCTCGACAGTAGCCGCCGAAGACAACGGTCGCAAGGCGTGCGACAATGGCATCATGATCTCCGGCTCAGACAGAGGCAAGAGGTCATCTCCTAGCAGTGACCATCCTCGTGGTCCCAAAGGAAAAGAAGCCCTGGCAATCAATACGGCCAGACCAAAGATTGCGGCAACCACGCAAACGAAACCTGGGACTTCCAGGCCCGTCGAAGTCTACTCTTTCGACGACGACGATATCCCAAGTATATTCGAGTATCTCGTCAAAAGCGACAAGATCACCCTTCCAGAGCTAAGGCGGCCCCAGGAAGTCGGCAATACTAACGACCCCAAATACTGTATCTTCCACAGATACGTACACCACCCAACAAAGGTGTGTTACATACTGAACAGGAAGATCCAGGGGTTAATCGATGCTAAAGCCATCACTCTGCACAACACCGAGAGGACGGTCACGGCCAATATGATCTCTCTGCAGTTTGGCAGTCTGCCTCCCCAAGAGATCCCGGACGGCGTTGTACCTATCTTTCGGACAACGATGAACATCGTAAATCTCCCTCCAGCTAGGGATCGAAATCACGACCTGGTACCCCTGACTACCCGGCAAGGCGAGATTATGTGGGTTCATCCAGACCTAGTGTCAGAGTTCGAGGAAGAAACTAAGGCTACTAAGCCTACATCCAAAAAGAGCTCCAAATATAGGCCATGCCATATGATCGTAACTTCTTCGGTAACAGACGAAGACGAGGTATTTGCTGCAACCCGTTCAGAGAAGGCCTACCTCAACGACTACGGAGCAAGCCAGGAAGGTGCACCGACAGATGCCCCAGCGGCCAAACCTTCAGAGCAAGGTCCCGTCGTACCAGATATCAGTCCTTCAAGACCAACCCCGGCGGAGAAGGGGAAGCAAAAAGAAGTACGCTTTGATAAACCTGTGAAAAACATTCCAAGCAAAGGTTTAGAGAAGCCATACAACTTTGACATCCTGGCCCAACTAGCCAATACGCCAGCCAGGTTGTCCATCTTCGAGCTACTCAGGCTCTCCCAAGACACTCGTCTAGCCCTGAGTGAAGCACTGATGCAGGCGGAGGCATACTTGACCCAGCTCAAGTCCTCCGACGAAGAACCAGTGGCGTGTCCTCAATGCACAGCGTGATGGAGGTGGTCCCAAATATCACTTTCACTCAAGACGACATGCTATTAAAATATAACAGACATGACAGGCCCCTCTATTACATCGGGTACGTCAGTTCCATGGAGGTCGACCGGATTCACATAGATCCGGGATCGTCGATCAGCATCATCCCTCACAGTCTACTCAGACCGCTGAGGATTCCTACCAGTGAATTGGCTTACACCACCACTACGATCGTGGGTTTCAATGCCGGAAGAAGTAAGCCGTTGGGGAAAATCCGCCTGAGGATCCAGATCGGCAACCTGAGATCGGTGGCCACATATTACGTCATCGATTCAGAGGTATCTTACAACATTTTGCTGGGAAGACCGTGGATCCACGACCACAACATCGTTCCTTCAACCCTACATCAATGCCTTAAATATGTAGACGCACAAGGAACGGTACAAACGGAGGTGGCTGACCTAAACCCGTTCAAAGAAATATAATCCTATTATTCCGATGCCGTGTTGTACTCACAAGACCACACGGAAGAAGTGTCAGGCGAGGCAGAGAAGGAATCCCACCGGGAGCCAGAAGAACCCTCTGCCACGCTACCACTGTCAATCAGAGTGAAAGGACGAACCACTCGTCCAAAAGCCATAGAGCCCATGGCTATCCACCTGAACAAGACCAGGTTAGGAGAAGGGAGTGATCCGCTGACGATCATTTTGAACCGGAAGCCCCCGCCCCTGGTCATCAACCTTCGGCGCGACAGGCAGCCAACTGATGTAAATGCAACCAGGAACGGAGTTTCGGATGATAATAAATATCCTCTTTTCCAGTATATTGATGCTCGAGTTCCAAAACAGGAATCCACTCCACATGACGAGGTAGAACCCATAGTACAAAAATTCTTGGGAGCTATAAACTCCTACCGTCCGTATGTCTGGGAAGTAGCGTCATCATCCAACGTCATCACAACGTATGGACCCCATGAAGATTCTATCTTCATTGTCCCGCCTACCTGCAGCAGTCAGCATCCAATATTCTTCGGCCGCATGCGCAATAACCAGCTATCCAGGAAGATTCTTTCAATGATGATACTGGAAAAATGCAAGTTCACCGATACAGCCTGCAAGTGCTGAAGATCATGCAAAACATGGGCTACGACTTAAAACGGAAGCCAGGCCTCAACTATGGAAGAGGCAGACGAACGCCGCCGCGCGGTGACCCCTGCTATCGACAAACTTGTTTCGAGTTGGGGTATGCCACCTCCCTTACGGCTTCCAAGTCAGATGAGGACATCTTTTCCTCTTCTCAGAATGGCTCGTCACACTCCGACTCACCTGATGCTCTCGAACAAACACTATCAGTAAATATGGTGGTGACAGATCCCTCAGAAGCAGATGAACAGGATTCTGAGCCGTTTAAGAATGACTCTTGGGCTCAATAAATGGATACGCAGTGGGAATTCTGCTTCGAGCAAAAAGAACCTCCCACCAAAGACGAAGTTATCCAAATCGATGTTGGGGGTGAACTTTCGCCAAAGCCAATATTTATAAGTGACAATCTTCCCCCAGCTGAAAGGGAAGAAATCATACAGCTGATAAAGGAATACGTCGACGTCTTTGCATGGGATTATGAGGACATGTCGGTCCTAGACCCGACGGTGGCTACTTACAAACTCAACATATTGACCGACTCAAAGCCTGTGAAGCAGCACCAACGCCGGTTCCGCCCGGACATGATGGACGCCATTGAAGTTGAAGTCAAGAAATTGATAGCCTGTGGTTTCATCCGGGAAGAACAACATCCCGACTGGGTCGCCAACGTTGTCCCAGTCATGAAGAAAAATGGGAAGGTACGTATCTGCATCGACTATCGAGATCTGAATACGGCCTGCCCCAAGGATGAATTCCCCCTTCCTATCACGGACATCATGATCGATAACACCTGCGGCTTTGAACGCATGTCTTTCATGGACGGGTTCTCAGGATACAATCAGATCAAGATACATCCTGGAGACGAGAAGCACACTGCCTTCCGGACGCCATTGGGGGTATATTGCTACACGGTCATGCCCTTCGGATTGAAGAATGCCGGAGCTACATACCAACGGGCTATGAGTAACATATTCCATGAGCATTTACGCAAAATAGTGGAATGTTACATAGACGACATAGCCGTCAAGAGTCGCCTCAAGGGTGATCACATTCAAGACTTGAGGACGGTATTCGAGTTAATGTGCCAACATCAACTCAAGATGAACCCTACGAAGTCCTTTCTGGGTGTATCTAGTGGCAAGTTCCTAGGATTCGTCATCACCGCCAAAGGCATCCAGGTGGACCCTGACAAAGTCCAGGCAATCGTAGAAATGCGACCGCCCCGTAATCTGAGAGAACTCCGGGGATTTCAAGGTCGTCTGGCTTATATCCGGCAATTCATATCCAACCTCTCGGGGAGATGTCAACCCTTTTCTCACCTCATGAAGAAAGGTGTATCCTTTATATGGGACGAGGCCTGTCAGCAAGCGTTCGAAGATATTAAGCGCTACCTCACCAGTCCACCAGTTCTGGTGCCTTCCGTCATGGGAAAGCCATTCTTGCTGTATGTTCGAGCAATGGATCATTCGCTAGGAGCTCTTCTCGCACAGAAGAATGACATGGGTCATGAACAGGCTATCTACTACCTCAGCAGGATGATGGTCGGAGCCGAACACCGGTACAACCCAGTGGAGAAAGAATGCTTGGCGCTGATGTTCGCTATCCAGAAGACGCGGCACTATGTCACCGACCAGACTATCCACATCATCTCCAGGATCAACCCTCTTCGAGTACTGATGAGCAATCCAAGTGTTCTCAATTCCTGACTCGCGACTTGGGCGATGCTATTAACACCATATGACATGGTATACATACCGCAGAAGTCCATCAAGAGCCAAGCGCTGGCTGACTTTCTAGCTGCTCATCCGATCCCGGAGGCCTCCAAATTATACGAGGATATTCCCGACGAAGTTGCAGAATGTA
Organism: Iris macrosiphon; assembly: GCA_036927795.1. NCBI lineage: Eukaryota > Viridiplantae > Streptophyta > Magnoliopsida > Asparagales > Iridaceae > Iris > Iris macrosiphon. The sequence goes on along the minus strand of JAYESA010000004.1, from coordinate 313,187,745 downwards.
ATTCCACTATGGAAAGTGACGTGTGGCAACTCTTCTTCGATGGTGCCTCCAGAACCGGTCCTAGGGGAAACGTCGTTTCAGGGGTAGGAGTCGTCCTGATCACTCCTGATCAGCTCGTCATCTACCGAGCATATTCTCTTAGCGAGCCCTGCTCCAACAATGTGGCAGAGTACAACGCTCTGCTAATAGGGCTCCAAGTCGCCAAAGAGCTGGGGGTCGAATCCCTGGAAGCTTTCGATGATTCTCTGCTTATCGTCAATTAAGTCAGAGGGATATATAAAGTCCGGAATCCAGACCTCATCCCCTATCACCGGGCAACGGTCGAGATAGCCATGACATTCAAAGGGTTCTTCTTAGAGCATGTACCTCGATCTCAGAATCTGGAAGCTGATGCCCTAGCCAGTCTAGCTGCAGATTTAGCCATTCCTATAAGAAGGCAGGATTCGGTAATCCTTCTTAACAAAGATTTGTTCTGTCTGAAGAACAACTTTCACATAGAATGCAGCTACGCTGTGAACACAGATCCCCCTAGAAGAGACTAGAGAAGTCCCTTCATAGATTTTGTCGCGTACGGAATCTTACCGGAGGACCCCAAAGAAGCAATATCCGTCAAAAGGCGATCATTACGCTTCTACTACGATGCATCCTCACAATGCCTGTATCGACGGACCTATGACGGACTGCTATTGAGATGTCTATCTGAAGACGAAGCACAGCAGATTATCCAGGAAGCTTACGACGGTATATGCGGAGCGCACCAACCCGGTCCTAAGCTACAGGACTGCATCAGGAGAATGGGCTATTATTGGCCTACTATGATCGCAGATGCAATACGATATACAAGACGATGTAGAGCCTGTCAGGTTTATGCAGACTTCATACATCAACCGTCTGAATATCTATATCCTACAGTTGTGTCCTGGTCTTTCGAAGCATGGGGCATGGATATCATTGGTCCTATTCATCCGTCTTCTTCCAGCGGTCACCAGTTCATACTGGCTATCACAGATTAGTTCTCCAAATGGGCAGAGGCGATCCCCCTCGCTGAAGTGAAGGCGTCTAATATAATCAGCTTCATCAAGCATCACGTCATTTATCGCTTCGGGGTACCCCGGAGGATAATTTACGACAATGGGCCTCAGTTCATCAGCCAAACATTTCATCGATTTTGCGATAAAAATCGGATACACAATATTGCCTCTACAGCATATTATCCAGCTGCTAACGGTTTGGCGAAAGCTTTCAACAAAACCATTATCAAACTCTTGAAAAAATTCGTCTCTTCAAACAAGAGAGATTGGAATGAGAAGCTGGGCGAATGTCTCTGGGCATACCGCACAACGGTACGAACCCCGACAGGTTGCACCCCATTCTCGCTGGTCTACGGGAGCGAAGCAGTTCTCCCCATTGAAATCCAGATCCCGTCGCTCAGGATAGCCGTGACTAGTGAGCTGACTCGAGAAAAGAATGACCTGTTAAGGCTCCAAGAGCTAGAAGGATTAGACGAGAAACGCCTACAAGCTCAGCAGCGTATCGCGCTCTACCAAGCACGTATTTCCAAAGCTTTCAATCATAAAGTAAAGGAAAGAGTGTTCAAAGTCGGCGAGCTAGTTCTAGCCGTAAGAAGGCCGATGATCCTTACTCACAGAAGTAAAGGCAAATTCCAGCCCAAGTGGGAAGGCCCTTATGTGATCGAGACAACGTTCTCGAATGGCGCCTACAGGATAGCCCAGCCTAATGGAGACCTGTTAATGGCTCCTATCAACGACAAATTCCTGAAAAGGTACTATGCTTAATCTCCCCTGCTCGAGTGGAACATAGCGAGGATCTCGATTCTGACAAAACTACTTCCAGAACGCAATTAGTTGGGTTATATTCTATCATGTCCGTATGACCTCTGAACAGATGTGTCCCACTAAAAGTTTATCGAGAGTTTATCATCAGATATCACTCTCGCCTAAAAAACTGTCATTTACATTCCGAAATGATGGGTCCACAAAAGTCAGAAAAGAGTCGCTTTTATTTATTCCCAAAAGAAAGCAGAATTACACCTGGGGAAGCAGAAAGAGAAAGGGTACATCATGATGGCGGAGTAGTCAGATTGCTAATCAGCCGCTCCAGTGCAGCTATCCTCTTGTTCCTAAGAACCAAGGCATCGGCACCAGCCCGCTCCAGCCGTGCCTCGGGGGTATTCATACAGGACAGCTCAGCCCTTGCCCAAAGGCAGCCTGCGCGTGCAGCTTCTGCACGGTCCAAATCCCGTCGCGCTGCGCTCAATCGACCGATCGCTACGTCTAGACCCGCCAATGATTGAGAAGCCCACTCCTCTGCCCGAGCGAGTTTTTCCCTCAGCTTGGAGACCCTCGCTGCATTCCCGTCATGCTCGGATCGGCACTTCGTCTCAAGAGCGAGAGCCTCTGTCACGACAGCTTTTCTTCTATCCATCTCCAGCTCATGTGTCTTGATGGAGTTGTCTAGGCTTTCCAGCTTTGTAGTGAGCCGCGCAGTCATATGGTCGTACCTGGTCTGGACCTCAGCATCAAAACTGCCCCAAATCAGCTACAAATATTCGTTAATGGGTTGCTCTAAACCATTAACCACCGCCTCCAGGGCGTCAGCTGCCCCAGGATCGTCGAGCTCCCTGATGACCCCGATCGAAAACTGAGAAGTCTTCTTCAGGCGCTCAAAATCTAGACTCTTCGCCAGCACCATTGATATCATCGTTTTCAAACCGGTGTAGAAAAGGCTGGTATGTTGCTCGGTCAACGCAACTAGATCCGACTGAACGCCGGAAGGGGCCACAATATCAGCAAGTCCCTCTCCAGGGATAATTGCAGACGAGGTGGCCACAGCCACCGCCTCGACGCATGGCGCGACCGAAGAAGGTGCGACGGCAACAATCGAAGTCATCGGCATACTCGCGAGGGGCGAGGTCACGATGACGGCTTCATCCTCCTCTTGAGACGACGAAACCACTCTGGGCGAGCTAGCCCCCGAGGACATTTCCTCCTCGAAGTCGGATGCCTCCATATCATCACCAGGAGCCGGAGCAGAGCCAGAAGGCGCTTCAATGCTGTGCTCTCCGTGGACGCCACCCCCTAAGAAAAGGACAAGAAAGTTGATATCAGTATGATGGTAATCTTTCTAAAGGGAGACATAAAGACGATATTTACCCGGAGCCAACGACATATACGACGCATCTGCAGCCGATGTAGCTAAACCACGCCTTAATGACGCAATACGGACTATCATACCTGGAGAAGGAGGTGGGCCGACCGACATCGCCAAGAGTTCCGTCAAGCCTTCACCAAGACGCAATCGAGGTTCGTCAGCTGGAATCTCGCCAGACGTGCTCACCGACACGGCGGAAACTTTACCCGCTGCTGACCTAGGGAAAGATTTTCCCATCTGCCTCGGCCACACAGGCAATCTCGCTCCGCTACCTGGAGCAGTAGCCACGATAGCTACCTCTAGCAAGGATTCTTCGGCACTGCCGACCGGAACTATAAAAGGTCCCTCTCTAAAAGGCGAGGAACCTCCAGCCAAAGAATCATCCCTGATATGGGGAGATGCAGGCTCACTCCCGGGAGCCTCAACACCAAGAATGCGGAGAGGACGAGCAACCGTCTCCTTCCTCCTCTTACGAAGAGAAGCTTCCTTCGGAGCAGAAGCCCGTCGCTTCCCAGAAGAGACTACCAAAGCCCCCTCAGGCGGAGGCACTTCACACCTCGACACCGGCACCAGAGACTCATCTGGGGTACCAGACTCCTCACCCTCGTCCGAAGAAACCGAGGGGACGTCAACTCTTCCCCCAGGCTTGGGAGAAGGCACCCTGAAGCTTCCACGCGTGTCAAAATCACGATGGAAGGTGTTAATCACCACGTAGAACTGGGCGTAAGAATGGAGAATGCGGAGCTCCGTGGAGGTTGTAACGACCGGCACAATGAAGGTTGCTCCCGTACAACCCATGATAAAATATCGCCACCCTCTGGCTCCATCAATGAGTCCGCCCCTGGACCTAAAGCTGGTGACGGCATTGCCCACGTGCAACTGATCATACCCAAACTGTCGGGCAAATCGACTAGGCAAGTAGGGCTCGAAGAAGCAATGGTCTTCGCTCCTGTACAGCAGATGGGAGGGTCTAATGTAGACCAACCAATTAAAAGCTTCCGGAGAAAGATCGGTCTTCTCTCCACCTGAATCCTTAAGCCTCGCCCCTGATTGATTGCGATGAACATGAGGGGGAGTACAGAGGAGCTTCCAGCCGTGGCTGAGATTCAACACCAGCCGACAGTCTAAAACTGTGCTCACGTTCCAGGGAGAGTCCTTGTAATTCAGCAAGAATATACCCCGAGCTGCTACCGGAGCCAGGAGACATCACCCGGGGATTGTGGAGAATTAACTATCCCATCAAATACAGGTATGGTAATTCCACCCGGGGAAAACTCTCACGCCGAGCTTCATCGACGAGCAATCCATCGGTCATGGCTCTCAAACCAGCCTGTATACGGCATACCATGGCAGGAAGCAAGCCCAGTCTTGCCCCGAACACCAGGCGTACTGCCGGCCACAGGATGTTCTGGTGAATGCGATCCGCGGACGCAGTACCAGGCACTACGACTCGACGCAGCCATATGGAGAGGAAACCAGCCAGCTGGGCTTCCTTAGACAGAGGCCTGCGATAGCGCCTCAAGTAACTATAGGCCTTAGTGCCTTCAGGGTACTTTCCTACCCCCTCGACGAGAATCTGATCCGGAGCTTTGGCCTCCTCCATAAGATCCTTCACGACCTGGGCACTAAGCACGCCCAAACAGTTCACGGGCTCATTCTTGCCTCCCGAGGCTTTCTCCGACTTGGCAGCCCTGGCTCGGTGGAAGAAGAGGTAGGACATCCACTTGGTGGTGTGAGCCAAATCAGAAGGCTCATTATAAAAAGCTGTGCATGCGAAGTATTGACACATCAGCTCCTGATACACTTTCGCCACCCGAGGGTCCAAGTCTACCAATTCCCGGTTGGTGGGAACATACTCTTCATATGGGGTATTCCCCATCGGCAGTCTCGAGACAACCGCCATCTCATGAAGGGCCAATCCCAGCTCCCCCAGTGGAGTGGCAAAAGTGCCAATGAGCGAAATGTATCGCTCCATCAGTGCCAAGAACAAATTAGGATTGGGAGGCAACCCGACGCTCGTCGCACTCACAGCGGCATACAGTCTAATGCCCTCCAGCTCTCTCCGGAAGTGCTTCAAGGCCCAGTCAACTAGGCATGTCCATCGGGAGTTTGTTGGGGCGATCCACCCATTGCACCGAGGATTCTCCTTGGGATATACCCCGCCTCGTCCCATGAACTCGTTGCAGAAGGTCGGCAATTGGACCGGCTGGATCACTGAGCTATCTTCACTCGGGATACTGCCCGGGCACAGTCCCCTGAACAACGTCACAACGCCGGAAGGGCGACTGACAAACGACCCCTGGTCGGCTCCTTTCAGATGAAAAATCTTCCCCGGCTTGCGGTGAAGATCAGGAGTCAGCGTCCATGACATCTTCCTGGGATGCGTCGCGTGGAAGAAAGCCGAGATAGGATAATCCCTCGGCATCGTTGGCAGGTACAAAACCAAATTCCCGACAGGAAAAACCCAGGGCTCCCTCTTGGGCTTCGTCTGGGACTATTTGTCAATCATGTCCCCGAAGAGGAAAGCCGGCTTTATGTACTGCTCCCCGTCTACATATGTCAGGGGCTCCCCGTTGATCATGCTCAGCAGCATTCGCTCGCCCTGAGCCGATATCAAAAACTCCCTTCCCTCAGGATACTGGGGTCCGGAGATGGAAAATACCACATGGGACAGATCCTCCAGGTAGTTCGAGTGCAGCATCCCAGCAGCGGAGCCCATCACCTCGGCCAGTGGAGACTCACCTAAATCGACTGTAAAAGTGCAAGGAAAATATGTTATTGCAAATCTTGCACAAACGTACAGACCAAAGAAACGACAGTATGTGCTCTACGCAGGATTGTGCAAAATCTGGTTATTTTACGCCGACAGTCCCCTCCACAAGCGTAAAACTCAAATGTTACGATATACGCCAATTTTCGGTAGCCAGAGCTTTTACGCTCAGAACTACGAAAATATGGAGTCTTTACGCTGGCACATTAGAAATGTGGGCGTAAAAGATAAAAATGTCTCCGTGCATCATCTTCCTCAAAAGAGGCTATCAGCACAGAAGACGACCTAGCGCGGTCACGTTCAACGTGTGCGAAGGATTTTTTGTCGTTTTTGTCACCCCAAAGGCTCTACCTCTAAGACCGGATGCGTTGCTCATCGGCGGGATACTTCGCTCAGAAGGAAGTTCGCCTTGCCCGACCGAAGACTCCCTCGTTGGGGCAGAAGAATGAGAAGAAGAACCTATGCTCTTTCCCTTAGCGGAGGAGGTTTATTTCGGCGCCATTTCTGAAGACTCGAAGTGTTCAGAGAAGGAACAAAGAAAAACTCGAACAGTCGAAAGCTCTCTTTCGCAGAAGGCAGATAAAAAGTTTTTCTCTCAAAAGCTCGAGATATATATAGAGTTCGGGTCGACTCCTCGAATCCTCGGACGGACTCCTCGAGACCCTAACCAAATCTCGCAATTAATGGTGGGTTATGATTGGATGCTACGTCAGCCCACTACCCTTGAAAGACGGATAGAATTCGAAAAGTTTTTCGTGCAAGACGGTTCAGCAGGTCCTACGCTAAAGGAGCTTTCTACGCTCGACAGCAACAGATCTACGGTTTTACGCTCGCAAGCGATAAGTCTATGGTTTTACGCCCGGATGCCTTTGTGCTTGGTAGCTTTTATGCTCGAGAGGCCACAAACCCACAACTTTACGCTCAGCAGATACCAAATCGATGATCTCACGCTCGGTGGCGCTCAGTTTACGCTCAGAAGTAACAGATCCGCAAACTTCACGCTCGAAGGAATTTTCTTTTCAGGAGCTACAGATATACAGTTCTACGCTAAAGGAGCTTTCTACGCTCGACAGCTACGAATCTACAGCTTTACGTTCGACAGCTATAAGTCTATGGTTTTATATCCGGATGCCTTTGTGCTCGGTAGCTTTTATGCTCGAGAGGCTACAAACCTATGACTTCACGCTCAGGAACCACAAGTCTACGATTTCACGCTCGATGGTGTTTTACGCCCGGAGGCTACAGACTGATGATTTCACGCTCTACGACCTTCCGCATTTTCGAAACAGTCCCCAAAGCGGTCAATTGCCAAGAGTTCACACAGAAGATACTCGTTCTTGATCCAAAGCATCCCAAGTACCCGAAGCATACAGAGTTCAAACATTGAGAAATTACTCTTCTTGGGTCCAAAATTGGAGGTTCATCCAGACTCCAGTCTGAACATCTCGTCTATCAAGATGGCAAACTCAGTTTGACAGCCAAAACCTCGACCCTGTTCCAAGGGAGTTTCGAGAGATCATTCTTGAAGACAAAGTCTGAACAAAGTTCTGTTCATCAGAAGCAGCAGTTCAGAGCTCTACGCGGTCCCTCAGTCCTAGCAGCAGGACAGTTCTAAAACGTTCAAAATGCTCAACAGCGTTCTATGGATAATTCTCTATGCGTAAAGGATAGTGCCTAGCACTCTTTCTATCAGAGTCGGCGTAAAGATTTAGACGTGTCGAAGCTACATATATCCAAACTTCACAAGCAACGTATGGCAAGATGATCATATGAAGAAGAAGACGATTTTATTAAAGATCAAAATCATGATTACATATAAGGGAAATCTAATCTACAAGGGTTTTCTTTTCATTTTCATGATTACAACTGAGGGAAACTCCATCGACAGGAGGGTTTCCCCATCATCGTCTGAAGACCACACCGAGAAGCCGCTCTGACTGGGTCTCATGCCTGTGATGGTCTTCCTCTTCTTCCAAGAAGATGATCAGTGGCAGGAGGATACAAAACTGGGCAGATGACCCATCCTCCAACAGAAGGAAGGCAGGGTAAATCTGCTTTCCTACAGACCACCACCACTCTAGCCGGTCTGTCTGCCTCTCGTCACCGGAGGCAACGAGAGAAGACAGCACTTGCAAGCTGTGTGGTCAAAGACGACCCTTCCTCTCTCCTGGGGCAACGCCATACAAAGTTGCTGATTATCCCGAGCAAGGGAGGCTAAGATATCCTTCCATGATCCATCGTTGCAGTGGATACTTGCTCGAAGACGCCGTCTTATTCGGCTCCCTATATGCTGGAAGAACATGATCTCCTTCTTCCTCAGGTCGACCCGACGAACTCTGGCGATCATCTTTGCATGGTGATGGGAATGTGGGGAGAACAGGTTAACTCCCCCAGCTTTTTTATAGGCGAAAGAGATCACAGCGGTCCCCAATAAATCTGCCATAAAGTCAGCATCGACCGTTTCAACACTCCATTCAGAAACGTTTCGAGTTATGAGGGGCCGTTCATGCTTCATTCAAAGCGTTTCAAATTCTGAGCAATTTAAAAGCTTTGAAGGGGGTCTTGTAGAAGCATGAAAAATACGCTGGGAGGACCTACGCAGCCTCTTGATGCAGAGCAGCGTAAACAGAGGCCTTCAGAGCCATCAGGCGTACAACAGAGCTTTTTCCGCTAAAAACATAGCGAAGAATAAAGCTCAAAGGACCATCCGCGTAAGTGCAGTACGTCCAGGCCGCTCCAGCGTAAACATGGTTTTTCATCGCCTCCATGGCGTAAAACTCATCCGCTCTCAAAGCAGCGTTAAAGCGTACGAGGAACGCTTCGTCTTCCCCGAAATGAACCTGTCAAGTCACGCAGTGAATCTGACCTCTGACTCCTGACAAAAAGTGCTGTACGGCTACCCAGACGACGGCTGGAAACGATGGCAGACCCCCCGGGACGCGCCCCGCAGTACGATGGCGGATCTCTGTATTTAATGCAGAAGATTTGGTTAAAATATTGCCGAACCTTCGTTTACTGAAGTCCCCTCAGCGTAAACCGCTCTTTTGCGTACTAGGAAATACGCTGCCTTGTTTTACACAGGCAAACATGAGCTGTTTTACGCTCCGCAGCAGACAAACCGCCTGCCACGTTAAAAGCTGCACTTCGTACGGGACTCGAGGCACGTCTCCACGTCTAATTGCACAGAGCGGTGACAGTTTCTCTCAAGGCACGTCTCTGCGACGGGTGCACAGAAGGGCTGCAGACCTTCAAAACACGCCTCCGCATTTAATGCATAAGATGGTGGCAAATCTCTGCAAGAGATTTGATTATATCTGGAAAAGCCGTAATTTCGGCTAAGACGTCCACATCAGCACTCTGGCACAGTACGCAGCGGCTTCTACGCCCATTCAGGATCTGTACGCAACGGCTTCTACGCCCATTCAGGATCTGTGCTCACGCGACTTCTACGCCCATTCAGGATCTGTGCTCACGCGGCTTCTATGCCCACTCGGTCTCTGCGACCTCTCAGTCTCTACGACCACTCAGTCTCTACGACCACTCGGCCTCTACGACCATTTGGCTTCTATGCCTGTTCGGCTTCTATGCCTGTTCGACTTTTATACCTCTTTGGCTTCTATGCCTATTCGGCTTCTATGCCTACTTGGCTTCTACGCCAGGGTGACAGTCATTTGGCTTCTACGCCAACCTCTTCTACACGAGGGGTACCTACCTACGTGGCTTCTATGTCGTGATCTTCGCAGCAAATATACGCGTTTTGTCCCCTTCGTTGGACACGCGTCACATGCTCGCTCAAAAGGTCATCTATACGCAGGCATTGGTTATCTTAACCGTTATGTAAAAGGGTGCTGTACTTCCCACTCCTCGGTTTCTACACTGACGGAATGGTCACTGTCACCAAAACTCTATAAATAGAGACCCCTATCAATGGGGAACAAGGTCGAAAACTTGGAAAGAAGAATCGAACAACAGGGTTGAAAAACTTCAAACTTGAAGATCGAACAAGGTCGAACTTCCAAGAAAGATCGAACCGGAGATCGAGAGAGAGAGAGAGAGAGAGAGAGAGAGAGAGAGAGAGCACGGAGCTCAGGCAAAGAGCAGGGATCGACGACTTCGGCATCGCGCATCCACCCTCTCCTGCAACCTTCGAAGCTGCTACCTGTCTTCCATGGCACTTCTTCAACATCGCGTGGTCCAAGGGCTAAAGTGATCGATTGCAGATCAGACACCTATAGCAATTTATACCCAGATTAAATAAATTGTACTCCCATATCCTCGTATAGGATTACATTGTACAAGTTTGTTTGTAAACCAAAGGGCGCGGGTTTTGCATAAACCCTGTCATTGAAATACACTTTCATTCTTTCGTTTAATACCACAAACAACTGTCAACTAGAGCTATAAGATTATAAATCAATGATTCATTATTGATAATTAGATCTATTTTTATATACCATTTATGGGTAATAAAAAGATCTATCTTTGATAGAAAGGAATTATCAATGGATTTTCTTTTGCGTTTCATAGAGACAGATTGAATTTGTTGATTTAAAGTTTCATCTTCATTCTCGCTAGGAGGATCAATTATACGAGAATGTTCGTTCATTTCTCTGTTGAGAATAATTTTATTGTAGGATCTAACGTCATGTTCAATGAGAGTAAGCCTTTGTTGAGTTATTTCATCTTTAGAATTTAACTCTTTGATTTCTTTCTTCAAAGTTTTTAATTCTCTTTGAAGATCATTAATAGAGACAGTTTTAGGATCTTTCCTTTTTCTTCGGACTAAGATTTTTGTCATAGTATAGGGAGTGAAGCTAGGAGTCGTCTCCTTATTATCTTCTTGCAAAATTTCTATAATCTTTACTTTCATATTTTGGCTAAGTTCATTAGTCAATAGTGACTCTAGAATTTTCTTTTTATCATGACTGGTCAATACATTAATTGAGAGAGTAGTCATTTCAATGATAGACTTAAAGTAATCTAATTTACTGTTAATGGTACATGCTTTGCAATTGTAATCAGTACCACAATCAGTATCATAATTCAGAAGCTCATCACTAAATGAATCAGATTCATAATCAGAATTGATCATGATCTTTAATAGAGTCTTTTTTAATCCTTCATCTTCGATCATATCGATCTTTTGTTTAGTTTAACATTTATTCGAATAATGGCCAACTTTGCCACATTTGAAACACTTAACATTTTTATTTAGAACTTATATTTTCTTAGAATTGTTTTTCCTTGTAGGAATTTTTTTTCAAAAAATATTTATGATATTTTCTTTTAGAAGAATTAATCTTCTTTTTGTAAGATTTTTCTTTAGAGAAATATTTATTAGTATCTTGAGGTTTAATAGTTTCTATAGCGAATTGGCTACAGAATTCTCCTAATTGTTTTCTCTCAGATAACCTTTGAGATTTCAATTGATTTTTTAATTTCAAGTCATTACAAAGGGATAACCCCTCTTGAATGCATGCGTTAACTAAGTTACCATAAGTAAAATCGCTGTACGATAAAATTTCATCATTATTATTTTTCATTTGTTGTCTAACTTTCTCTGCAAACAGATTAGGAAGACCATCAATAAATTTTGATTTCCAGTATACATAATTTGTATTTCTTAATTGTATTACTCTATAGAAAAGTATCTTTATACCATCTAAAATGAGTTAGAGTAGGATATCTAAGATTTTGCAGTATAGTTCTGATATGCTCACCATTATCAGAAACTAAACCAGTGAAATGATCACAGATAGTGCTTATCAAAGTCATAACGCTATCTTGTATTTTATTATTATTTTTAATTTTGATAGCATTAGCTATATCTGCCTTTTGTTCAGAGGATGAACAATGATCCCACCAGCCTTTCAAAGTGCCGGTAAAGCCACAGGTAATAAAGCTAGCAATAGCTCGATCAGTGTTATGTTTTGAACGACAAACTGTAGCAAACATTAACATTCTGTGCATTTGGTCACATATTTGGTTGTCAGAACAACCATCTGTATTCTATTCATAAATATTGCCACCACTATAGTTATTTTGAATGATATTATAATTTTTTTCATATAAAACATCCATAGGAGTAGGCCGTTTATAGTAATACTTTTGAAGATTAGGTTTCTTATGTTGCTGCTGCATGGGCAGAATTATATTTGAAGTTTGATGATCAAGGGTTTTATGATCATTTTAAAATGATTAAAATGATTGCTGAATAACATGTATCTGATCATGATCTAAGTGATCTTTAGATGTCGGAGAATAACTCTCATTATTAGATTCAATATCTGAGTCTTCAGCTATTGAAGAATTTCCATCAAGCACTGCCAGAGTATTTTATCTTTATTCCCTACTAAAGAGGTAGTTTGTAACTTCTCAATTAAGTTTTTTATTTCTTCCTTTGTAACCTCAGGAGAAGATAATTTAAAACCACTAGTATCACTAGCTGGCTTTATTGGTATGTTATTTGTCCTAACTTCTTTGGAAGTAGTGGCTTTAGAAACAATATTAGGTAATTTTAGAATATAATTTACCTTATGAAGAACTTTATCAAGGGCAGTTTTCATTCTTACCAATTAAGAACCAATGGTTTGAATATAAGCATTAGTATAATTATTTTGCTTCACAATCTTTTGAAGCTCTTTTATTTGTTCTTCCTTATTATCGATAATTCGAATAAAGAAAATAGCATCCATCTTTTCATAATTAACCGTAATCTTTAAAGATTTATTTGGCGGGTACAAAGCATGAATACGTTTACCCGTGTCGGTTATCCAATTCTTATAACCTTCCTCTAACACATTAATGCTAGTGAGTTCATGGTTAATATAGTTTTTTATAAACAATTTATCAAACCATTTGAGTTTATTTACCTCCTTGAGATGAGCATTATATTTATATTTAAATTTATACCATTGATCAATAGTATAATTCTAACCAGGCTTTGAATTCTATTTCATCTTCATAATCTTGAGCAATAATTTTTCGAACATCATTATTCTGAGTAAAATCAAAATAATTAGGGTAATTAAAATGATCATCTTTATTACTCGTTAAAGTAATAACATTCAAAGAATAAGTACCAAAAGTGACATCAGAAGGATATACATTATCTGTAGGATCTATCCATTCTTTGTTATATTCTGGTTTTGCAATATTATTCTTTATTTTCATGCATTTGATCTCTTCTTCCTTTTCAGAATTCTGAGAATAATTTTCCCCATTTTCATAATAAGGAGAAGATTTTATAGAAGGTGATCTAAAACTAAAAGTCAAAATTCTAGCTTTTATTTGTGGAGTAAATCTTACTTCCCCTTCTCCATCTAGAGTCTGAATAATTTGATCTAATTCAGTATCCATAACGGGTCTAGGTGGAATCGCTTGATTAAGAACCCATTTGTCCGGGAATTGAATTTTTTCCCATTCGATTATTTTTATTAGCAGCAATATTAGAAGTTAACAGATTTATTTCTATCAAAGTTGTCTTACCAGGTTTGGTAAGATGTCTAGCTTTAGGAGCTAAAGTAGACAATACTTTAAAGTGAATAAGATAAATAACTGCAAAAGTCTTTGAGCCTTGCTTAAAGTTATAACCATACGTCTTAAAATTAAATGTTACTGCATCCGGTATGTTAGTATCTGTAAGAGACAGGCTAAGATTTGGATAAACATTAAAGTAAACTGGTCCATGACAAAGACTAGTCTGCATAACTTCCATAAGAGATGGTTGCCAATCTAAACACCTGACATCTCTTAAAGAGGATATAAATAAAGCATTTAACCCTTGCAAAGTAAGAGGTTTTAATGATACCTATATTAATCCGATATGGATAAATTTAGAAGCATTTTTTGCTATATATGGTTCAAGATCTTCCTCAGAAAGAAACTTGATAGAATGTTCGGTATCATTTACCTGAACAATTCTTTCCATAGTTTCAATGGCTATGGAAGACTTATAGTCAAACCAACCAATTTAATAGATTTTTTTTAGCTTAACGCTAGGAATAGTCCATTTGTTTAATTCCTCTATATCAGAGAAAAATTCTCTCATTTGAGCATTCTTGATCGATTTACCCCTTTTAAGGGATTTTTTATTAGCACCAATGGCTAATGGATTACTCATATTAATTCTTACCTTTACATAGTTAATAATAATAGTATTAATTAAGACATAAAACAAAATTCTACTAACAACATCCCAGAAATAGAGAGTAGAATCACCTCAGCCTTGAGCCTTCATGGCTCTGATACCAATCGTCAGAGGAAGACTTAAAAGCAACTCGTTTAAGCGAAAACTTAAAATCTTTTATTAATATCGATACTAAGTGATCGATGATAAGTAACACAGAGAAGCACAATGAGAAGAAGTAGAAATTTTGCAGAAATAAAAAATGCACTCCCTCACACATAGGGGACTCCCGCATATATATTACAACATTGCTTCAGAACGAAGCCAAAGCTTTACTCAGAACCATCCAGCTGTCTTCTATCGAATCCTCCTTTAGGACAAGTTGTCTTCCACCGAATCTCCTTTAGGAACGTGTAGCAAAAAAAAAAGGATGCCACCAATCAAGTAGGTAAGTGTCGGAATACTTTAATAGCTGTCCAAAGCATGATCGTCCAGTGCAACTAATAAGTGGAGAACCAACTAACAAAAGTTGCAGAAAAAACTAACTGCCCGTGATTAACGGAAGATGGGACCCACAAAAGCGAAAAAAATTATTTTTCTTCTGTGGACTGGGTAGTCATAATCCACTGATATAATTCGTCAGCTGTCATATCTTCCAGGTTGGCCTCAGAGGTATTACCTGAAATGTCCATATTAAAATTGGCATCGAACTGTGCTTTCATAAATTGAAAGCATTTCATCTTTAATTCATCCTCAGATATGCGAGAATTCTTCCTGAGTAGGGATTCCTTTAACTTGGTGATTGTATTATCATCGAAGATCTCCTTCCGTACTTTCTTGTCCATATGAGCTTCATTCTCTTTGACAGAGACAATAATTTCTATCAGTTTATCCTTTTCATTAATTCTCTGCCACCATTTCATAAAAAAAATTTGTGACAAAATAGGTATATTGTTGGAATCAAACTCACATTTAATAGTCCAATAAAATATATATGGAATCTAGAATTTAACAAAGTAATAGAATGTACTCCCCCCACCCCCCGCCCAAAAAAAAAGAAAAAGAAAAAAAGATAATCCTCTTGGCAAGGAGGATAAGAGAGAATCCAATTAGAGAATTATTCCTGAATAGGAGTGGGAAAAATTTCCTAGGTAGCTCCTAGCTTGACCCACCAGTCATAAAACCATGAAAGAATTTCGCTCTGAAGAACTTCAGGACAAATTCGAATGAACCAAGAATGGGTCCTTTGGGAATTCTCATAGTATAAGAATTTGTAAAATTCTTGTATATAATCTCAATAATTATAGCTACAAACAATAACTTTATCTTTAGAGATGTGTTGTTCTCTGTTAGGATGTAGTCCCCAAGATTGTGGTGTAAGAATATTTTTGATGATAACTTTACTGTAAGCCACTTCCAGAGAATATAGTTTAGTAGAATGTTCCACAATTATGGATTTTGTTGTGATCAAAATACCTTCATAAATGTTGACAGGTTTGCCCGTAACCGGAATAAAGCTACATTCGAGATATCGTTTATGAAGTTTCCATGGATCCTTCATAAGAGAAATATCACTCCTATCGAGTTTAATTATTTCTTCAGAATTTAGCTTCTCAGAGAAGATGGACTCGACTTCCATTACTTCTTTGTAATAAAAGGTATTGGTGTCACTATTGGCAGATTGTTTGCCTTTGGCATTGGAGCTGGATCCAGCTTCAGAAGGCCGATTGCCAATTATTTTTCGATGAGCAAAAGAGTATTGAGGACGTAACGTCCCTTTAGACCTGCCTCTTCCTTTGTCTTGGCTTGGCTGGACATATTGCTGTAAAAATTCACGAGTCAGAAACTCAGGAAGAGAATTATCCTTACCATTAATAAATTTAATATTAAAATCAAATATTGCTAATTCAGCTTGCCATCGAGCAAAAAATTATTTAGAAGCAAGATTCTTAGCATCCTTTTCAAGAACAGTTTTAGCAGAACTGCAATCTATTCAAAGTAAGAATTTTTTTATTTATTAAATCATCTTGGAATTTATGAATGCATTTGGTAATAGAAAGAAGTTCTTTCTTTATCGTAAAGTAATTAATTTGGGTATTATCCCATTTACCAAAATGGTATCTAACAAGAATACCATGACTATTATTGGGATCAATCTGTTTAAGAATATAATACCCCCATAGCCAATATTGTTGGCATCGGTCTCAACAATTTTAAACCAATCCGGTTTGGCTAAATATAAGTAAGGTAATCTTTTGACCTTTTGCTTAATAAGCTGAATAGCTTTAGTATGACTACTACTCCAAGGAGCTGGATTTTTCCTTAGTCTTTGATACATAATTTTTGTATCGATAGCAATATTTTTATAAAAGTCAGCCACATAGTTAAGGGCTCCCATAAACCTCTGTAGTTGTTTAGTATCAGTGATTTCATCAGAAAATTTGAAGCAAATTCGATACTCCTGTTAATGGGGATAATTGTGTTGTTAATAATATTATGTCCTAGAAATCGTATTTCAATTTGAAATAATTTTATTTTAGGAGCGGATATTACTAGACGATTTTTTATAGCCAAATATTTAAAAATATTTAAATGCTTAAAATGTTCTTCCATAGTATTAGAGAATATTAATATATCATCAATATATGAGAGTATAAAAGAAGAATATTGAATAAATATCTTATTCATAATATTTTGGAACTCAGAAGGAGCATTTTTTAAGCCGAAGGGCATAACATTCCATTTATAATGTCCAAATGGGACTGTGAATGCGGTTTTGTATTTATCTTTCAATTTAATTTGAATTTGCCAGTATCCTCACTTTAAATCAAATTTAGAAAAGATTTTTGTCCTAACAATTCTGTTGAGCAAATCCCTTTTGTTGGAGATTGGATATCTAATCCATTTAAGAGCAGTATTAAGGGGTTTATAATTAATAACTAACCTTGGAACCCCTCTTTCCTTTTCAGCATTATTATTGAGATAAAATGTTGTGCAACTCCATGGGGAGTAATATTTTCTAATAAGCTTCTTATGAAGAGGATCTTTGATTTCTCGTTTGTATAATTCAAGATAATTATTGTTCATTTGACAAGGTCTAGCTGTTTGATAATAAACGAAAGAAATGAAACTAGGTTTATACGAAACCCTTTCTTTGGTTTACAAACAAGAAAAAGAAGTACAATTAATCCTATACGAGGATGTTAAGTACAAAAGTTTGATTCTGGAGAAATATTGCTATAGGAGTCTGATCTGCGATCGATCACTTTGTCCCTTAGACCACACGATGATAAAGAAGTGCTGTAGAAGATGAAACAAGAAGCTTCAAAGACTGCAGAAGGTCTTGAACTCTCGTTGCAAAAGCTCTCTCTATGTACTCTCTTGACCTTGACCTCTGTGGTTCTTCTACTCAGATTTCGACCTCTTTCTTCTCTCCTCTTTTTCGACCCTGGACCTCCGTGGCCGGAGGTCTCTATTTATAGAGTTCAGCTACAATCGGCATAGAAATCGAACAACGGAGAGAACTGCACCTTTTACGCGGCGGTTACAATAGCTGCTACCCACGTATGAATGATCTTCTGAATCGGCGTGTGACGCATGTCCCATTATGAGGTAATGTGTATAACTGCTCGTCGAAGATCACAGCATGCAAGCCACGTATATAACTGCCCCTCGCGTAGAGATGGTTGGCATAAAGGCCAAATAACTGTCTCGTTGGCGTAAAAGCCAAATAGCTGTTCTGTTGGCGTAAAAGCCAAGTAGCTGTCATATTGGCATAGAAGCCAAATATCTGTCATGTTGGCATAGAAGCCAAGTAGCTGTCATATTGGCATAGAAGCCAAATATCTGTCATGTTGGCGTAGAAGCTAAGTAGCTGTCATATTGGCATAGAAGCCAAATATATGTCAAATTGACGTAGAAGCCAAGTAGGCGTAGAAGCCAAGTAGGCGTAGAAGCCCGATGCTTTGCAAATATAGCCTGATTTGGCATAATTCAAGGAGATAGCGTACAACATACTCCTATAGCTAAAAATAGCCAGGTCGGCATAATATGCGGGGATGGTGATGTGGATGTATTAGCCCTAATTATAGCTCACCCAGTCTTTGAAAATAGAACCAAATCTCGTGCATTAAATGCAGAGATCTGCCTCCATCACGCGCAATAACTGCAGAGACGTGCCTTGAGCTCTGTACGAAGGACAGCTTTTGACGTGGCGGTTGGTTTCGTCTCTTTCTGAGCGTAAAAGCTCACTTTTGCCTATGTAAAACAGGCAGCGTATCCCTTGGATGCGTAGATGACGTCTTATATCAAGGTTGGTATCACTAAACGACAGTTTGGGGCTCTGTGCAGAATCATCATAACAGCCGTCCTCTCGGTCGTCGTGCTGTACTCTTTGTCAGGAGTCAGGTTCACTGCTTGATCTGACAGGTTCATTCGAGGAATACGAAGAGATCCTCGTACAACTTCCCGCTGCATTAAAAGCAAGCAGGTTTTACGCCAAAGTGGCGATGTAACAACCTTTTTACGTTGAAGCAGTCTGGAAATACTGCATTACGCGGGCTGTTCTGGAGCTATGCTTTACGTTGAATAGCGTTGAAGCTCTGTTGTACGCCGATGGCTCTAGAGTCATGTTTCATGACACCCAATGCTGGAGCTCTGTTTTACGCGGGCTTCCTGTATATTGAGGGTTTTACGCGTATGATTCTCCAGCGTATTTTTCATGCTTCTACAAGACCCCCTTCAAAGTTTTCAAATTCCTCGTAATTTGAAACACTTTGAATGAAGCATGAAACAGTCAAGTTTGACTCGTTCCACGAGGCTGATTTCTCAGAAGATTTTTAGGAGTTTTGTTGGGATTCAGTGTGTTCTCCTCTGCCTATATAAAGGCCGATGGGTTAACTAATTCTTCCCATAATTCCTTCACCTCAAAGAGAGAGATGATTGCCGAGCTTCGTCGGATTGATTTGAGGAAGAAGAAGATCATGTTCTTCCAGCATGTAAGGAGCCGTAAAAAGAGGCGTCTTCGAGCAAATGTCCTCTGCAATGATAGATCATGGAAGAATATCATAGCTTTCTTTGCTCGGAATGATCAGCAATTTCATATGGCGATTCGTCCAGAAGAGAGGAAGGGTCGTATTAGACCACACAGCTTGCAAGTTGTATTTTCTCCCGTTACGGTGCTGGCCGAGGATAGGCAGTTTGGCCCTGTCTTCCAGTATTGAGTTGGGTTCCGAACACCCAACTCAATTTCTAGGGCATGCCTGCCATGGCGTGTGGAAGATGGGCTTGAATAATTTAGACAAGCCCAGTTGTGTATCCTCCCGCCATTTATCATTTTCTTGTTCATCGACTGTGGAAGTCGATGAACTGCTGAAGAAGACAGAAAAGATCTCCACCAATACGAGAACCTGACAGAACAGATTCTTGGCGTGATCTTAAAATGAGAAACCCTTTGTAGAAAAAGGATTTTTATCATATGTAATCATGATTAATAAAATTATCTTCTTTTATGCATCTGATGATTTGCCATATTTGCTGTGATAAAGTCTGAATAGTGTGCAGCTTTGACATGTCTGAATATTTATGCCAACTCTGATAAAAAAAATTTGAACTCGTCCCATTTTTTTACGCGTAGCAGAGGACGCGTAAAAAGCTGCTTGGCCTTTAAGTTGAAGATCCAAGCTGTCATGCTGTTTTGGACAAGGAGTAGCATAGAATTTCTGAACTGTCACTTCTCTGATAAGAAGAATTCTTGTTCAGACCATCATCTTCAAGAACGATTTCCAAAAATCCCTTGACATAGGACGAGAAACGGCTGTCAAAACTGGCCATGCTTGAACTTTTGAGAAAGGATTCTGACTGGACTTTGGATGAACTTCCAATCAACCCAAGAAGAATAGTCGTCTTCAATGCTGAACTCTGTATGTTTTGTGGCCAAGAAGGAACATCTTCTGTGTAAACCCTTGTAATTGGCCGTCTGTAGCTTTCGAGCGTAGAATCGTAGATTTGTAGCCTCCGAACGTAAAAAGCTTCTGAGCGTAAAATCATAGATTTGTAGCCTCTGAGCGTGAAGTCGTAGCTTTGTAGCCTCTTGAGCGTAAAAGCTATCGAGCGTAAAAGCATCCGGGCGTAAAACCATAGACTTATAGCCTCTGAGCGTAAAACCGTAGATTTGTAGCCTCTCGAGCGTAAAAGCTCCTTAGCGTAAAATTATAGATCTGCTCTGCGCAAATTTTTTTGAATTCGCTGACTGTCCGTCTTTCCTAAATGATAGGCTGACGTGGTCCCAAATTATAACAGAATATTAAATATCGGATTTGGTTAGGGATTCGAAGAGTTATCCAAACTCTATAAATAGTCCAAGGGCTGGAGAGAGAAAACTTTTATCTGTCTTCCCAAAACCCTTGCTTTCCAAGAACCCTTCTTCTTCTTCGTCTTTTACTCGAGAACTCAGGATCGCCATGGCCCCAAAACAGTCTTCCACTGCTAAGGGAAAGAAGGTCGTTTCCTCTTCCCGCTCCGTTGCTCAAGAGCGAGCAACTCCCATTAGGCTGAACGAGCCTCGGTCGGAACGCAGCGCTCCGCCGTCGAGCTGTGCTCCGGATATTACAGGTAGAGACTTCGGGAGAGAACAAAAATTCTTCGCACATGTTGTACGTGCACGCGCAAGGTCCTCTTTCGTACTGAGAGCCTCTTTGAGGAAGATGATGTACGGAGGGGTTTTATCATTACGCGCACACTCCTAATATGTCGGCGTAAGAACTCCAAATTTTTGCAGTCTGGCATAAAAATCCATACTGTCGAGATTTGGTATTTTACTGTAAAATTTGAATTTTACGTGCTCAATATGAAATACCGGCGTAAAAAATTCAAATTTTGTCAATCCAGCGTAAAAGCTCAGATTGTTAATTGCTGCCAACCTTGAATTTTACGCAATGGAAAATAGATTCCGACGTAAAAGCTCAAGTTTTTATAGTCTTGGCGTAAAAGCACAGACTGATAATCTTTGGAGCAAACTGCAAGAGTGTAATGTCTAGTGTAGAAACTGACTTATTCTCTTGCATTTTGTAGTGGACTTGCAGATCTCTCCATTGGCTGAAGTGATGGGCTCTGCTGCCGGGATGTTGAGCTCAAATTATCTGGAGGATTTGTCGCATGTGACATTCCCCATTTCTGGAGCCAATTACCCTGAAGAGAGGGGAATCCTGATATCATCCCAAGGAGAACGCATGCTGCTGAGTATGATCAGCGGGGAGCCCCTGACATACACAGACGGGACGGAATATAAGAAATCAGGTTTCTTATTTGAGGATGTTATTGACAAGCAATCCCAGACCAAGTCCAAGAAGGAGGACTGGATATTTACTGCCGAGGGCACGGTGATGTATTTGTCCAGTATGCCTAGAGATTACCCCATCTCTGCGTTCTTTCACGCCACCCATCCTCGGAAGATGGTGTGGATTCTGACTTCCGATCTTCACGGCCTTCCGGGGAAGATTTTATACAGCAAGGAGTATAACGGAGGGGCCTATATGAGCCATCCCTTAGTCCCTGTTATGCCCTTTAGGGGATTACTGCCGAGTAGTATCCCGAGCGAAGATACGTCGCTGATTCAGCCGGTTCAGATGTCGACCTTCTGCAACGACTTTATGGGGCAGGGAGGAATGTACCCCAGGGTCAACCCTCGGACCAGCGGATGGATTAGCCCAGTAAATCTTCGATAGGCCAGTTTGACTGCCTGGGCCCTGAAGTACTTCCAGACGGAGCTGGAAAGTATAGGCTTGTTCGTGGCTGTGAGCGCCACAAGTGTCGGGCTGCCTGTCAACCCCAACCTGTTCCTAGCCTTGATGGAGCGATATAACTCGCTCACCGGGACTTTTGCCACTCCGCTGGGGGAGTTGAGCTTAGCCCTTCACGAGATGGTAGAAATTTCAAAGCTGCCAATGGGGGACACTCCTTATGAGGAGTACGTCCCTACAAATCGGGAATTGAGGGATACAAACCCTCGGGCAGTGGCCGTATATCAGGAGCTGATGTGCCACTATCTTGCCTGCACCACTTTTTATAAGGAGCCTTCTGATTTGGCTCACATCAACAAGTGGGCCACCTATCTTTTCTTCCACCAGGCCAGATATGTCAAGCCAGACAAGGTGGTAGATAGCCAAGATAGGCCCTTGAACCTCCTAAGCATGCTGAATGCCAACACTATCGATGACCTTATTGAAGATGCAGGGGCTTCAGATCATGTTTTTGATGAGGAGGTAGGGGGTTATGCTGCAGGCACGAAAGCCTTCAGTTATATGAGGCATTGCCGCAAGCCTCTGTCAAAGGAAGCTCAATTGGCTGGCTTCCTCTTCGTCTGGCTTCGTCGCTGGGTGGTGCCCGACATAGCATCTGCAGATCGCATCCATTGCAACACCTTATGGCCTGCAGTGCGTTTGATGTTCGGAGCAAGACTCGGCCTACTTCTTGCTATGGTAGGTAGAATACAGGCAGGCCTGAGGGCCCTTACTGATGGACTGCTCCCTGATGAGACGCAGCGTAAAAGCTTTCCCAGGGTGGAATTACCATTCCTATACTTGATGGGATGGTTAATCCTTCACAATGCCCGGGTGATGTCTCCCGGTTCCGCCAGTAGTTCAGAAAATAATTTCTTGCTGAATTACAAGAATTCCTCTTAGAACGTGGCGACCGTCACAGATTGCCGGCGGGCGTTAAACGTAGCCCACAGCTGGAAGATCTTATGTATCATTCCCCCCGTACACATCAATCAACAGGGGAGGAAGCTTAAGGATGAGGGCCATGGGAGGACCATTCTTTCTCCTGAAGCCTTCTATTGGTTGGTCTGCATTAGACCTTCCCATTTGCTATACAGAAGTGATGACCACTGCTTCCTGGAGCCCTATCTGTCCAGTCGGTTCGCCAGGCAGTTTGGGTATGACCAATTGCATATGGGAAATGCCATTACTAGCTTTAAGTCCAAAGGTGGACTTATTGATGGAGCCAGAGGGTGGCGGTATTTTATCACGGGCTGCACTGGTGCAACTTTTACGGTGCCCGCGACTTCTCTTTCCATGGAGCTGCGTATGCTTCACTTGTACGCGCAGTTTTATGCATCCATCAATATCTTCCATCGCGATTTTGATATGCGTGAAAGTTTTATGATGCCTTCCTATAGGTCTACTGCCAGGGAGGATGCTCCGTCTATTTCCTCGGATGAGAATAAGGATATTGCTGGGGCAGACAAATTTTTGACGACAATACCGAGAGGCGTACTAGCTCCGCCTGCAGAGCCTCTCGTTATCTCCCATAAAAGGAAGGCTTCTGCTCCGAAAGAACCTTCTTCCCGCAAGAAAAGGATTGCCAGAGGTCTGAAAAGGTCTTCTACCAGGGAGGCTCTTAGAAGTGAGACTGTCGTCTCCCATGCTGGGGATGATTCTTTGATTATAGGTCCTTCGCCTATTAGAGAGGGAACCTCCACAGTCCCGGCTGGCAGTGATGGAGATTCTTTGCTCGAGGTCGCTGCTACTACTGCTTCCGGTAGTGCTACAAGATCGCCTTCAAGGCCGAGCATAATAAGGTTTCATATATCTTTACCCAGACCAGTAACAAGAGTAACCCCTGCCGCGTTTGTGAGTATATCCAACGAGATTCCACCCGATGAGCATCGAGTGGATCTTGGTAAAGACTTGGAAGAATACCTGCCCGTGTCAGTTGGTGCACCTCCTTCCCCAGGTATGACAGCTCGCTTTGCATCATTAAGAAATGATTTAGCTGCCCTGGCTGCAGACGCGACATATATACCATCGGCCATGGGTAAATATTGTCTTTACGCCTCTTTTAGAAAAATTAACATCAAATTGATATTAACTTTTTCTTGTCTTCTTTTCAGATGAAGACATCTACGGGGAGGGTGGAAAAGACGCAACCTTTGATTTTGTTACGGACCCGTCATATGAAGTGGCGGCGTCCGACGTTGAGGGAGCAAGTTTTGAAGATGCCCATTTATCATCCGCAATATTCTCGGATGTTGTTCTGCCAGTACCACTCCAAATAATATCAGAGGAGGATGAGCCGGTTGTCTCGACTGTGCCTCCTTTGTCGAATATGCCAACAACTTCGACCGTTGTTGGTGCCTCTACTTTTGTCGCACCATCTGCTGAAGCGACGACTGTGATGACACCCTCTGTAGTCGTTCCTGGAAGGGGATTCACCGATATTGCAGCCACTCCCAGCGTCCATTCGAATCTCGCCATGCTAGTTGAGCAGTTTACTAGCATTTTCTACATCACTTTGAAAACGCTGATATCGATGGTGCTGGAGAAGAATCTAGGCTTCGAAGCTTTGAAGATGTCCTCTAATCTTATTGTAGCACAGATTAGGAATTTCGGTGACGCTGAAAGGGCTAATACGCTAGAGCAAATAGTTAATGGTTTAGAATAACCCATTAACGATTATTTGCAACTATCTCGAGGCAGCATCGATGACTTGACTTAGGCTGAATATGAATCTCTGACTGTGCAGTTTGCTGAACAGATGGAATGCTTAAATAAATCCATCCAGACACAGCAGCAGGAGATGGATGAAGGGAAAGCCGTCTTGGAGGAGGTTATTCCTCTTCAAACAAAGTGCAAGGCCGAGCATGAGGGGAATGCAGCGAGGGTCCGCAGACTGGAAGCCAAACTCGCTCAGGCAAAGGAGTGGGCTTCTCAGTCATCGGAAGCTCTAGATGTGGTGAATGGCCGACTGGATACAGCTCAACAGAACTTGGCGCGTGCAGGAGTCGCCTGCGCCGGTTTTATCTAGGCTCGGTCTGAACTGTCCCTCCTGAGCAATGATGAGGTACAACTGGAGCGAGCTCGAGCTAACGTCTTGAACTCCAGGAATGAGAGGATGGCCGCTTTGGCATGACAGATTCGCGATTTAACTGCTCCTCCCCAATGATGTACTTCTTTGCTTTTTTATGTAATTTGCTCTTCCCGGAGATAATAAAGAAACTTCATCTGACTTTGTGGACCCATCATTTTTGAATATAAATGGTAGGCTAGGGTAAAAGTGATATCAGAGGTAATATGGACATGATATACTTTCGGTAAGCTTCAGCTGGATATATCTATTCAGAGGTTATATGGACATGATAGAATATGCTCCAACTAAGTTTGTATACAAAACACTATCAGAGGTAATATGGACGTGATAGGTTTTGAAGTTCCAAATTAGTTAAACATATCTATTCAGAGGTCATGAGAACATGATAGAATATGCTCCAACTAGTTCTTTGGACGTAGTGTTGTCAGAATGAGATCTTCACCATACTCCGTTGAGCAAAGGAGATTAAGCATAGTACCTCTTCAGGAATTTGCCGTTGATAGAAGCCATTATCAAATCTCCGTTAGGCTTGGCTAATCTGTAGGTCCCATTTGAAAACGTCGTTTCAATCACATAAGGGCCCTCCCATTTGGGCTGGAATTTGCCCTTACTCTTGTGTGTAATGATCATTGGCCTTTTCACAGCTAGAGCTAACTCGCCAACTTTGAACACTCTCTCTTTCACTTTTTGATTAAAAGCTCTGGAGATGCGCGCTTGATAGAATGCAATACGCTGTTGAGCTTGAAGGCGTTTCTCGTCTAATCCTTCTAGTTCTTGAAGCCGTAGTCGATTATTATTTTCCTGAGTCAACTCATTAGCCACTGCTATTCTGAGTGATGGAATTTGGATTTTAATGGAAAGAACTGCTTCACACCCGTAGACTATTGAGAATGGGGTATAATCCGTCGGTGCTCGTACCGTTGTGCGGTATGACCAGAGACATTCTCCTAGCTTCTCGTTCCAATCTCTTTTGTTCGAAGAGACGAACTTTTTCAAGAGTTTGATAATGGTTTTGTTGAAAGCTTTCACCAAACCATTAGCAGCAGGATTGTATGCCGTAGAGGCCATATTTTGTATCCGATTTTTATCGCAAAATCGGTGAAATGCTTGGCTGATAAATTGAGGCCCATTGTCATGAATTATCCTTCGGGGTATCCCGAAGCGATAAATGATATGATGCTTGATGAAGCTGATCACGTTGGATGTTTTTACCTCAACAAGAGGGATCGCCTCCGTCCATTTGGAGAAATAATCTGTGATGGCCAATATGAACCGATGACCTCTGGAAGAAGACGGGTGAATATGACCAATGATATCCATACCCCATGCTTCAAAAGGCCAGGATGCAATCGTAGGATGTAAATGTTCAGAAGGCTGATGTATAAAATCTGCATAAACCTGACAGGCCTTGCATCGTCTTGCATATTTTACTGCATTTGCGATCATAGTAGGCCAGTAGTAGCCTATCCTCCTGATACGATCCTGTAACTTAGGACCGGGTTGATGTGCTCCACATACACCATCGTGAGCTTCACGGATAAACTGCTGTGCATCATCATCGGAGAGACATCGTAATAGCAGTCCGTCGTATGTTCGGCGATATAGACATTGTGAAGAAGCATCAAAATAGAAGCGTAATGATCGTCTTTTGATGGATACTGCTTCTTTAGGATCCTCTGGTAAGATTCTGTATGCCACAAAATCTATAAAGGGACTTCTCCAGTCTCTCTTAGGAGGAACCATGTTCACAGCGTAGCTACGTTCTATATGAAAGTTATTTTTCACATAGAATAAATCTCTGTTAAGAAGGATCACCGAATTCTGCCTTCTTATAGGAATAGCTAGATCTGTAGCTAGGCTGGCCAGGGCATCAGCTTCCAAATTTTGAGATCGAGGCACATGCTCTAGAAAGAACCCTTTGAAGGACATGGCTATCTCGATCGTTGCTTGGTGATAAGGAATAAGGTCTGGATTTCGGACTTCATATGTTCCTCTGACATGATTGACGATCAGCTAAGAATCATCGAAAGCTTTCAAGTATTCGACATCCAATTCTTTAGCGACTTGTAACCCGATTAGCAGGGCATTATATTCCGCCATATTATTAGAGCAGGGTTCGCTAAGAGAATATGCTCGATAGATGATGAGTTTATCCGGAGTGACCAGGACAATTCCTACTCCTGAAACCATGTTTCCCTTGGGACCAGTCCTGGAGGCACCATCGAAGAATAGCTGCCAGGTAACGTCTTCCATTATGGAATTACATTCTACAACTTCGTCGGAAATGTCCTCGTATAGTTTAGAGGTTTCCGGAATTGGATGAGCCGCTAAGAAATCAGCCAATGCTTGGCCTTTGATGGACTTCTGAGGGACATACACCATATCATATGGTGTTAATAACATCGCCCAAGTCGCGAGTCGGGAATTAAGAACACTTGGCTTGTTCATCAATTCCTGAAGAGGATTGATCCTAGAGATGATATGAATAGTTTGGCCTATGACGTAATATCGCGTCTTCTGAATGACAAATATTAGGGCTAAGTATTCTTTTTCTACTGGATTGTACAGGTGTTCAGCTCCAAATATCACCCTGCTTAAATAGTAGATAGCCTGTTCATGACCCTCATCGTTCTTCTGTACGAGGAGAGCTCCCAAAGAATGATCCATTGCTCGAACATACAGCAAAAATGGTCTTCCTATGATAGGAGGCACTAGAACTAGAGGATTAGTGAGGTAGCGTTTGATATCATTAAACGCTTGCTGACAGGATTCGTCCCATATGAAGGACACACCTTTCTTCATCAGGCGGGAAAAAGGCTGACATCTCCCAGATAGGTTGGATATGAATCTCCGGATATAAGCCAGACGACCTTGAAATTCCCTGAATTCTCTTAGATTACGAGGTGATCGCTGTTGGAGGATGACCTCTTGCCTCTATCAGAGGTAGAGATCATGATTCCATTATCACGTGCCTTTCGACTATTGTCTTCGGCGGCTACCGCTGAGATGATAAATGAGGGCCAATCATGGAACTAATATGGTCCTGTGAACACCGAGATCACTGGAAGAAGGTTCTTCCTACAAATGTCCACCAATGCCGAGTCTGGAACTCCGGGAGGCATTTGCAAAGTGGATTGCCGAAAACGTTCGATGAAAGTGCGAACATTTTCTTTCTCCTTCTGCTTTACTTCGATGAGAGAGTACATAGACATGTCCATCCCTCCTTCGTAGAATTGCGCGATGAACAGAGTCTTGAAATATTCAAAGAAAATAATGCAGTTGTCCGCAAGACTATGGTACCACTGATAAGCCACTCCAGAGAGACAACCTTTAAACACTCGAGTGAGAAGGGCATCATTCCCTTGCAACAACACTGTCATCATGCTAAAGTAGTTCATGTACTAACTCGGTGACGTCTTTCCCTTAAACAAAACCATAGCCTGTGGTTTGTATTTAGGTAGGAAAGGGATCTCATCCCAGATAGCTGGGTATGGTTGGTTGATTCCCAATTTCTTGAGCTGGTCCTTATGCTTCAAGGCATCAAATTGGGCTTTCAATTCCCGCACTGCCTGCATCGGATCTTCAGCTGGTAAAGGGACCACAGAGTGGTGAGAGATTGGTTATATCGTAACTCCAACATGAGGCAATACATTCTTCGAGTTAAGAAGTTGAGGAGCCGCTGACTCTTGATCTAGAACAGGCTCCCGGTTTACGTTGGATGGTGGTAAGTCCACCCCCACACGTAGTTGAGTTAGAGTAACCGACGCTTGAGCTATTGCAGCTGCATGTTGAGTCACCATCATCTGACGCATACTCTCCATCATGGAATACATTTCTTTCAGTGATGTCTCTAATACAGCAATGCGTTGCTCAGTACTTCCTGATGGGGAAGCCTCTTTGCGTTCATCTTCAATGGCATAGACTCCCATTTCTCTGGATGTCATTGAAGGGTTAGTATAGGTCTCTGTAGAGATCGAATCTATACTTTCAGCATCTGATTCGGGAAACTGGCGACCCCCAGTGTCGAAATCAGAAGAATATGAAGCCGGTTGTCGTGACCTCGAACGGATGTTTCGAAACACCCCAGCTTCAATGTTTTCAAGGAGTTTGTCGAATCTCCTTTGGCTTAGATTTCTAGAGGGATGACGTATTGAATTTGACCTTCCTCTAGGAACGTGTGAAGCCATGTTCACTGATGCAAATATAGGCTCTTCTTCCTGGAAAGACAAAGAGTAGTTCAACCGGTCAAAAACTGACCGTTTTGCCTTAGAACAACAATAATTAACTACAACTTTATGACTATTACAACAGTGCTCCCTAGGGGGCGTAAATAGATATGTTGGAAGATCCCCTATATTTGCTCTTCTGGATCAGAAATTCACGCAAGTCAGGAGGATTAACAGAAGAAGAAGAAGGCTTGTTCCTCCTGTCTACATCAGTTGGAATGCGGATATTGGGAACCATAACTCTCTCCCTGCCACCCGTATACAGTAGTTCAGCCATGTGAGTAGCACATGATCCCTGAGGAGCATATCTATCCACAAACTGGGCCTTCTTTACGCTGAGGGGTTTGACCTGGCGTAGGCTGGAATTTCGCTCAGGGTGGCGTAAAACTGAGGAAGTCCTTAATCGGCCATCATCATCTCGCATAATCTGGAGAGCAGAAAGATTCTTCTCTTGATGGCGTAAAGGCCGGGAGGTTGGGAAATCCGCCATTTGTTTTCCCTTGCGGTGATTGCAAGGACCATCTGCTTTTCCACGGAGTG
The DNA here is from genome assembly GCA_036927795.1 of Iris macrosiphon. Taxonomy (NCBI): domain Eukaryota; kingdom Viridiplantae; phylum Streptophyta; class Magnoliopsida; order Asparagales; family Iridaceae; genus Iris; species Iris macrosiphon. The sequence continues at coordinate 313,158,041 of JAYESA010000004.1, read as the reverse complement.
AAGATGTATTTTTACACACGGAGCGCGTTTGGAATTTCTGAATTGGCGCTGAGGCATTATCAGAAATTTTGTCTGTCACGTCACAGACGGAAGACTGAATTTTATGCGCAGGGCACGGAGCAGACTTTTGGGTTAGCATTGAGGCATAACCAGAAGCTTTGTCTGCCACGTTACAGACGGGAGATAGAGTTTTACGCGCAAAGCGCGGAGTAGACTTCTGGATTAGCACTGAGGCATTACCAGAAGTTTTGTCTGCCACATCATAGACGGGAGACAAAGTTTTGCGCACGGGGAACACAGGTTGCGATGCTACAACCTTGTTGGTCGGAGAGAGAGAGTCGGCAGGAATGGTAGGGGATGTCCGGGGCATCCACACTTTACGCAATTTCCTGTTGTCTTGGACAGAGAGGGAATGAGAGTTACCCCCTGCTCGAAGCATGTCTTCGTAGGCTGATTGGTCGAATTGGACGACCAAGGTCTTCTTCATTGATCCTACTGATACAGCATCATGTTGAGCAATGGCTTTCTCGTCAGATGAGAAAGTAGTCCCCAGCAGAGTCTCCATCTTGTGTTTGATAATAAACGAAAGAAATGAAACTAGGTTTATACGAAATCCTTTCTTTGGTTTACAAACAAGAAAAAGAAGTACAATTAATCCTATACGAGGATGTTAAGTACAAAAGTTTAATTCTGGGGAAATATTGCTATAGGATTCTGATCTGCGGTCGATCACTTTGTTCCTTGGACCACACGATGATGAATAAGTGCTGTAGAAGACGAAACAAGAAGCTTCAAAGACTGCAGAAGGGCTTGAACTCTCGTTGCAAAAGCTCTCTCTATGTACTCAATTAACCTTGACCTCTGTGGTTCTTCTACTCAGATTCCGACCTCTTTTTTCTCTCCTCTTTTTTGACCCTGGACCTCCGTGGCCGGAGGTCTCTATTTATAGAGTTCAGCTACAGTCGGCGTAGAAATTGAACAACAGAGAGAACTGCACCTTTTACGCGGCAGTTACAATAGCTGCTACCCACGTATGAATGATCTTCTGAATCGGTGTATGACGCGTGTCCTATTATGAGGTAATGCGTAACTGCTCGTCGAAGATCACGACATGCAAGCCACGTAGATAACTGCCCTCGCGTAGAGATGGTTGACATAAAGGCCAAATAACTGTCTCGTTGGCGTAAAAGCCAAATAGCTGTTCTGTTGGCGTAGAAGCCAAGTAGCTGTCATATTGGCATAGAAGCCAAATATCTGTCATGTTGGCGTAGAAGTCAAGTAGCTGTCATATTGGCATAGAAGCCAAATATATGTCATGTTGGCGTAGAAGCCAAGTAGGCGTAGAAGCCTGATGCTTTGCAAATATAGCCTGATTTAGCGTAATTCAAGGAGATAGCGTACAGCGTACTCCTATAGCTGAAAATAGCCAGGTCGGCGTTATATGCGGGGATGGTGATGTGGACGTATTAGCCCTAATTATAGCTCACCCAGTCTTTGAAAATAGAACCAAATCTCGTGCATTAAATGCAGAGATCTGCCTCCATTACGTGCATTAACTGCAGAGACGTGCCTCAAGCTCTGTACGAAGGACAACTTTTGACGTAGCGGTTGGTTTCGTCTCTTCCTGAGCGTAAAAGCTCACTTCTGCCTATGTAAAATAGGCAGCGTATCCCTTGGATGCGTAGATGACGTCTTATATCAAGGTTAGTATCACTAAACGACAGTTTGGGGCTCTGTGCAGAATCATCATAACAGCCGTCCTCTCGATCGTCGTGCTATACTCTTTGTCAGGAGTCAGGTTCATTGCTTGATCTGACTGGTTCATTCGAGGAATACAAAGAGATCCTCGTACAACTTACCGCTGCATTAAAAGCAAGCAGGTTTTACGCCAAATGGCAATGTAACAACCTTTTTACACCGAAGTAGTCTGGAAATACTACATTACACGGGCTGTTCTGGAGCTATGCTTTACGCTGAATAGCGTTGAAGCTCTGTTGTACGCCGATGGCTCTGGAGTCATATTTTACGACACCCAATGCTGGAGCTCTGTTTTACGCGGGCTTCCTGTATATTGAGGATTTTACGCGTATGATTCTCCAGCGTATTTTTCATGCTTCTATATTAGCCTTTGTCGAAATATTTTTTTTCATTAAATGTTTCTTCATAAGGAAGAGAAATAATATGTTGCTTTCTATCCCAGAAGGCATTAAGAATATTACTACAAGTCTAACATATGAATCCATCTTCAACTTATTTTATTTTATTTTTAGTTTTAAATTTCTCAAGGTTGGTGAGAAGTTGATAACTGAAATTTTTTCTCTTTTATAAAGTTTATCTGATTGGTTTTCAAATTAACTTCTTTTATTTCATTCAAAATTGTTACCACATGATTAGTGATAAATTCAAATATAATATTTTTTCCCTTGTAGCAAGTAGAAATTTCTTGCTTATTTATTTCTTTTATTGGCATACGTTTTTCTAGAAAAGGAGTTCCTAGAATTACATGTTGTGATATCTCTTTTACAACTATGAAGTGTAAGGGAATGCAAACTTTTTTTTACAGATATAAACATCTATAACCTTGAAAGGGGTTGTAAGAGCTTTGTTATTAGCTGCACTCAAAGTCTGAGTAGTGCGTTCACAATACTTTAAAGGAATAATTCCTTCTTTGACATAGTTCAAATTATCTCCACTGTCAACTAGAGCAATAAGATTATAAATCAATGATTCATTATTGATAATTAGATCTATTTTTATATACCATTTATGGATAATAAAAAGATCTATCTTTGATAGAAAGGAATTATCAATGGATTTTCTTTTGCGTTTCATAGAAACAGATTAGATTTGTTGATTTAAAGTTTCATCTTCATTCTCGCTAGGAGGATCAATTATACGAGAATGTTCGTTCATTTCTCTGTTGAGAATAATTTCATTGTAGGATCTAACGTCCTGTTCAATGAGAGTAAGCCTTTTTTGAGTTATTTCATCTTTAGAATTTAACTCTTTGATTTCTTTCTTCAAAGTTTATAATTCTCTTTGAAGATCGTTAATAGAGACAGTTTTAGGATCTTTTTCTTTTCTTTGGGCTAAGACTTTTGTCATAGTATTGGGAGTGAAGCTAGGAGTCGTCTCCTTATTATTTTCTTGCAAGATTTCTATAATCTTTGCTTTCATATTTTGGCTAAGTTCATTAGTCAATAGTGACTCTAGAATTTCCTTTTTATCATGACTGGTCAATACATTAATTGAGAGACCATTCATTTCAATTATAGACTTAAAGTAATCTGCTTTACTTTTATACATGCTTTGCAATTGTAATCACTACCACAATCAGTATCATAATTCAGAGACTCATCTCTGAGATTGGATTGTTAGGGGCAAAACCCGCAAGCTTGTGGGTTGCTCGAAGTGTAGAAGATATTTTTCTGTGTCAACGAAAATATACACTTGACACTATCTCTGAGACATGATTGTTAGGGAAGAAACCCGTAAGCTTTCTCATGGAACTACATCATCAACTGGCATGCTCTACAAGTCCACTTTTGTCTGATGGGGAAGCATATCGACGGCTTGTGGGACGGCTTGTTTATCTTTCGTTTACATTGCCAGATTTGGCTTATGTTGTTCACATCTTGTCGCAGTTTATGCATGGGCCCCGGCGTGATTATTGGGATATGGTTTTAAGGGTTGTTAAATATCTAAAGGGTTGTCCCGGTCAATGCATTCTTCTTTGTTCTGACTTTGATTTGCGGCTCCGGGGGTGGTGTGATTCTGATTGGGCGAGTTATCCCATCACACGATGCTCTTTGTCTGGTTGGTTGGTTTTTCTTGGTGATTCGCCCATCTATTGGAAGACGAAGAAACAAGTAGAGTACCATGCGATGGCGGCGGTCATGTGTAAGCTTAAGTGGCTCAAGGGGTTGCTTGACAGTTTTGGGGTACAACATTCGTGTACTATAAATTTGTTTTGTGATAGTTAATCAGCTTTACATCTTACGCAGAACCCAGTTTTCCATGAGCGCACAAAACACATTGAGGTGGATTATCATTTTTTGTGGGATAAAAGTTCTTGCTGGAGTTATTCGTCCATCTCATGTAACAAAGGATGGGTAACTGGTAGATGTTTTCACCAAATCTTTGGGCAAGCGACAATTTGAGTTTCTTTTGAGCAAATTGGGCATTTATGACTTGCATGCTCCAACTTGAGGGGGGTATTGGGATTAAATTATATTTATGGCAATTAGCTATATATGATGATTAGCTATTGTAAACCCCTCAACCAAAATCTAGGTTTATGAATTTATTTAGAATTATTTTGGAATAATTCTTGGAGTTATAATTCACTACTGTGATTTTGATTCAATTGTTGCACTTTACCGTTGTTTAAATATCTAGAGCACTACACTAGTTTTTTCCTTCCAACAAATATTACACCCTTGACCTAGACAAACCAATCTTCTATTTTGACCTTTGTGTCACTCATAAATACCCTCTCTTGTGCTTTATTTTAATCGCACAACAATCTCCAGACAATATCTAATTTTAAACCCAAACTTTGCACATATGTCCATTCCAATCAAAATTGGAGACACAACATCGATCTGTTTCTTGCAACCCAATATATAACGATAATATATTCCGAGTCTACTATGTCCATGACACTTGTGTCACCCCCAATTGAGAACCCATACACTTTTAATTTATTAAAGAATATCTATGACACAATTTTTATTTATTTTGGGGCAACCGACTCAACCTAACCCAAAACTAGACCAAACATTAACCCAAATCCACACTCACACCCTCATGGCTCATACAAAATACCACACACCAATTTTTCTCACTACAACACACCAAATATGGTATTTTTCCACATCCAATCTACTTTTTCTTTTTGTGCAAGTCCTAAACTATTGGGAACTTTTGTGCAAATAACTAGCCATGTGTCCACCTCCTATTGGTTGGAGCAAATGAAGAAATCCTATTTTGAATGCTTAACCGGTCATGAGCTCTCACCATCTTATTTTGTATGATACTATGCAACCTACATTAAATTATAGCCTCTCATTCAAACCCCAACACATCTCCACCACCTATTTCTTCATGACAATATGTCACCCTCTTCTTAGGAACTGTCGGCCCTAATCTCTAGGAAAGCTCTCTCCCTCTTCATTAAATAAACCCTCTTCTCTCTCTTCCATAATTTATTACTTCATCCATCTTCTCCCTCATCCTTCTTCTCCACACCTGACCGCCACCACTACCTTCACCATCAGCCATCACCACCACCATCACCACCACCATCACCCCCTTGCTGTGCTGCTGCCATTCTTCTTCTTCTTCTTCTTCTTGATGTGATACCCCTGGCCGGAGCTCAGGCCGCTAGAGCAACACCCCCTATCACCCGAGCCTCTCCCTCTCCTTCCTCTATACTTCTTCTTATTCTCCTTCATCTCTTCTTCCTTTTATTCTACTGCCCGACCTCCCCTCTTCTCAACTCACCAACACCAACACCAACACCAACACCAACACCTTCACCATCATCCTTAATCCCTCTCCTTGCACCTCTACGAAGATCACCTCCCGGATAACCACCTCCATGACCACCACCACCATCACCTCGACCGAGCACCACCCACTTTCCCCCTCTACCTTGGCGTGACTGTTGCTGCATTTGTTATTGTTGCTACTGTTGCTGCCAATGTTGTAGCTGCTTCCACTACTGCAGCTGTCCTTCCTGCCACCCATCAGTCGAGCACCACCCCAGCAACCTGCCAATCCAGAAGAGCCTCCCCTACCACCTGTAGCCGTCGGGGATGGCCGGGCCGTTGCTCAACGAGCCCCCCATTCTCGAGCTTTCAGTTTCGATCCAGACCCGAGTGCCCTCCTTCGCGATTCAAGTTCTCCCTCTTCGCACAACGAAATCGTGAATCCAATTTCTCCGGTATACTTTCCACTTAACCTTCTTGCAACTTCTTTAATTAGAATAATTTAATTTGCATTCTATTATTAGTAATTAGAGTTCCAATTCAAAACAAAAACAATTTTATAAAATATGCAAATCTTCGATACAGAGTTTATTCCGTCAAACTAGACAACCTTGTCGCGTACCAATTGTACCGAAAGACACGTACGGTATTTTTCGATGTGTGGGCTTTGGCGGAAATCAATTCGGACTTGTGTGCGCACCGGAATCAACCCGTATTCGTCGAAAGTCTCACGTATCGGTGTTTTGTAAATTACTCCACTAGTTGATGTACGCTCGTCGGATCGCAATAAAACTTTCACCACTGGATTCGCAGCATTTTACTTGTCTCGTGACCCAAGTTTCGCCCGATTCGGAGACAGTCAAAAAATTGCCACTTTTGCGGGCCCCATAATTCGACTTGACGAGCAAATTTGTGATCGGCTCACCGGAATCCAAAACTGGACATACCGTTGAATTTGTATCATCATTTAGAACTTGTTTGACCTATAATGTGCTAAGTTTAGAGACCTTTGATCCTGGCATAATTTTTCGGTGTAAGACGGGCCCGCCTATGGACCCTGTGTTGACTAGAAACTACCATTTTGCCCCTGTGTCCAAATTGGACGTATGGATATGCTTTTTTGAGTATCTCACTCATTTTAGGACTGTTGGTGATATTTATGACAGCATCCGAAGACATCTGTTCCAGTCCCCTTCTTATGCTGCTGCTTCCTTGGCGAGTTCGTGTTCGAATCTTCACCTGGCTTCTAGGAAAGTATACATTGTCTTGTTGTACTGTTTAAATTCAGTTATTATTATATATTATGCTCTGGATATTATTTAATTGTGTGAGTCCGAGAATGACTCGGGAGTAGTCGACGAAGGCGTTGACGTTAGGACTTGTGTTCTACCTAGTGTCTAGTGGACGTACCCTAAGTTATGGAGTTATCATTATAACTCCGAGGCCTTGTCACGTATTATTTCACGTCACGGAGTGAGTTCACACAGGCTTACGCACTTGACTGGCCATCGGTGCGAGTAGCTCGTGTGATGGTACTTAGCATAGTTGTATTGCTTTAGGTGACTTGTATTATAGTTACGAGATGTTCACATCGTACTTGAGACTTATACATTGGCATTGGACAGGGAGGACAACTAGTAGGAGTATGGGACACCCACCTCTTATTATTTATGCAGATTCTGCGTTCTTCGGAGTGATACAGACGTTATTATTTATTCAAATTTTGCGTTCTTCGGAGCGATACAGATGTTATTATTTATGCAGATTTTGCGTTCTTCAGAGCGATACAGACGTTACTATATTCAGGCGCCGCATTCTTCGGAGCGTTATGGCCGTCATTACATACATGAGGGCCCTTTTTATGGGGACATATGTGTCATATCTTAGCCGGTTATGACGATTGGTGAATTACGTCAGCATGTGTCTAGCCTACACCTACCCATACGCACAAAGTTGTCCTCAAATTGCATTCACTTAGAAGGATAGTTTACCATGGTTTACTTTACTCAGTATTTACTTTATGGCATATACTTTTTTGTATCTTGTTACGTCCCTCTGAGGACCTGGTTCCCTTCCAAGTTATTTGTACAGGTTGCATGATGCTTGATCCAGTGGAGTGGTGGACATCGTTGCAGGTATCATTATATCTTTCAGCTATTACAGTCATGTACTACTTCCCATTTTGATTCTGATTTTATAGCATAGTGTTTATATGTCACGCCCCAGTCCCAAAATACCGTGGGACCGGACGCGTGGCAAAGGCCAGCAGTACGCACCAATGGACCAACTCAATATAATGGATCCATCAGGACATACTTAAGCTGTAAAACAAGTCCACGACAATCACGGCACGACTAATCTCATCCACACAAGATATAAAATATGATCCACAGAAAAATAAGAAATATAAATCATCAGCAAGTCTCACAAAGTACTCCGAGGAACAACCCGATAAATATCTAGTATAATGGTTCAACAGACCAGAAAGTAAATGACTGGAATAAATAATAATAGCTGAGCGTGATCATGGATGCTCAAGAGAAGTCTTCAGCTAAGACCTTGTCCTCGGATGGCGGTACAGCTCCTGGATTAGCTCCTGCTTCGGTCCCGTATACCTCGGGATAAATCTCGTCCTCAAATCCTGGGGACAAAATCTGGATCCAGGTCCTCAGGGGACATAGCAAGGTACAAGAAAGCTCATGCCAAAATAAATAAATAAACAGTGCAGAAATTAAATGACTAAATGAAGCAATAGGGTAAATATGTAACCAATCTAAGTGAAATGCAAGTGAGAGCAACACTAAAACTCAGGCTGAGCCACTACAAGCTCTGTGTCGGGGAGCCGGTAGCGGTAGTAACCGGTAGTGGGTCTAGCTCTGCTACGAGAGTCTACGACCTCTCAATAATAGAAGATATATATATGTAAATAGCCTGTAGCATGTGTGTCTCTCCCCACCCAATGTAACCACGCGTATCATGACCATAACGTCTCATGCCCATGTCAAGCGCGATCATAACTAATGCACAAGTCAATAAAGTATCTAAGAATATAATGTCCATGTCCTGTATCCTATACAGAATCACCACGAATATCTCGGGAAAATCCTGTCTCATGAATAGTGTCAAGTGTCCTGGGCCATAGGGTACTTGATAAGACAAGTACGAGAATATAAAGTGTCACGGATGTCCATCTCTAGATGACCGTACCCAACACTGCGTACAGTGTCGGCACCCGACTGATAATCGGATGCTAAGTACGTCACACGGTCCTAGGTTAAGCATGTACAGTAATATATATATAAAGCAAGGAAAATAGATAACTAAGCTGCAGAGTTTGGCAAGGTACACTTGCCTGATGTCCGAATACCAACAACTGTCCCTGTATCGGTGGATCCGGTAGGTACTACTCCAAAAGCTGTAATAAACATCACCACTAGTCTCAGAAGATGTCAAATAGCTAGAAATGTCTGTCCTTACGTCCAATTTGGACACAGGGGCAAAAAGGTCATTTTCGGATTAAAGCGGGGTCCCCATGTGGGCCACTTCGCACCGAAAAGCGTGTCAGGGTCAAAGGTCTCCAAATTCCGCAAACTCAGTGTCTACAAGTCAGGAACGATGACACGAACCCAACGAAACTTCCAGAATTGGATTCCGATGAGCCGATTTCAAAATCACCCGTCAAGTGGAGCCTGTGGGGCCCACGATACGTGATTTTGTCAACGTTCTCGGAATCGGACCAAACTTGGGTCACAGGACCAGCATATTGCTACGAGTCCGATGGCACAAGTTTTGTCTCGATCCGACGTGTGTACACAAAGTTACAGCGTGTTCCAGAAAGGACGGATACGGGGTGTCGTCGGCGGATACGCGTTGATTCCGGGGTGCACACACCTCCGAATCGACTTCTGCGAAATCTCACACGATCGTATCAACGTCGCACACAGTTTGGTAAAGACCACGTGCGACCAAGTCGTCCCGATTGGTGGGGCGAACTCAGTTCCGGGGTGAAACAGAGCGTTGTTTTTCCTGTTTTTGGATCGCGGTGTGCGATCACCACAGGATGCGATGCACCGAGCGGGTTCTACGGGCACCGAGGGGGTTATGCAGTCTACGCGTAGCAATTTACGGAATCGAATTTAGAGTTACGATGAGGGAGAAAACGGTACCTGTTCGGGGCCCCGTGAGTTCTGTTTTTCACGTCTCCAAACGTCCACGTCGTGTCCTGCGTCTCGAGTTGCTGGTACCGCGTGTCTGCTGCGAGTCCAGACTAAGGTCCTGATCTGGAGGGCTTCGCCGGGGGTCAGCCTCGTGGTCGGCTAGGGCTCGGCGACCGGATCTCGAGCGGCGGCCGGCGGGTCCAGGGAAAAGCACGGCGGAGGGAGATGATGGGGATGTCGGGGTCTTGGTTGGGGAAGTCGACGCCGGAGAGCGGCAGAGAAGGAGACGCGGGGGAGGTTGCTCTGTGATGGAGGTCGAAGAGGTTGCTCGAGATGGTAGGGAAAACTGGTGGCGGTCGGCGTGGCACGGAAGCCGAGGCGGGGATAGGGACGGCGAGGCAGTCGGGAACGGTAGGGAGGTGGATTCGAGGGTGCGGGGAAGCTAGGGTTCCGGTGGGGCGGACGGCTAAGGCGTTGGTAACGGGCTGTCGAGGTCGACGAAGGAGGTGGGTGGTCCGGTGAAGCTAGGGTTTCGTCGAGGCAACCGAAATCTGGAGAAGGCGGCGCTGCTCGGGCACGTATATCGAGGAAGGCGGCTGCGGCTACGCGAAGTCCGAGATGACTTAAATAGTCGCGCCACCGCCGGAAACACTGTTCAGTTGGGAATTAGGGTTTCTATCGGGTTCTCGGGTCGGGTTGGTTTGGTTCGGGCTTCGTTGGGTTCGGTTCACAATCCTATAGCTTTTGGTCCTCGTTTCGTTGCTCCGGTGTCCAATAAATTCACCGAAAAATGCCATGCGTCCGGTTCTCCATAATACACAATAAATTTTTACTTCTAGAATATTTTAACACCCATAAACTGCCCGTAAAATTCTTTAACTCATAAACACCTCGGTTCTTCATCCAAAATCCCGAAAACATCCGAAATTTTTTTATAAAAAAATTATCTGAAAAAATAGGGTGTTTACATTATAGGCCTATATTGTTCTTTTGGCCTATTCGAATGGATGTATTAGGCTGCAGACTAATGATGTACCATTCTTTCTTGATATTTATTTACCATGGATTGAGATTTAGTTTAGTTGTTAGATATTATAAATAAATATTTAGCATTGATCACTTAACTGTGGACAATGTAAGTGCACTTCGTCGAGTCCATTAAATTGGAAAGCCCTACGGAGTCATACCAGCTGGCCATTGCCATGTGTTTGGTCCTACGTATTTTGGGACTGGGGTATGATAGCTGGCTATATATATTGATTGGGGTATTGGGATTAAATTGTATTTATGGTGATTGGCCATGTGACTTAGGCTTCAAGTTGATATGTGGATGTACATATATGTAATATCATGATGAATGAAATACCTAGAATATTATCTCCTATCACTTCTTCACAAGAATATAGTAGCTTATTTTTTAGAATATATAATAAGGCTCAATTGGAGGAGCAACATGATGATCTCATCATAGCCAAGAGCTATAGCCTGGACCTCAGAATATCTACATTCAGAATGTAGGAGAACTCATTTTATAGAATAGTAAGACTTAATTTGGAGTCTCAATTTCTAGATTCTAGATTCTAGATTATATATATATATATATATATATATATATATATATATATATATATATATATATATATATATATATATATATATATATATATATATATATATATATATATATGCTCCACCCGTTGCTATAAGAGCCAACCAACCGGCGAATGAGGGATTCGAACCTTCGTCTACTCCAAGGTGGCCCGCCACATTACCTCTAGGATAATGACTTTGGTATATATATATATATATATATATATATATATATATATATATATATGAGGGATCTACATCCCCAATTTTTTGTATCCCCAAGCATCCTTATGTTATCAACCGTTGGATCTTATTTAAGTCATATAATCTTAACCATTGATTTGAATGGTTTAAATCAGCAGTTAAAATTAGATGACTTAAACAAAATTCAATGGTTGATAACATGGAGATACTTGGGAATGTAATAAAGAAAATGTGTATCTCTCCTCATATATATATATATATATATATATATATATATATATATATATATATATCCATTCATCCTATTTGGACCTCAATGTATGTTTTTTACTATTCTCATACAAACCCAACACATTCTACATTCTTTCATAATCAAATGAGAACCAACGTGAGATGCTTAGGGCTTGTTTGCTTAGTCATTATAAAGCTGCTTTCCGAGTTTTAACACAGAAAATGTGTAAAAGACTATTTGGACAAGTCAAGTCCTAAGTTGACACTCCAATTTTTTTTTTCAAAACTGTGACGTTTAAAATAAAATTTAAGAGAGAAGCTTTGAGTTGGCTTCTGAATGTGGTTTTTGAGTGTAGACCGGGGCCTACTCCCCACCAACACCCCCCTCTCAGAATTCTCTCTCCTCTCTCACTTTTTTTTCTCTTCCTTCATCTTCTCTTCATCTTCCAGATCTAGATTTAAGCTGAGTTCGACGTGGATGGCGGTGGGGTGGTTGAGCTCGGGGCCCACTACGATGCGAGATCCTCCGTCGCGAGCTCGTGGGCCTGCGGGGTAGTGATGGATGACGACAGTCAGTTTTGAGCTCTAAGGAGGAACCTTATCGTCGGTTTTGAGCTCCAAGTCCAGGTCGTTGAGCACTAAACTTCCCCGTCGTCGTCGAGCTCTAGGGCCAGGCCGTCGGTTTCAAGCTTCAGGTCCAGGTCGTCGAGCTCCGAATAACGCCGTCGTCGAGCTTCAAATAACGCCGTAGTCGTCGATCGCTAGGTCCAGGTCATCGAGCTCCAAGGAGGAACCTTGTCGTCGTCGAGCTCCGAAACCTCGCCATCGGTTGTTGTCGAGCTCTAGGACCTCGCAGTCGTTTCAAGCTCCAGGTCGTCGAGCTCCGAACCTCGTCGTTGTCGTCGAGCTCTAGGTCCAGGTCGAGCTCTGAAACCTCGTCGTTGGTTGATGTCGAGCTCCAGGTCCAGGCCGTCGGTTTCTAGCTCCAGGAAGAAACCTTGCCGTCGGTTGATGTGTTATTGTGTCGGATGATCTGGACACGATTGTGGACGGGATCAGAACAGTGACCGACGGTTGGACACAAGAACGGTGATGACCGAAGAAGTTTTGGGAGGGACACAGTTGGACACAGAACAATATGGACACAGTTAAAAAAATACTTTATAAAAAAATTTACCAAACAATTTTTTTGATTTTTGTTTTTAAATTACTTTTCAGATAAAAGTAACCAAACGCAAAGCCAAAATTTGTATACTCAGAAAATAACTTTATAACTTACTTTTAGAAAATTATTTATAGAACAAAATTGCAGAAAGCCAATCCAAACGAACCCTTAGCTACTAGCTCGGAACCAAGTCAAGAACATGTCAACTGTTCCTACTTGCATGTTTCCAGTAGGAAAAGGACCACCCCCATTCAAACAAGGCACAAAAATCCTAATCAAGATATATAAACTAACATGTTATCCCTTGATATCAGTGTGTTGGAGTGGGTGGGGTTCCCAACCTATGTAGAGAATACCTCGGAGTGCGATGAGCGACATCCGTGTGTCGAAAAAGCTCGAAAAGTGCATCGACCGCCATGTATTAGAACATTTATGGTAAGCAAATATTATATTGAATTTCCATCTTTGACTTTAATTATATATTTATGATTGGATCTTTCATATATTAACTTTCCATATAATTGGATTTCCAATTTATGGTAAGCTAATTTATGATTTGATTTTCATTGAATATATGACTAAATGTAATTGGATTTCCATAAATATTTTTTGGCTTTCTTATATAGATTTTCATATGAAAACTCTAATTCATGCAAGGGTTTATATAAAGGCTCATGCAATATACAATAACAAGAGAAAAAAATAAGAGAAACAAATGTGGCAAGAGTGCTATTGCAACTTTGTAGAGGAGAAAAAAGGATTGGAGGCCGCTTCGGATAAGGAGATCAATTTGGGGTATTTCTTATTATTTTTTTCTTCGTGGTTGTAATCTATTTTCTGTTCCAAAGAGTTGTGGTGATCCGTGTTGGATTGGTGAGGATCTTGTAGATGGTGTGTTCTCTTTATTCCATTAGTGAAGGTTCTTCAGGGTCGGACTCTGATCCCGTAGTTTTTTTAATCTGGATTTTTTACGTAACAATTACTGTATCTGCGATTTGTGTTTGGCATTTTTTGGTTTATGTGTTTTGCTTGGTTCTCTCGCAGGTACTCTCTGGTTTGGGGAACGATTTTTGTATTTCGTTCCCAATAGTGTGGTATCAGAGCCATCTTCTAAAATTTCAGAAGGGTATCAGAAGTTGACAGGCAAACCAGAGATGAAAGATGGACGCGAAGCCAGTGCGCATGATAAACCAAATCGGTTCCAATTACCACTATTGTCAGAGCAAGTCTAAGCATTGGTACCAGAACTTCGAGTGCTATCATTGTGGCAAGAAAGGCCACATCAAGCGGAACTGTTTTGCTTGGAAGAGAGAGAGAGAAGAAGGGCGACAAGGGGAAGCAAAGTGAGAACAATACAGCGGCGACCTCAGCACATGGAGGTGATCTTATCATTGTAGGTGATGCGGTAGTTATGAACCTCGCCTGCGATGACAACTCTTGGCTGGTGGACTCAGGTGCTTCAGCGCACGTATCTCACAACAGGACACTATTTGCTTCTTACACAACAGGCGACTATGGAGTGTTGAAGATGGGCAATGGAGATGTGTCGAAGGCAGTTGCCATTGGAGATGTGCATTTGAGGACAAAGACGGGTGCAGTTCTTGTTCTGAAAGATGTTCGTCATGTCCCTGATATTCATTTCAACCTGGTATCGGTTGGAAGGTTGGATGACGAGAATTTTTTTTAATCTCTTCGGGAACACTCAGTGGAAGCTTTTCAGAGGTTCGATGGTAATTGTCAAAGGAAGCAAGAGGTCTGGACTCTACTATATAAAAAGGAGCGCACATGGGGCACATGAGGTGAATGTAACTACTGATGCGTCTACCGAGTTGTGGCACAAGCGGATCAGCCACATCATCCAGAAGGGGATGAGCTACTTGGTGAACAGGAAGGTGATTCCAGGACTCAAGTCTACAAAGATGGAGAGGTGCATACACTGTTTGGCGGGGAAGCAAAATATGGTGTCTTTCCAAAGTCACCCAAGTTAAAGTAAGTTGGCGTTGCTCGAGTTGATTCACTCGAATGTCTGCGGTCCTATGAAGGTAAAATCTATTGGTAGTGCTTCTTACTTTGTAACTTTTATTGATGATTATTCCAGGAAGGTTTGGGTCTATACCTTAAAGACCCAGGATCAGGTGCTTCCCACTTTCAAGGAGTTTCAGGCCTCCGTTGAAAGGGAAACGAGCAAGAAGCTGCTATGTGTTCGGTCGGACAATGGCGACGAATATACCGATCCCTTTGATGCATACTATAGAGAGCAAGGGATACGACACCAGAAGACTCCGTCAAAGACACCTCAGCTCAATGATGTAGCAGAGCGGATAAATAGGACACTGATGGAGAGGGTACGGTGTTTGCTGTCAGAAGCAAACTTGTCGGACAGCTATTGGGATGAGGCTCTTTACATATCTACTTATATTATTAATTTATCTTCCAGTGCTCCTTTGCAGGGTCATATGCCTGACAAAGTATGGTACGACAAAGAGCCACCATAAATCACCTGCGAGTGTTTGGTTGTAAGGCCTTCGTGCATGTACAGAAGGACGAGAGATCCAAACTTGAGCTGAAGACGAGACGATGCGTCTTTGTCAGATACGGTCGGGATGAGTTTGGCTATAGACTCTACGACCCAATGGAAAAAAAGCTCTATAGAAGCAGGGATGTGGTATTCGTCGAGGATCAGACTATGACCAACACTCAGGATTCTGAGATGCCTTCTGAGGCTGAGGAATTGCCTAGTTAGAGTTATTTCGCTTCGAGTAGTTTCTATAGGACATCGCAGATGATCCAATTATGAGGGAGCCAGTACATAAAGTTGCTCCCAACCTTGATCATCAGCCTGCTGATGGTTGTCAAGGTGATCTTCAGGAGGATGAGCATGCCGAGGAGGCAATTCCTGAGGAGGCTGTTGGTATACAGCCAGCACAAGTGGTTCCATTGAGGAGGAGCGATAGAGAGTGTCGAACAACTATGAGATATTCACCGGGTGAGTATGTGCTACTGACTGACGGGGGAGAAGCCAAAAGTTTCGTAGAGGCTATGGAAGATGAACACATGCAGGAGTGGATGGAGGCCATACAGGAGGATCTTATTTAAGTCATCCTTATGTTATCAACCGTTGGATCTTATTTAAGTCATATAATCTTAACCATTGATTTGAATGGTTGAAATCAGCAGTTAAAATTAGATGACTTAAACAAGATCCAATGGTTGATAACATGGAGATACTTGGGAATGAAATAAAGAAAATGTGGATCTCTCCTCATATATATATATATATATATATATATATATATATATATATATATATATATATATATAAACTCATGGGTCTATATCTATTCATCCTATTTGGACCTCAATGTATGTTTTTTACTATTCTCATACAAACCCAACACATTCTACATTCTTTCATAATCAAATGAGAACCAACGTGAGATGCTTAGGGCTTGTTTGCTTAGTCATTATAAAGCTGCTTTCTGAGTTTTAACACAGAAAATGTGTAAAAGACTATTTGGACAAGTCAAGTCCTAAGTTGATACTCCAAATTATTTTTCAAAACTGTGACGTTTAAAATAAGATTTAAGAGAGAAGCTTTGAGTTGGCTTCTGAATGTGGTTTCTGTGTAGACAGGGGCCCACTCCCCACCAACACCCCCCTCTCAGAATTCTCTCTCCTCTCTCACTTTTTTTCTCTTCCTTTATCTTCTCTTCATCTTCCAGATCTAGATTTGGGCTGAGTTCGACGTGGACGGCAGTGGGGTAGTTGAGCTCGAGGCCCACTCCGATGCGAGATCCTCCGCCGCGAGCTCGTGGGCCTCCGGGGTGGTGATGGACGACGACAGTAAGTTTTGAGCTATAAGGAGGAACCTCGTCGTCGTCGAGCTCCGAAACCTCGTCGTCGGTTTTGAGCTCCAAGTCCAGGTCGTTGAGCACTAAACTTCCCCGTCATCGTCGAGCTCTAGGGCCAGGCCGTCGGTTTCAAGCTTCAGGTCCAGGTCGTCGAGCTCCGAATAACGCCGTCGTCGAGCTCCGAATAACGCCGTAGTCGTCGATCGCTAGGTCCAGGTCGTCGAGCTCCAAGGAGGAACCTCGTCGTCGTCGAGCTCCGAAACCTCGCCATCGGTTGATGTCGAGCTCTAGGACCTCGCAGTCGTTTCAAGCTCCAGGTCTAGGTCGTCGAGCTCCGAACCTCGTCGTTGTCGTCGAGCTCTAGGTCCAGGTCGAGCTCTGAAACTTCGTCGTTGGTTGATGTCGAGCTCCAGGTCCAGGCCGTCGATTTCTAGCTCCAGGAAGAAACCTTGCCGTCGGTTGATGTGTTATTGTGTCGAATGATCTGGACACGATTGTGGACGGGATCAGAACAGTGACCGACGGTTGGACACAAGAATGGTGATGACCGAAGAAGTTTTGGGAGGGACACAGTTAGACACAGAATAATATGGACACAGTTAAAAAAAATTACTTTCTAAAAAAAATTTACCAAACAATTTTTTTGATTTTTTTTAAATTACTTTTCAGATAAAAGTAACCAAACGCAAAGCCAAAATTTGTATACTCAGAAAATAACTTTATAACTTACTTTTAGAAAATTGTTTATAGAACAAAATTCCAGAAAGCCAATCTAAACGAACCCTTAGCTACTAGCTCGGAACCAAGTCAAGAACATGTCAACTGTTCCTACTTGCATGTCTCCAGTAGGAAAAGGACCACCCCCATTCAAACAAGGCACAAAAAGCCTAATCAAGATATATAAACTAACATGTTATCCCTTGATATCAGTGTGTTGGAGTGGGTGGGGTTCCCAACCTATGTGGAGAATACCTCGGAGTGCGACGAGCGACATCCGTGTGTCAAAAAAGCTCGAAAAGTGCATCGACTGCCATGTATTGGAACATTTATGGTAAGCAAATATTATATTGGATTTCCATCTTTGACTTTAATTATATATTTATGATTGGATCTTTCATATATTAACTTTCCATATAATTGGATTTCCAATTTATGGCAAGCTAATTTATAATTTGATTTTCATTGAATATATGATTAAATGTAATTGGATTTCCATAAATATTTTTTGGCTTTCATATATAGATTTTCATATGAAAACTCTAATTCATGCAAGGGTTTATATAAAGGCTCATGCAATATACAACAACAAGAGAAAAAAATAAGAGAGAAAAAATGTGGCAAGAGTGCTATTGCAACTTTGGAGAGGAGAAAAAAGGATTGGAGGCCTCTTCGGATAAGGAGATCAATTTTGGGTATTTCTCATTATTATTTTCTTCGTAGTTGTAATCTATTTTCTGTTCCAAAGAGTTGTGGTGATCCATGTTGGATTGGTGAGGATCTTGTAGATGGTGTATTCTCTTTATTCCATTAGTGAAGGTTCTTCAGGGTTGGACTCTGATCGTCCCGTAGTTTTTTTAATCTGGATTTTTCACGTAAAAATCATTGTGTCTGCGATTTGTGTTTGGCATTTTTTGGTTTGTGCGTTTTGCTTGGTTCTCTCGCAGATACTCTCTGGTTTGGGGAACAGTTTTTGTATTTCGTTTCCAATAGTGTGGTATCAGATCCATGTTCTAAAATTTCAGAAGGGTGTCAGAAGTTGACAGGCAAACCAGAGAGGAGAGATGGACGCGAAGTCGGTGCGCATGATAAACCAAATCGGTTCCAATTACCACTATTGTCAGAGCAAGTCTAAGCATTGGTACCAGAACTTCGAGTGCTATCATTGTGGCAAGAAAGGCCACATCAAGCGGAACTGTTTCGCTTGAAAGAGAGAGAGAGAGAGAGAGAGAGAGAGAGAAGAAGGGCGACAAGGGGAAGCAAAGTGAGAACAATACAGCGACGACCTCAGCACATGGAGGTGATCTTATCATTGTAGGTGATGCGGTAGTTATGAACCTCGCCTGCGATGACAACTCTTGGCTGGTGGACTCAGGTGCTTCAGCGCACGTATCTCACAACAGGGCACTATTTGCTGCTTACACAACAGGCGACTATGGAGTGTTGAAGATGGGCAATGGAGATGTGTCGAAGGCAGTTGCCATTGGAGATGTGCATTTGAGGACAAAGACGGGTGCAGTTCTTGTTCTGAAAGATGTTCGTCATGTCCCTGATATTCATTTCAACCTGGCATCGGTTGAAAGGTTGGATGACGAGGATTTTTTTTAATCTCTTCGGGAATACTCAGTGGAAGCTTTTCAGAGGTTCGATGATAATTGTTAAAGGAAGCAAGAGGTCTGGACTCTACTATATGAAAGAGAGCGCACATGGGGCACATGAGGTGAATGTAGCTACTGATGCGTCTACCGAGTTGTGGCACAAGCGGATCAGCCACATCATCCAGAAGGGGATCAGCTACTTGGTGAACAAGAAGGTGATTCCAGGACTCAAGTCTACAAAGCTGGAGAGGTGCATGTACTGTTTGACGGGGAAGCAAAATATGGTGTCTTTCCAAAGTCACCCAAGTTAAAGTAAGTTGGCGTTGCTCGAGTTGATTCACTCGAATGTCTGCGGTCCTATGAAGGTAAAATCTATTGGTGGTGCTTCTTACTTTGTAACTTTTATTGATGATTATTCCAGGAAGGTTTGGGTCTATACCTTAAAGACCCAAGATCTAGTGCTGCCCACTTTCAAGGAGTTTCAGGCCTCCGTTGAAAGGAAAATGAGCAAGAAGCTGCTATGTGTTCGGTCGAACAATGGCGATGAATATACCGGTCACTTTGATGCATACTGTAGAGAGCAAGGGATACGACACCAGAAGACTCCGCCAAAGACACCTTAGCTCAATGATGTAGCAGAGCGGATAAATAGGACACTGATGGAGAGGGTAAAGTGTTTGCTGTCAGAAGCAAACTTGTCGGGCAGCTATTGGGATGAGGCTCTTTACACATCTGCTTATATTATTAATTTATCTTCTAGTGCTCCTTTGCAGGGTGATGTGCCTGACAAAGTATGGTACGACAAAGAGCCATCATACAATTACCTGCGAGTATTTGGTTGTAAGGCCTTCGTGCATGTACAGAAGGACGAGAGATCCAAACTTGAGCCGAAGACGAAACGATGCATCTTTGTCGGATACGGTCGGGATGAGTTTGGCTATAGACTCTACGATCCAATGAAAAAAAAGCTCTATAGAAGCAGGGACGTGGTATTCGTCGAGGATTAGACCATGACCAACACTCAGGATTCCGAGATGCCTTCTGAGGCTGAGGAATTGCCTAGTTAGAGTTATTTTGCTTCGAGCAGTTTCTATAGGACATCATAGATGATTCAATTATGAGGGAGCCAGTACATAAAGTTGCTCCCAACCTTGATCATCAGCCTGCTGATGGTTGTCAAGGTGATCTTCAAGAGGATGAGCATGCCGAGGAGGAGTTCCTGAGGAGGCTGTTGGTATACAGCCAGCACAAGTGGTTCCATTGAGGAGGAGCGATAGAGAGCGTCGAACAACTATGAGATACTCGCCGGGTGAGTATGTGCTACTGACTGACGGGGGAGAAGCCGAAAGTTTCGTAGAGGCTATGGAAGATGAACACATGCAGGAGTGGATGGAGGCCATACAGGAGGAGATGAATTTCTTGGAGGCTAACTTTACTTATGATCTGGTGCGGTTGCCAAAGGGCAAGAAGGCTTTGAAGAATCGATGGGAGTTCAGAGTGAAGCAGACAAATGATGCTACTCGCCCTCGATACAAAGCGAGGCTGGTAGTTAAAGGCTATGGTCAGCGAAAATGCATAGATTATGATGAGATCTTTTCATCAGTCGTCAAGCAGTCGTCTATTCGGGTGGTGCTAGAATTGGCAGCCAGTTTTGACTTGAAGGTCGAGCAAATGGACGTGAAGATGGAATTCCTCTACTGTGATCTTGAGAAGGAGTTGTACATGGGGCAGCCAGAGAGATTCTGTGAGAAGAGAAAGTTACACTTGGTCTGCCAGTTGAGGAAGAGATTGTATGGTCTGAAGCAGGCTCCGAGGTAGTGGTACTGGAAGTTCTAGTCATTTTTGGGGGAGCATGGTTACGCACGGACGACGTCGGACCATTGTGTATTTGTGAGGTACATTGCCGATGATGAATTCATTATTTTACTGTTCTATATTGATGATATGCTACTGGTGGGTCAGAAAACTACTAGGATAGCGGAGTTGAAGAGCCAACTGGGCGCGGCCTTCTCTATGAAGGATGGACGCAGTGAAGACTATTCTTGGGATGGAGATCAGCCGAGAGAGAGAGTCCAAGCTGCTACACTTGTCCCAAAAGAAGTACATTCACCGGGTACTTCAGCGTTTCCGGATGGACGGATTGAAGAAAGTGAGTAACCCCCTTGCGGCTCACTTTAAATTCACTGAGGAGTAGTGTCCATCTACCGAGGATGAGAAGGAAGATATGGAGCGGATTCCATATGCCTCAGCTGTGGGGAGTCTTATGTATGCTATGGTGTGTACGAGGCCAGACATCGCTCATGCAGTTGGCACAGTTAGCAGGTATACTTCCAATCCTGGAAGGGTACATTGGAGTGAGGTCAAGTGGATTCTACGATATCTACAAGCACTGCCGATTGGAGTCTTCCTTTTGGTGGTGACGAGCCGAAGCTGGTTGGGTATACCGGCGCTGATATGGCTGGAGATGTAGA
Source organism: Iris macrosiphon (assembly GCA_036927795.1). Lineage (NCBI taxonomy): Eukaryota > Viridiplantae > Streptophyta > Magnoliopsida > Asparagales > Iridaceae > Iris > Iris macrosiphon. The sequence goes on along the minus strand of JAYESA010000004.1, from coordinate 313,136,565 downwards.
CACGAGGCGATCGACTTCGGGCTATGTAATGATGTTTGCTGGTAGAGCGGTATCGTGGCAGTCATGGTTTTAGAAGTGTGTTGCCTTGTTGACGACAAAGACAGAGTACATTGCGTCGACAGAGGCTTGCAATGAGTTGTTGTGGATGAAGAAGCTGTTGTAAAAAATTGTGCTAAAGTAAGAGCAGTATCCTTTGCTTTGCGATAGTCAGAGTGCTATTCACCTTGTGAAGAACCAGACATTTCATAGCCGGTCCAAGCATATTGAGACCCGGTATCATTGGATACGGGATGTTGTGGAAAAGAAGGAAGCGACGCTTGAGAATGTTCATACAGATGACAACGGAGCAGACATGTTCATAAAGATTCTTCCAAGGAAAAAAGTTTGAATACTGCAGGCGGATCGTCGGTATTACGACCCCCTCCACATAATTGTGAAGAAGGAGATTTGTTGGAGTGGGTGGGATTCCCAACCTATGTGAAGAATATCCTGGAGTGCGACGAGTGGCATCCGTGTGTCGGAAAAGCTCGAAAAGTGCATTGAGCACAGTGTATTTGAACATTTATAGTAAGCAAATATTATATTGGATTTTTATCTTTGACTTTAATTATATATTTATGATTGAATCTTTCATATATTAACTTTCCATATAATTGGATTTCCAATTTATGGTAAGCTAATTTATGATTTGATTTTCATTAAATATATGATTGAATGTAATTGGATTTTTATAAATATTTTTTGGCTTCCATATATAGATTTTCATATGAAAATCCTAATTCATGGAAGGATTTATATAAAGGCTTATGCAATATACAACAACAAGAGAAAAAAAAAAGAGAAAAAAAAAGGTGACAAGAGTACTATTGCAATTTTGGAGAGGTGAAAAAAATAATTGGAGGCCGTTTCGGAGAAGGAGATCAAATTGAAATATTTCTCATTGCTTTTTTTTCTTCGTTGTTTTAATCTATTTTCTGTTCCAAAGAGTTGTGGTGATCCGTATTGGATTGGTGAGGAGCTTGTAGATGGTGTATTCTCTTTATTTCATTAGTGAAGGTTCTTCAGGATTGGATTCCGATCGTCCTGTAATTTTTTCCATCTGAATTTTTCACGTAAAAAATATGTATGCGATTTGTGTTTGACATTTTTTGGTTTGTACATTTTGTTCGGTTCTCTCGTAGGTACTCTCTGATTTGAAACAGTTTCCGCGTTTCTTTCCCGAAACAATGGACTCATTGGTGTCTCTGGCCATTGCAGGTGGCTTGACGCTCAAGACCCAGTAGATACAAAGACTTGGGCAGAGTGCTAACAGGAACACGTCGAAGTAAGCTCATATTTTTCTACAATTGACCCAGCAAACATCAATCATGGTTAGCTACAGATCCTAGTGATACTAAAATTTAATTACATGAACAAGAACACTAATTAAGATCCATCAACAAAACCTCATTCTTCATTATATACGCAACTACTTATTCTAGCAAATGTAGAGGAAGAATGCCCTGCCAAGTAGCATGACAGGACTGAGGACTTTGTTATTTGGAACTCCCCATCCCATATTCTCTCTATAGTTACCAGAAAACACTCAAAACTACCTCCAATCTGCAGCAATCCTAACATGACAATACTGGAAACTTCTAATGAGAAACTAAATGAAATTACACCACAAAAATGTCTGCAAACTAGGCCAACTAAAAGCACTTTCTACTAAATCCATGCATCACTCCTTAAAATCATCCTTGTCATCAGCTGGAATAGTCATATTCCTCCAGAAAACTGCGAGAGCACTTCCACCGAGCTGTCAGAAGAGGGAAAAAGTGTCAAATTAATGTATGAAAAAGTCCAATAATGATCAATGATTTTCCATCACTTGATTAAGCAGATATTTTGTCTAGTGTAAGTCCATGTCATCGGTTTATAAAAAAATTACTAATCAAAATTAGATAAGACTTTTTCTTTTCTTTTTTTTCAATTTCTAAAACACGTCACGGAGATATAGTTTCAATTTTAAATATATATTCATGATTAATGAGGATCAATAACAAGCAAGCAACACTGAAAGCTGTATAGACAGATCTTTCTATAATAGTTTAAGAGTATAGACTACATGACAATATAACACAGCTTGTTAGTAAGTCATACCGCCATGCAAACAACACTGACAGCTGAAGGAACAGCTACAAGAGGATTAGTGAAATGCTTCTGTGCAAGGATAAACCCAAGTGCAGAGCTCTGTACAAAAGAAACACATTAGTATCCAAATACTAAAAGAATATAATATACTATTGCTTGCCTCATGAAGGAAAGAAGCATATTACTCAAACATTGGATTTGCGAGAAATAGGTATATATAATTGCTTCATCATGCAGGACAAGGAAGAAGAAAAGCAAATATGTGTATGTTCGTAGAAACAAGGGCGTAACTACGGTTGGGCTAGAGTGGGCTCCAGCCCACCCTAAAATTTTCAATTTTTTTGTTTTTTATATAGTATAAAACATAATCCAATTGTTTAGCCCACCCCAAGCACAACATAGGTCAGAACACTCAGTAAAAGGCAGAAAAATTTAACCGTAGAAATTTTACAACATGTAGGTAGATAGAAATCTCATAATATGGAGCTGGGTAAAAACCTCACCACGCCAATTACATGGGTGGCCCTCTTATTTATAAAAGACAATAGTAACAATAAAATAGAAACAAAACAACCAAAATAACAACAATATAATCAAGGAATTTTATCCTTATCCATGATTATTGAGGTGTATGAGTTGAGATTTGAATTGATAAGCCCGAACTTAAATTTGTAACTGGCTTGATCTTCTAACAAAGAACCACAATCTGTTCTGATCCACGAATGGGTATATGGATCAGAACATCAAATTTATAACAGAAGGTATCCAGAACCCACATTAAAATGTCATAACCCAACTTAAACAGGGATATGGCGTGGCATGACCACAAGCCATTTACTTCTATGATAAACGTCAGTGCAAGTTAAGTCATGAAAAGAATTTTATGGCGTAGCAACAGTAAATGCCAAAGTTGATCATCGACAAACTAACTATTCATGGTCTCTTTGCAATATCTTGCCACTTTGGAATGTTTTATATCAAACCAATGCTATATTAAGTGATTCAATAATGCGCTTGGTCCAGGACTGCTTAGTGATTAATAGGAACACAGTCAATCCATACAATTTGCAACAACATGCATGTATTGCTTAATCTGTCACCTAGTTAATTGGATTAACAGATAAATTAGTCGGCCTATTAATCACTGCTAAGAATTTCCAAATCAAAATTGTTGAGAAGATGTATTAGAGTTACAGAATTCAAATGTTTAATGAATATTCCACAAAAATCAATTTCTTCCAGCATTCTCTTAGGTATCTCTAAGGCCATTTATGCTTTTGAATTATGAAAATAAAATTTCCAATCATTTATCAAGAACTGTCTTCTGTTTAGCAATCTGACTTGACTAATCAGATGAATGTGCAACACGAACCAGACAAATGATCAGCTTGTCTTGGTTGAAAGAAACATTCTGCGACAAGTGCAAGAAGGAAATTTTATTTCACTGAGGAACCGAAAGAGAAGATCAGATATTATGTTAGCCCCCATTATTACAGCATTCATAGAAGACATCCAAGAGAAATGAACTGGGCCACTACCTGGGAAGCACGAACACTCCAAAAATGTGGCCGTGTCGTGTTGGGGCACGTATCAGACACTCCAAAATACACTAGTACATACCAAGATAGGTGTCATATCCATGTCTGCCTGTCCTTACCATGTCCATGCGACACAGGCCACTACTTGTAGCTCATATGTATAAAGGATTACACAAACGACAAATACAAAAGGACCACACATATATCTGAGTTGATGTCCACAAGTACAGTATCTAAGATTTCTTTAGGCGGATATGAATATAATATTACAGGAGAGAGGATTTGTTGGTTTTGATTGGGCTTAAATTCTTTATACCCGTTTTTGATCCTACCCTTGCTGTAACAAGGCTATTGGCAGCAAAATATAGACCGAAGATTGCTAAAAACATAGGGTAACAGAAAAATTCATGATTTAACCCTGAAACAAAAGCCTTTGGAAAATGGTGAACCGGATACTTTAGATTAGCATCATTGGCCATAACAGATCAGTGACCCCGGCAATTATTGTGACAGTTGAATAAAGAAAAAGTAGGTTTCTGCCAAACCAAAGGCGAGATAGTGTTTCCCCTTAAAAGTTAAAACTGTCTTTCATTTTTGGGTGAACAAGTGTCAATCAGATTGCAAAGTTTCACACAAGAGGCACATATTATAGATAATTTACTGACAGTGAACATAAATACCATAGTTTGCAGTATCGGAATCCGATACGGTTGATACAAATACGGTTTGGCATATCCCGATCCGATACTGACCGATACCCGATACTGATCGATACCGACATTGTCACGTCCCGATCCCGCAAAGGTCGATCGTCCTCGCTTGGATCCTTTGCGGAACCGATCATTCTCGCTTGGGACGTAATGTCGTGCGAGCCTGGAGTTGCGCTCGCACAAGACAGGAACATGCAATGATAAAAATTCATTTGAAACACAAGTTAGAAAATACATTCACAGAGAGTTGAACACAGAGTATAGGAAGAAACATATTTTTCATTGATTGAAATCCACATAGAGTTTACATTTGATACGGCTCTCGGCTACATTGATTGCATTACGAAAGAAAACTCAAAAGGCAAGGCGCTCCATTAGATAATCTTCGAGGTCCCGTGCATTACGCCCTTGTATAGGTTGAAATCCATGCCTCCAAAATGAACTGACTTCAACTGTACTTCAAAATAGAAAGCTTCCAACGCCTTCTCGTCTATCCACTAGCGTTGCATACCCCAAGTACCTGAAATGGTATCCACAAACGTGGGTCAGTACTCAGTTGTACTTGTGAGCAGTGTTCACCATTAAATTCAAAAGTCTTTAAGAAAGAACTTGATTTAATTAACAAACGAAAAGAGAGTACAGAGAGGAGTCCTAAACAGACAATCTAAGTACAAATTGTGTTCTGGGGGGTGACGATGGAGGATTAGGAGTGTAGCAACTCTCTTTACTCCGTGGACAATCCGATGCGGAAGCTCTTCTCTCTTACTCGAGTGTAAATTTGCAGATAGCCCACCTACCTTTTGTATGGGTGTTGTACCCTGCTATTTATAGCCATCCCGGGCGCACATATGTTCAGCCGCATGGATTTTGGAGGGTGCCACGTGCCCCTTCGTAACAGGTGCAGGTTACCCTGTAACCGTGAGCAGGTCGAGATGCCACGTGGGCGCTTGTTGAATTTTTTCTTGCTGAAGATCTGATTGATTCTCGTCCTTCGTAGGCGTGACTTGGACAGCTTGACACAGTCTGCACTTGGTTGGAGAGAATAACTCTTGTCGTAACAACAAGATCTGATCTTCATGGGGTCTGAAACACGTGGCCAGAGACGCATGGGACGCATGGAGTCTGGGACGCATGGGGCCAGAGACGCATGGAACGTATGGAGTCTGGAACGCATGGGACCAGAGATGCATGGGACCGCATGGATTTTGGGACGCATGGGACCAGAGACGCATGGGGCCGCATGGAGCATGCAACGCATGGGACTAGGGATGCATGGAGTCTGGGACGCATGATTCCCTTGTTGTGCTATCTACCAAGGTTCAAAGTATCGGTATCGGAATCGGTATCGGACCATTCCAATGAGTATCGGTATCGGCATTATCGGTAGTATCGGCGGTTTCGGATCAGGGTATCCGATTTTTTGGTATCTAAAAACAAACAACTATTAGTAAATTATTAACATTTTAGAAAATATATTTTATGCATTTATGCATAATTTAAAGTATTTTTAGTGTTGTTTCTTATTATTTTTGAAATTGAATGAAATAATAGTCACCATTGTCGATTGATTTATATGCGATAGATAAGTTTTCCTCATTTATATGCTTTTACAACCTTAGTATGCTTTTACACCCTTGCTAATTTGTCTTTTTTAATTCATTTTTTTTGCCGAATTGATCGGAAAAGAGACCTCTAATGTTGGTATCGGTCGGTATCGGGTATCGGTCGGTATCGGATCGGGACATGCCAAACTGTATCGGTATCGGCCGTATCGGATCGGTATCGGCTGATACTTCAAACTATGCTATCTACTTGGCGTTGCACCTCCATCGAGAGTGAAATTATGTACTGACGTGAGACTTTTGTCGTTTAGTGTGTTCACGTCTTTTGAGGAAATTAGTAAATCCTTTTCGTCAGGATTCTATGTCAGAGACGATCATGCTGACGGGATGCAACGTTAGGTCCTTATACGGCCAAGCTGCTTTGGCTGATTGGGGACGCATGGATGTCATCCTTGTTTGGGTCGCATGGTGACTCTTCGGCCTGATTTGAGCCTCCTTTTGGGGGCGCATGGTTGTTGGCTTGTTGGGCCGCAGGGAGACTGTAATCTGATCTCTTCTGAGTTTTCGTGTTTGGGATGCAGGGTCGCATGGCTGCATATTTTTCATGCTTCTACAAGACCCCCTTCAAAGTTTTCAAACTGATAAGTTTGGAATACTTTGAATAAGAAGCATGGAGGTAGAAGTACTTTTGGCCGCATGGCTGGAAGGTCGCATGGACGTTGGGTCCGCATGGTCGTAGGCCGCACAGATGAGTGTTTCCAGACTGTCACATATCCATTTAATGTAGGATTCGATCCTCGGAGAGATTTCTTACGATTCTGAGCCATCTCAAGACGCGGAGCCCGAGGCGACTGTTCACTTCTGGGTGACGGCGGATCGAGACTTCAAGCACCATTCTCATCCTAGGTTTCCACGTGAATCAAGGCAGTTTTGGGCTATAAAAGAGGGGAAGTCGGAAAATAGGCTTTTTGCTAATTTTCTTCCTCCCTTGTTGTGATTTCTCTTGTGTTCCTCGTCGACGACTGCCATGGCTTCTCAAACTCCTTCCACTGCTGCCAAGGGCAAGGGTCTAGCTACTGAGGCTTCGGTCCCGAGGAAGAAGAGCACTAGCTAAGGGAAGATTCCCGCCTTCGGGAGCATCTCCTTGAAGATTCCTTCTGACGTGCAAAAGCCCGTCAAAGGTTGGGTTCCCTCCGGGGACGACGACAAATGAAAACCTCAGACATTGCTTATATAGTTCGTCGCATGGATGAAGAGACATGCGCAGCCTTCTCCCGGGTCTCGTCGCATGAGTGAACAGACCTCTGACACGACCTGTCGCATGGATGCGAGGTTCTGCGATGCGCAGCCCGTGTATCTGTCACATGGGTGATAACCCTGCTTTGCGCAGATCTAGTCTGCGCCTTGTGTGGGTGACACATGACTTTTTGTTGCGATACTTTGGCACACGTGCTAATTTGCGCTTCTTTTAGGTTCTTTGTAGTAAGCTTGCCCGCTACTCCTTCTGGTGAGTTGATTCTTAACCCTGAGCGGGTCCCGTTGAGCATGAACTCTACGAATTTGACTGCCTCCGTACAAGTCCAACTGGATAGGGATTTCTCGTCCGAGAGGCAAGAGCTGATTGCCGGCCAGAGCGATTTTTACCTTCAAAGCCAGATGAATGCAGGGAAAAGTGCTGCTGGACAGGATCACTTTTTCAAGAAATCCTTCTTTCTTTTCGGAGATGCGATGACTACCTCTTCTTCAGACTTGGGGAAGTCCAAAGAGAACTGGACTTTCACCCATTGCGGGGCCGCTTTCGAGCGCCATATGTCTCTGTCGGACTTCCGCGTAGTAATGAGCCGGAGGGAGATGAACTGGAACCTGACACCAGAGCCACGGGGGGCCCTCCTTGGTATCATCCGGTACGGATCGAATATGAGCAAGGGGACTTTCTTTTGCCATAAGGAGTCATCTTCATACTCTTCTCTCGGGTTGGCACCGGGGGTTGTCAGAAGCGACTTAGGGCCAAACCTTTACGCTTACGCTGCGGACACGTTCCTCCACCAAGTGGCCAAGAAAGGGAGTTATCCTTCTGGTCAATTAAGGACTCTTGGTTGGGCCCATTTCAGTCCCTCGTGGTGTCGGTTGACCCGATGGGTGCTGAGGTGCTATGAGCGGAAACTACGGGGCGCCAATATCTTTCATGCGGTGCGAGGCACCTGTTATGGCCTGGAGATAAACCGTTGCCTCTTTATCGTCTTGATGGAGATGTATAACTGCCATACGGGAACTTTCTTCACGCCTGGTGGTGAGATGAGGCTCGCTTTGCATGATATGAATTCGGTGTCGAAACTCCCCTGGGGCGATGTGCCTTACGAGGAATATGTTCTAAGTAACAGCAAACTAGGGGACCTCGAAAAGGAGGATCCGGAGCTCGTAGAAGTGTACGCGGAGCTATTGTGCCATCATAGTATCTGCTAGAGAATGTATAAGGAGGAGAAGCCGTCCGAAGGGGACATCCCCCATATTACTGTATGGACGCACTATCTTTTTCCGGAGGAGCCTGAGTCGAACGAAGTTTATGTCCGTGAGCCGCAATCCCAAGAGGATGTCGTGGCATTGATCCAGAAGTATCGCGAGGCGTCTATCGCTCGCAATTCGTCTGCCGAGAGCAAGGAGTTGAGCTACTTCTTCATGGATACCTACGAGATATCTGAGAAGGCACTTCTAGCGGGATATCTGATGATCTGGCTACGCAGCTGCGTGTTTGCGGGTGGTTCGGACTCAATTGAGAGAATCAGTCGTAATCTCATTCTCCCGGCCGTACGGCCGGCTTTTGGCCATCCTCTTGCGCTGCTACCCGCGATGGTCTGCTGCATCCACCGCGGTCTCCGACATTTTGCTCCAAGGTGAAGCACCACAAAGGGGTTGGAGAGTTCAATAGGGTAGAGTTACCTTATCACTACTTGATGGGTTGGCTTTTATTGCACCATCGGTCCTTAATGCGTCCTTGCACCCAGGAAGGAATGTTGGAGGGGGATGTTGTTATCCGCCGCTACCGGGGGATGAAGTGGAAGTGCGAGGATGTGCCCTCTTGTAGGAGGGAGCTTGCTTATCTGAACGGTTGAACGTTCTTTTGCACCGTCCCCGAATTCACTGAGGGGGAAATGAGTGCTATTTACTGAGACAGTAAGGCTGCAGATCGTCCGCTATCGGCGAAACTTTACCGCTGGCTCCTCGTTATCCGTCCTTCCCATTTGGTGTATCAAAATCGGGATGCGTCTACTTGGAGCCCTATCTACCCAGTCGGTTTGCTCGTCAGTTCGGGTACTGCCAACTTCTGTTGGATACTCCTAGTGCTTCCCTCGGGTATTGCGGCAATCTTCTCGATGGTGCTCGTGCGTGGAGCTACTATGCCGCCGTCGGAACCTAAGCTAAGTTTGAATTGTCGCCGGCCGGCGTCGTGCCGCCCATGCTGTTTGCTGCAGGAAGTCTCTACTGCACAGTCAACGCTCCCCCGTCTGATTATGACCTCGGGATGAGCTGCCTGGCGGACACTGTTTTCGCGCCTCCGTCTTCGAAAGGTCGACGAACGTCCAAAAAGGGCAAGGGTATGGCCTGACCTTTGCTTGTTGATTCAGACAGCCTTCCTGCTCCTAAGCGTAAGACGACTGTGGCTTGCCACCCGAGTCATTCCAAGCGAGCGCGAATCGAGAAGGCTCCGGAGGCGGGGCTTATAGAAGGATCCGATCCTTCTACTGAGGATATAAGAAAGGAGGTAGGACCCACTGCGCTGGTGGTTTTGAACCAGACCCCACTTTAGATGCGATAGCGGTATCCGTAAGAACCTCTTAATTTGATTCTTGCGACTCCTCTATATGAACATCTTTCTTCTGGTCTGTTTGAAACTTTGCAGCCACAGGAGAGACGGGATCACCCTCGACGGTCTACGGCTTCTAGGGTCTCTTACGCAGAACGAGACAAAGAGTCGATGTCTCCTGATCCCGAGGTCGCGACTGAGGAGCCTGCCCCTGGGAATTCAAGCGGCCATATCCCCGGGGGGGGCTGGTGGAACCGGCTACTCCCCACATCTCGATGAATGATCCAGACGTTGTTGAGGTGGCTCAACAAATTCTGTCATTTATTCCGGGTATGTTGTTCCGCCTTTTCTCGCGGGATGAGATTTTTCGTCTTGAGTTTTCTATTTTGTTGGTGCGGTCGGTCACAGGTGATTTTGGCACTGCAGATTCAACTTCTCCCCTAAGGATGGTGAATGTGGCCTCTAAGGAAGATGCGAAAGAAGACAAAGATGGGGGGCTGGTTCGAAGGAAGTCCACTCTCCCTCCCCCTACTAGGGGTGGAGAACATCCGACGGAACCTTCTGTTGCGGTTAGTATAGGGGAAGCCTCTACCTCTGCGAGTCTACCTGGTGTGGCGACCGCTTTATCCCCTCCGCGGGGTAACGTTGGACGACCTGAAGTTGCGGCTTCCTGAGCTGTTGGGGACAACGGCCCTCCAGCGGGGTACGTTCTTGGACTTGCCAGTGTGAAGGCCAAGTTTGCCGGTTTGCCGGGCATCCAGACACTAATTTCGGCGGGACAGAGCTTGGCTGCTGCGAAAGCAGTTCGTCGTCCGACACCTGTGGTTCCACCAGACAACTTTTCGAGTGTTGTCCCCTTTGTTTCACAGGCTACTTCAACTGTCAAATTGCCTGTAATTCCTTTGGCTTCGGCTCCCATGACGCCCTCTACGGAAGTTGCGGTGATGGCTACTTCGAAAGTTATCATTCAGGGCTTCTACATATTGTTGAAGCAAGGGGTCCAAAATGTACTGGTTCGAGGGATGCCCTTTGTTTGGTCCAGGCACGGTGCCCTGGGGCAGATACAGATTTTGAAAATCCTCCCTGGCTCTGAGTAGATGGCTGACATGTTTCAGAAATTAATTGAAGTGGAACAGCGCTTGGACAAGTTGCAACAGGTGCGACAGGCTGACGTCGCTGCGATCGTGACCACGGAGTATGAACGCCTCCTGGACTCCGTAAAACAAGTGAAGGCTGCCTATGGAAAAACCATAGTGGGTCTTGAGCAGGCTCCGAAAACTGGAACTCCAACGTATTGCGTTGGACGCAGATGAGGCGGCTAGTTTCGCCCGGGAAGATGGTTTCTCCCACACGATTGCTGAGATCCAGACGAAGATTGCACAACTCCAGGCTAACCTTAAGATCCTGGAGGGTGTCGTTCGCGAGGCCCGTCAATAGCGGAAGGTTATCCATGCGCAATCTCTCACTGTAGCTCAGTCTTCTGCCGCCATTGAAGGGACTCTGAAGAGATTGGAGGAGAAGAACCAGTCTTACGCTCACCTTGATAGTCTTGCTGCCGTAGCTCAAGAAGACGAGCGCCAAGTCAAGAGTCGGATTGATGCCAGAGTGGCTAGTCTCTAAGAACGCTTAGAGGAGTTGTGCACCGAACAGTAGTATCAGTGGTTGTTTCTTCCTTTTTATTTTGACTGAGGCATTGGTAAATCCTCAAGTGTCGTTTGCTTTTAGTTCCCCGTTTAGGGAAAACAATAATAAAAAAAAGAAACTTTTCGCCTTTTGTTGGAATTATCCGTATAAACTTTGGGTATTGCACTAGAGGTGATGAGGACGTAGTACAACACCGAGATTGCCAAGGATATCCCACTGGGGGATCTTTGGGGGACTTATTACTTCTTGCGCATGAGAGTGCAAATAATAAGTTCGAAGCAGGTCTTGCCAGAGGTGATATGGACGTGGCAAGTTTGGTGGGCTTAACACCGTTGGCGTACTTAAATTTAAGCACGGGTGATAAGTTAAGATGACGACTGATGATAGTCGTAGGGAAAGGTTTGCTCAGAGGTCACATGGACATGGCAAACACTCGGAGTAGGACGTAAGGATGATAGTTCAGGGGTGACGTTGACGTGAGCTGATCGGTAGTCATACCGAGAGGTTAGGTACGATCCCGGTATTTTTGTGGAAGGAGAAGGAAGCGCGCTAGAGGTAGTATGGACGTGGCTGTTTGCTTCCATTGAGGAAATCCCACTGGGGGACTCTTGGTGGACTTATTATTTATTGCGCACGTTGAGTGCAAATAATAAATTCGAAAACAATCCCTATCAGAGATAATATGGACGTGATACCCATTACTTTTTGCGCATGTTTATACAAGTAATAGATTTGGAACAAGCCCTGCCAGAAGTAATATGGACGTTGCAGTTTTTGTGGACTTAACACCGCTGGTTTACCTTGGTGAGTACGAGTCTATGCAGAGTCACATGAATCCGTCCTTCTTCTTCACGAACAACACCGAAGCTCCCCACGGAGAAACTCTTGGGCGAATGTGTCATCGGTCCAACAAATATTGTAACTACACTTTCAGTTCCTTCAGCTCTGCTGGGGCCATTTGTTGAGAAAGAAAAAAGGAAAAAGATATCACTCACACACAAAGAAGAAAGAGGACACAGAGCCTTACATTTTGTTGCTAGTGCTGCCTAATTATTTTTCATTCCGGAAAGTTTAAATACAGAAAACTAAACAAACTTGATCCACACATGGTGCAACTAAACTCCTATTCTAATGCTACTAAAGAATAGGATAAACCTAACAAAATTAATCCAACAATCAACCCCCTAATTTTGTTGTTACAATTCATAGCAGCGCGGGGTGTTCATCTTCGCTTACCTCTACGAGTAGAGTTTTCTTCTCATTTTCGGGACATTCTGAAGAAAAATGACCATAATTATTGCAATTATAACATCTTACCCTTGCTTTATCAAATCTTCCAATCCTGCGGCTTTGGCCACGAGCAGCACCAGAGGAGCCCTCGGTTTCACACTTCTTCTCACGTGCCTTCCACTCGGCTCGGGTGAGAAGAAGATGCTCCTCGCTGTTGTCGTCGTCGTATCCACGGAGTCGCTCCTCATGGACTTTGAGGCGCCCAATCACCTCCTCGACCGTCATTGTTTTAAGGTCGCCGAATTGCTCTATTGTGGATGCGATCTGCAAGAACTTCTTTGGGACTGCCTGGAGAAACTTCTTGACGACATGGGACTCCTCAACCTTGTCGCCCAATGCACGAATTTTGTTGATGATGGTTGTTATCTTGACAGTGAAGTCATCGACCGAGTCCGTCTCCTTCATGCGCAACCCCTCGAACTCAGTTTTGAGGGTTTGTACCTTGGCCTCCTTCACACGATCGGCGCCTAACTGCATCGTCTTCAACGCCTCCCACGCATCTTTGGCCGTTTGCTTTTCGGCCAGTAGGAAGAGTGTTTCCTCGGGGATGCCCGCGTATATGGCCGCCAATGCCATTTGATCTTTGCGCACGTCGATGTTGGTGTCCTCGATAGCTTCCCACACTCCTTGAGCCTCATATAGACCTTCATCTTGATTGCCCAGGCTGCATAATTGCTCGTCGTGAGCATCAGATAATGCAGCGAGACGGCGGAATTCCCCTTCGCCACCATACTCATCGGTACCTCGTCGCCGGTGACACTACTTCCCGGAGAGCGGGGCATGTATTTGGGCATGAACGGATCAAGTGCTCGACCAACTTGGCTCTGATACCAATTGTTGAGAAAGAAAAAAGGAAAAAGATATCACTCACACACAAAGAAGAAAGAGGACACAGAGCCTTACATTTTGTTGCTAGTGCTGCCTAATTATTTTTCCTTCCGGGAAGTTTAAATACAGAAAACTAAACAAACTTGATCCACAAATGGTGCAACTAAACTCCTATTCTAATGCCACTAAAGAATAGGACAAACCTAACAAAATTAATCCAACACCATTCGGTAGGGTGCCTTTGATATAGGTCGCGTATCCGAAAAGGTGTCAATGGCGAATTGGTTCTCTCGATCAGAAGGCATTCCAGGCAGCTCGTCCGGGAACACGTTAGAGAAATATGCTATGACATCAGCTTGAGCTGCATCTGCACCTTCCTGCTGGGTGTCTCGAACAGAGGCTAAGTACCCTTCACAGCCCGAATACAACATGCGCCTTGATGTAACTACTGATATCACCATCGCCGTCTTCGGTGCAGCGTTGCACGAATAGTAGAACTCTGCCTTGCCGGGTAGACGAAATACGACTCGCTTCTCCGCACACTCGATCGTCGCATGGCAAGCACACAACCAATCCATCCCCGGGTAGACGAAATACGACTCGCTTCTCCGCGCACTCGATCGTCGCATGGAAAGCACACAACCAATCCATCCCGAGAATAATATAATATTCCTTAATATCTAGAACAATGACATCTAAGGAGAGATTCCTCCCTTCGATACAAATGTAGCCGTCCCTACAGATCGCATTGGCAAGCATGTCGTCTCCGAAGGGGTACTCACGCACAGGTTTATATTTAATGGTATAGAAGATAATTTATTCTCAATAATGAAATCAGCAGATATGAAACTATGCGTAGCACCTGAATCGAATAACACTCTAGCGAGCAAACCTCTGAAAAGTAAGGTACCTGTCATAACCGTGTCGGAGGAGGATGCCTCATCCCGAGTCAATGCAAAGACTCGGCCTTGAGCACCCTGGCGTTGTGGGTTCACTGGTAAAGCATTGGCGCCGTGTGTTGGAGGTCCCCTGATCTGATTCGGCTGGTTTGTGGTGTTCGCCCTTCCATCTCGGCAGTCAAATGACTTATGGTCCAGGCGACCACATTTGAAGTATCCCACGACTCGGCACTCGGCTACCCGATGCCCGCTTTTGTCGCACCTGTGGCACTGCATTCCCGGATGGGGACCACGGTGTTCATATGTGTGCTGGCGCTTTGGCGCTGCAGACCCCTCCGCGTCGTGAGGACGCTTGTTGAAAGTATTGCGGATAGTCTGTCCCGCCTTCTGAGGATTACGTCTAAAGATCCGTTCGCTATTCAGAGCGGCTTCATAACATTTCCAGTAGGTTTGGCTTTTCTGATTCATGGCATCCCTACGGAAGTCGTCATTTAGGCCTTTCTCGAAGCGATAGCACCACGCCTTCTGGTCCGGTAAGAAATTTTCGACAAATTTAGCAAGTCGAGCGAATGTCGAGTCGTAGTCGTCAACCGACATGTTTCCTTACACAAGGTTGCTAAACTCGTCCTCTTTTTGCTGTCGCATTGTCCCAGAAATGTACTGTTCAATGAAGGCCGTCTTGAACATCTCCAAGTGATCTTACATTGCGAATTGGCATCGTATATCCCCTGTTTGGCGGCTTCCCACCAATCATGCGCCCTTAGTTCCAATTGCACAGAGGCGCACGTCATCCGCTTAGACCCTTTTATGCCGACAAGGTTGAAGAGTCCTTCGAGTTTTGTGATCTACCCTATCACCACGTCCGGTTCGGCTCTCACGTTGAACGTATGCGGGTGCATCTTAGTGAACTCTTCCGTCCTGCAGGAAGTCTTAGCGAAAGGCTACACCTCCTCTGAGTCGTCATCCACTGCCACAGCTTGCGGCGTAGGTGCCGCCGTAGCCGCACCGTTGTTGGGTACCAAGCTTGTGATCAACTGCGTCAGAGTATCCAATTGCTTTTGTTGTGCCGCAAATTGAACTTGGATCTATGCATGTTGAGCTGCAGATTGTTGCTGCTGTACTTCCATTAACTGCATGATCCTCTTCATCATGCCATTCGAACTTGCCCCTCCGGACTCCCCCAGAACTTACAAGGTCTTCTTTTCGGGCAGGCGGAGCATTGCTTGCTGTGGCAGCGTTCTTCTTTGCTATTGCTACAAAAGAGAGTAGCTTGTCAACACTCCAAAAACGAAATTTTTATTTATGGGCTCATTGCATAGGGCGATTATCTCATGCAGTTGACACCGAATGTATTCAATCGAGAGGCGCATCAAACTTCTAGAAATATCTTTTTTTAAAACCCAAGGAAGCGAGGCCGTACTCTGATACCAACTTGTCACGTCCCGATCCCGCAATAGTCGATCGTCCCCGCTTGGATCCTTTGCGGAACCGATCGTCCTCGCTTGAGACGTAATGCCGTGCAAGCCTGGAGTTGCGCTCGCACAAGGCAGGAACGTGCAATGATAAAAATCTATTTGAAACACAAGTTAGAAACACATTCACAGAGAGTTGAACATAGAGTATAGGAAGAAACATACTTTTCATTTATTGAAATCAGAGTAATTTACATAGAATTTACATTTGATATGCCTCTCGGCTACATTGAATGCATTACGAAAGAAAACTCAAAAGGCAGGGCGCTCTATCAGATAATCTTCGAGGTCTTGTTCTTTACGCCCTTTATAGGTTGAAATACATGCCGCCAAAATGAACTAACTTCAACTATACTTCAAAATAGAAAGCTTCCAACACTTTTTCGTCTATCCACTAGCAGTGCGCACCCTAAGTACCTGAAATGGTGCCCACAAACGTGGGTCAGTACTCAGTTGTACTGGTGAGCGGGACGAAACCACTTGCCTAAATCAACACTTGCTTATTAAATGAGAGCATGCATTAAAATAGTCTTGCTATTAAGAACTTGAGTGAATTCAGTTCATATCAGTTGCATGTTTTTGTGAGTAAATGACATATAATCCATTTAGCCCATCGGTTGCTTACTCAACCGATGCGCCCCTTCCCTGTACTGAAACACAAGTATACTTACCATCTGCATAAGACAATAAATTAATGTGTTCTATCTATATGCGGTCATTGGTGTGATCGACACCTTGGGGACTTATCGAACGGCATTGCGGCGCACCCTATCAGCCCGGGTTGCAAACCCCGCTAAAGGTCCTGCAATGCATCGCGTCAGGCACGATCAAATATTTCTTCCGGGATCGATTCGGTTCCAGTGCCCCGAAAACCGTTTTGAGGAAATGCCAAACCTTGTGCACAAGTTGTCCCAGACCATGTAGAATACGTGAACAGTTAAACTATCAAACAATGCATGAGATGAAACAGAAGAAGTAAAGCAGCTATGTACTTATGCAACAGTTCATATTTTCTCAAAGCTGTGTTCCGATTTTGGTGTCCAGTGGGTCCAAACTCTTCGAGGCACCCGGCCGCAACCAAGGATTCCGATGCCGCACCCTATCAAGCAGTTTCTTGGTTTTGAACCACAACTTCTCGCTTAGTTGCGAAGCTCGTGTTATAGATCGTGTACATTTATATACAAGTTAGATTACAACTATCCATATTCCTTTCTTAGTGGCTGGCATGCATTGTTGCTAAGAATTTTCTAAGCGTTCAGTCGGGCATCATCGATTGAACGTTTGAAACATTAAGGATGTTGGCGTGAAGAAGTAGGAAGGAAGGGTCTGAACCACCCACCGAATTAAAATGTGCTGAAAGGAGTCATGCCTAGCGACGATAAAGCGTCAATTACGCAGACCTGCAATAGCACGAGCATTGAGTTAGAATCTTTTTTCCTATCCTTCCTCTCGAAAATCTCCAAGAATCAAAGCATCAAGCGAGAAAGCCAACAACGAAAACCAAACAAATCGAAAGCAACACCAAAACGAAATTCCAAAGCAAAATCAAGAAAACCAAGCAACAAAACACGAAAACTATTGGACTCGTTTCAATAGAAGCCTATCCATTTGTTGGAAAGGATCATCACATTTCGTCCGTGGTAAGAGGATGCCGAAAGACTGCTAAACACTAAGCTACGACTCAGACGACTAGCCATAAGTCCATTATATAGTGCGCATCCCGGTCGGATCGAGATTTGAGGCACTACAGACATTGTGGGTTCCGGTCAATTCGGCAAATAAAATTGAACAAAAATGACCAATCAACATGGATACAAAAGTATAGTAAGGTTGTAAAAGCATGTAAAAGAAGAAAACTTATATATTACATGTAAACAATTGGCAAGGGTGACTACTATTTCATTAAATTTCAAAACTACTAAGAAACAACATTATAAATATGTAAAATTATACATAAATGTATAAAATATAGTTTCTAAAATATTAACAATTGATTAATAATTATTTTATTTTCGATACCAAAAAATCCAATATTCCGATCTGAAACCGCCAATACGCCGATATGCTGATACGGCCGATTCCGATACTCATAGGAATGGTCTGATACCGATACTACGAACCTTGATAAATACTTGTTCGAACCTCAATTTGAAGAATACCTTCCATCAATATTCTTTGTTCTTAATTTTAGAAATATCATATATCTTCTTTTCATACAACAACAACAAAAGAGCCGTAACTTTTGTTCAGAAAGAAATTAAAAAAAGTTTGTAATGATTTAGCAACTAACGTAGACAGACTGGCGAGTTTTCACAAAGAGGCTTAAAAATGGGTCAATTTATGGAGCAGAGAAAGCCCACAAAAGAATTGACAGTTTAAAAGACAGGCATCAACCTTATCTCAATCCTCTTAGCTAAGTTCCCAGAAAAGGTAGCTGTGAGCAAGAAGGGCCTTGCTCAAACCAAAGAAGACTAGTTAGCTAGTAGTACCATTGAAGTTATTCAGTTGAAGCCCATGCAATAAACGAGCAGCCTCTGATTTCCCTATACTAAAAGAGTCCACATTCATAGGTAAAATGGTACCTTTGCTTAGGAAATTGCATTCACTCGCACCGCTACAACAAACTGAGCCAAAGGGAGAAAAGGATGGAATTCCAATATTATTCCTAAGCAATATGAAATGTAAAATACTACTAATAATTGTATGTATGGGTGTAACAATATGGAGAAATCCCAAGGAAGAAGGTATCTTGAGCCATCTAAATTAAAAACCAGCATGGTTCATCTTGATCTACAAACTTCCATATAGTTTCCTCTCAGTGGAAAATGGATCATTAAAGCACTTGTCAATAGGAATAAAGAAAACCCCTATTTTTCCTTGGCTGTAAATAATATTTTTCTATATATGCATGGTGAAAATTTACTATGGAAACATATGTTAGATTTATACACTAAATACAGATAATATTCCATCTCACTTCTCAATTAGAATAACTCGACTAACGAAAGTACCTGCATTCCGCATTCTATGGAAATTGTACGAGAAGTGGATTCACCAAATGATGAAAGCCTTGACAACCAATAACCAAGGGCAAATGCAGCAGCATGCAGGAGAGCAACAGGAAGTATAAGCTGTGTCCCTTGGGTCTTCAGGACTTCTGCAACTTGTCCAATCTTTTCAAAAAAAGAAGAAGGAAGAAGATGAAGGTCAGTTGTCTACAATACCTTATAAGTTATAACACAACTCTAGATAACCTCCGATTTGAAAGATGCAATTCAATTTTAGTTGTTTCCATATTTATGGAATTGAACAAGCAAATTAACCAAAGTTGATATTACATTTGAACAATGATCCGGTGTCAAAATCACAAGCTTAATTTACTAACCTAGGCCCAAACCTAGGCCCAGCGGGCCAGCAGTGCTATTTGATTTTCAATATTCTACAAATGAGTCACATATTATGAGCATCATTGTATGTGTAATGGATTAAAGTAATGCACACTTACAGGGCTTGCACAAAGGAGTGTAGTAAGGATAACTCCAATCAATGGCATGAGCGTCATTATTTTCTTGGTAAACTTAGGGAAATACTCATGTAATAGCACTGCAACCACAAATATAGGTTATTAGCTCTGACCAGATTCAATATTTAAAATAATAGAGTGGGTGGCAACAGAATAGCTTTTGATAATGCCATTTAGTTACCTCCAATAATGGTGGGCAACAAGACCACCTGAAAAGTGCTAATGGCTAAACCCTGAAGGAAAAATGATTATACCATCAATTAATGACAACATCATCCAGAATTACTAGCAAACCACAACGTTCTTACCGCGGCATCAACAGGAACTAGTTGACCAGCAAGGAGCTTTGTAAGGAGCGGTGTCATAATAATAGCACCAATTGTTGAACAACTAAAAAGGTCAAAATATTCACTGGTTATTGAAGACATAAAGTAATTACCAAGATGAACATCTATTTCTCATCTCTTTTCTTGCCCAACACAAGCCAACAAACACAAAATCATAATCTTATTTTGTGATGAAAAGTTCTAAACAATTGTCACCATACTAACCAATGGTATATTGATCAAAGAGAATTATCGGGACAAGTCAAAGAAAATTAAAGTAATAGATACTATGCAAAACTCAGAAAAAATCACCAGCAAACAAGTAGAATGTACTATCAGGTGAAAGATCATTTCATCAAGCATATAGATTCAATAGCAAATATATGTCATTATAAAAACAAATGAATAATAATAAAGTACATAACTGAAATTTATTCTTTTTGAACTATAATCAATTATGATAAAGAAAATGCAATTTCGTGTACCAGTTACACAAAAAATATACGAAGGTAATATCCAACATGTAGGCGCTCTAGTTTGTTCAACCTAAAAAGCATATATGATAGAAATCGATATCTCAATGGATCCTTGTTTTGGCCAAATTCAACAGGCTACGGTGAGAAGTTTCATGAATTCACTGACAATTAAATGAACATGATATGGAAAAGAAAGATTACGTTGTCGTTAGAACTGAAAGTGCCACATTTCCTTTGGATATGTAAGTAGCAACATTAGATGCTTGGCCTCCAGGGCAGCATGAGACCAAAATAAGACCTGTTGCTAGAGGAGCCGACAGTTTTAAAGCCTGCAAGCAGTTGATATCAGATCAGTATTATAAGTTAGTAATCGCCTGTTTACCAGCATTAGTAATATTAGTAAATTTTATTAGTATAAGTAGTTTTTTCTTGTGTTTATTATTAATAATATTATTAAATATTATTGTTGTTGTTATCATTATTGTTATTACAATACTTGCAATGTTCTCAAATTAATTTGTAAGAAGATACAAAATGAGATAATATTGGAAGAACTTGCTGATGATGACTAAAAGTTGCAAGCAAACAGCAATGTAAAAGGAACCATCGCCAAATAGGTGATCCGTGATCATTTGTTGGACACAGTAAGCACGTAGAATCATACCATTGCGATAAGGAACCCTAAACCGGGTTTGATTAAATATTGGGCGAGAAATCCCACACCTACCTGTTGAAACGAAGAAAAAATGTTAACGAACATGTATCCCTCATTTACCAACTGAAAAGATTATGAGGTATAACTTCTTACCGTCCATGGATTTCTCATACATCTCCTGAAATCTTCAAATGTTAAAGTCAGACCCATAGATAGCATGAGGAAACCCAGGCCAACAGTGAAAAGGTCCGTTTTCAACCACGTAACCTGGATATGTAACCAAGAAGTCAAGTAATTATACAACAAGTATGAAATGGGAACTAAACAACGGTTAACACAATAATTAGGAAAAGGAAACTCATTTCATCAACTTTAAAGAAATATGGCAGCATCCTTATGGCCTTACTGCAGTTGGCTTGTATATGCCGATTATTGTGCCTAAAATGACCTGTCAAACAAATATGATAGTTATTATTAGGCGGAAGAATAAAAAGTAAGACTTACAATAATTAGTATAACATACCCAAACAGGGAAAAGAGTAGTGAGAATTTCAACAATGCTCTCATATTGGCTCATCTTACTAGGAGAGGCACTTGGAGCATCACCAGATATATTTGCCTCGGCTTTACAAGATACTTGTCTAGACCTGAGAATACAATATCCAAAAGAAAAATCAAAGTCGTATTAGCCGATTCAAATCCTATTTCTATCTGTAATAGAGACAATTATATATGTGTAAGAAGTTGCAACAAAATTATGATGTAAAAAGAAGCATTAACCTGTAAGTCTGTAACTTCCTTCATCTGCGAAAAAGAGTTCGTGAAGACTAATATTTAGCAAACATCATCATCCTAATTCAAGTTATTTTTCTGGAGGGTGTAGCAATATTTGATTAACTACTTGATAAATAGATTATGGAACAAAGAAGGAAGGTCAAGCAAGGGAGAATGGAATCAGATGTAAACCAAGGTCGGAGGAGCCTTGGGTAGTAATTGAGTGTTGGAGTGGGTGGGATTCCCAACCTATGTGAAAAATACCCCGGAATAGAATTGAGTATTTCTACATATAATAGGAATATCTCAATGGATTTGGATTGGATATTCCTACATATAATATGAATATATCAATGGATTTAGATTTGGATTGGATATTCCTATCTATAATAGGAATGATAGTTGTGGGTTTGAGGCTATATATAGGTGTCTCCTGGCCCTAAAATATCCTCTCTCTCTCCCTAAAAAATATATATATAGCAACAAGAAGAGAAAATGAGGCAAGAGTGTCATTGCAACATTGGAGAGGAGAAAGAAGGATTGGAGACCGTTTCGAAGAAGGAGATCAGTTTCGGGTATTTCTCGTTGTCTTTCTTCTTCGTGGTTATAATCTATTTTATGTTCCAAAAGAGTTGTGGTGATCCGTTTGGATTGGTGAGAAGTTTGTAAGGAGTCGGTGTATTTCTTATTCCATTATTGGAGGCTTTTCATGGTTGGACTCCGATCGTCCCGTGATTTTTTTCGCAAGGATTTTCCACGTTAAAAATTTATGTGTCTGCGATTTGTGTTTGGCGTTTTTGGTTTGTGCGTTTTGCTCGGTTCTCTCACAGGTACTCTCTGGTTTGGGGAACGGTTTTCGCACTTTTGTTCCCAACAAAGTGGTATCAGAGCCAGGTTCTGGAATTTCAGAAGGGTGTCAGGAGTTGACAGGCAAACCAGGGAGGAGACATGGACGTGAAGCCGGTGCGCATGGTAAACCTGAACGGTACCAACTATCATTACTGGAGGAGCAAGATGAAGGATTTGTTATTTGTAAAGAAGCTGCATCTGCCGGTATTTGCTTCTGAGAGGCCCAGTGACAAATCCGAAGAGGACTGAAATTTGGAGCATATACAGATGTGTGGGTACATCAGGCAGTTCGTTGATGAGAACGTGTACAACCACGTTGCCAGTATTGAGCACGCGAGAACACTGTGAGATAAGCTGAAATCTTTGTATGCGAAGAAGACCGGAGTAAATAAATTGTTCTTGATCCGGATGACAATGGGTCTGCGGTACAAAGATGGGACGTCTATTACGGATCACTTGAGTGAGTTTCAGGGCTTGGTTGACCAGCTATCCTCGATGGGAGTCAAGTTCGACGACGAGATTCAGGGACTATGGCTGCTGTGTACATTGCCAGAATCGCGGAAGATCGTACGAGTGTCTATGATCGCTTCTGCTCCGGAAGGCGTGGTCAGTCTGGAGTTTGCCAAGAACGAAGTACTGAATGAAGAGATGCGGAGACGTTCTCAGGGTACTTCATCCACATCCCACTCAGAGGCCCTTGTTTCGGAGAGCCGCGGAAGGGGTAAAAGCAGGGGTCCAGGCGGTGGCAGAGACAAAAGCAGGAGAAGGTCCAAGGGTCGATACGAGGACTCGGAGTGTTACCATTGTGGCAAGAAGGGCCACATCAAGCAGAACTGTTTCACTTGAAAGAGAGAGAAGAAAGGCGACAAGGGGAAGCAAAGTGAGAACATTACAGCGGCGGCCTCGACACATGGAGGCGACGTGATCATTGTAGGTGATGAGGTAGTTATGAACCTCACTTGCGATGACAACTCTTGGCTGGTGGACTCAGGTGCTTCAGCGCACGTATCTCACAGCAGGGCACTATTTGCTACATACACAACATGCGACTGTAGAGTGTTGAAGATGGACAATGGAAATGTGTCGAAGGCGGTTGCCATTGGAGGTGTGCATTTGAGGACAAAGATAGGTGCAGTTCTTGTTCTCAAATATGTCCGTCATGTCCCTGATATCCGTTTCAACCTGGTGTCGGTTGGAAGGTTGGATGACGAGGGTTTCTTCAGTCTCTTCGGAAACAATCAGTGGAAGCTTTCCAGAGGTTCGATGGTGATTGCCAGAGGAAGCAAGAGGTCCGGACTCTACTATATGGAAGGGAGCGCACAGGGGGCACAGGAGGTTAACGCAGCTACTGATGCGTCTACTGAGTTGTGGCACAGACGGCTCAGCCATATCAGCGAGAAGAGGATGAGCTACTTGGTGAACAGGAAGGTGATTCCAGGGCTAAAGTCTACAAAGTTGGAGAAGTGCACGTACTGTTTGGCGGGGAAGCAAAATATGGTGTCTTTCCAAAGTCACCGAAGTTCAAGGAAGCCGGCGTTGCTCGAGTTGATTCACTCGGATGTCTGCGGTCCTATGAAGGTAAAATCTATTAGTGGTACTTCTTATTTTGTAACATTTATTGATGACTGTTCCAGGAAGGTTTGGGTCTATACCTTAAAGACCAAGGATCGTGTGCTGCCCACTTTCAAGGAGTTTCAGGCCTCTGTCGAAAGAAAGACGGACAAGAAGCTGCTTTATGTTCGGTCGGACAATGGCGGCGAGTATATCAGTCCCTTTGATGCTTATTGCAGAGAGCAAGGGATACGACACCAGAAGACTCCACCAAAGACACCGCAGCTCAACGGTGTAGCGGAGCGGATGAACATGACGCTAATGGAGAGGGTGCGGTGTTTGCTGTCAGAAGCAAACTTTCTAGGCAGCTATTGGGGTGAGGCACTTTACACAGCTGCTTATGTTATTAATTTATCTCCTAGTGCTCCTTTGCAGGGTGATGTGCCTGACAAAGTATGGTACGATAAAGAGCGGTCATAAAATCACCTGCGAGTGTTTGGTTGTAAGGCCTTCATACATGTACCGAATGACGAGAGATCCAAACTTGAGCCAAGTCGAGGTGGTGCATCTTTGTCGGCTACGGTCGGGATGAGTTTGGCTATAGACTCTACGATCCAGTGGCAAGAAAGCTCTACAGAAGCAGGGACATGATATTCGTTGATGATCAGACTATGACCAACACTCAGGATTCCGAGATGCCTTCTGAGGCTGAGGAATTGCCTGAGTTAGAGTCATTTCGCTTCGAGCAATTTTCAGAGGACATTACAGAGGATCCAGTTATAGGGGAGCCAGTACATGGAGTTTCTCCCAACCTTGATCATCAGCCTGCTGATGGTGGTCAGGGTGACCCTCAGGAGGATGAGCATGCCGACGAGGCAGTTCCTGGAGGGGAAGAGACTGTAGATATACAGCCAGCACTAGTGGTTCCGTTGAGGAGGAGCGATAAAGAGCGTCGACCATCTAACGGGATACTCACCGGGTGAGTATGTGCTACTGACTGACGGGGGAGATCCCGAAAGTTTCGCAGAGGCTATGGAAGACGAATACAGGCAAGAGTAGATGGAGGCCATGCAGGAGGAGATGAGTTCCTTGGAGGCCAACTCTACTTATGATCTGGTGCGGTTACCAAAGGGCAAGAAGGCTTTGAAGAATTGATGGGTGTTCAAAGTGAAGCAGACAGATGATGATACTCGCCCTCGATATAAAGCGAGGCTGGTAGTTAAAGGCTACGGTCAGCAAAAATGCGTAGATTATGATTAGATCTTTTTGCCAGTCATCAAGCAGTCGTCTATACGGGTGGTGCTAGCATTGGCAGCCAGTTTCGACTTGGAGATCGAGCAAATGGACGTGAAAGACGGCATTCCTCTACGGTGATCTTGATGAGGAGTTGTACATGGAGCAGCCAGAGGGATTTTGTGATAAGGGCAAGTCACATTTGGTTTGCCGGTTGAGGAAGAGCTTTTATGGTCTGAAACAGGCTCCGAGGCAGTGGTACAGGAAGTTTGAGTCGTTTATGGAAGAGCATGGCTATGCACGGACGACGTCGGATCATTGTGTTTTTGTGAGGTACTTCGCCGAGGATGATTTCATCATTTTGTTGCTTTATGTTGATGACATGTTGTTGGTAGGTCGGCATGCCACCAAGATAGCAGAGTTGAAGCGCCAACTGGGCGCGACCTTCTCTATGAAGGATTTGGACGCAGCGAAGACTATTCTTCGGATGGAGATCAGCCGAGAAAGAGTCCAAGCTGCTACACTTATCCCAAAAGAAGTACATTCACCGGGTACTTCAACGTTTCGGGATGGACGGGTCGAAGAAAGTGAGTAACCCCCTTGCGGCTCACTTTAAGTTCACTGAGGAGCAGTGTCCATCTACCGAGGACGAGAAGGAAGATATTGAGCAAGTTACATATGCCTCAGTCGTGGAGTCTTATGTATGCTATGGTATGTACGAGGCCAGACATTGCTCATGCAGTCGGCACAGTTAGTAGGTACACTTCCAATCCTGAAAGGGTATATTGGAGCAGGGTCAAGTGTATTCTACGATATCTTCAGGGTACTGCCGATTGGAGACTTTCATTTGGTGGTGATGAGCCGAAGCTGGTTGGATATACCGACGCTGATATGGCTGGAGATGTAGAGACGAGGCGATCGACTTCGGACTATGTGATGATGTTTGCTGGTGGAGCAGTATCGTGGCAGTCGCGTTTACAGAAGTGTGTTGCTTTGTCGACGACAGAGGCATAATACATTGCGGCGACGGAGACTTGCAAGGAGTTGTTGTGGATGAAGAAGTTGCTGCAGAAAATTGGGCTAAAGCAGGAGCAGTATCATTTGCTTTGCGATAATCAGAGTGTTATTCACCTTGTGAAGAACCAGACATTTCATAACCGGTCCAAGCACATTGATACCCGGTATTATTGGATATGGGATGTTGTTGACAAGAAGGAAGCGACGCTTGAGAAGGTTCATACAGATGACCACGGAGCAGATATGTTCACAAAGGTTCTACCAAGGAAAAATTTTGAGTGCTGCAGGCGGATGGTCGGGATGACGACCCCCGCCACATAGTTGTGAAGGAGGAGATTTGTTGGAGTGGGTGGGGTTCCCAACCTATGTGGAAAATACCCCGGAGTAGGATTGGATATTTTTACATATAATAGGAATATCTCAATGGATTTGGATTGAATATTCCTACATATAATAGGAATATGTCAATGGATTTGGATTGGATATTCCTATCTATAATAGGTATGCTAGTTGTGGGTTTGAGGCTATATATAGGTGTTTCCTGGCCCTAAAATATCATCTCTCTAAAAAAAATATAGCAACAAGGAGAGAAAATGAGACAAGAGTGTCATTGCAACATTGGAGAGGAGAAAGAAGGATTTGAGGCCATTTCGAATAAGTAGATCAGTTTCGGGTATTTTCCGTTGTCTTTCTTCTTTGTGGTTATAATCTATTTTCTGTTCCAAAAGAGTTGTGGTGATCTGTTTGGATCGGTGAGAAGTTTGTAAGGAGTCGGTGTATTTCTTATTCCATTAGTAGAGGCTTTTCAGGGTTGGACTCCGATCGTCCAGTGGTTTTTCCCACAAGGGTTTTCCACGTCAAAAATTTTTGTGTCTGCGATTTGTGTTTGGCATTTTTGGTTTGTGCGTTTTGCTCGGTTCTCTCGCAGGTACTCTCTGGTTTGGGGAACAGTTTTCGTACTTTCGTTTCCAACATTGAGATACCTTTAATCTAGACAAAGAGAGTAAGAGTTGTGAAGGTGTCACAGATTGGCTGATGAATTAGGACACGAGCCGTTATCGGCAATAATTCTTTCTTTGGGTAATACCAAACCCACATATCCTGTCCAAGTGAAAATCTTTATTCTTGTTCTCCTGCTCACATTTTCATTTACTCGAAGACACCCATGCCAGAGCTTCTTTCCGAGATGCAGACCAGACCTTCCTCTCTACTTCAGGAACAAATCCCTAGTGTGATCAGCCAAAAAGCCATTAAATAGGGCACTTGTACAAATTAAAGACCAAGAAAAGAATAAGTCCTAGATCTGTGGGATTGAGGATTTGTCCCATGCAGAAAGAAAGAGCATGGAACATCGGACAAACCTATAGGTCCGTTTTCGTAAAGCAAGAACTGAAGTCACTAAATCATGCTTGTCTATCGGAGCGAATTGGATGATCAGGTCAAGAAGCTTGCTACCCCCTCCCCTCGCTCTCCTTTCTCTTCGTAGCTCTGGATCCCGCCTGCTTGCATAAATGAATGTAACAAAAGGGGGACTGGTTTCGGACCTGACGCGGGAGGTGACGGTCAGAAGTAGAAAAGAAGCGCATTTTCCTGGCATTTCGGAGGATTTCCACTCTTTCTTATCATTTTTAATTTTGGCAAAGAAAATTTATTTCACTTGCTCAGCTGCTCCGCTAAGGCGCCCGAGAATCCTCTTGCTCTACTCCCTTTACCAACCATTTTGAATGCATACCAACAAAGAAAAAAAAAGTCAAGTCTTCTTCTAATATCCCGCAAACTTCTACAATATTTAGAGTGCAGACATGAATTCATGCCCCACTGTCAACCATTGTTCGTCTAATCAACAGTCTCCTATGTAGGCAGTAATGTAGTCTATGTAAACATCATCCAAGTTCGGGTGTCTACTAGCATATATATCATAACCCGAGATTGTTCTTGGTGAAGGTGCAATGATATGGGAATCCCCAATATTTATGCCGTCAACCTTGGCTCTTTGCTAACCAGATGTTGGCGAATCAAAAGTGGAAATGAACATTTTACTGGAATGTTAAGGTTGAGTGCCCATAGAAAGGCCAAAGGAAGGGGTTACATGATGATCAGGACAAGGTAGTATTGACAATGGCCCTGTTTGCCAACATTTCAGATAGTAGGTGAATCACCCTCGCATCATATTTTCTTCCAAAAGGAAGAATTTATTTGATACAGATGCGATTGAAGAACCATTACAATCCTTGAATTTACGTTGTTTGCATCGCCTACTTAGACTAGTTGCCTTGGCTATGTGGCAAGTCCGAATCTACTTTTTACCTAGGATATGTCATAATGAAGTTTTTTCAGCATCTAACGAGCTCCTCCATGGAGTTATGGAAGATAAACAAACTGCCAAACTTTCACAAACGAGACATGGTCAAATCCTTCAAGAAATGTTGCTAAACAATGTTTATGTCATGACTTCTCATGGAATGTGAGATATAACTTTAGAAATCAATTTAGTCTACTAAGGTTCTTCATGATTCAACAAACAAAAATCAATTAATTAATCAAAAATGCTATTTGTCATCCAAAATTTTTTGGGTGATGCATCTCTCATTATGTGGCAGCTGACATGACAGATGACATGATAGATGACATAACAAATTTTAATATTAAAATTAACATTAACATCAACATTAACATTAAAATTGATATTAACATTAAAATTAACATTAAATTAACCTTAACATTAAAATTAAAATTAACATTAACATTAATATTAAATTAACATTAAAATTAAAATTAAAATTAAAATTAATATTAAAAATTTTGGATGATTAATTTTTTTGACTTTCGTCCCACTTAATAATATAATTGTAGACTTACATTACACTTTTTGTGTTTATTAGACTTACATCACACTTTTTGTCACGAAAAGTATTTGACGACAGTTTTTCGTGACAAAAAGTAGTATGTAAGTCTAAGAAATAAAAAAGGGAATATAAGTCTAAAATTATATTATTAAGTGGGACGAAAGTCAATTTTTTTTTAATTTTTTGGGTTAAAATCTGTAATGTCAGATGTTACATAATGGAAGATAGCATCACCCAATTTTTTTTAAAAACAAATAGCAAAATTATTAATTAATACTTGCATATAGGTTCATATAGTCAAGAACACATTCTAACTGTTTGTGGGGTCGTGGCTGTTGGTTATGATGGGGGTCTTCCATGAGAATGGAGACGGTTCGAATCTTCCCTTGGGAACTTAGTTCCTAATACGGTAGAAAGGACATATAAAAAAAAAAAACAAAAAAAAAACATTAAACTGAAAGGAAGTACATTGAAATTTTTAAGAACTTCTCTTCTTCAACCAGCCATACCTTTCGATCGGGAGGATCGACAAAGCCCTCGACGAAGCAATGGCGCCATACCGTTCGATCGGGACGATCGACAAAGCCCTCGACGAAGCAATGGCGGGGGCGCCAACTCTTTCTTCAGCAACCTTCAAAGACCCACTTCCCACATCTACAGAATTATGAAGAGAACAACTATTAGAAGAACATCACATAAAGCCGAGAAAACCAACTGCCAAAATACGGAAAAGAGAGAGAGAGAAAACTACTCACCGACATGGTGGGTTTCCCGCTTGATGAGAGGAGAGGAGGCGGCTCGGGCGGAGGAGAGGCCATTGGCGGCGGGAAGCCTCCAGTGCTTGTTGAGCAATCTGGACAAGGAGGCCACTGAGGAAGAAGAAGCAGCAGCAGCAGCAGCCATTAGAGAGAGACGTCCTTCCTCTTCTTCTTTTCTTCTTCGGGAGAGCAGGGAGAGGACAAGTAGAGTTTTGAGTAAGCGTCCGAGCGTTGGTACCAAGGGGCTTAAGAGCCACGTAATTCTTTACTTCATTTATGAGGTGTTTCGTTTTCGGCTGAAGGTGTCGTCTTGTGGCCCAGGCGCGGTCAAATTCCATCCGAGTCGGTCTAGGCCTAGTTAATAAGCCAGCCCGGTCCAGCCCACCTATAATAGCAGGTCAGGATGAATTCTACTCCCACACCCACCCACCCACCAAATCGGATTGGGCCCAGCCCAGCTTCCCCACAAGTCCGAGTTGGCTTCAGCCCCCAACCCGGTCGGATCGCTCCGATGGGTGAGCCGTTTTTGTACTTGGTATGAACCCACAACCTCTGATGTGGCAGAGTTTTTTAATTCAACAAGTTAACCACGACACCCAAATCTCACACATATATATATATATATATATATATATATATATATATATATATATATATATATATATATATATTTGAATTTGTCAATAATCTGACTTTAAATCAAATTTAGAAAAAAAAATTGTTATAACAATTCTGTTAAGCAAATCTCTTTTATTAGGAATATGATATCTTATCCATTTAAGGACTTTATTAAGAGGTTTATAATTAATAACTAGTCGGGGAATACCTCTTTCCTTTTTGCATAATTCAAGATAATTACTGTTCATATATATATATATATATATATATATATATATATATATATATATATATATATATATAATTGTCAGAGGGAGACTTAAACATAACTCGTTTAAGCGGAATCTTGAAATCTTTTAAAAATGTCAATACTAAGTGATCAATGATAAGTAACACACAGAAGCACAATGAGAAAAAGTAGAAATTTTGCAGTAATGAAAAACGCACTCCCTCACGCTTAGGGGACTCCCCTATATATATTACAACATTGCTTCAGAACGAAGCCAAAACTTTACTCAGAACCATCCAACTGTCTTCCACCGAATCCTCCTTTAGGAAAAGCTGTCTTCCACTGAATCTCCTTTAGGAACGTGTAGCAGAAAAAGAAGAATACCACCAATCAAGCAGGTAAGTGTTTGGACACTTTAATAGCTGTCTGACGCATGACCGTCCAGCACAACTAATAAGTGGAGAACCCACTAACATAAAGTTGCAGAAATTGCCCGTGATTAAAGGAAGACGGGATCCACAAAAGCGAAATAAATTATTTTTCTTCTGTGGACTGGGTAGTCGTAATCGACTGATATAATTCGTCAGCTGTCATATCTTCTAGGTTGGCCTCAGAGGTATTACCTGAAATGTCTATATTAAAATTGGCATCGAACTGTGCTTTCATAAATTGAAAGCATTACATCTTTAATTCATCATCAGATATGCGAGTATTCTTCCTGAGTAGGGATTCCTTTAACTTGGTGATTGTATTATAACCAAAGATCTCCTTCTGGACTTTCTTGTCCATATGAGCTTCATTCTCTTTGATAGAGGCAATAATTTCTATCAGTTTATCCTTTTCATCAATTCTCTGCCACCATTTCACAAAAAAATTTCGTGACAAAATAGGTATATTGATGGAATCAAACTCACATTTAATAGTCCAACGAAATCTATATGGAATCTGGAATTTAATAAAGTAATAAAATGCACTCAACCCCCCCCCCCCCTCCCACCCTCCCCAAAAAGAAGAAGAAGAAGATGATCCTCTTGACAAGGAGGATAAAAGAATCCATTTAGAGAATTGTTCCAGAATAGGAGTGGGAAGAATTTTCAATGTAGCTCCTAGCTTGACCCACCAGTCATAAAACCATGAAAGAATTTCGCTCTGAAGAACTTTAGGACAAATCCGGATGAACCAAGAATGGGTCCTTTGGGAATTCTCATAGTATAAGAAGTTGTAAAATGCTTGTATATAATCCCAATAATTATAGCTACAAACAATAACTTATCTTTAGAGAGCTGTTGTTCTCTGTTAAGATGTAGTCTCCAAGATTGTGGTGTGAGAATAATTTTGATGATAACTTTACTGTAAGCCACTTCTAGAGAACGTGGTCTAGTAGAATGTTCCACAGTTATGGATTTTGTTGTGATCAAAATACCTTCATAAATGTTGACAGGTTTGCCCGTAACCGGAATAAAGCTGCCTTCGAGATATCATTTATGAAGTTTCTATGGATCCTTCATAAGAGAAATATAACTCATATCGAGTTTAATTATTTCTTCAGAATTTAGCTTCTCAGAGAAGATGGACTCAACTTCCATTGCTTCTTTGTAAGAAAAGATATTGGTGTCACTATTGGCAGGCTGTTTGCCTTTGGCATTGGAGCTGGATCCAGCTTCAAAAGGCCGATTGTCAATTATTTTCTGATGAGCAAAAAAGTACTAAGGACGTAACGTCCCCTTAGACCTGCCTCTTACTCTGGCTTGGCTGGACATCTTGCTGTAAAAATTCACGAGTCAGAAAGCCAGGAAGAGAACTAACCTTACCATTAATAAATTCAATATTAAAATCAAATATTGCTAATTCAGCTTGCCATCGAGCAAAAATTTGTTTAGAGGCAAGATTCTTAACATCCTTTTCAAGAACATATTTAGCGGAACTGAAATCTATTCGAATTAAAAAAAAATTATTTAATAAATCATCTTAAAATTTATGTATGCATTTGATAATAGAAAGAAGTTATTTCTTTATCGTAGAGTAATTAATTTGGGTATCATCCCGTTTACCAGAATGATATCTAATAAGAATATCATGACTATCATTGGGATCAATTTGTTTAAGAATACCCCCATAGCCAATATTGTTGGCATCAGTCTCAACAGTTTTAAACCTATCCGGGTTGGCTAAATGTAAGCAAGGTAATCTTTTGACATTTTGCTTAATAAGCTGAATAGCTTTAGTATGACTACTACTCCAAGGAGCTGAATTTTTTCTTAGTCTCTGATACATAATTTTTATGTCAATAACAATAATTTTATAAAAGTCAGCCACATTGTTAAGGGCTCCCAAAAATCTCTGTAGTTGTTTAGTATCAGTGATTTCATCAGAAAATTTTGAAGCAAATTCGATACTCATGTCAATGGGGGATAATTGTGTTGTTAACAATATTATGTCCTAGAAATCGTATTTTAATTTGAAATAATTTTATTTTAGGAGCGGATATTACTATACCATTTTTTATAGCCAAATGTTTAAAAATATTTAAATGCTTAAAATGTTCTTCCATAGTATTAGAGAATATTAATATATCATTAATATAGGAGAGTATAAAAGAAAAATATTGAATACATATCTCATTCATAATATTATGGAACTCAGAAGGAGCATTTTTTAAGCCGAAGGGCATAACATTCCATTCATAATGTCCAAATGGGACTGTGAATGCGGTTTTGTATTTATCTTTCTCTTCAATTTGAATTTGCCAATATCCTGACTTTAAATCAAATTTAGAAAAGATTTTCACCCTAACAATTCTGTTGAGCAAATTACTTTTGTTGGGGATTGGATATTTAATCCATTTAAGAGCAGTATTAAGGGTTTATAATTAATGACTAACCTTGGAACCCCTCTTTTCTTTTCAGCATTATTATTAACATAAAATATTGTGCAACTCCATGGGGAGTAAGATTTTCTAATAAGCTTATTATCAATAAGATCTTTAATTTCTCGTTTGCATAATTCAAGATAATTATTGTTCATTTGACAAGGTCTAGCCTTTATCGAAATATATTTTTTATTAAATATTTCTTCATAAGGAAGAGAAACAATATGTTGCTTTCTATCCTAGAAGGCATTAGGAATATTACAACAAGTCTGACGTATGAATCCGTCTTCAACTTTTTTAATTTATTTTTAGTTTCAAATTTCTCAAGCTGGTAAGAAGTTGATAACTGGAATTTTTTCTCTTTTATAAAGTTTATCCGATTGGTTTTCAGATCAATTTCTTTTATTTCATTCAAATTAATTGTTACCACATGATTAGTGATAAATTCAAATGTAATATTTTTTTTCCTTGTAGCAAGTAGAAATCTCTTGCTTATTTTTTTTTTATTGGCATGAGTTTTTCTAGAAAAGAAGTTCCTAGAATTACATGTTGTGATATCTCTTTTATAACTATGAAGTGTAGGAGAATATAAACTTCATTTTTACAGATATGAACATCTATAACCTTGAAAGGGGTTGTAAGAGTTTTGTTATTAGTTGCACTTAAAGTCTGAGTAGTGCGTTCACAATACTTTAAAGGAATAATTCCTTCTTTGACACAGTTCAAATCAGCTCCACTATCAACTAGAGCTATAAGATTATAAATTAATGATTCATTATTGATAATTATATGTATTTTTATATACCATTTATGGGTAATAAAAAGATCTATCTTTGATAGAAAGGAATTATTAATGGATTTTCTTTTGCGTTTCATAGAAACAGATTGAATTTGTTGATTTAAAGTTCCATCTCCATTCTCGCTAGGAGGATCAATTATACGAGAATTTTCATTCATTTCTCTGTTGAGAATAATTTTATTGTAGGATCTAACGCCATGTTCTACGAGAGTAAGCCTTTGTTGAGTTATTTCATCTTTAGAATTTAACTCTTTGATTTTTTTCTTCAAAGTTTTTAATTCTCTTTGAAGATCATTAATAGAGACAGTTTTAGGATCTTTCCCTTTTCTTCGGGCTAAGACTTCTGTTATAGTATAGGGAGTGAAGCTAGGAGTCATCTCCTTATTATCTTCTTGCAAGATTTCTATAATCTTTGCTTTCATATTTTGGCTAAGTTCATTAGTCAATAGTGACTATAGAATTTCCTTTTTATCATGACTGGTCAATACATTAATTGAGAGACCATTCATTTCAATGATAGACTTAAAGTAATCTGATTTACTGTTAATGGTACATGCTTTGCAATTATAATCAGTACCACAATCAGTATCATAATTCAAAGACTCATCACTAGATGAATCAGATTCTTAATCAGAATTGATCATGATATTTAATAGAGTCTTTTTTAACCCTTCATCTTCGATCATATCGATCTTTTGTTTAGTTTAACATCTATTCGAATAATGGCCAACTTTGCCACATTTGAAACACTTAACATTTTTATTAGAACTTATATTTTTTTAGAATTGTTTTTCCTTGTAGGAATTTTTTTTCAAAAAAATCTTTATGATATTTTCTTTTAGAAGAATTACTCTTCTTTCTGTAAGATTTTTCTTTAGAGAAATATTTATTAGTATCTGGAGGGTTAATAGTTTCCATAGCGAATTAGCTACAGAATTCTCCTAATTGTTTTCTCTCGGATAACCTTTGAGATTTTAATTAATTTTTTAATTTCAAGTCATTACAAAGGGATAACCCCTCTTGAATGCATGCGTTAACTAAGTTACCATAAGTAAAATCGTTGTACGGTATAATTCCATCATTATTATTTCTCATTTGTTGTCTAACTTTCTCTGCAAACAGATTAGGAAGACCATCAATAAATTTTGATTTCCAGTATGCAGAATTTGTATCACTTAATTGTATTACTCTATAGAAAAATATCTTTATACCATCTAAAATGAGTTAGAGTAGGATATCTAAGATTTTGCAGTAGAGTTCTGATACGCTCACCATTATCAGAAACTAAACCAGTAAAATAATCACAGATAGTGCTTATCAAAGTCATAACACTATCTTGCATTTCATTATTATTTTTAATTTTGATAGCATTAGCTATATCTGCCTTTTGTTCAGAAGATAAACAATGATCCCACCAGCCTTTCAAAGTGCCGGTAAAGCCACAGGTAATAAAGCTAGCAATAGCTCAATCAATGTTATGTTTTGAATGACAAACTGTAGCAAACATTAACATTCTGTGCATTTGGTCATATATTTGTTTGTCAGAACAACAATCTATATTCCATCCATAAATATTGCCACCACTATAGTTATTTTGAATGATATTATCATTTTCTTCATATAAAACATCCATAGGAGTAGGTCGTTTATAGTAATACTTTTGAAGATTAGGTTTCTTATGTTGCTGCTGCATGGGCAGAATCATATTTGAAGTTTGATGATCAAGGGTTTTATGCTCATTTTGAAATGATTGCTGAATAGCATGTATCTGATCATGATCTAAGTGATCTTCAGATGTCTGAGAATAACTCTCATTATTAGATTCAATATCCGAGTCTTCAGCTAGTGAAGAATTTCCATCAAGCACTGCCAGAGTATTTTATCTTTATTCCCTACTAAAGAGGTAGTTTGTAACTTCTCAATTAAGTTTTTTATTTCTTCCTTTGTAACCTTAAGAGAAGATAATTTAAAACCACTAGTATCACTAGCTGGCTTTATTGGTATGTTATTTGTCCTAACTTCTTTGGAAGTAGTGGCTTTAGAAATAGTATTAGGTAATTTTAGAATAGAATTTACCTTATGAAGAACTTTATCAAGGGAAGTTTTCATTCTTACCAATTGAGAACCAATGGTCTGAATATAAGCATTAATATAATTATTTTGCTTCACAATCTTTTGAAGCTCTTTTATTTGTTCTTCCTTATTATCGATAATTTGAATAAAGGAAATAGCATCCATCTTTTCATAATTAACTGTAATCTTTAAAGATTCATTTGGCGGGTACAAAGCATGAATACGTTTACCCATGTCGGTTATCTAATTCTTATAACCCTCCTCTAACACATTAATGCTAGTGAGTTCATGGTTGATATAGTTTTCAATAAACAGTTTATCAAACCATTTGAGTTTATTTATCTCCTTGAGATGAGCATAATATTTATATTTGAATTTATACCATTGATCAATAGTATAATTCTTTTCAAACCAGGCTTTGAATTCTATTTCATATTCATAATCCTGAGCAATAATTTTTCGAACACCATTATTCTGAGTAAAATTAAAATAATTAGGGTAATTAAAATGATCATCTTTATTACTCGTTAAAGTAATAACATTCAAAGAATGATTACCAAGTGGCATCAGAAGGATATACATTATCTATAGGATCTATCTATTCTGTGTTATATTCTGATTTTGCAATATTATTCTTTATTTTCATGCATTTGATCTCTTCTTCCTTTTCAGAATTCTGAGAATAATTTTCCCCATTTTCATTATAAGGAGAAGATTTTATAGAAGGTGATCTAAAACTAAAAGTCAAAATTCTAGCTTTTATTTGTGGAGTAAATCTTACTTCCACTTCTCCATCTGGATTCTGAATAATTTGATCTAATTCAGTATCCATAACGGGTCTAGGCGGAATCGCCTGATTAAGAACCCATTTGTCCGGAAATTGAATTTTTTTCCCATCTGATTATTTTATTAGCAGCAATATTAGAAGTTAACAGATTTATTTCTAT
Organism: Iris macrosiphon; assembly: GCA_036927795.1. Taxonomy (NCBI): domain Eukaryota; kingdom Viridiplantae; phylum Streptophyta; class Magnoliopsida; order Asparagales; family Iridaceae; genus Iris; species Iris macrosiphon. The sequence goes on along the minus strand of JAYESA010000004.1, from coordinate 313,099,144 downwards.
CAAAGTTGTCTTACCAAGTTTGGTAAGATGTCTAGCTTTAGGAGCTAAAGTAGACAATACTTTAAAGTGAATAAGATAAAGAACTACAATAGTCTTTGAGCCTTGCTTAAAGTTATAACCATACGTCTTAAAATTAAACGTTACCGCATCCGGTAAGTTAGTATCTGTAAGAGACAGGCTAAGATTTGGATAAACATTAAAGTAAACTGGTCCATGGCAAAGACTAGTCTGCATAACTTCCATAAGAGATGGTTGCCAATCTAAACACCTGATATCTCTTAAAGAGGATATAAATGAAGCATTTAACCCTTGCAAAGTAAGAGGTTTTAATGATACCTGTATTAATCCGATATGGATAAATTTAGAAGCATTTTTTGCTATATATGGTTCAAGATATTTCTCAGAAAGAAACTTGATAGAATGTTCGATATCATTTACTTGAACAATTCTTTTCATAGTTTTAATGGCTTTGGAAGATTTATAGTCGAACCAACCAATTTAATAGATTTTTTTAGCTTAACGCTGGGAATAGTCCATTTGTTTAATTCCTCTAGATCAGAGAAAAATTCGCTCATTTGAGCATTCTTGATTGATTTACCCTTATTAAGGGATTTTTTATTAGCATCAATGGCTAATGGATTACTCATATTAATTCTTACCTTTACATAGTTAATAATTAGTATTAATTAAGGCATAAAACAAAATTCTACTAACAACATCCCAGAAATAGAGAGTAGAATCACCTCAGCCTTGAGCCTTCATGGCTCTGATACCAATCGTCAGGGGGAGACTTAAAAGCAACTCGTTTAAGCGAAAACTTGAAATTTTTTATTAATATCGATACTAAGTGATCGATGATAAGTAACACAGAGAAGCACAATGAGAAGAAGTAGAAATTTTGCAGAAATAAAAAATGCACTCCCTCACACATAGGGGACTCCCCTATATATATTACAACATTGCTTCAGAATGAAGCCAAAGCTTTACTCAGAACCATCCAGCTGTCTTCCACCGAATCTCCTTTAGGAACGTGTAACAGAAGAAAAGGATGCCACCAATCAAGTAGGTAAGTGTCGGGACACTTTAATAGCTGTCCGAAGCATGATCGTCCAATGCAACTAATAAGTGGAGAACCCACTAACATAAAGTTGCAAAAAAAACTAACTGCCCGTGATTAAAGGAAGCCGGGACCCACCAAAGTGCAAGGAATTATTTTTCTTCTATGGACTGGGTAGTCATAATCCACTGATATAATTCGTCAATTGTCATATCTTCCAGGTTGGCCTCAGAGGTATTACCTGAAATGTCCATATTAAAATTGGCATTGAATAGTGCGTTCATAAATTGAAAGCATTTCATCTTTAGTTTATCCTCAGATATGCGAGGATTCTCCACTTAACCTTCTTGCAACTTCTTCAATTAGAATAATTTAGTTTGCATTCTATTGTTAGTAATTAGAGTTCCAATTCATAAGAAAAATAATTTTATAAAATATGAAAATCTTCGATACTAAGTTTATTCCGTCAAACCGGACAACCTCGTCGTGTACCGATTGCACCGAAAGACACGTACAATATTTCCCGATGTGTGGGCTTTGGCGAAAATCAATTAGGACTTGTGTGTGCACCAGAATCAACTCGTATCCGTCGAAAGTCTCGCGTATCGGTGTTTTGTAAATTACCCCACTAGTTGATGTACGTTGTTCGGATCGCAACAAAAATTTTACCACTGGACTCGCAGCATTTTACTTGTCCCGTGACCCAAGTTTTGCCCGATTCGGAGTCAGTAAAAAAATTGCCACTTTTGCGGGCCCCATAATTCGACTTGACGAACAAATTTATGATCGGCTCACCAAAATTCAAAATTGGACATACTGTTGAGTTTATATCATCATTTAGAACTTGTTTGACCTATAATATGCTAAGTTTAGAGACCTTTGATCCTGACACATTTTTTCGGTGCAAGGCAGGCCCGCCTATGTGTAATGCCCCGCTCTGCGTCGGCATTATGTATAAGGTGAGTGGGCAGAACTTCATTCTCTGATTCTTACATGCCTTAATAATAATCTAAGTTTTTGCTTGCAATATTTTCATAAGAGAATGATAGAACCTGCCTTGCATGTTAATGAACGAACTCACCTAGCTTGTCTTTAAAATGGACAAGTCTGCTTAACGAGAGTCCTGATAGCTTATCTAAGAGTGCATGAACATGTTCACTATCCAATATGCTCCGAGAGAACCATATCGTGCCTGAATGTATTCAAATGATAAGTCGGCTTGCCCCGCAACAACGATAACCGTTCTGATGGTTCGTCTCGTCTGCATACTAAAGTTTATTTGATAGTGTTTCCATGCATTCGTATCGGTCGGACAATGGGCTTTTGGTGGAGAGATGAACTGCATGTGTCACGGCTGCTACCATGATAGTGAAAAGCAACCATAGGTCACAACTGCCATTAGCATCAGATAATGAATCATTGGTATGCTGGTCCAATAACTGCCGATCCTGAGATACTCGGGGACCGCCCTGCATATAGCTAGTTCATTTGTTGGCTTGGATAGATGGACTGCACCTAAGATGTGCATGTGTGTCTAGCTATGCATTTGTCCCTCGAGTCCCACGAGACATACCGCGCACACCCAGAAACAGAACGAACGGCTTGCTCGCTTATATCGCATATGAAACTCTGTTTTAAAAGATGTTTCCAAAGCAATGTAATATGACTCCGTTCTTCTACTGTATGAAACTAACCTAGGTAAAAACTAGAAAGATCACTAGTAATGTAATTTTTATAACATGATTACTTAGTGTTGGTTTTAGTGAATGCTTGCTTCTGTTCAGTTGTTTTATCTCACCAGTACTTATAAAAGTGTTGACCCACTAACAGTTTACTTGCTTGCAGGTACTGGATCGTCCGAGGGAGCGATAGGCGAGCCTCAGTCCCTAAGACCCGGAAATCCTGGTTTCGATTGTGCCCCGAGCTTGCTATCGTATAAGGGGGCATAATGTATGGAACGAATGCCTTTGTGTAAGAGAACCCAGTCCTTCGATTTGTCCCAAATACTCAGTTGGCTAAATGCATTGCATTGCAATAATGTCCCTTTCCGCTGCTTACTCGATTGATGCGATGATAGCCAACAAAAAACTTAAACGATAAAGCCTTGTGCGGGCGCAACCCCAGGCTCGCACGGCATCATGTCCCGACATCCAAATGGGCCATTCCTTCCTCGCACCCGCTGGACAGGCGCAAAGGCGCGGTGATGAGTGTCCGGTGTGCCAAGGTACGGTGATTTGCGTCTGGTTCAATCCCGGCTACGGGAGCGAGGCGGTGGTCCGGCCGGGCGGCCCCTCGGTTCTCGGGGGCCAGGGCGTGACAGAATGGTATCATAGCGGAATCGATCTCTTGGCCCAATCCGTTGCTATGACTCTGAGATATTGCTCGATATGGTATTGCAATAGAGCGTTCCATACAATAAGTCCATAGATATTCTCAAAGTGCAAATATTTTCCGTACTTGAATTGCTTAATTATTTCGATTGAGTACGGCGAGGGATGAGGACTATCGCTACTCGAAATATCGAGAATTTTATCCTTGAAGTTTCGATGACGAAACTTTTTGTTGGTTGGTAAGTATGTAATGCCCCGCTCCGCGTCGGTATTATGTATAAGGTGAGTGGGCAGAACTTCGTTCTCTGATTCTTGCACGCCTTAATAATAATATGAGTTTTTGCTTGCAATATTTTCATAAGAAAATGATAGAACCTGCCTTGCATGTTAATGAACGAACTCACCTAGCTTGTCTTTGAAACGAACAAGTTTGCTTAACGAGAATCCTGATAGCTTGTCTAAGAGTGCATGAACATGTTCACTATCCCATATGCTACGAGAGAACCATATCGTGCCTGAATGTGTTCAAATGATAATTCGGCTTGCCCCGCAACAACGATAACCGTTCTGATGGTTCGTCTCGTCTTCATACTAAAGTTTATTTGATAGTGTTTCCATGCATTCGCATCGGTCGGACAATGGGCTTTTGGTGGAGAGCTGAACTGCATGTGTCACGACTGCTACCATGATAGTGAAAAGCAACCATGGGTCATAACTGCCATTAGCATCAGATAATGAGTCATTGGTATACTGGTCCAACAGCTGCCGATCCTGAGATACTCGGGGACCGCCCTGCATATAGCTAGTTTATTTGTTGGCTTGGATAGATGGACTGCACCTAAGATGTGCATGTGTGTCTAGCTATGCATTTGTCCCTCGAGTCCCACGAGACACACCGCGCACACCCAGAAACAGAACGAACGGCTTGCTCGCTTATATCGCATATGAAACTCTGCTTTAAAAGATGTTTCCAAAACAATGTAATATGACTCCGTTCTTCTGCTGCATGAAACTAACCTAGGTAAAAACTAGAAAGATCACTAGTAATGTAATTTTTATAACATGATTACTTAGTGTTGGTTTTAGTGAATGCTTGCTACTGTTTAGTTGTTTTATCTCACCAGTACTTATAAAAGTGCTGACCCACCAACAGTTTACTTGCTTGCAGGTACTGGATCGTCCAAGGGAGCGATAGGCGTGCCTCAGTCCCTAAGACCCGGAAATCCTGGTTTCGATTGTGCCCCGAGCTTGCTATCGTATAAGGGGGCATAATGTATGGAACAAATACCTTTGCATAAGAGAACCCAGTCCCTCGATTTGTCCCGAATACTCAGTTGGCTAAATGCATTGCATTGCAACAATGTCCCTTTCCGCTGCTTACTCGATTGATGCGATGATAGCCAAAAAACAACTTAAACGATAAAGCCTTGTGCGGGCGCAACCCCAGGCTCGCACGGCATCATGTCTTGACATCCAAACGGGCCATCCCTTCCTCGCACCCGTGGGACAGGCGCAAAGGCGCGGTGATGCGTGTCCGGGGCGCCGAGGTACGGTGATTCGCGTCCGGTTCAATCCCGGCTACGGGGGTGAGGCGGTGGTCCGGCCGGGCGGCCCCTCGGTTCTCGGGGGCAGGGGCATGACAGAATGGTATCAGAGCGAAATCGATCTCTTGGCCCAATCCGTTGCTATGATTCTGAGATATTGCTCGATATGGTATTGCAATAGAGCGTTCCATACAATAAGTCCATAGATATTCTCAAAGTGCAAATATTTTCCGAACTTGAATTGCTTGATTGTTTCGATTGAGTACGGCGAGGGATGAGGACTATCGCTGCTCGAAATATCGAGAATTTTATCCTTGAAGTTTCGAGGACGAAACTTTTTGTTGGTTGGTAAGTATGTAATGCCCCGCTCCGCGTCGGTATTATGTATAAGGTGAGTGGGCAGAACTTCGTTCTCTGATTCTTGCACGCCTTAATAATAATCTGAGTTTTTGGTTGTAATATTTTTATAAGAAAATGATAGAACCTGCCTTGCATGTTAATGAACGAGCTCACCTAGCTTGTCTTTGAAACGAACAAGTCTGCTTAACGAGAATCCTGATAGCTTGTTTAAGAGTGCATGTCACGCCCCAGTCCCAAAATACATAGGACTAGGATACGTAAGCATGCCAGCCGCATGGGTATGGCAACTCAAATATATGGAAACCATAACCCATACGTACGCTGTAATATGAATATCAAATCCACAAGTGGTATAAAATGTATCACAAGTCACAGGGTACAATCTAAATCTCATCCATAGAAAATCAAATATAAATAAATAACCAGTATCTATGAAACTAGATCTCAATATAAGTATCTAAGGATGATAGTTGGATGGAAACAAATCCACTACCAACTTGAATGGAAAAGTACAATACAATAAACATAATATAAGAATACCAGCTAACAATCACGGGCTCGAAGAGAAGACATCCACGAAACATATATAACCATCCGAATATGCGCTCCTGCGAATACTCAAGAACAGATACACCTAGAAAGGGACCAGGTCCTTAGAGGGACGTAACAAGATAGATAGAAGCAAGCCAATTTGAATACAGTAAACATGCATAAGGTTTGAAAATATATAAGTACGCTGTACAAGACAATCTATATGAATGTAAATGAGGACAACTTTTCGACGTATGGGCAATGGTAGGCTACTCGATCTAAGCCTCACAACTCACACACCCGTCTAGAACATCAGAAATCGACATACCTCGGGGGTAGTGACCAAGCGCGACACACGCCCGTAGTGCGAACTATATACTACGGTTTACCAGAGTGGTTAAAAGCCCATATGCCTAATGATTGTCCTCTCATGATACTAAGTGTCATGTGTGTGTCAACATATCTAATATATAGTAATGACTGAAAGAAACTACACATGCAATGAATAAACAAAAATACAATAAATATACAGAAATATACTAAGCATGCAAAATACTGTAAGCAATTTGGCAAGGTATCTTGCCTGGCCAGAAAGCTGCAAAGTGTAACGGCCAGATGTCACGCGCACAAGATCAGAAGCTATGGCCTAAGAACAAATGTCTCCGGATACTGAAATAGATATCACCAACGTTCCCAGAACAAGCAAAACAGCTAGAAAGCACTTTCCTTTCGTCCAATTTGGACACAGGGGCAAAACGATAATTTCGGGTCAAAGTGAGGTCCACGTGTGGCCCACTTTGCACCGAAAAATATGCCAAGGGTAACAGTCTCTAAATGGAACAAATTATAGGTCAAACAAACTCTAAATATTAATACGAACCCAACGATATGTCCAAATATGGATTTTGATGGGCCGAACACAATTTTGTCCAAAAAGTCAACCGTAGGACCCGCCAATTGGCGACTTGGTCAATTATCTCAGAATTGCGTAAAAATTGGGTCACAGGACCAGCGCGTTACTACGAGTCTAGTGACTCAAGTTTCGTCATAATCTGACGAGCGTGCACAAAATGCGCACAGCTTTCACAAAAGTTGCGACACAGGATTTGTCCGCGGATATGGGCTGATTCTGACGCGCACATGCGTCCGAATCAGTTTCCGCAAACTCTCACGTGTCCGGGTACACTACACGCACCATTTGGTACACTTGGTATATGACAGGGCGGTCCCGTTTGGCGGGGCGCGCTCCGTTTCACAACTTTTAGAAATCTGGAAAAAATGTGTTTTCGGGATTTTCCAACGAATTTAATTCTATATACAGCAGTTAATAATTTAATGTTAATTAACATAAACTAAACTAGGTCAGGTGGTCTCCGCATACCAAAAAGAAAAATCAGATTCGGATCTCTGTGGTGGAAGATACGAATCCGGAAACATAGGTGGTCACCGCAGTTTTCTGCGATACCCAAAAGTGATCTTTTTTTGTCAACTTGGACCCTGTTTTCGCCTAAGGTTACGCGCTGTTCGAGGTCAACTAACATACAAATATTGAAGAGGGTTAAGTGAGGATCATACCGGAGAAGACAAGGTCGAGTTTGGTCGAGCAGTGGCACGGGAAACGGAGCGGGAACATGACTTTGTCGCATCAAATTCTGCAATGTTCTCGTCGATCCCGCGCGATCGCGGAAGCGAAGACCTGCCGGCGGGCACGGCGGGCGGCGCGGCGTCGAGGGCGGCGCGGCGGTCAGATGGGAAGAACAAGAGAAGAATTAGGGTTAGGATTTTGTATTGAATGATGAATATATATATATATATATATATATATATATATATATATATATATATATATATAGGAGAGAGAGAGAGAGAGAGAGAGAGAGAGAGTGTCGGGGGGTCTAATGCCGCGCGGGGGCTGCTGCTTCAACGCATGGTTGGGTTTGATGCTTTCTAGCGGGTGGGTGTTTAGGATAGGTGGGTTTGGGTAGTTAAGGTTAATGGATTTAGATCCATTAAGGGAATTAATAACCTATTCTTTTTTTTCTAACCCTTTTTCTTTTTCTTTTTCTTTTTTTCTTTTTCCATTTCTTTTATTTTCTATTTAACTATATATATACATATATATACATAAAAAAATTCTAGAATTTATGTTAGAGCATACAATTAAGCTGGCACCTGTCCAAAGGGTCTCCTACATGAAATAAATTTAAAAAAAATTCCTAATGGCCCCATAAATTCCCTAAGTGCACGAACACCTAAAATAAAAAAAAAAAATCTATTTTCCCTAATTAGCTCATAATTACTACAATTAAATTATTAATTAAATAAAAAATAGATTTATACGATTTTTATGATTAGGAATTTTACAGTGCATGAACATGTTCACTATCCCATATGCTCCGAGAGAACCATATCGTGCCCGAATGTGTTCAAATGATAATTTGGCTTGCCCTACAACAACGATAACTGTTCTGATGGTTCGTCTCATCTGCATACTAAAGTTTATTTGATAGTGTTTTTATGCATTCGCATCGGTCGGATAATGGCTTTTGGTGGAGAGCTGAACTGTATGTGTCACGGCTGCTACCATGATAGTGAAAAGTAACCATGGGTCACAGCTGCCATTAGCATCAGATAAAGAGTTATTGGTATGCTGGTCCAACAGCTGCCGATCCTGAGATACTCGGGGACCGCCCTGCATATAGCTAGTTCATTTGTTGGCTTGGATAGATGGACTGCCCCTAAGATGTGCATGTGTGTCTAGCTATGCATTTGTCCCTTGAGTCCCACGAGTCACATTGCGCACACCCTGAAACAGAACGAACGGCTTGCTTTCTTATATCGCATATGAAACTCTGTTTTAAAAGATGTTTCCAAAATAATGTAATATGACTCTGTTCTTCTGCTGCAACCTAGGTAAAAACTAGAAAGATCACTAGTAATGTAATATTTTATAACATGATTACTTAGTGTTGGCTTTAGCGAATGCTTGCTTCTGTTCAGTTATTTTATCTCACCAGTACTTATAAAAGTGCTGACTCACCAACAGTTTACTTGCTTGCAGGTACTGGATCGTCCGAGGGAGCGATAGGCGTGCCTCAGTCCCTAAGACCCGAAAATCCTGGTTTTGATTGTGCCCCGAGCTTGCTATCGTATAAGAGGGCATAATGTATGGAACGAATGACTTTGCATAAGAGAACCCAGTCCCTCAATTTGTTCCGAATACTCAGTTGGCTAAATGCATTGCATTGCAACAATGTCCCTTTCCGCTGCTTACTCGATTGATGCGATGATAGCCAACAAACAACTTAAACGATAAAGCCTTGTGCGGGCACAACCCCAGGCTCGCACGGCATCACGTCCGGATATCCAAACGGGCCATCCCTTCCTTGCACCCGCGGGACAGGAGCCGAGGCGCGGTGATGCACGTCCGGTGTGACGAGGCATGGTGATTTACGTCCGGTTCAATCCCGGCTACGGGGGCGAGGTGGTGGTTCGGCCGGGCGGCCCCTCGGTTCTCGAGGGTTGGGGCATGACACTATGGACCCTGTGTTGACAAGAAACTACTATTTTGCCCCTGTGTCCAAATTGGACGTATGGATATTCTTTTCTGAGTATCTCACTCATTTTATGACTGTTGGTGATATTTGTGATAGCATCCGGAGATATCTGTTCTAGTCCCCTTCTTGTGCTGCTGCTTCCATGGCGAGTTCGTGATCGAATCTTCGCCTGGCTTCCAGAAAAAATATATTGTCTTGTTGTACTATTTAAATTCAGTTATTATTATATATTGTGCTCTGGATATTATTTAACTGTGCGCGTCCGAGAATGACTCGGGAGCAGTCGACGAAGGCGTCGACGTTAGGACTTGTGTTCGACCTAGTGTCTAGTGGACGTACCCTAAGTTACAGAGTTATCATTATAACTCCGAGGCCTTGTTATGTATCATTTCACGTCACGGAGTGAGTTCATGTTAGGACACAAGTTTACGCACTTGACTGGCCATCGGTGCGAGTAGCTCGTGTGATGGTACTTAGCATAGTTGTATTGCTTTAGGTGACTTGCATTATAGTTACGAGATGTCCACGTCGTACTTGACACTTGTACATTGGCATTGGACGTGGAGGACAACTAGTGTGAGTATGGGACACCCACCTCTTATTATTTATGCAGATTCTGCGTTCTTCGGAGCGATACAGACGTTATTATATATGCAAATTTTGTGTTTTTCGGAGCGATACAAACGTTATTATTTATGCAGATTCTGCGTTCTTCAGAGCGATACTGTCACGCCACAGTCCTAAAATACGTAGGACTAGGAACACGTAAGCATGCCAACCAGATGTATATGGCAATCCAATATGTGGATACCATAATACACATGTACGCTGTAATATGAATATAAACTCACATGTGGTATAAATATAGTCACCAGTCACAGATATACTAAATCTCATCCACACAACAAGTCACAAAAATGAAATAGCTAAACTAGAATAATGAGTCTGAATAATCCAAAACTAATAGTCGGGTGGAGACAAATCCACTACCAATGACTATACCAATACTAAAATGGAGGAGAAGGGTAATTCTCCGATATAAGTAAGGTGATGATATAAAGGTATCAGCGAAGCGATCCGTCGCTGGAGATAATCAAGGATGCTTCGAAGGTAAGACCTCCTCGGAAGAGATAAGTGGTAAGTCCTGATCCGTGCTCCTGCGAAAAGTCATGAACATCTATACCTGGAAAGGGACCAGGTCCTCAGAGGGACGTAACAAGATACATAGAAGCAAGCCAATTTGAATACAGTAAACATGCATAATAAGTAGAAAATATGTAAGTATGCTGTACAAGACATTCTATATGAATGAAAATGAGGACAAATTTTTGACGTATGGGCAAGGGTAGGCTACTCGATGTAAATCTCACAACTCACACACACGTCAGTGGACATCATCAGCCGACATACCTCGGGGGTAGCGACCCTCGTGACTCCATCAATCGACATACCTCGGGGGTAGCGACCATCGGATACGACCACCATAGTGCGTGCTAGTTACTACGGTTTACTAGAGTGGTTAAAGCCCATACGCCTACTGATTGTCCTCTCATGATACTAAGTGCCATGTGTGTGTCAACATATCTAATATATAGTAATGACTGAAAAAACTACACATGCAAGAAATATACAGAAATAAAATGAATATACAGAAATAAAATAAGCATGCAAAATACTGTAAGTAATTTGGCAAGGTATCTTGTTTGGTAAGAAAGCTGCAAGGTGTAACGTCCAGGAGTCAAGCACACATGATCAGAAGCTACGGTCTCAGAATAAACGTCTCTGGATGCTGAAATAAATATCACCAACATTCCCAGAATAAGCGAGATAGCTAGAAAATACTACCCTTTCGTCCAATTTGGACACAGGGGCAAAACGGTAATTTTGGATCAAAGCGGGCTCCACATGTGGGTCACTTGCACCGAAAAGCGTGTCAGGGGTAAAGGTATCTAAATGGGATAAATTATAGGTCAAACAAACTCTAAATTTCAGTACTAACTCAACGGTATATCCAAATGTGGATTCCGGTGAGCCGAACACAAATTCGCCCAAAAAGTCAACTGAGGGCCCGCCAATTGGCGACTCGGTCAACTGTCTCAGAATTACATAAAAATTGGGTCACAGGACCAACACGATACCACGAGTCCAGTGACGCAAGTTTCGTCGCAATCTGACGAGCGTGCACAAAATGCGCCTGGCTTTCGCAAAAGTTGCGACACTGGGATTGTTCGCGGATACGGGCTGATTTCGACGCGCACACGCGTCCGAATTAATTTTCGTGAAATCTTACATGTCCGAGTATACTGCGCGCACCTTTTGGTACACTTGGTACACGACGGGATGGTCCCGATTGGCGGGGCGCTCTCCGTTTCACAATTTTTAGAAATCTGGAAAAAGTTAGTTTTCGGGGTTTTCCAACGAATTTAATTCTACATACAACAGTTAAAAAATTAATGTAATTAATAGAAATTAAACTAGGTCAAGTGGTCTCCGCATACCAAAAAGAAAAATCGAATTTGGATCTCTGTGGTGGGAGGTACGAATCCGGGAACATAGGTAGTCACCGCAGTTTTCTGCGATACCAAAAAATTATCTTTTTCGTCAACTTGGACGCTATTTTCGCCTAGGGTTACGCGCTGTTCGAGGTCAAATAACATACAAATATTGAAGGAGGTTAAGTGGTAAACGTACCGGTGGATACGGGGTCGAGTTTGGTTCAGCGAGGTGACGGAAAACAGGACTGGAACACAGGTAAGTTGCTATAACTTTCTGCAGCGCGCGGGGTTGCGCGGGGTCGCGATCGTCGTGCGGCGGTTCTGGGCGGCCTGGGCGGCTGGATCGGCGTTCTCGCTGGTCGAGGGGACGGAGGAGATGAGTAGAGGATGAATTAGGGTTAGGGTTTTGCTCTCGAATGATGTATATATATATATAAAATAGAGAGATAACGCGGGGGTCTGCGGCTTGCTTGGGCCGGGGTGCGGGTGATCCTACTGCTGCTGTTTGTTATTGTTAATGGATTTAAATAGGTTGGCTGTTGTTCCTTTGGTCAGGGCTCGTTGGCTTAGAGATTAGGATTTAGATATAAGGGTTAGCTTAGTGATTATTTATTTGATTTTTTTCTTTTCTTTTTCTTTCTTCTTATATATATATATATATATATATATATATATATATATATATATATATATATATATATATATATACACGCATAGAAAAAATCTAGGATTTGTATTAATGCATACCATTAAGCTAGCAACTGACCACGGGTCTCCTACATGAAATAAATTAGGAAAAAATTATACTGGCTCCATAAATCTCCTAAATTCCCAAACACCTAAAATAAAAATTAAATAAAATCTATTTCTCCTAATTAGCCCATAATTACTACAATTAAATTAATTAATTAATAGAAAAAGTAAATACGATTTTTAGGATTAGGGGTTTTACAATACAACGTTACTATATTCAGGCACCGCATTCTTCGGAGTGTTATGGCCGTCATTACATACGCGAGGGCCCTTGTTATGGGGTTATATGTGTCATATCTTATCCGGTCACGACGATTGGTGAATTACGTCAGCATGTGTCTAGCCTACACCTACCCATACGCACCAAGTTGTCCTCAAATTGCATTCACTTAGAAGGATAGTTTACCATGGCTTACTTTACTCAGTATTTACTTTATGGCATGTACTTTTTTATATCTTGTTACGTCCCTCTGAGGACCTGGTTCCCTTCCAAGTTATTTGTACAGGTTGCATGATGCTTGATCCAGTGGAGTAGTGGACATCATTGCAGGTATCATTATATCTTTCAGCTATTACAGTCATGTACTACTTCCCATTTTGATTCTAATTTTATAGCCTAGTGTTTATAGGCCTATATTGTTCTTTTGGCCTATTCGAACGGATGTATTATTAGGCTGCAAACTAATGATGCGTACCGTTCTTTCTTGATATTTATTTACCATGGATTGAGATTTAGTTTAGTTGTTAGATATTAGAAATAGATATTTAGCATTGATCACTTAACCGTGGACAGCGTAAGTGCACTTCGTCGGGTCCATTAAATTGGAAAGCCCTACAGAGTCGTACCAGCTGGCCATTGCCACATGTTTGGTGTCACGACCCGCACCCGGAAATTCGGGCACGAGTGCGTGGGTACGTCTAGCCTACGCTGCAGAATCGGCGGTAGTACGCTGTCTAGGTCAAATCCAGATTTACTAACTAGCTCATTCACAAATAACATAGGCAAGATAATAAATAATGAGAAATGAAGCTTAAGATTGCAACTGAAATAAATGTGACAACAGATTCAAATATTTTAGTACAGGAATCAGAATGAAATCGGGGACAAACCCGATTGCTAAGATAAAGAGCAAAACTAAGATAACTACTGCTAACTACTCAGCAGGAGTAGCTTCCTGTGCGGGAACTGGCTCTGCAACTGTATCACCTGCTGCCTCATAGGGGCCATAATAGGTGGGGGCAAGGTTCTCCTCATCGCCTAAACAACAGATCCAGTCAGGAAAGGAGCAAAGTACACAGTGCACAACAAGATTAAACTGAATATTTTATGACAATTAAATATTGGATATCATGTTGAGAAACAGCATTAGCAGAACATTACTATCTCAGAGTTAGCTGTAAACAGGAATATGAGAAACAGAAATAAATGAAACAGGAAATGAAACTACAATAGCCAGCAAGAAATATAACATGACCAGAACTATCTGTATGAACTTGTGTTTGTTTTTAGAATACTTAGTTGGCATGTAGGGGTTTATAAGGCTAATCTGGCCGTCATAAACGGCTATTAGACAATACAATCGAGATCCGGCTGATGGACAGTCGTGTACCAACAGCTATTAGACAATACAGGGGAAAGGGTAAACTACATGCCTTCTAGGTATTCTCCCACCCGACATGAAAAACAAGACAGGGACTACCAATATTCAAGACATGAAATTCAACATTTCTAACACTAGGTATAAACATCAAGGGTACATGTATGACAGGGAATTAATTATCATAATATATAAAGATTAACTTGAAGTGCAGGTACTTGCCTGTTGTTTGGATCCGATTAATATTGGCTCTCGGGGAAAAATTCCAGAGATGAGTCCAAAAGCTGAAATAGATATTACCATCATGCTCAGAAGATGTCAAATAGCTAGAAACGCCTATCCTTGGGTCCAATTTGGAGACAAGGACAAAAATAACAGTTTCGGGTCAAAACGGGGTCCGCCGGTGGGCCCGCTTTGCACCGAAAAATGTGTCCGGGTCAATGGTCTCCAAGTTCACCAAACTTAGTGTCAACAGGTCAGGAACGCTGATACGAACCCAACAGAACTTCCAGATTTGGATTCCGATGAGCCGATCACGAAATCGCCCGTCGAGCGGGGCCTGTGGGGCCCACGACACGCGATTTCGTCAACGTTCTCAGAATCGAACCAAACTTGACCCACAGGACCAGCGTATCGCTACGAGTCCGATGGCGCAAGTTTCGTCTCGATCCGACGTGTGTGCACGAAGTTAGGGTAAATTACAGAAAAGGCGGATACGGGGCGATGTCCGCGGATACGCGTTGATTCCGGTGTGCATGCACACCCGAATCAGCTTCCACGAAATCTCACACATCCGTATCGACGACGCGCACGTATTTGTGAAGACCGCACACGACCAAGTCGTCCCGTTTGGCGGGGCGCACTCAGTTCCGGGGTGAAACAGGGTCTGGTTTTTCCTGTTTTTGGATCGCGGTGTGCGATCACCACAGGACGCGATGCCCCGAACAGTTTGTCCGGACACCGAGAGGGTCATACAGGCTTCACAACGCAATTTACGGAATTGAAAATGGAGCTACGAGGCGAAAGTTACACATACCTGAAGGGGACCCGAAAATCAGGGTCGAGACGTGTCCGTGTCGTGTCCGACACGGAGTCCAAATTAGGGCTAGGGTTAGGGTTTTCGAATGCTGTGGCGGCGGCCGGTGGTCGGCACGGCGGCGGGGAGCGTCGCTGCGGTGGGGGAGCTGGTCGGAGGGCTCGGTCGGCGCCGGCGAGCTTGGCGGAGGCGGCGGCGCGGGCACGGCGGCCGGAGACGGTTGGGGCGGCCGCTGCTGTCTACTGCGGGGTCGGCTGCTGGCGGAGCAGCGGCGGAGCTGGACGGGAACGGCGGGGGCTGCAGCGGGCGGCGCCGGTGGCTGACGACGCGGCGGAGCGGAGGAGCGGCGGAGCAGAGGGGGTGAGCCGGCGGGGTCGTGGTGGCCGGAGGGGGGGAGTTGAAGGGTTTAAAAGGGGGCGGAGACGGTTGCGCGCGGGCCGAGGGAGGCGGCGGCCAGCGCGGGGCGCGGGGACGCGTGTCGCTGGCCGGGCGGAGCGGCGGGCGGCGCGGCCGGCGGGAGCGGAGCGGGGAGCGGGTCGTGGGGGAGAGGGCTGGGGAGCGGGTCGGGGTCCGGGCGGGTCGGGTTCAAGCGGACCCGACCCGACCCGTTAGGGTGACGGGCCGCGGGGGACTGGGCCGGGCCGGCCCAATGGGCCGTGGGCTGGAATTTATAATAATAATAATAATAATAATAATAATAATAATAATAATAATAATAATAATAATAATTAATTAATTAATTAATTAATAATTAAATAAATAAATAGTTTTTAGGTGTTTTAAAATAGGTCCGGGGTCCAATAAATTCCAGAAAAATTGCCCTAAGTCCAGTTTTTTATTTTACACCCAAAAATATTATTTTCATAATATTTTAATATTATTTATTATTAATTAAAAAATTTGTAATAATTCAAAACCCTGATTTTAATTACAGAAAATTCCCAGAAAATTGTGAAAAATCCCAATTTTAATTTTTTTGAAAAAATCAGGAGCTTACATTTGGTCCCGCGTATTTTAGGACTAGGGTGTGATAGCTGGCTATATATGGTGATTGGGGTATTAGGATTAAATTATATTTATTGTGATTGGCCATGTGACTTAGGCTTCAAGTTGATATGTGAATGTACATATATGTAATATCATGTTGAATGAAATACCTAGAATATTATCTCCTATCACTTCTTCACAAGAATATAGTAGCTCATTTTTTGTAATATATAATAAGGCTCAATTGGAGCAACATGATGATCTCATCATAGCCAAGAGCTATAGCCTGGACCTCAGAATATCTACATTCAGAATGTAGGAACTTATTTTATAGAATAGTAAGACTTAATTTGGAGTCTCAATTTCTAGATTCTATATTATATATATATATATATATATATATATATATATATATATATATATATATATATATATATATTATGCTCCACCCGTGGCTATAAGAGCCAACCAATCGACGAATGGGGGATTCGAACCTTCGTCTACTCTAAGGTGGCCCGCCACATTACCTCTAGGATAATGCCTTTGGTATATATATATAGGAGGGATCTACATCCCCGATTTTTTGTATCTCCAAGCATCCTTATGTTATCATCCGTTGGATCTTATTTAAGTCATCTAATCTTAACCATTGATTTGAATGGTTCAAATCAGCAGTTAAAATTAGATGACTTAAACAAGATCCAATGGTTGATAACATGGAGATACTTGAGAATGTAATAAAGAAAATGTGGATCTCTCCTCATATATATATATATATATAAACTCATGGGTCTATATCCGTTCATCCCATTTGGACCTCAATATTTTTTTTTTTATTATTCTCATACAAACCCAACACATTCTACATTCTTTCATAATTAAATGAGAACCAACGTGAGATGCTTAGGGCTTGTTTGCTTAGTCATTATAAAGCTGCTTTCTGAGTTTTACCACAGAAAATGTGTAAAAGACTATTTGGACAAGTCAAGTCCTAAGTTGACACTCCGAAAAAAAATTCAAAACTGTGACGTTTAAAATAAGATTTAAGAGAGAATCTTTGAGTTGGCTTGTGAATGTGGTTTCTGAGTGTAGACCGGGGACCACTCCCCACCAACACCCCCCTCTCAGAATTCTCTCTCCTCTCTCACTTTTTTTTTCTCTTCCTCTATCTTCTCTTCATCTTCCAGATCTAGATTTGGGCTGAGTTTGACGTGGACGGCGGTGGGGTGGTTGAGCTCGGGACCCACTCCACCGCGAGCTCGTGGGCCTTCGGGGTGGTGATGGACGACGACAGTCACTTTTGAGATCTAAGGAGGAACCTCGTCGTCGTCGAGCTCCGAAACCTTATCGTCGGTTTTGAGCTCCAAGTCCAGGTCGTCGAGCTCTAGGGCCAGGTCGTCGGTTTCAAGCTTCAGGTCCAGGTCGTCGAGCTCCGAATAACGCCATCATCGTCGAGCTCCGAATAACGTCGTCGTCGATCGCTAGGTCCAGATCATCGAGCTCCAAGGAGGAACCTCGTCATCGTCAAGGTCCGAAACCTCGCCATCGGTTGATGTCGAGCTCTAGGACCTCTCAGTCGTTTCAAGCTCCAGGTCTAGGTCATCAAGCTCCGAACCTCGTCGTTGTCGTGGATCTCTAGGTCCAGGTCGAGCTCCGAAACCTCGTCATTGGTTGATGTCGAGCTCCATGTCCAGGCCGTCGGTTTCTAGTTCCAGGGAGAAACCTTGTCGTTGGTTGATGTGTTATTGTGTCCGATGGACGGGATCAGAACAGTGACCGACGGTTGGACACAAGAACGGTGATGACCGAAGAAGTTTTGGGAGGGACACAATTGGACACAGAACAATATGGACACAGTTAAAAAAATTACTTTCTAAAAAAAATTTACCAAACAATTTTTTTTTATTTTTGTTTTTACATTACTTTTCAAATAAAAGTAACCAAATGCAAAGCCAAAATTTGTATACTCAGAAAATAACTTTATAACTTAATTTTAGAAATTTTTTATAGAACAGAATTCCAGAAAGCCAATCCAAATGGACCCTTAGCTACTAGCTCGGAACCAAGTCAAGAATATGTCAACTGTTCCTACTTGCATGTCTCAAGTAGGAAAAGGACCACCCCCATTCAAACAAGGCACATAAAGCCTAATCAAGATATATAAACTAACATGTTATCCCTTGATATCAGTGTGTTGGAGTGGGTGGGGTTCCCAACCTATGTGGAGAATACCCCGGAATACGACGAGCGACATTCGTGTGTCGAAAAAGCTTGAAAAGTGCATCGACCGTCATGTATTGGAACATTTATGGTAAGAAAATATTATATTGGATTTCCATCTTTGACTTTAATTATATATTTATGATTGGATCTTTCATATATTAACTTTCCATATAATTGGATTTCTAATTTATAGTAAGCTAATTTATGATTTGATTTCCATTAAATATATGATTAAATGTAATTGGATTTCCATAAATATTTTTTGGCTTCCATATATAGATTTTCATATGAAAACTCTAATTCATGCAAGGGTTTATATAAAGGCTCATGCAATATACAACAACAAGAGAAAAAAATAAGAGAGAAAAAAATGTGGCAAGAGTGTTATTGCAACTTTGGAGAGGAGAAAAAAAGGATTGGAGGCCGTTTCGGATAAGGAGATCAATTTGGGGTATTTCTCATTATTTTTTCTTCGTGGTTGTAATCTATTTTCTGTTCCAAAGAGTTACGGTGATCCGTGTTGGATTGGTGAGGATCTTGTAGATGGTGTATTCTCTTTATTCCGTTAGTGAAGGTTCTTCAGGGTTGGACTCTGATCGTCCCGTAGTTTTTTTAATATGGGTTTTCCACGTAAAAATCTCTGTGTCTGCGATTTATGTTTGGCATTTTTTGGTTTGTGCGTTTTGCTTGATTCTCTCTCAGGTACTCTCTGGTTTGGGGAACGGTTTCCGTATTTTGTTCCCAATAGTGTGGTATCAGAGCCAGGTTTTAAAATTTCAGAAGGGTGTCAGAAGTTGACAGACAAACCAGAGAGGAGAGATGGATGCGAAGCCGGTGCGCATGATAAACCAAATCGGTTCCAATTACCACTATTGGCAGAGCAAGTCTAAGCATTGGTACCAGAACTTCGAGTGCTAACATTGTGGCAAGAAGGGCCTCATCAAGCGGAACTGTTTCGCTTAGAAGAGAGAGAGAGAGAGAGAGAGAGAAGAAGGGCGACAAGGGGAAGCAAAGTGAGAACAATACAGCGGCAACCTCAGCACATGGAGGTGATCTTATTATTGTAGGTGATGCGGTAGTTATGAACCTCGGCTACGATGTCAACTCTTGGCTGGTGGACTCAGGTGCTTCAGCGCACGTATCTCACAACAGGGCACTATTTGCTACTTACACAACAGACGATTGTGGAGTGTTGAAGATGGGCAATGGAGATGTGTCGAAGGCAATTGCCATTGGAGATGTGCATTTGAGGACAAAGACGGATGCAATTCTTGTTCTGAAAGATGTTCGTCATATCCCTGATATTCATTTCAACTTGGTATCGGTTGGAAGGTTGGATGACGGGGATTTTTTTCAATCTCTTCGGGAACAGTCAGTGGAAGCTTTCCAGAGGTTCGATGGTGATTGTCAAAGGAAGCAAGAGGTCTGGACTCTACTATATGGAAGGAAGCGCACATGGGGCACATGAGGTGAATGTAGCTACTGATGCGTCTACCGAGTTGTGGCACAAGCAAATCAGCCACATCAGCCAAAAGGGGATGAGCTACTTGGTGAACAGGAAGGTGATTCCAGGACTCAAGTCTATATAGCTGGAGAGGTGCATGCACTGTTTGGCAGGGAAGCAAAATATGGTCTTTCCAAAGTCACCCAAGTTAAAGTAAGTTGGCGTTGCTCGAGTTGATTAACTCGAATGTCTACGGTCCTATGAAGGTAAAATCTATTAGTGGTGCTTCTTACTTTATAACTTTTATTGATGATTATTCTAGTAAAGTTTGGGTCTATGCCTTAAAGACCAAGGATCAGGTGCTGCCAACTTTCAAGGAGTTTCAGGCCTCCGTTGAAAGAAAAACGAGCAAGAAGCTGCTATGTGTTCGGTCGGACAATAGCGACGAATATATCGGTCCCTTTGATGCATACTGTAGAGAGCATGGGATACGACACCAGAAGAATCTGCCAAAGACACCTCAGCTCAATGGTATAGCAGAACGGATGAATATGACACTGATGGAGAGGGTACAGTGTTTGTTGTCAGAAGCAAACTTGTCGGGCAGCTATTGGGATGCGGCTCTTTACACAGCTGCTTATATTATTAATTTATTTCCCAGTTCTTCTTTGCAAGGTGATGTGCCTGACAAAGTATGGAACGACAAAGAGCCGTCATACAATCACCTGCGAGTGTTTGGTTGCAAGGCCTTCGTGCATGTACAGAAGGACGAGAGATCCAAAGTTGAGCCAAAGACGAGATGATGCGTCTTTGTCGGATACGGTCGGGATGTGTTTGGCTATAGACTCTACGATCCAGTGGAAAGAAAGCTCTATAGAAGCAGGGACGTGGTATTCGTCGAGGATCAGACCATGACCAACGCTCAGGATTCCGAGATGTCTTCTGAGGCTGAGGAATTGTCTCGTTAGAGTTATTTTGCTTCGAGCATTTTCTAGAGGACATCACAGAGGATCCAATTATGAGGGAGCCAGTACATAAAGTTGCTCCCAACCTTGATCATCAGCCTGCTGATGGTTGTCAAGGTGATCTTCAAGAGGTTGAGCATGCCGAGGAGGCAGTTCCTGAGGAGGCTGTTGGTATACAGCCATCACAAGTGGTTCCATTGAGGAGGAGGGATAGAGAGCGTCGAACATCTACGAGATACTCACCGAGTGAGTATGTGCTACTGAATGACGGAGAAGAAGCCGAAAGTTTCGTAGAGGCTATGGAAGACGAACACATGCAGGAGTGGATGGAGGCCATACAGGAGGAGATGAGTTCCTTGGAGGCCCACTTTACTTATGATCTGGTGCGGTTACCAAAGGGCAAGAAGGCTTTGAAGAATTGATGGGAGTTCAAAGTGAAGCAGATAGATGATGCTACTCGCCCTCGATACAAAGCGAGGCTGGTAGTTAAATGCTACGGTCAGCAAAAATGCGTAGATTATGATGAGATCTTTTCGTCAGTCGTCAAGCAGCCGTCTATTCGGATGGTGCTAGAATTGGCAGCTAGTTTCGACTTGGAGGTCGAGCAAATGGACGCGAAGACGACATTCCTCCACTGTGATCTTGAGGAGGAGTTGTACATGGAGCAGCCAGAGGGATTCTGTGAGAAGAGATAGTCACACTTGGTCTGCCAGTTGAGGAAGAGATTGTATGGTCTGAAGCAGGCTCCGAGGTATACTGGAAGTTTGAGTCATTTTTGGGGGAGCATGGTTACGCACGGACGACGTCAGACCATTGTGTATTTGTGTGGTACATTGCCAATGATGAATTCATCATTTTACTGCTCTATATTGATGATATGCTATTGGTGGGTCGGAATACCACTAGGATAGCGGAGTTGAAGAGCCAACTGGGCGCGACCTTCTCTATGAAGGATTTGGGCGCAGTGAAGACTATTCTTAGGGTGGAGATCAGCCGAGAGAGAGAGTCCAAGCTGCTATACTTGTCCCAAAAGAAGTACATTCACCGGGTACTTCAGCATTTTCGGATGGACGGATTGAAGAAAGTGAGTAACCCCCTTGCGGCTCATTTTAAATTCACTAAGGAGCAGTGTCCATCTACCGAGGATGAGAAGGAAGATATGGAGCGGATTCCATATGCCTCACCTGTGGGGAGTCTTATGTATGCTATGGTGTGTACGAGGCCAAACATCGCTCACGCAGTTGGCACAATTAGCAGGTATACTTCTAATCCTGGAAGGGTACATTAGAGTGGGGTCAAGTGGATTCTACAATATCTACAAGCACTGTCGATTGGAGTTTTTCTTTTGGTGGTGACGAGCCGAAGCTGGTTGGGTATACCGACGCTGATATGGCTGAAGATGTAGACACGAGACGATCAACTTCGGGCTATGTGATGATGTTTGCTGGTAGAGCGGTATCGTGGCAGTTGTAGTTTTAGAAGTGTGTTGCCTTGTTGATGACAAAGATAGAGTACATTACGGCGACATAGGCTTGTAAGGAGTTGTTGTGGATGAAGAAGCTGTTGTAAAAAATTGTGCTAAAGCAAGAGCAGTATCCTTTGCTTTGCGATAGTCAGAGTGCTATTCACCTTGTGAAGAACTAGACATTTCATAGCCGGTCCAAGCACATTGAGACCCGGTATCATTGGATACGGGATGTTGTGGAAAAGAAGGAAGCCGCGCTTGAGAATGTTCATACAGATGACAACGGAGCAGACATGTTCATAAAGATTCTTCCAAGGAAAAAAATTTAGTACTGTAGGCGGATCGTCGGTATTACGACCCCCTCCACATAGTTGTGAATGAGGAGATTTGTTGGAGTGGGTGGGGTTCCCAACCTATGTGGAGAATACCCTGGAGTGCAACGAGTGACATCCGTGTGTCAGAAAAGCTCGAAAAGTGCATTGAGCGACGTGTATTTGAACATTCATAGTAAGCAAATATTATATTGGATTTTTATCTTTGACTGTAGTCATATATTTATGATTGGATCTTTCATATCTTAACTTTCCATATAATTGGATTTTCAATTTATGGTAAGCTAATTTATGATTTGATTTTCATTAAATATATGATTGAATGTAATTGAATTTTCATAAATATTTTTTGGCTTCCATATATAGATTTTCATATGAAAATCCTAATTCATGCAAGAATTTATATAAAGGCTTATGCAATATACAACAACAAGAGAAAAAAATAAGAGAGAAAAAAGGTGACAAGAGTACTATTGCAACTTTGGAGAGGAGAAAAAAATGATTGGCGGCCGTTTCGGAGAAGGAGATCAAATTGAAATATTTCTCATTGTTTTTTTTTTCTTCGTTGTTTTAATCTATTTTTTGTTCCAAAGAGTTACGGTGATCCGTGTTGGATTGGTGAGGAGCTTGTAGATGGTGTATTCTCTTTATTTCATTAGTGAAGGTTCTTCAGGATTGGATTCCGATCATCCCGTGATTTTTTCCATCTGAATTTTTTACGTAAAAAAATATGTATGCGATTTGTGTTTGACATTTTTTGGTTTGTGCGTTTTGTTCGGTTCTCTCGTAAGTACTCTCTGGTTTGAAACAGTTTCCGTGTTTCTTTCCCAAAACAATGGATTCATTGGTGTCTCTGGCCATTGCAGGTGGCTTGACGCTCAAGACCCAGTAGATACAAAGACTTGGGCAGAGTGCTAACAGGAACACGTCGAAGTAAGCTCATATTTTTCTACAATTGACCCAGCAAACATCAATCATGGTTAGCTACAGATCCTAGTGATACTAAAATTTAATTACATGAACAAGAACACTAATTAAGATCCATCAACAAAACCTCATTCTTCATTATATACGCAACTACTTATTCTAGCAAATGTAGAGGAAGAATGCCCTGCCAAGTAGCATGACAGGACTGAGGACTTTGTTATTTGGAACTCCCCATCCCATATTCTCTCTATAGTTACCAGAAAACACTCAAAACTACCTCCAATCTGCAGCAATCCTAACATGACAATACTGGAAACTTCTAATGAGAAACTAAATGAAATTACACCACAAAAATGTCTGCAAACTAGGCCAACTAAAAACACTTTCTACTAAATCCATGCATCACTCCTTAAAATCATCCTTGTCATCAGCTGGAATAGTCATATTCCTCCAGAAAACTGCGAGAGCACTTCCACCGAGCTGTCAGAAGAGGGAAAAAGTGTCAAATTAATGTATGAAAAAGTCCAATAATGATCAATGATTTTCCATCACTTGATTAAGCAGATATTTTGTCTAGTGCAAGTCCATGTCATCGGTTTATAAAAAAATTACTAATCAAAATTAGATAAGACTTTTTATTTTCTTTTTTTTCAATTTCTAAAACACGTCACGGAGATATAGTTTCAATTTTAAATATATATTCATGATTAATGAGGATCAATAACAAGCAAGCAACACTGAAAGCTGTATAGACAGATCTTTCTATAATAGTTTAAGAGTATAGACTACATGACAATATAACACAACTTGTTAGTAAGTCATACCGCCATGCAAACAACACTGACAGCTGAAGGAACAGCTACAAGAGGATTAGTGAAATGCTTCTGTGCAAGGATAAATCCAAGTGCAGAGCTCTGTACAAGAGAAACACATTAGTATCCAAATACTAAAAGAATATAATATACTATTGCTTGCCTTATGAAGGAAAGAAGCATATTACTCAAACATTAGATTTGCGAGAAATAGGTATATATAATTGCTTCATCATGCAGGACAAGGAAGAAGAAAAGCAAATATGTGCATGTTGGTAGAAACAAGGGCGTAACTACGGTTGGGCTAGAGTGGGCTCCAGCCCACCCTAAAATTTTCAATTTTTTGTTTTTTATATAGTATAAAACCTAATCCAATTGTTTAGCCCACCCCAAGCCCCCCACCAGCACAGCATAGGTCAGAACACTCAGTGAAAGGCAGAAAAATTTAACCGTAGAAATTTCACAACATGTAGGTAGATAGAAATCTCATAATATGGAGCTGGGTAAAAATCTCACCACGCCAATTACATGGGTGGCCCTCTTATTTATAAAAGACAATAGTAACAATAAAATAGAAACAGAACAACCAAAATAACAACAATATAATCAAGGAATTTTATCCTTATCCATGATTATTGAGGTGTATGAGTTGGAGATTTGAATTGATAAGCCTGAACTTAAATTTGTAACTGGCTTGACCTTTTAACAAAGGATCACAATCTGTTCTGATCCACAAATGGGTATATGGATCAGAACATCAAATTTATAACAGAAGGTATCCAGGACCCACATTAAAATGTCATAACCCAACTTAAACAGGGATATGGCGTGGCATGACCACAAGCCATTTACTTCTATGATAAACGTCAGTGCAAGTTAGTCATGAAAATAATTTTATAGCGTAGCAACAGTAAATGCCAAAGTTGATCATCGACAAACTAACTATTCATGGTCTCTTTGCAATATCTTGCCACTAGGAATGTTTTATATCAAACCAATGCTATATTAAGTGATTCAATAATGCGCTTGGTCCAGGACTGCTTAGTGATTAATAGGAACACAGTCAATCCATACAATTTGCAACAACATGCATGTATTGCTTAATCTGTCACCTAGTTAATTGGATTAACAGATAAATTAGTCGGCCTATTAATCACTGCTAAGAATTTCCAAATCAAAATTGTTGAGAAGATGTATCAGAGTTACAGAATTCAAATGTTTAATGAATATTCAACAAAAATCAATTTCTTCCAGCATTCTCTTAGGTTTCTCTAAGGCCATTTATGCTTTTGAATTATGAAAATAAAATTTCCAATCATTTATTAAGAACTGTCTTCTGTTTAGCAATCTGACTTGACTAATCAGATGAATGGGCAACACGAACCAGACAAATGATCAGCTTGTCTTTGGTTGAAAGAAACATTCTGCGACAAGTGCAAGAAGGAAATTTTATTTCACTAAGGAACCGAAAGAGAAGATCAGATATTATGTTAGCCCCCATTATTACAGCATTCATAGAAGACATCCAAGAGAAATGAACTGGGCCACTACCTGGGAAGCACGAACACTCCAAAAATGTGGCCGTGTCGTGTTGGGGCACGTATCAGACGCTCCAAAATACACTAGTACACACCAAGATAGGTGTCATATCCATGTCTGCCTGTCCTTACCATGTCCATGCGACACAGGCCACTACTTGTAGCTCATATGTAAAAGGATTACACAAACGACAAATACAAAAGGACCACACATATATCTGAGTTGATTGGGCTTAAATTCTTTATACCCATTTTTTATCCTACCCTAGCTGTAACAAGGCTATTGGCAGCAAAATATAGACCGAAGATTGATAAAAACATAGGGTAACAGAAAAATTCATGATTTAACCCTGAAACAAAAGCCTTTGGACAATGGTGAACTGGATATTTTAGATTAGCATCATTGGCCATAACAGATCAGTGACCCCGGCAATTATTGTGACAGTTGAATAAAGAAAAAGTAGGTTTCTGCCAAACCAAAGGCGAGATAGTGTTTCCCCGGCAATTATTGTGACCGTCTTTCATTCTTGGGTGAACAAGTGTCAATCAGATTGCAAAGTTTCACACAGGAGGCACATATTATAGATAATTTACTGACAGTGAACATAAATACCATAGTTTGTAGTATCGGAATCCGATACGGTTGATACAAATACGGTTTGGCATGTCCCGATCCGATACTAACCGATACCCGATACTGATCGATACCGACATTGTCACGTCCCGATCCCGCAAAGGTCGATCGTCCTCGCTTGGATCCTTTGCAGAACCGATCATTCTCGCTTGGGACGTAATGTCCCGCAAAGGTCGATCGTGCTCGAGTGTAAATTTGCAGATAGCCCACCTGCCTTTTGTATGGGTGTGGTACTCTGCTATTTATAGTTATCCCGGACGCGCATATGTTCGGCCGCATGGATTTTGGAGGGTGCCACGTGCCCCTTCGTAACAGGGTGCAGCTGTAACCGTGAGCAGGTCGAGCTGCCACGTGGGCGCTTGTTGGAATTTTTCGTTGCTGAAGATCTGAGTGATTCTCGTCCTTTGTGGGCGTGACTTGGACAGCTTGACACAGTCTGCACTTGGTTGGAGAGAATAACTCTTGTCGTAACAGCAAGATCTAATCTTCATGGGGTCTGAAACACGTGGCCAGAGACGCATGGGACGCATGGAGTCTGGGACGCATGGGGCCAGAGACGCATGGAACGCATGGAGTCTGGAACGCATGAGACCAGAGATGCGGAAACTACGGGATGCCAATATCTTTCATGTGGTGCGAGGCACCTGTTATGGCCTGGAGATAAACCGTTGCCTCTTTATCGCCTTGATGGAGATGTATAACTGCCATACGGGGACTTTCTTCACGCCTGGTGGTGAGATGAGCATAGCTTTGCATGATATGCATTCGGTGTCGAAACTCCCCTGGGGCGATGTGCCTTACGAGGAATATGTTCTAAGTAACAACAAACTAGGGGACCTCGAAAAGGAGTATCCGGAGCTCGTAGAAGTGTACGAGGAGCTATTGTGCCATCATAGTATCTGCCAGAGAATGTATAAGGGGGAGAAGCCGTCCGAAGGGGACATCCTCCATATTACTGTATGGACGCACTATCTTTTTCCAGAGGAGCCTGAGTTGAACGAAGTTTATGTCCGTGAGCCGCAATCCCAAGAGGATGTCGCGGCATTGATCCAGAAGTATCACGAGGCGTCTATCGCTCGCGATCCGTCTGCCGAGAGCGAGGAGTTGAGCTACTTCTTCATGGATACCTACGAGATATCTGAGAAGGCACTTCTAGCGGGATATCTGATGATCTGGCTATGCAGCTGCGTGTTCACGGATAATTCAGGCTCAATTGAGAGAATCAGTCGTAATCTCATTCTCCCGACCGTACGGCTGGCTTTTGGCCATTCTCTTTCGCTGCTACCCGCGATGGTCTGCTGCATCCACCGCGGTCTCCGATATTTTGCTCCAAGGTGAAGCACCACAAATGGGTTGGAGAGTTCAATAGGGTAGAGTTACCTTATCACTACTTGATGGGTTGGCTTTTATTGCATCATCGGTCCTTAATGCGTCCTTGCACTCAGGAAGGAATGTTGGAGGGGGATGTTGTTATCCGCCACTACCGAGGGATGAAGTGGAAGTGCGAGGATGTGCCCTCTTGTAGGAGGGAGCTTGCTTATCTGAACGGTTGAACGTTCTTTAGCACCGTCCCCGAATTTACTGAGGGGGGAAGGAATGCTATTTACCGAGACAGTAAGGCTGCAGATCGTCCGCTATCGGCGAAACTTTACCGCTGGCTCCTCATTATCCGTCCTTCCCATTTGGTGTATCAAAATCGGGATGCGTCTACTTGGAGCCCTATCTACCCAGTCGGTTTGCTCGTCAGTTCGGGTACTGCCAACTTCTGTTGGATACTCCTAGTGCTTTCCTCGAGTATTGCGGCAATCTTCTCGATGGTGCTCGTGCGTGGAGCTACTATGCCGCCGTCGGAACCCAAGCTAAGTTTGGATTGCCAGCGGCCGGCATTGTGTCGCCCATGCTGTTTGCTGCAGGGAGTCTCTACTACACAGTCAACGCTCCCCCGTCTGATTATGACCTCGGGACGAGCTGCCTGGCGGACACTGTTTTTGCGCCTCCGTCTTCGAAAGGTCGATGAACGTCCAAAAAGGGCAAGGGTGTGGCCCGACCTTTAGTTGTTGATTCAGACCCGCCGACTGACGAGGGGACTCCTTCTGATAGCCTTCCTGCTCCTAAGCATAAGACGACTGTGGCTCGCCACCCGAGTCATTCCAAGCGAGCGCGAATCGAGAAGGCTCCGGAGGCGGGGCTTATAGAAGGATCTGATCCTTCTACTGAGGATATAAGAAAGGAGGTAGGACCCACTGCGCTGGTGGTTTTGAACCAGACCCCACTTTAGATGCGATAGCGATATCAGGAAGAACCTCTTAATTTGATTCTTGCGACTCCTCTATATGAACATCTTTCTTCTGGTCAGTTTGAAACTTTGCAGCCACAGGAGAGACGGGATTACCCTCGACGGTCTACGGCTGCTAGGGTCTCTTACGCAGAACGAGACGAAGAGTCGATGTCTCCTGATCCCGAGGTTGCGACTGAGGAGCCTGCCCCTGGGAATTCAAGCGGCCATATCCTCGGGGGGGGGGCTGGTGGAACCGGCTACTCTCCACATCTCGATGAATGATCCAGACGTTGTCGAGGTGGCTCAACAAATTCTGTCATTTATTCCGGGTATGTTGTTCCGCCTTTTCTCGCGGGATGAGATTTTTTGTCATGAGTTTTCTATTTTGTTGGTGCGGTCGGTCACAGGTGATTTTGGCCCTGCAGACTCAACTTCTTCCCTGAGGATGGTGAATGTGGCCTCTAAGGAAGATGCGGAAGAAGACAAAGATGGGAGACTGGTTCAAAGGAAGTCCACTCTCCCTCCCCCTACTAGGGGTGGAGAACATCCGACGGAACCTTTCAATTGCGGTTAGTATAGGGGAAGCCTTTACCTCTGCGAGCCTACCTGGTGTGGCGACTGCTTTATCGCCTCCGCGGGGTAACGTTCGACGACCTAAAGTTGCAGCTTTCTGAGCTGTTGGGGACAATGGCCCTCGAGCAGGGTCCGTTCCTGTCCTTGCCGGTGTGAAGGCCAAGCTTGCCGGTTTGCCGGGCATCTATACACTAATTTCGGTGGGACAGAGCTTGGCTGCTGTGAAAGCAGTTCGTCGTCCGACACCTGTGGTTCCACCATACAACTTTTCGAGTGTTGTCCTCTCTGTTTCACAGGCTACTTCAACTGTCGAATTGCCTGTAATTCCTTTGGCTTCGGCTCCCTTGACGCCCTCTACAGAAGTTGCGGTGATGGCTACTTCGAAAGTTATCCTTCAAGGCTTCTACATATTGTTGAAGCAAGGGGTCCAAAATGTACTGGTTTGAGGGATGCCCTTTGTTTGGTCCAGGCACGGTGCCCTGGGGCAGATACAGATTTTGAAAATCCTTCCTGGCTCTGAGTAGATGGCTGACATGTTGTTTCAGAAGTTAATTGAAGTGGAACAGCGCTTGGACAAGTTGCAACAGGTGCGACAGGCTGACGTCGCTGCGACCGTGACCACGGAGTATGAACGCCTCCTGGACTCCGTAAAACAAGTGAAGGCTGCCTATGGGAAAACCATAGTAGGTCTTGAGTAGGCTCCGAAAACTGGAACTCCAACGTATTGCGTTGGACGCAGATGAGGCGGCTAGTTTCGTCCGGGAAGATGGTTTCTCTCACACGATTGCTGAGATCCAGACGAAGATTGC
The DNA here is from genome assembly GCA_036927795.1 of Iris macrosiphon. Taxonomy (NCBI): domain Eukaryota; kingdom Viridiplantae; phylum Streptophyta; class Magnoliopsida; order Asparagales; family Iridaceae; genus Iris; species Iris macrosiphon. The sequence continues at coordinate 313,068,896 of JAYESA010000004.1, read as the reverse complement.
ACAACTCTATGCCAACCTTAAGATCCTGGAGGGTGACGTTCGCGAGGTCCGTCAATAGTGGAAGGTTATCCGCGCGCAATCTCTTACTTTAGCTCAGTCTTCTGCCTGCCATTGAAGGGACTCTGAAGAGATTGGAGGAGAAAAACCAGTCTTACGCTCAGTTTGATAGTCCTGCTATCGTAGCTCAAGAAGCCGAGCGCCAAGTCAGGAGTCGGATTGATGCCAGAGTGGCTAGTCTCTAAGAACGCTTAGAGGAGTTGTGCACCGATCAGTAGTATCAGTGGTTGTTTCTTCCTTTTTATTGTGATTGAGGCATTGGTAAATCCTCAAGTGTCGTTTGCTTTTAGTTCCCCGTTTAGGGGAAAGCAATAATAAAAAAAGAGAAACTTTTCGCCTTTTGTTGGAATTATCCGTATAAACTTTGGGTATTGAGGACGTAGTACAACACCGAGGTTGCCAAGTATATCCCACTGGAGGATCTTTGGGGGACTTATTACTTCTTGCGCATGAGAGTACAAATAATAAGTTTGAAGCGGGCCTTGCCAGAGGTGATATGGACGTGGCAAGTTTGGTGGGCTTAACACCGTTGGCGTACTTAAATTTAAGCACGGGTGATAAGTTGAGATGACGGCTGATGATAGTCGTAGGGAGAGGTTTGCTCAGAGGTCACATGGACATGGCAAACACTCGGAGTAGGACGTAAGGATGATAGCTCAGGGGTAACGTAGACGTGAGCTGATCGGTAGTCATACCGAGAGGTTAGGTACGATCTCGGTATTTTTGTGGAAGGAGAAGGAAGCGCGCTAGAGGTAGTATGGACGTGGCTGTTTGCTTCCATTGAGAAAATTCCACTGGGGGACTCTTGGTGGACTTATTATTTATTGCGCACGTTGAGTGCAAATAATAAATTCGAAAACAATCCCTATCAGAGATAATATAGACGTGATAGGTTCTGTGGACCCATTACTTTTTGCGCATGTTTGTGCAAGTAATAGATTTGGGACAAGCCCTGCCAGAAGTAATATGGACGTTGCAGTTTTTGTGGACTTAACACCGCTGGTTTACCTTGGTGAGTACGAGTGATAAGTGGGGATGACAATCTATATCAGAGGTAATATAGATGTGATGATCGATAGCCAAGACCCGAAAAGTTTGTTCAGATGTAATATGGCAAACTCAATCGGGGAGAAATGTTAGGACGAAAGTTCAGAGGTAATATGAACGTGAACCGATGTCCGAGAAACTCGCTGAGGAGTGATTTGCTGAGTGTGGTCTACCCGAACATAAAGATAGACCTGAGGATTCCTCTGCTGGGGAGATTGGTGGGACGATAGCTCAGAGGTAATATGAACATAACTAGCGTCTTAAGAGATTGGATTGAGTGGTCACTGCGGGAGTGTGCTAGTGGACCTGACTGCTCCGCTGGAGAGATTTGTGGGACGATAGCTCAGAGGTAATATGAACATGGCTAGCGTCTAAAGGGATTAGTTTTTGAGTGGTCACTGCGGGAGTGTGCGAGTGGACATGAGGACTGCTCTGCTGTGGAGACTTTGAGGATCCATCATCCGTTGTGTATCCAGAGCTTCTGGATACAAATGATGGCTTTTACAAGAATTTGTAAAGAAGGAAAAAATGTTGCACATAGGCACTTGCTGGGGATGAAGAACCAAGAGTATAGAGATGTACATCTGGGTTGTTCTGCTGGTGATGAGGGGAGTATAAGTCAAGTTTAGACGTAGTACTTTTTCAAGAACTTGTAGTTGATAGGCATCATGAGCAAGTCGTCGTTGGGTTTCGCGAGCCGGTAGGCACCGTTGGAGAATACCGCTTCTACGATGAACGGGCCCTCCCATTTATGCTAAAATTTGTCGGCCGTCTTGTGGGTCATAACCATCGGCCTCCTTACGGTCAGGACGAGATCACCAAATTGGTAGGTCCTCTTCTTCACCTATTTGTTGAAGGCTCCAGAGAGACGTGCTTGGTATAGCTCAAGGCGCTGTTGAGCTAAGAGACGTTTCTCGTCGAGTGCTTCTAACTCTTGTAGTCGTCGGCGGTGGTTGTCGTCGACGACTAATTGGTTGGAGAGAGCCACTCAGAGTGAAGGCATTTGGATTTCGAGTGGGAGGACAACTTCGCTTCCGTACACCAGAGAGAGACATATTGCCATTAGTTGTTCGGACCGTTGTACGGTAGGCCTAGAGACATTCACCCAGCTTCTCGTTCCAGTCGCGTTTATTGGAAGATACAAACTTTTTGAGAAGTTTTATGATGGTCTTGTTGAAGGCTTCTGCCAGACCATTCGCTGCTGGGTTGTAGGCAGTCGACGCTACATTCTGAATCCGATTTTTATCACAGAACTGGTAGAACGCATGGCTTGCAAACTGTGGACCATTGTCATTGATGATCCTTCGTGGCAAGCCGAAGCGGTATATGACGTGATGCTTGACGAAGCTGATCACGTTGGATATCTTGACTTCCGCGAGTGGTACGACTTCCGCCCACTTGGCTAAGTAGTCAGTGACAGCGAGGATGAACCGATGTCCCTTGGATGAAGGTGGACTAATCGGCCCAATGATATCCATACCCCAGGCTTCGAACGGCCAGGACGCAATAGTCGGGTGTAGGAACTCCCAGGGTTGGTGGATCTGGCATATCTGGCATTTTCTCGCGTAATCAACAGCATCCGCGACCATCGTAGGCCAGTAGTAGGCTATTCTCCGAAGACGGTGTTGTAAGTTTGGACCAGGTTGATGCGCCCCGCAGACGCCGTCGTGAGCATCGCGGAGGGCTTGTTTTGCCTCCGCGTTCGACAAGCATCGTAGCAGGTCGTTATAGGATCGACTATACAACATTTTGGTCTCTGTGTCGTAATAGAAACAGAGGGAGTGTCTCCTGACTGAAGTGGCCTCCTTCGGGTTCTCAGAGAGAATTTTATTGTCTGTATAGTCAATGAATGGAAGCCTCAGTCTTGGACATCAGTGTGTACTTCCCCCGCATAGCTCAGACATAGGCAGCAGTTATTTTTTGGGCAAACTCGCTCTTGACCGATCACCGTGATTAGCTGATGAGTGTTGTCTGGAACTGCCAAGGAGGCAGCGAGGCCGGCTAAGGCGTCAGCCTCAATGTATTGCAACCGAGGGACGTGCTCTATAAAGAACATCTCGAAAGTTGCGATGATGCTAAGCGCAGCTTGGTGGTAGGGGATCAAGTCTTCATTTCGGACTTCGTACTCGTCCCGGACCTGTTTGACTATTAGCTGAGAATCACCGTAAGCCTTCAGGTATTCTACTCCAACTTGTTTAGCAAGTTGGAGCCCGATAATTAAGGCGGTACTCTGCCACATTATTGGAGCACGGCTCCGTGAGAGAGTAGGCACAATTGATGACGAGGCCGTAGGGGGAGATCAACACTATCCCGACCCTAGCGATGACGCCGCCTCTGGGCCCTGCTCTTGAAACGCCGTCAAAGAACATTCGCTATACAGCTTCGTGTCAAGTGACGTTGGAGTCCGCCGCCTTGTCTGGAATCTCCTCATAGAGCTTCGAGATTTCTGACCCCGAGTGGGCTGCCAGAAAATCGACCAGTGCTTGACCCATAACGGCCTTCTGTGGGACGAACAACATATCATATGGAGATAATAGTATCGCCCAGGTAGCCAAGCGGGAACTGAGTGCCCCTGGTTTGGTCATGAGGACCCTGAGGGGGTTGACTCGTGAGATTACATGAATGGTCTGTCCAGCCACGTAATGTCGAATTTTCTGAATAGCGAATACTAGAGCAAGATATTCCTTCTCAACGGTGGTGTACCTATGCTCCGCGTCGACCATCATCCGGCAAAGATAGTATATGGCCTGCTCGCAGCCTACATCACTATTCTGGGCTAACAGGACACCGAAAGAGTACTCCATCGCGCGTACATAGAGCAGGAAGCGCTTTCCCATGACCGGGGCCACCATCACAGGAGGGTTTGATAGGTACTCCTTGATGTCATCAAACGCGCGTTGGCATTTTTTATCCCATACAAAGGAGACCTTTCTTTATGAGCTGGGTGAACGACCGACAACGTCCAGAAAGGTTTGATATGAACCTCCTGATGTATACCAGTCTCCCTTGAAGGCTGCGGAGTTTCCGGAGGTTCTTTTTCAGGCTCATTTCCAAGATGGCCTTGGTTTTGTCGGGGTCTATGTAAATATTCCGGGAAGTGATGACGAAACCCAGAAATTTGCCGCTGGAGACTCCCAGGAAGGACTTGGTGGGGTTCATCTTGAGACGATGTGCGCGCATTAAGTCAAACACAGTCCTCAAGTCTTGGAGGTGATCATCTTTAGAGCGACTCTGAATGGCGATGTCGTCGACATAGCATTCCACCGTCTTGCGCATATGTTCACAAAAAATGGTGCTCATAGCTTGCTGGTATATAGCACTTGCGTTCTTTAGACCGAAAGGCATGACCGTGTAGCAGTACACGCCTATTGGGGTCCGGAACGACGTATGCTTCTCGTCGTCGGGAAACATCTTGATTTGGTTGTAGCCTGAGAAGCCGTCCATGAAGGACATGCGCTCGAAGCCACAGGTATTATCGATCATTAAGATGGTGATCGGGAGGAAGAATTCGTCCTTAGGACATGCCACATTTAGATCACGGAATTCGATGCAGATTCGAATCTTCCCATTCTTCTTGGCGATATACACTATTTTAGCTACCCAGTCAGGATGTTATTCCTCGCGGATGAAGCCACTAGCTATCAGCTTGTTGACTTCAGCTTCGATGGAATTTATTGTCCGGCCGGAACTGTCGTTGTTGTTGCATGACCGGTTTGACGTTCGACAAAATGTTGAGTTTGTGGACCGCAATTTGAGGATCCAGCCCTGGCATGTTTTCATAACTCCAGGCAAAGACATCAATGTATTCCCTGACGAGCTATAGCAGGGATTTTCGGTCTTCTTCGGACATTCTTTTGCTGATGAAGATAGGTTTTGGGGAAGATTCGTGGTCCAAATTGACTTGCACGACTTCGTCCTCTGTAGGAGGTTCTCGTTGTTCGAACCGTATCTCCCACTGTGCGTCTAGGCATTGGGCCAACGGTTCTACTTCAAGGAGTTCCCGTGGATCTTCGTCGTCTTCCTCAGGGTCAGCTGACACCATGTTGGCAGACGATATTTGCTTGAGCATCTCCCCGATACTGACGTCGGAGTCCCAAGCGGAAGATTGCGAAGAGTGGGAGTGAACCTCATCTTCTTTATCTGAACCTTCGGGGGTTGTGGGAGGCGTTACGTACCCTAAGCCATGCTTGGTCTTATGGTAGTAGTCCTCAGACTTGCTTGCGGGAGAAGGTAGACGCAGGGGCAGCCGTCGGCCCTTGCCGTAGTTTAAACCCCGATTATTTTTAAGGTTATAACCCATATTCTGGATGATATGTTTGGCTTGACCGCTGAAACGGTAGAGTTGTATTTTGCCGGTGTCGGGTTCTGGCTCTTGTTCCTTCGGGGTGAAGGACTGAGGACATTCAACCCTGTCGAAGATGATAGGTTTGTCTCCCCTCCTCCTTGCTGGAACCGTGAAGTAGGAACCTTGACTAGGGAGGATCAGGTTTACTGCGTAGGTGGTGGTCACCTGTATTTGCAGGTGTAAGCCTAGACCGTGCTCTATAGAGTACAATGTGTTGATATGTGTAAGCTCAGAATAATTCATAGATAACCCTTTATTGATAAAATAAGGTATCTCTTCCGGAGAAATCATATCATCGAGAGAATGGACGTTGGCCTGAGCGGCCACATATTCTAGTTCGTCATCCTCATGGGCTACCCCCAGCGCGATTACAGACATTGGTGGCTTCATGTGCAGTTTTACCACCAGAGGCCCGGAGGCTGCAACCGTGGGCGGGTCTTCTTTTGGAGGTCTGGGAAGACGAGCGACCATAGGTTCTGAAGGAGAAGATGGTGCGGGATCCTTCTTCAAAGGTTCGGACGTTGTGGAAGGTGCTAGAGATTCCGGTGCCTTCCTGTGCAACTTGACGATGAGGGGAGTGGCTGCGTCGGGAGTGCAAGCGTTGAGACGGGTTCTCATGGGCTCCTCCGGTGTTGTCGTAACCTCAGCCTCATCATCGGCCTCATTGCCACCTTTGTCTTTGTGGGTTTGCTTGTAGAGGACGACGTCAGAGTAGTATGTCTCGACTCCCTGAATGGGTCGATGTCTGCAAACTCTATTATGATAATGCCATGATCGTCGACGCATTTTAAGCATTGGTGCAGGGTTGACGGCACGATCATATATTGGTGTATCCAGGGGTGTCCGAGCAAGACGTTGTAGGATACATCTACGTCAATGACGTAGCAAGTGACATCTGTTTTCAGGTCGCCGATCTAGCACTTCAGGCGAATCTTGCCCAGGCGAATCTTGCCCAGAGGGTAGCTTCTTTCTGCGTTGAAGCCTCTAATGGCAGTATTGGTAGTTGCCAGGCGGTGCATCGGAATGCCCAAGGTTTGAAGCAGAGTCGGGATGATGTTGATTGATGAACCGGGGTCAATGTGCATCTGGTCCACCTTTATAGCACCAATATACCCTGTGTAATATATGGGACGATCATGCTTGTTATTCTTAAGCAACATGTCTTGTTGCGAGAATGTAATATTGGGTACTGCATCCGTAATGTTATTACAATGGGAGCATGTCGTCGTATCTTCAGCTGACGGCTTGACTTGCGCCCGATAGGTGTCAGCATTTTGTAATGCCTCGCTCAGGGCAGCTCGAGTGTCTCTGAAAAGCCGCAAAAGCTCAAATAACGACAACTTTGTCGGGGTATTGGCGAGTTGAGCCAAGACGTCAAATTTGTAGGGCTTTTCCAATCCCTGAGCCGTTTTCTTGCGCAACGACTTGTCGAAGCGTCCCTCTTTTTGTTTGGACTTGTCCGCTGGTAGGGGTTGAGATAGACCCGGATCAGACGCGACAGGTGCAGTAGTTGGAGGTGCATTGACGTCGGGAACTTCGTAATCTCGCTGGTAAGCAAGGCCCGACCTGGTTGCCCTTGCCCAGGCCTCCTCAGTGGTGGGAGAAACCATGCGGCAGGACTTGGTTTTTCGTGTTTTAGGCTTGACGGCGAATGGCACTGCTTGCTGCGTCAAGTCTGGGACCAAATCTGGATGGACCCACATGATCTCGCCCCGAGGGGTAGTAAGAGGAGTCAGCCCGGCTGCTTGGTTGCGAGCTGGGGGAAGATTGATTACCTGCATTGTTGCCCTTAGGATCGGTGTGACTCCGTCCGAGGCTTCCGTCGGTGGAAGTTGCCGAACTGGAGGGACACCATGTTAGAGGCAACCGTTACATCATCGAAATCCAGGGAGAGAGCCTTGGTATCGATCAACCGTTGGATGTACCGCTTCAAGGTGTAGCACTCCTGCGTCGGGTGGTGAACGTACCGGTGGAAGTGACAGTACTTTGGGTTGTTTATCTCCTCTGCTTCAGGCTGACATTTGATGTCGGGGAAGCAAATTTTACCTCCCTGCATCAGCATGTCGAAGATGGGCTTGACATTACCGTCTTCGAAAGAATGTCTCCTTTGATTTTGGAACTGCCTACTTTTGCTAAGGTTTCTTGGTCACATTAGCGACCATGGCTTGCTTCCTTTTCGCATCGCGGTTGCTGTTACCGCTGTTGCTGGGACGCTTGCCCTTTTCCTCAGTAGTAAGGATATAGATTCCCAAGTGCTGGGTGTCCTTGAGCTTCTTTTCAGCGTTGACGGCGCTTATAATGAACGTTGTTCAGTCTTTGAACTGGCTATCGCGCATCCAGAGGCTGACCGCCGGAAGCATATTTTTCCAGCACATCTCTATTAGTGTGGCCTCGGGATTGCTAGGGGGCAACCTTAGCGCCATTTGTCGGAACCGCTCGATGTAATTTTGCATCAGTTCCCTTTCTCCCTGGACGACATCCATCAGAGAGGACATAGTCATATCATTTCCCGCCTCATAGAATCTTTTGAGGAACAGACGCTTGAGGTCATCGAATGATGAGATGCAATTATCTTTAAGATTGCAGAACCAGTCGAAAGCTACCCCCGCTAATGCCCCGACGAAGAGTCTGGTAAGGATAGCATCGCTGCGGGGTCGGTGTCCCGTTATAATCTCGAAGTAACTCATGAATCGGCGAGGGGAGGACTTGCCGTCAAATGTGTTTATGTTGAAGGGCTTGTATTTGGGCGGATACGGTAAGTTCCTCCATTCTATCGGGTATGATTGCCGCACCCCGAGATCGCGGAGTGAGTCCCCATTGCCCAAGGAGTGTAGGCGAGCCCGGAGTTCCCGGACCTCCATTGCTTCCTTGGCCTCGTCTCCTGCGGAGGGTGCAGACGGGCCAGGCAGGTGAGGATTACTACCCGCAGGTGGGACGTTTGTGTTTGAATCCCCGTTAGTCACTGGGTCTAAGTTTGCTTGTCCAGGGGTTCTTGCTGGTTAAGAAGCCATATTTGTTTTGATTTCCAGCATTGTCTGAGTTAAGACTTGCATTGATGCACCCATCGTCTGCATGATGGCCTCGAGAGTCTCGAGGCGCTGGCGGTCGTTGGGGCCTTCATGGTCGTCCCCGGCCATGTATACCGTCCTCACGTGGGAAGAGATGGACGGGGCAGTGGATGCCGCACTTTTCGTCTCAGACCCCTGACGATAGTAGTCATCAGGAAAAACTGGCAGCACCATCTCCTCCTCAGACTCGGAAGGAATACTACCCCCAGTGTAGGAGGCTACATCAACCTGGCGAGGGGAGCTACCCCCCGGGATCTCGGAGTCTGTTGCTTGGGAATCGTTGTCTCCTCGGAACGTTGGGTTATTGCGTAAGTCGAGGGGAATACTACCCTCAGCATGGGCCACCCCCAGGGGTTCTGAGGAAGAACTACCTCCAGTAGCTGACAGTTTCTTCCTTGAGCGGGTACTCTGGAAAACGCCTTCCGCAGGTCCCATTGTTAACCCTCCTGGTAGTTGCCTTCACAACGCACTGGCAGAGAGTGACGAACTGGAGGTACTCGACTTCTTTCCTCCCTTGGTAGCGGGAAGCTTCCGAGTCGAGTAGCATGAGGCCGAGGGCAGCTCCTCCTCCTCTGGTATTTGCACCTGATCTTCGAGTTGTTGTCGGATATGTGCTTTTTGGTGCAGTCGCTGGAAAGCCGACTGCCTGTTTGTGGGTGTTGCCACTTTGTTGCAGCAGCAATTAATAATGATCTTGGCACAGTGATGCCCTGGAGAGGACATTTCATCGGCCACAGTTGTTTCCCTCGTCTTGCGCTTGTGATTGATCACATTACGCAAATCAAGCAAGGGTTATTCCACCTTTGAACCCTTTTTTTGGGCCCGGAAGGACCGAGCGTACAGGTGCGTGGGTGTTGTATTTGCTCCCTGATCCGGGGTTCATACAAGAACTTCTCTCGGATCGTCAACGGAAGACTTTTGAGACCGACGCTATCCATTTGCCGCTGCGGGCTGGATGCACGAGACGGCCTTATACAGCTTCCCATCAAGGGCCCGTGCAATGGTTAACGGTGCCCGCTGACGGTCGGCTAACTGGACAGTTGCTTGAGCCTGATGAGCTCGCACTGCCCTAGGCTTCTTTGACTTAGCACCCACATACGCGTAAAACAAAGAATCCAGGTTTGGGTTTTCGCTATTATCAGCGAGCCGCATGGGATCTGCGACAGATCTGCGCTGCAGGAGATACAGTCAAAAACAGGTGCTATGTTGCTGTTGGGGCCGCATGCGGCCGTCTGCCTGCGGCTGTGAGCTGGTGCCGCATGGCTAGTCTTATGCGGCCTCCTTCTTGACCGCATAAAAGTTGCCTCAGCCCCAGAACGCCTGGCATCATAGTGTTTTTCTTTCCCAGAGTCTGGGTGCCGAGCAGTTTCTACGTCAGACGGGATTGCCGCATGGATGTGGATGTCCTAGGTGTTCGCCTGACGACCATCATCAGCAAGAGAGCGAGAAGTGGGAAGCGTGTGCTCCAAAGTTGGGCTAGGCGCAGCTGCCTTTGCTACCCACGTCCTGCGAGTCTTCTTAGGCTTGGCTAGCCTTGGCGAAGGACTAGCACTTCCTTCCGAGAGCATTTTCTCGAACGCTTGCTGGTCGAAGCGGACTACCAGCATCTTTTGCGTTGAGCCAAGCTTGGCCGCATCGGACTGCGTCACCAACTTCTCATCAGAGTAGAAGTTCGTCCCCAGCAGAGTCGTCATCTTGCTCGCTATTAAATTCGAAGGTCTTTAAGCAAGAACTTGATTTAATTACCAAACGAAAGGAGAGTACAGAGAGGAGTCCTAAACAGACAAGTCTAAGTACAAATTTTGTGTTCTAGGGAGTGACGATGGAGGGTTAGGAGTGTAGCAACTCTCTTTACTCCGCGGACGATCCGATGCGGAAGCTCTTCTCTCTTGCTCGAGTATAGATTCGAAAATAGCCTGCCTGCCTTTTGTATGGGTGTGGTACCCTGCTATTTATAGTCATCCCGAACGCGCATATGTTGGACCGCATGGATGCTGGAGGGTGCCATGTGCCCCTTCGTAACAGGGTGCATCTGTAACCGTGAGCAGGTCGAGCTGCCACGTGGGCACTTGTTGGGATTTTCCGTTGCTGAAGATCTAGGTGATTCTCGTCCTTTGTGGGCGTGACTTGGTCAGCTTGACATATAGTCCGCACTTGATTGGAGAGAATCACTCTTATCGTAACAGCAAGATTTGGTCATCATGGAGTCTGAAACACATGTGGCCAGAGATGCATGGAACGCATGGGACCAGAGACGCATGGAGTCTAGGACGCATGGGGCCAGAGTCGCATGGAGTCTGGGATGCATGGTACCAGAGATGCATGGAACACATAGAGTCTGGGACGCATGGGGCTGGAGATGCTTGGGGCCGCATGAAGCCAGGGACGCATGGGGCCATGGACGCATGGAGTCTGGGACGAATGATGCCCTTGTTGTGCTGTCCACATGGCGTTGCACCTCCATCGAGAGTGAAGTTATGTGCTGACGTGAGACTTTTGTCGTTTAGTGTTCACGTCTTTTGAGGAAATCAGTAAATTCTTTTCGTCAGGATTCTGTGTTAGAGACGGTCCTGCTGACGGGACACCACGTTAGGTCCTTCTACGGCCAAGCTGCTTTGGCTAATTGGGGACGCATGGATGTCGCTTTTGTTTCGGTCGCAGGATGACTCTGTGGCCTGATTTAAGCCTCCTTTTGGGAGCGCATGGTTGTTGGCTTGTTGGGTCGCAGGGAGACTGCGGCCTGATCTCTTCTGAGTTTTCGTTTTTGGGACGCAGTGTCGCATGGCTACATATTTTCCATGCTTCTACAAGCGGGACGAAACCACTCGCCTAAATCAACACTTGCTTATTAAAGGAGAGCATGCATTAAAATGGTCTTGCTATTAAGAACTAGAGTGAATTCAGTTCATATCAGTTGCATGTTTTTGTGAGTAAATGACATAGAACCCATTTAGCCCATCGGTTGCTTACTCACTTCATGTACTGAAACAGAAATATACTTACCATCTGCACAAGGCAATAAATTAGCATGTGTTCTATCTATATGCGGTCATTGGTGTGATCGACACCTTGGGGACTTATCGAACGGCATTGCGGCGCACCCTATAAGCCCGGGTTACAAGCCCCGCTAAAGGTCCTGCAATGCATCGCGCCAAGCACGATCAAATATTTCTCCCGGGATCGATTCGGTTCCAGTGCCCTGAAAACCGTTTCGAGGAAATTCCAAACCTTGTGCACAAGTTGTCTCAGACAATGCAGAATACGTGAACTGTTAAACTATCAAACAATGCATGAGATGAAACAGAAGAAGAAAAACAGCTATGTACTTATGCAATAGTTCATATTTTCTCAAAGTCATGTTCCGATTTTGATATCCCTTGGGTTCAAACTCTCCAAGGCACCAGGCCGCAACCAGTGATTCCGGTGCCGCACCCCATCAAGCAGTTTCTTGGTTTCGAACCACAATTGCTCGCTTCGTTGCGAAGCTCGTGTTATATATCGTGTACATTTATATACTAGTTAGACTACAACTATCCATGTTCCTTTCATATTGGCTGGCATGTGGCTAAGAATTTCCTAAGCGTTCAGTCGAGCATCATCGATTGAACGTTTGAAACATTAAGGATGTTGGCGTAAAGAAGTAGGAAAGGAGGTTCCGAACCACCCACCGAATAAAAATGTGCTGAAAGGAGTCCCGCCTAGCGACGATCAAGCGTCAGTTACGCAGACATGCAATAGCACGAGCATCGAGTTAGAATCATTTTGCCTATCCTTCCTCCCGAAAATTCCCAAGAATCAAAGCGATAAAGCCAACAACGAAAATCAAGCAAATCGAAAGCAACACCAAAACAAAATCCCAAAGAGAAATCAAGAAAACCAAGCAATAAAACACGAAAACTATTGGACTCGTTTCAATAGAAGCTTATCCATTTGTTGGAAAGGATCATCGCATTTCGTCCATGACAAGAGGATGTCGAAAGACTTCTAAACACTAAGCTACGACTCAGACGACTACCCACAAGCACATTATATAGTGCGCATCCCAGTCGGATCGGGATTTGAGACACTACATAATATACCACTAAGAAAAAGTTTCGTCCTGAAACATAAGAACAAGGTCTCACCTACGACTGAATGAACAATGAAGGGTACTTCTCCTTCATCTCTGACTCCATCTCCCACGTTGATTCTTCGACCAAATGGTTCCGCCACAACACGCGAACTAAAGACATCGATCGATTCCGTAGCACTTTCTCCTAGCGATCCAAGATCTGCACAGGTTCCTTTGAGTAAGATGGGTCCGTGCGCAGCTCCTACTGATCGAAACTAACCACGTGACTCGGATCATGCACATACTTCCGAAGTGAGAGACATGGAAGACATCATGCACTTCAGCCAAGGCGGGGGTAGCGCAATCCGGTAGGCCACAGCTGCTACTCGCTCAAGTATCTCAAATGGACCAACAAATTTGGGACTCAATTTACCTTTAATACGGAAGTGCATCACTCCTCGCATCGTGTCACCTTCAAGAAGACGTGATCCCCGACCATAAACTCCAAGGGTCTTCGATGAGCATCGGCGTAGCTCTTCTGTCGTCTCTGCTCAGTGCAGAGTCTTACCCGAATCAAGCGAACCTTTTCAACGGCCTGCTCTACCAGCTCTGGCCCGAGTACTTGTCGCTCGCCGACTTCGTCCCAGCAGATTGGAGATTGACACTTCCACCCATAGAGTGTTTCGTATGGTGCCATCTGGATGCTCAATTGATAATTGTTGTAAGCGAAGTCCGCTAACGGTAGATGCATGTCCCAACTAGTCTTCAGATCGATCGTACACGGTCGCAACATATCTTCAAGTATCTGATTCGTCATCTCCGTCTGGTCGTCAGTCTGGGGGTGTTATGCGGTACTGAACTTCAGCTTGGTGCCCAATGCAGACTGTAGGTTAGTCCAGAAACGAGATAAGAAACGTCCGTCGCGGCCCGAGATAATTGAGGCAGGTACTCCATGTAATTGAACAATCTCGTCAATGTAAATCTGCGCTAGCCGGTCGACGCTCCATATAACTTTGATTGGAAGGAAGTGGACATATTTGGTCAAACGATCAATAATGACCCAAATCGCATCATGCCTCCGCGGCGTCTTCGGGAAGCCCACGATAAAATCCATGGCGATGTCCCATTTCCACTCGGGAATAGCGAGGTTCTGCAGCTCCTCGTCGGACCTCTGATGCTCAGCTTTCACCTGTAGACAGGCCATACACTGTGACACAAAGGTCGCCACATCCTGCTTCTTACCGTGCGACCAGAAGATCATGCACAAGTCCTTGTACATCTTTGTGCTCCCCGGATGCAAGGAATACTTCACATAGTATGTCTCAGTCATGATTTCCTTTCGGAGTTCTGGATCGCTAGGAACGCACAATCTTCCTTTCACCTGTAGGTTCCCATCCTCGCCTTCTGCAAAGTCGGACGTCTTTTCCGTTGAGATCAACTCCCATATTTTTTTCAGGAATTGATCGTTCTTCTGAGCAGACTTGATTCGTTCACTCAGACTCGACTCAAGATGGAGTGGAGCCAGCTGCATCCCTTGATATCGAACTCGAAATTCGATGCCCATTTCCTCTAGCTCTCGAAGCAAACTACAGTTTATGGATAGCGAGCTCACGTGCTTTCGACTCAGAGCATCAGCAACGACGTTTCTCTTGTCCGGCGTATATGTGATCGTCAAATCATAGTCCTTTATCAGTTCTAGCCAGCGCCGCTGCCGGAGGTTCAGTTCCCATTAGGTGAATAGGTACTTGAGGCTCTTGTGGTCTGTATAGATTTTGCAAGCAACACCATATAGATAATGTCGCCACAACTTCAGCGCGAACACAATTGCCGCCTGTTCCAAGTCATGTGTTGGAAAATTCTTCTCGTGTGGCTTCAATTGTCTTGAGGCGTAAGATATCACCTTGTCCCTCTGCATGAGCACACCCCCTAAGCCGAGTCCCGAAGTATCGCTATATATCTGAAACTCTTCTACTCCATCCGGAAGTACAAGTATTGGAGCTGAAATGAGCCATTGCTTTAGCTCCTGGAAGCTAGCTTCGCAGTCGTCGCTCCACTTGAATGAAATCCCTTTCTGAGTAAGGCAGGTCAAAAGTGAGGCAAATTTAGAAAAATCTTTTACGAACCTACGGTAGTAACCCGCAAGGCCAGAAAGCTTCGAACTTCACTAGCTGACGTAGGCTGCCTCCAGTCCACCATCGTTTCAATATTCTTTGGGTCCACTGCGACGCCTTTTGCCGAGACAACATGTCCGAGGAACGATATTCTGCTCATCCAGAACTCGCACTTGCTTAGTTTTGCGAACAACCGTTGCTCCCGCAACGTCTACAGCACGATCCTCAAGTGTTCCTTGTGCTCCGTCTTATCCTTGGAATTGATTAATATGTCGTCAATAAACATAACTACAAACTTGTCCACGAGCGGCCGAAAGACGCAGTTCATCGGATCCATGAAAGCTGCTGGGGGGTTCGTCAAACCGAACGACATTACAAGAAATTCATAATGCCCATATCGGGTTCGGAATGCTGACTTGGGGACGTCATCGGATTTGATCTTCAACTGATGATAGCGGACCTGAGATCGATTTTAGAGAATATCATCGCTCCCTGCAATTGATCAATCAAGTCGTCTATCCTCGGTAACGGGTACTTGTTTCGTACGGTAGCCTTATTCATTTTTCGGTAGTCTATGCAGAGTCGCATGAATCCGTCCTTCTTCACGAACAACACCGGAGCTCCCCACGAAGAAACTCTTGGGCGAATGTATCATCGGTCCAATAAATATTGTAACTACACTTTCAGTTCCTTCAACTCTGCTGGGGCCATTCGGTAGGGTGCTTTTGATATAGGTCGCGTATCCGAAAAGGTGTCAATGGCGAATTCGATCTCTTGATCAGAAGGCATTCCAGGCAGCTCGACCGGGAACACGTCAGAGAAATCTGCTATGACATCAGCTTGAGCTGCATCTGCACCTTCCTGCTGGGTATCTCGAACAGAGGCTAAGTACCCTTCACAGCCCGAATACAATATGCGCCTTGACGTAACTACTGATATCACCATCACCGTCTACGGTGCAGCGCTGCACGAATAGTAGAACTCTGCCTTGCCGGGTAGACGAAATACGACTCGATCGTCGCATGGTAAGCACACAACCAATCCATCCCCGGGTAGACGAAATACGACTCGCTTCTCCGCGCACTCGATCGTCGCATGAAAAGCACACAACCAATCCATCCCGAGAATAATATAATATTCCTTAATATCTAGAACAATGACATCTAAAGAGAGATTTCTCCCTTCGATACAAATGTAGTCGTCCCTACAGATCGCATTGGCAAGTATGTCGACTCCCGACGGGGTACTCACGCACAGGTTTATATTTAATGGTATAGAAGCTAATTTGTTCTCAATAATGAAATCAACATATATGAAACTATGCATAGCACCTGAATCGAATAACACTCTAGCGAGCAAACCTCTGAAAAGTAAGGTACATGTCACAACCGTGTCGGAGGAGGATGCCTCATCCCGAGTCAATGCATAGACTCGGCCTTGAGCACCCTGGCGTTGTGGTTTCACTAGTACAGCATTGGCGCCGTGTGTTGGAGGTCCCCTGATCTGATTCGGCTGGTTTGTGGGGTTCGCCCTTCCATCTCAGCAGTCAAATGACTTATGGTCCAGGCGACCACATTTGAAGCATCCCACGACTCAGCACTCGGCTACCCAATGCCCGCTTTTGTTGCACCTGTGGCACTGCATTCCCGGATGGGGACCACGGTGTTCATATGTGTGCTGGCGCTTTGGCGCTGCAGACCCTCTGCGTCGTAAGGACGCTTGTAGAAAGTATTGTGGATAGTCTATCCCGCCTTCTGAGGATTACGTCCAAAGATCCGTTCGCTATTCAGAGCGGCTTCGTAACATTTCCGATAGGTTTGACACTTCTGATTCATGGCATCCCTACGGAAGTCATCATTTAGGCCTTTCTGGAAGCGATAGCACCACGCCTTCTGGTCCAGTAAGAAATTTTTGACAAATTTAGCAAGTCGAACGAATGTCGAGTCGTAGTCGTCAACCGACATGTTTCCTTAGACATAGTTGCTAAACTAGTCCTCTTTTTGCTGTCGCACTGTCCTAGAAATGTACTGTTCTATGAAGGCCGTCTTGAACATCTCCAAGTGATCTTACATTGCGGATTGGCATCGTATATCCCCTGTTTGGCGGCTTTCCACCAATCATGCGCCCTTAGTTCCAATTGCACAGAGGCGTACGCTATCCGCTTAGACCCTTTTATGCCGACAAGGTTGAAGAGTCCTTCGAGTTTCGTGATCCACCCCATCACCACGTCCGGTTCGGCTCTCCCGTTGAACGTATGCGGGTGCATCTTAGTGAACTCTTCCGTCCTGCAGGAAGTCTTAGCGAAAGGCTACACCTCCTCTGAGTCGTCATCCACTGCCACAGCTTGCGGCGTAGGTGCCGCCGTAGCCGCACCGTTGTTGGGTACGAAGCTTGTGATCAACTGCGTCAGGGTGTCCAATTGCTTTTATTGTGCCGCAAATTGAACTTGGATCTACGCATGTTGAGCTGCAGCTTACTGCTGCTGTACTTCCATTAATTTCTTGATCCTCTTCATCATGCCATTCGAACCTGCCCTCCGGACTCCCCCAGAACTTACAAGGTCTTCTTTTCGGGCAGGCGGACCGTTGCTTGCTGTGGCAGCGTTCTCCTTTGCTATTGTTACAAACGAGAGTAGCTTGTCAACACTCCAAAAACGAAATTTTTATTTATGGGCTCATTGCATGGGGCGATTATCTCATGCAGTGGACACCGAATGCATTCAATCGAGAGGCGCATCAAACTTCTAGAAATATCTTTTTTTTAAACCCAAGGAAGTGAAGCCGTGCTCTGATACCAACTTGTCACGTCCCGATCCCGCAATGGTCGATCGTCCCCGCTTGGATCCTTGCGGAACCGATCGTCCTCGCTTGAGACGTAATGTCGTGCGAGCCTGGAGTTGCGCTCGCACAAGGCAGGAACGTGCAATGATAAAAATCTATTTGAAACACAAGTTAGAAAACACATTCACAGAGAGTTAAACATAGAGTATAGGAAGAAACATACTTTTCATTTATTGAAATCAGAGTAATTTATATAGAATTTATATTTGATATGCCTCTCAGCTACATTGAATGCATTACGAAAGAAAACTCAAAAGGCAGGGCGCTCCATCAGATAATTTTTGAGGTCTCGTTCTTTACGCCCTTGTATAGGTTGAAATACATGCCTCCAAAATGAACTAACTTCAACTATACTTCAAAATAGAAAGCTTCCAACGCTTTTTCGTCTATCCACTAGCGGTGCGCACCCTAAGTACCTGAAATGGTGCCCACAAACGTGGGTCAGTACTCAGTTGTACTGGTGAGCGGGACGAAACCACTTGCCTAAATCAACACTTGCTTATTAAATGAGAGCATGCATTAAAATGGTCTTGCTATTAAGAACTAGAGTGAATTCAGTTCATATCAGTTGCATGTTTTTGTGAGTAAATGACATAATCCATTTAGCCCATTGGTTGCTTACTCAACCGATGCGTCCCTTCCCTGCACTGAAACGCAAGTATACTTACCATCTGCACAAGATAATAAATTAATGTGTTCTATCTATATGCGTTCATTGATGTGATCGACACCTTGGGGACTTATCGAACGGCATTGCGGCGCACCCTATCAGCCCAGGTTGCAACCCCGCTAAAGGTCATGCAATGCATCGCGCCAAGCACGATCAAATATTTCTTCCGAGATCGATTCGGTTCCAGTGCCCCGGAAACCATTTTGAGGAAATGCCAAACCTTGTGCACAAGTTGTCCCAGACCATGCAGAATACGTGAACAGTTAAACTATCAAACAATGCATGAGATAAAACAGAAGAAGTAAAGCAGCTATGTACTTACGCAACAGTTCATATTTTCTCAAAGCTGTGTTCCGATTTTGGTGTCCCGTGGGTCCAAACTCTCCGAGGCACCCGACCGCAACCAATGATTCCGATGCCGCACCCTATCAAGCAGTTTCTTGGTTTTGAACCACAACTTCTCGCTTCGTTGCGAAGCTCGTGTTATAGATCGTGTACATTTATATACAAGTTAGACTACAACTATCCATGTTCCTTTCTTAGTGGCTGGCATGTATTGTGGCTAAGAATTTCCTAAGCGTTCAGTCGGGCATCATCGATTGAACGTTTGAAACATTAAGGATGTTGGCGTGAAGAAGTAGGAAGGAAGGGGTCCGAACCACCCACCGAATAAAAATGTGCTGAAAGGAGTCATGCCTAGCGACGATCAAGCGTCAATTACGCAGACCTGCAATAGCACGAGCATTGAGTTAGAATCTTTTTTCCTATCCTTCCTCTCGAAAATCTCCAAGAATCAAAGCATCAAGCGAGAAAGCCAACAGCGAAAACCAATCAAATCGAAAGCAACACCAAAACGAAATCCCAAAGCGAAATCAAGAAAACCAAGCAACAAAATACGAAAACAATTGGACTCGTTTCAATAGAAGCCTATCCATTTGTTGGAAAGGATCATCACATTTCGTCCGTAGTAAGAGGATGCCGAAAGACTGCTAAACACTAAGCTACGACTCAGACGACTAGCCACAAGCCCATTATATAGTGCGCATCCCGGTCGGATCGAGATTTGAGGCACTATAGACATTGTGGGTTCCGGTCAATTCGGCAAATAAAATTAAACAAAAATGACCAATCAACATGGATACAAAAGTATAGTAAGGTTGTAAAAGCATGTAAAAGAAAAAAACTTATATATTGCATGTAAACAATTGGCAAGGGTGACTACTATTTCATTAAATTTCAAAACTACTAAGAAACAACATTATAAATACGTAAAATTATGCATAAATGTATAAAATATAGTTTCTAAAATATTAAAAATTGATTAATAATTATTTTATTTTCGATACCAAAAAATCCGATATTCCGATCTGAAACCGCCAATACGCCAATACGCCGATACAGCCGATTCCGATACTCATAGGCATGTTCTGATACCGATACTACGAACCTTGATAAATACTTGTTCGAACCTCAATTTGAAGAATACCTTACATCAATATTCTTTGTTCTTAATATTAGAAATATCATATATCTTCTTTTCATACAACAACAACAAAAGAGCCGTAACTTTTGTTCAGAAAGAAATTAAAAAAAGTCTGTAATGATTTAGCAACTAACGTAGACAGACTGGCGAGTTTTCATAAAGAGGCTTAAAAATGGGTCAATTTATGGAGCAGAGAAAGCCCACAAAAGAATTGACAGTTTAAAAGACAGGCATCAACCTTATCTCAATCCTCTTAGCTAAGTTCCCAGAAAAGGTAGTTGTGAGCAAGAAGGGCCTTGCCCAAACCAAAGAAGACTAGTTAGCTAGTAGTACCATTGAAGTTATTCAGTTGAAGCCCATGCAATAAACGTGCAGCGTCTGATTTCCCTATACTAAAAGAGTGCACATTCATAGGTAAAATGGTACCTTTGCTTAGGAAATTGCATTCACTCGCACCGCTACAACAAACTGAGACAAAGGGAGAAAAGGATGGAATTCCAATATTATTCCTAAGCAATATGAAATGTAAAATACTAATAATAATTGTATGTATGGGTGTAACAATATGGAGAAATCCCAAGGAAGAAGGTATCTTGAGCCATCTAAGTTAAAAACCAGCATGGTTCATCTTGATCTACAAACTTCCATATAGTTTCCTCTCGGTAGAAAATGGATCATTAAAGCACTTGTCAATAGGAATAAAGAAAACCCCTATTTTTCCTTGGCTGTAAATAATATTTTTCTATATATGCATGGTGAAAATTTACTATGGAAACATATGTTAGATTTATACACTAAATACAGATAATATTCCATCTCACTTCTCAATTAGAATAACTCGACTAACGAAAGTACCTGCATCCCGCATTCTATGGAAATTGTACGAGAAGTGGATTCACCAAATGATGAAAGCCTTGACAACCAATAACCAAGAGCAAATGCAGCAGCATGCAGGAGAGCAACAGGAAGTATAAGCTGTGTCCCTTGGGTCTTCAGGACTTCTGCAACTTGTCCAATCTTTTCAAAAAAAGAAGAAGGAAGAAGATGAAGGTCAGTTGTCTACAATACCTTATAAGTTATAACACAACTCTAGATAACCTCCGATTTGAAAGATGCAATTCAATTTTAGTTGTTTCCATATTTATGGAATTGAACAAGCAAATTAACCAAAGTTGATATTACATTTGAACAATGATCCGGTGTCAAAATCACAAGCTTAATTTACTAACCTAGGCCCAAACCTAGGCCCAGCGGGCCAGCAGTGCTATTTGATTTTCAATATTCTACAAATGAGTCACATATTATGAGCATCATTGTATGTGTAATGGATTAAAGTTATGCACACTTACAGGGCTTGCACAAAGGAGTGTAGTAAGGATAACTCCAATCAATGGCATGAGCGCCATTATTTTCTTGGTAAACTTAGGGAAATACTCATGTAATAGCACTGCAACCACAAATATAGGTTATTAGCTCTGACCAGATTCAATATTTAAAATAATAGGGTGGGTGGCAACAGAATAGCTTTTGATAATGCCATTTAGTTACCTCCAATAATGGTGGGCAACAAGACCACCTGAAAAGTGCTAATGGCTAAACCCTGAAGGAAAAATGATTATACCATCAATTAATGACAACATCATCCAGAATTACTAGCAAACCACAACGTTCTTACCGCGGCATCAACAGGAACTAGTTGACCAGCAAGGAGCTTTGTAAGGAGCGGTGTCATAATAATAGCACCAATTGTTGAACAACTAAAAAGGTCAAAATATTCACTGGTTATTGAAGACATAAAGTAATTACCAAGATGAACATCTATTTCTCATCTCTTTTCTTGCCCAACACAAGACAACAAACACAAAATCATAATCTTATTTTGTGATGAGAAGTTCTAAACAATTGTCACTATACTAACCAATGGTATATTGATCAAAGAGAATTATCGGGACAAGTCAAAGAAAATTAAAGTAATAGATAATATGCAAAACTCAGAAAAAATCACCAGCAAACAAGTAGAATGTACTATCAGGTGAAATATCATTTCATCAAGCATATAGATTCAATAGCAAATATATGTCATTATAAAAACAAATGAATAATAATAAAGTACATAACTGAAATTTATTCTTTTTGAACTATAATCAATTATGATAAAGAAAATGCAATTTCGTGTACCAGTTACACAAAAAATATACGAAGGTAATATCCAACATGTAGGCGCTCTAGTTTGTTCAACCTAAAAAGCATATATGATAGAAATCGATATCTCAATGGATCCTTGTTTTGGCCAAATTCAACAGGCTACGGTGAGAAGTTTCATGAATTCACTGACAATTAAATGAACATGATATGGAGAAGAAAGATTACGTTGTCGTTAGAACTGAAAGTGCCACATTTCCTTTGGATATGTAAGTAGCAACATTAGATGCTTGGCCTCCAGGGCAGCATGAGACCAAAATAAGACCAGTTGCTAGAGGAGCCGACAGTTTTAAAGCCTGCAAGCAGTTGATATCAGATCAGTATTATAAGTTAGTAATCGCCTGTTTACCAGCATTAGTAATATTAGTAAATTTTATTAGTATAAGTAGTTTTTTCTTGTGTTTATTATTAATAATATAATTAAATATTATTGTTGTTGTTATCATTATTGTTATTACAATACTTGCAATGTTCTCAAATTAATTTGTAAGAAGATACAAAATGAGATAATATTGGAAGAACTTGCTGATGATGACTAAAAGTTGCAAGCAAACAGCAATGTAAAAGGAACCATCGCCAAATAGGTGATCCGTGATCATTTGTTGGACACAGTAAGCACGTAGAATCATACCATTGCGATAAGGAACCCTAAACCGGGTTTGATTAAATATTGGGCGAGAAATCCCACACCTACCTGTTGAAACGAAGAAAAAATGTTAACGAACATGTATCCCTCATTTACCAACTGAAAAGATTATGAGGTAAACTTCTTACCGTCCATGGATTTCTCATACATCTCCTGAAATCTTCAAATGTTAAAGTCAGACCCATAGATAGCATGAGGAAACCCAGGCCAACAGTGAAAAGGTCCGTTTTCAACCACGTAACCTGGATATGTAACCAAGAAGTCAAAGTAATTATACAACAAGTACGAAATGGGAACTAAACAACGGTTAACACAATAATTAGGAAAAGGAAACTCATTTCATCAACTTTAAAGAAATATGGCAGCATCCTTATGGCCTTATGGCCTTACTGCAGTTGGCTTGTATATGCCGATTATTGTGCCTAAAATGACCTGTCAAACAAATATGATAGTTATTATTAGGCGGAAGAATAAAAAGTAAGACTTACAATAATTAGTATAACATACCCAAACAGGGAAAAGAGTAGTGAGAATTTCAACAATGCTCTCATATTGGCTCATCTTACTAGGAGAGGCACTTGGAGCATCACTAGATATATTTGCCTCGGCTTTACAAGATACTTGTCTAGACCTGAGAATACAATATCCAAAAGAAAAATAAAAGTCGTATTAGCCGATTCAAATCCTATTTCTATCTGTAATAGAGAATTATATGTGTAAGAAGTTGCAACAAAATTATGATGTAAAAAGAAGCATTAACCTGTAAGTCTGTAACTTCCTTCATCTGCGAAAAAGAGTTTGTGAAGACTTATATTTAGCAAACATCATCATCCTAATTCAAGTTATTTTTCTGGAGGGTGTAGCAATATTTGATTAACTACTTGATAAATAGATTATGGAACAAAGAAGGAAGGTCAAGCAAGGGAGAATGGAATCAGATGTAAACCAAGGTCGGAGGAGCCTTGGGTAGTAATTGAGTGTTGGAGTGGGTGGGATTCCTAACCTATGTGAAAAATACCCCGGAATAGGATTGAGTATTTTTACATATAATAGGAATATCTCAATGGATTTGGATTGGATATTCCTATATATAATATGAATATGTCAATGGATTTAGATTTGGATTGGATATTCCTATCTATAATAGGAACGCTAGTTGTGGGTTTGAGGCTATATATAGGTGTCTCCTGGCCCTAAAATATCCTCTCTCTCTCTCTCTCTAAAAAAAAATATAGCAACAAGAAGAGAAAATGAGGCAAGAGTGTCATTGCAACATTGGAGAGACGAAAGAAGGATTGGAGACCGTTTCGAAGAAGGAGATCAGTTTCGGGTATTTCTCGTTGTCTTTCTTCTTCGTGATTATAATCTATTTTATGTTCCAAAAGAGTTGTGGTGATCCGTTTGGATCGGTGAGAAGTTTATAAGGAGTCAGTGTATTTTTTATTCCATTAGTGGAGGCTTTTCAGGGTTGGACTCTGATCGTCCCGTGATTTTTTCCGCAAGGGTTTTCCACGTCAAAAATTTATGTGTCTGCGATTTGTGTTTGGCGTTTTTGGTTTGTGCGTTTTGCTCGGTTCTCTCGCAGGTACTCTCTGGTTTGGGGAACGGTTTCCGCACTTTCGTTCCCAACAAAGTGGTATCAGAGCCAGGTTCTGGAATTTCAGAAGGGTGTCAGGAGTTGATAGGAAAACCAGGGAGAAGACATGGACGTGAAGTAGGTGCGCATGGTAAACCTGAACGGTACCAACTATTATTACTGGAGGAGCAAGATGAAGGATCTGTTATTTGTAAAGAAGCTGCATCTGCCGGTATTTGCTTCCGAGAGGCCCAGTGACAAATCCGAAGAGGACTGAAATTTGGAGCATATACAGGTGTGTGGGTACATCAGACAGTTCGTTGATGAGAACGTGTACAACCACGTTGCCAGTATTGAGTATGCGAGAACACTGTGAGATAAGCTGGAATCTTTGTATGCGAAGAAGACCAGAGTCAATAAATTGTTCCTGATCCGGATGATAATGGGTCTACGGTACAAAGATGGGACGTCTATTACGGATCACTTGAGTGAGTTTCAGGGTGTGGTTGACCAGCTATCCTCGATGGGAGTCAAGTTCGACGACAAGATTCAGGGACTATGGCTGCTGTGTACATTGCCAGAATCGCGGAAGATCGTACGAGTGTCTATGATCGCTTCTGCTCCGGAAGGCGTGGTCAGTCTGGAGTTTGCCAAGAGCGAAGTACTGAATGAAGAGATGCGGAGACGTTCTCAGGACACTTCATCCATATCCCACTCAGAGGCGCTTGTTTTGGAGAGCCGCGGAAGGGGTAAAAGCAGGGGTCCAGACGGTGGCAGAGACAAAAGCAGGAGAAGGTCCAAGGGTCGGTACGAGGACTCGGAGTGTTACCATTGTGGCAAGAAGGGCCACATCAAGCAGAACTATTTCACTTGGAAGAGAGAGAAGAAATGCGACAAGGAGAAGCAAAGTGAGAACACTACAGCGGCGGCCTCGACACATGGAGGCGACGTGATCATTGTAGGTGATGAGGTAGTTATGAACCTCGCCTGCGATGACAACTCTTGGCTGGTGGACTTAGGTGCTTCAGCGCACGTATCTCACAGCAGGACACTATTTGCTACATACACAACAAGCGACTGTGGAGTGTTGAAGATGGACAATGAAAATGTGTCGAAGGCGGTTGCCATTGGAGGTGTGCATTTGAGGACAAAGACAGGTGCAGTTCTTGTTCTCAAAGATGTCCGTCATGTCCCTGATATCCGTTTCAACCTGGTGTCGGTTGGAAGGTTGGATGATGTGGGTTTCTTCAGTCTCTTCGGGAACAATCAGTGGAAGCTTTCCAGAGGTTCGATGGTGATTGTCAGAGGAAGCAAGAGGTCCGGACTCTACTATATAGAAGGGAGCACACAGGGGGCACAGGAGGTTAACGCAGCTACTGATGCGTTTACTGAGTTGTGGCACAAACGGCTCAGCCATATCAGCGAGAAGGGGATGAGCTACTTGGTGAACAGGAAGGTGATTCCAGGGCTAAAGTCTACAAAGTTGGAGAAGTGCACGTACTATTTGGCGGAGAAGCAAAATATGGTGTCTTTCCAAAGTCACCGAAGTTCAAGGAAGCCGGCGTTGCTCGAGTTGATTCACTCGGATGTCTGCGGTCCTATGAAGGTAAAATCTATTAGTGGTGCTTCTTATTTTGTAACATTTATTGATGACTATTCCAGTAAGGTTTTGGTCTATACCTTAAAGACCAAGGATCATGTGCTGCCCACTTTCAAGGAGTTTCAGGCCTCTGTCGAAAGAGAGACGGACAAGAAGCTGCTTTATGTTCGGTCGGACAATGGCGGCGAGTATATCAGTCCCTTTGATGCTTATTGCAGAGAGCAAGGGATACGACACCAGAAAACTCTACCAAAGACACCGCAGCTCAACGGTATAGCGGAGCGGATGGACATGACGCTAATGGAGAGGGTGTGGTGTTTGCTGTAGAAGCAAACTTTCCAGGCAGCTATTGGGGTGAGGCACTTTACACAGATGCTTATGTTATTAATTTATCTCCTAGTGCTCCTTTGCAGGGTGATGTGCCTGACAAAGTATGGTACGATAAAGAGCGGTCATATAATCACCTGCGAGTGTTTGGTTGTAAGGCCTTCATACATGTACCGAATGACGAAAGATCCAAACTTGAGCCAAGTCGAGGTGGTGCATCTTTGTCGGCTACGGTCGGGATGAGTTTGGCTATAGACTCTACGATCCAGTGGGAAGAAAGCTCTACAGAAGCAGGGACGTAGTATTCGTTGATGATCAGACCATGACCAACACTCAGGATTCCGAGATGCCTTCAGAGGCTGAGGAATTGCCTGAGTTAGAGTCATTTCGCTTCCAGCAATTTCCAGAGGACATCACAGAGGATCCAGTTATGGGGGAGCCAGTACATGGAGTTGCTCCCAACCTTGATCATCAGCCTGCTGATGGTGGTCAGGGTGACCCTCAGGAGGATGAGCATGCCGACGAGGCAGTTCCTGGAGGGGAAGAGACTGTAGATATACAACCAGCACTAGTGGTTCCGTTAAGGAGGAGCGATAGAGAGCGTCGACCATCTACGGGATACTCACCGGGTGAGTATGTGCTACTGACTGACGAGGGAGATCCCGAAAGTTTCGCAGAGGCTATGGAAGAAGAATACAGGCAGGAGTGGATGGAGGCCATGCAGGAGGAAATGAGTTCCTTGGAGGCCAACTCTACTTATGATCTGGTGCGGTTACCAAAGGGCAAGAAGGCTTTGAAGAATTGATGGGTGTTCAAAGTGAAGCAGACAGATGATGCTTCTCGCCCTCGATATAAAGCGAGGCTGGTAGTTAAAGGCTACGGTCAGCGAAAATGCGTAGATTATGATTAGATCTTTTTGCCAGTCGTCAAGCAGTCGTCTATACGGGTGGTGCTAGCATTGGCAGCCAGTTTCGACTTGGAGGTCGAACAAATGGACGTGAAAGACGGCATTCCTCTACGGTGATCTTGATGAGGAGTTGTACATGGAGCAGCCAGAGGGATTTTGTGATAAGGGCAAGTCACATTTTGTTTGCCGGTTGAGGAAGAGCTTGTATGGTCTGAAACAGGCTCTGAGGCAGTGGTACAGGAAGTTTGAGTCGTTTATGGGAGAGCATGGCTATGCACGGACGACGTCGGATCATTGTGTTTTTGTGAGGTACTTTGCCGAGGATGATTTCATCATTTTGTTGCTTTATGTTGATGACATGTTGTTGGTAGGTCGGCATGCCACCAAGATAGCAGAGTTGAAGCGCCAACTGGACGCGACCTTCTCTATGAAGGATTTGGGCGCAGCGAAGACTATTCTTCGGATGGAGATCAGCCGAGAGAGACTCCAAGCTGCTACACATATCCCAAAAGAAGTACATTCACCGGTACTTCAGCGTTTCGGGATAGACGGGTCGAAGAAAGTGAGTAACCCCCTTGCGGCTCACTTTAAGTTCACTGAGGAGCAGTGTCCATCTACCGAGGACGAGAAGGAAGATATTGAGCAAGTTACATATGCCTCAGCCGTGGAGAGTCTTATGTATGCTATGGTATGTACGAGGCCAGACATTGCTCATGCAGTCGGCACAATTAGCAGGTACACTTCCAATCCTGAAAGGGTACATTGGAGTAGGGTCAAGTAAATTCTACGATATCTTCAGGATACTGCCGATTGGAGACTTTCATTTGGTGGTGATGAACCGAAGCTGGTTGGATATACCGACGCTGATATGGCTGGAGATGTAGAGACGAGGCGATCGACTTCGAACTATGTGATGATGTTTGCTGGTGGAGTAGTATCGTGGCAGTCGCGTTTACAGAAGTGTGTTGCTTTGTCGACGATAGAGGCAGAATATATTGCGGTGACGGAGACTTGCAAGGAGTTGTTGTGGATGAAAAAGTTGCTGCAGGAAATTGGGCTAAAGCAGGAGCAGTATCCTTTGCTTTGCGATAGTCAGAGTGTTATTCACCTTGTGAAGAACCAGACATTTCATAGCCGGTCCAAGCACATTGAGACCAGGTATTATTGGATACGGGATGTTGTTGACAAGAAGGAAGCGACACTTGAGAAGGTTCATACAGATGACCACGGAGCAGATATGTTCACAAAGGTTCTACCAAGGGAAAATTTTGAGTACTGCAGGCGGATCGTCGGGATGACTACCCCCTCCACATAGTTGTGAAGGGGAAGATTTGTTGGAGTGGGTGGGGTTCCCAACCTATGTGAAAAATACCCCAGAGTAGGATTGGATATTTTTACATATAATAGGAATATCTCAATGGATTTGGATTGGATATTCCTACTGTCACGACCCGCACCCGGGGTAAGGGTACTAGTCGGAAACAACGCCCAGCCTACGCCGCAGAATCGGCGGTAGAACGCTGTTTAGAAAGTCTATCTAATATAATGAACCACCAAAAGATAGTGTACTCTATCACAGAACTAAGATAGAATGAACACGGATCAGATAAGAATAGAATAGTCATCAACTCATGAGTTTAAAATAATACATCAATGAGTCTGAAGAGTAACAAAAATAAGCTGGAGACAAATCCAGTACAAAAGAATACTATCATACTACAAGCTACACTCCAGGGTCAACTGTCTCAGTTGGGATAAGTCCCTCTTGAGCCAGGGTCTCCAAATCTAAACCCACAACATCCTGGGGTCCATAATAGGTAGGGTACTCCTCAGTGTCATCTGGAAAAATATATCCAGTCAGGAAAGGAGCAGAGTACATCTCTAACAGCAGTTCTAATCCATGATAAAAACTATGTAACAGTAAATAGCTGTGGATAAATAAGATGCACAAAATAGATACAAGAGATATATAGACAATAAGGAAATACTGAAAAAAATACAATAATGAACAATATGCCAATGAAACAATAATACTAATGACTAAGTGTGTGAGTACTAGCTTAACATGTGATCGGCTTGGGCAAGATACAATGCGGCCTGGCTAATCATACGTGCGGTGCATGATCAACACTATTCGCTTACCAATACTTTATTCAATAGGGATTTGATCACATATCTATACTAATACTCCCCACCCCCAACTGGTATAATAGATCCAACCACGGTATGCTATGGCACTAGATTCCCCAAGAAGATAGCTAGTCTCCCCGAGAATCGGTGTCTGTACATGTACAAGATAACCAATGAAACTATACTTGCACCATATACACCATATACCAAGGAATAACATCTCATGATGAGATCCGGATATACCAATCCGTATAACCATAGTGTCGAGAGAAACATGTAAATCTACACTAGATACAACGAACATAGAGGATATCATAAATGAGAAACTATCAGAGAATGTACTCGCCTGAAGTCCAATGAAAAAGTCTCACAGATGTCTGACTCGGTGCCTCGAAGACCTAGATATGGAATACCACATTAAAACAAGGTCCCGGAAAGAGAACAAGTCAAACTAGTCAACTCCTAGGTCAATAAATAAATTCTAAGTCAAAAGTCAACTATGGTCAACTCTAAAGTCAACTAAAGTCAAACCAAGGTCAACCTCACAAGAAATCTATATAAATAATATAGAAATAAAATACAATAATTTAGGAATAAAAATTAGATCCCAAATCATACTCACACAAAGTATACTACTAATACAAATAATATATACCCTAAAATAATATATATACAAACCAATATTTATACAAATAAAATAATATATTATTACAAATATTATACCTCACAAAACACATATATATACACATATATATACATACAATAATAATATATAAAATATAATTTAAAACTGCCAAAATGTCACTGAAAACAGGGAGTTAAAAATACAATTTAATTAAAACAGCTTATAGTGACAGTCTCAACTGTCACAGAAAACGTCGCAAAAGCCACTGTGTAATAAAACCTACTGCTGCTGCATTGGTGACAGTTAATCAACTGTCACCGAAAACTGTTGCCACTGCTGCTAAGATCCCGCCCGCAGCATTAATGACAGAACTGTCATTAATGCACAGTAGGCTACAGCGGCTGCTGCTAACCCGCCTATTTAGCGACAGTTTCACTGTCACAAACCCACTGTCACTAAAACACAAAAATATATATATATATATATATATATATGCAATAATAATCACAATACATATATATAAATAAATAATTATATACTTATATATATATGCACATATAAACTTATAATTAAATACCAATAGTTACAACACATGCACATATTAATGTTCATATTTTACATGGCTAGAAGCACACCTAAAATATATACATTAATATACAAATAATTACATAATAATTATAAATAATATAATTACACAATTAAACACATAAATATATTTTATAAAACATTTATGTATAATTTATACTATTAACATAAGTACATATATAATTACATGCAAGAAAGCTACATATTATATTTGTACATCATATTAGCACACACAAAAATATATAGATCTATGCTACAATAATTACTATAATAAATACACAAAATAAATATATAATATCTATATATATTTACTAATTATAATTGAAAAATTTAAACCATACATAATTAGATCTATTCAAAAATCCACACAATTGGAGAGTATCACACCGTATCCCACTAGATCTAGGATACGCATGTGACACGAGTCCAACACACAACCAATTGCACCCCGAAGGACACAAACATGTCACAAATAATATTTATGAATAAATCAAAGTGTCAAAAATAGATCTATGTGTCCGTGTCAAAATATATGTACAAAGTCCCGTGTCGGAGGAAAACCCCCAAAATGACACGTATCACCAAATAGTTGGAATACGAACCACATGTACCCAAATATGGACACGACACAAGCCCCAAACACATAAGCACATGCCCAATTGATCTATAGGATCAATTGACACACACAACAAAATGAAATTCGGAATTCCAACAAAATTAACACAAAAAGCACCATAACTTTCTCCATGGGTCTCCTATGAACACAAAACAAAATCCTATGGGTAGTACATACATATAGGTTGATTTTACATGATTAAATCTCAGATTTAGAAGCTATTTAAATGGGAAAATCTGAATTATACCTATTGGGAGATGGATTCCCAATGAAACCTCCAATTGAGAAGAACTTGCTTCCAAATTGTAGATCCTTGCTCCTCTTTGTAGATCCTTGTTTCCTCCTTCTAGATCCTTGCTTCTCAACTTTCTAATGGTGAATTGGAAAGAATTTGGAATAAATTTGGTGGAGAATTGGAATGGGAATGGAGGGAATTTGGGAGTGGGAAATTCTAGATCTAGATTTGGAATGAGAATGAGAGGAGAGAGAAATTTCCCCCCTCTTTTAATAGGCCGGCCTTGCCCCTCTCCCAAGAAATTGTAAAATGTCCAATGTACCCCTTGGGGCCTCTCATGAAGAAATAATTAAGGAAGGAAGCTTCTAGTCTAATCACTTAATTAATTTAATCCATCTCCTTAACTATGGGCTTTCTAAATGGGCCAAATCTAACTATTTAATTCATGTTGGTCCATGGGTCCAAACTACACTAGTTGGGTCCACAAAAATAAGTCTAAAATAATTAAATAACATCCAACAACAATTAAATAATACAACAAAAATTATTTACCATGCACAATATTTATTTAAATAGGAAATTACTAAAATACCCTTTTTCCTAAAATGTGGTAGTGACAAGTCTACCATCCTTAAAATAATTTCGTCCTCGAAATTCAAAGACGAAAACTACCCCCAGAAAAACACAGAACAGAACTAAAGAATCACAACTAACTAATGAACAGAACATAACAATGAACAGAACATAACTAGAAATAACATACCTCAAGGTACAAACAAATATGGATAACGCTCTCGCATGTCATCCTCTCTCTCCCAGGTAGACTCCCCCGGAGAGTGATGCCTCCATGCGACGCGCACCAAAGGAATAGTCTGGTTCCTCAGCACCTTCTCTCTCCGATCCAGAATCTCAACTGGCTGCTCTGGATAGCTAAGAGTAGGGCCCACCTCTATCTCTGAGTGATCCAATACATGACTATGATCTGCCACGTATCGTCTCAACTGCGACACATGAAACACATTGTGCACTCCCTCCAATGCAGGTGGCAAGTCTAGTCTATAAGCAACTGCACCGACCCTCTCTAGAATAGTGAAAGGTCCGATGAATCGCGGACTAAGCTTTCCGCCTCCACCGAAGCGAATCGTGCCTCGTGTCGGAGAAATCCTCAGAAACACCAAACCACCCACCTAGAACAAAACACCATCTTAAGAACTTAATCTATAACAAACAAGAACAAGCACAAACAAAATCTAACTATACCTCAAACTCCAAAGGTCTCCGATGGCTATCGGCTCAATGCCGCTGTCTGTCCTGCGCCACTCGAAGTCTGTCTCTGATCAAATGAACCTTCTCCGCTGCATCCACAACCATCTCTGGCCCAAGCAAAATTCTCTCTCCAATATCGTCCCAAGACAAAGGAGTACGACACCTCCGACCATATAGAGCTTCAAAAGGTGACATCTCTATACTGGCCTGGTAACTGTTGTTGTAAGCAAACTCTACCAAATGGAGATGGTCCTCCCAAGAACCCCCGAAATCTAGTACACAAGTGCGCAACATGTCCTCGAGAGTCTGGATAGTCCTCTCTGACTGCCCATCTGTCTGGGGATGATATGCAGTACTGAACTTGAGCTGAGTGCCCAAACTCTCCTGCAAACTCCTCCAGAAATGAGAAGTGAAACGACTATCTCGATCTGAGACTATGCTGGGAACTCCGTGTATCCTAACGATCTGCCTCACATACATCTCTGCCAGCTTCTCCGTAGACAAACCCACTTTGAAAGGCAAAAAGTGGGCCGACTTGGTCAATCTATCAACAATGACCCGAATCGCGTCTTTCCCTCCTGGAGATCGTGGAAGTCCGGACACAAAATCCATAGTAATGTGTTCCCACTTCCACTCTGGAATGGGTAATGGCTGAAGTAACCCTCCTGGCCTCTGCCTCTCGGCTTTCACCTGCTGGCACACTAAGCATCTGGATACAAACTGTGCCACTTCCCTCTTCATGCCATACCACCACACACTCTCTCGCATATCCCGATACATCTTGTTAGCACCTGGATGTATGGAATACTGAGAGCGATGCGCTTCCTGCAATACCTCCTCGCGCAACTCCCCACTAGGCACACACAATCTAACTCCATGCCTCAAGGATCCATCCTCTGCAATAGTGAAATCATCCTCCAATCCTGCTCTCACCTGAGCTCTGATACTCCTCAAAGATACATCATCATACTGTGCTGCCTTGATCCTGTCCATCAAATCTGAGTGTATCTGCAATCCCCACATCTGCATAGCACACCCAGGAACAATCACCTCAATGCCCAAGCTCTCCAAGTCCTCCAACAGATATCGATCCTGCGTCAAGAACATAGCTACCGGATACCTGCTCAAAGCATCGGCAACTACATTGGCTTTCCCAGGATGATATTGCAAAGAGATATCAAAATCCTTCATCAATTCCAACCACCGACGCTGCCTCATGTTCAACTCCTTCTGCGTGAAAACGTACTTCAAGCTTTTGTGGTCTGTGAAGATCTCCACACGCTCTCCGTACAAATAATGTTTCCACAACTTCAGGGCGAATATGACAGCTGCCAACTCCAAATCATGGGTAGGATAGTTCTTTTCATGAGGACGCAATTGCCTGGATGCATAGGCAATCACTTTCCCATGCTGCTGAAGAACACAACCTAAACCCTTCCCCGATGCATCACTATAAATAGTGAAACCTCCGGACCCTGATGGCAACGTCAAAATAGGAGCAGACGTCAACCTCTTCTTCAACTCCTCAAAAGCAACCTGACAATCCTCCGTCCAAACAAACTCCACATCCTTCCTTGTGAGTCTGGTCATCGGCTCGGCAATCCTCGAAAAATCTTGTACAAACTTCCTGTAATAGCCTGCCAATCCCAAGGAATCCCAAGAAACTCCTGATCTCTGCTACTGAACTCGGAGTCTTCCAAGATTCCACTGCTGAAATCTTCTTCGGATCCACTGAAATACCATCACCAGTCACAACATGCCCCAAGAATTCTACTTTGTCCAAGAAAAACTCACATTTGGACAACTTCCCATACAACTTCTCCTTCCTCAGCACATCCAACACAATCCTCAAATGCTCCTCATGCTCCTCCGGTGTCCTCGAGTATATGAGTATGTCGTCGATGAATACCACCACGAACTTGTCAAGGTACTGGTGGAACACCTTGTTCATCAAGTTCATAAATACCGTCGGTGCATTAGTCAAACCAAACGGCATCACCATAAACTCGTACTGACCATACCGAGTTCTAAAAGCAGTCTTCGGTATGTCCTCCGGCTTCACCTTCACTTGATGGTAGCCTGATCTCAAATCTATCTTAGAAAATACCTTCGCACCACTCAACTGATCAAACAGATCATCAATCCGTGGCAAAGGATACTTATTCTTGATAGTGAGATTATTCAAAGTCCTGTAATCAATGCACATACGCACCGATCCATCCTTCTTCGGTACAAACAATACCGGGGCTCCCCATGGTGAAGAACTCGATCTGATAAACCCCTTATCCTGCAATTCGTCCACCTGCTTCTTCAACTCGACCAGCTCGCTGTTGTTTACTCTATAGACATGCTGCGAAATTGGTTCTGCACCTGGCACCAAGTCTATAGAAAATTCAACATCTCGATCTGGTGGCAATCCTGGCAATTCCTCAGGAAACACATCCAAGAATTCTGCTATCAACGGATGTGGCAACTCCTTGTCTTCCACCATAGCTCCACAAATAATGCCTTCTTCCTGCTCCGCAGCTCCTCTAGTAAACTCGAACTCTGGCTCTCCTGGCGGACCAAACAAAACTCTACCTCCTCTACAGTCTATGCTAGCACGGTGCCTACTCAACCAATCCATCCCAAGTACAATGTCATAGCTTGGAAGTGGCATTACAAGTAGACACGCACTCAACTCCCGGCCTCCCAGAGTAACTCTCCGATCCTTGTAAATATCATTAACCAGGATAATGCCTCCCCCGGTCATGATCTTGCAAGTCCTTAGCAAAGACTCAGCTACCAAACCATGCTTCAGAGCAAAAGAAACAGATACAAAACTATGGGAAGCACCACTATCAAACAAAGCTAAAGCTGGAATGGAATCAAGAAGAATAGAACCTGCAATAACATCTCCGGTGGGTTCCTCCTCTTCGACGGTCATAGCAAACGCTCGTCCCTGTCGAGCACCTCCCTGCTGTTGATGCTGGACAAAACGCTACTGCTGTGTCGGAAGCGGTCCCCTCGACTGTGCTGCAGGTGGTCTCGTCTGTGTCCTCGGAGCTGGAGCTGCTTCCTGAACTGCACGACGAGGATACTCCCTTGATTGATGCCCTTCAGTACTACAATACAAACAAACTCCTAGCCTCCTCCTGCAAACTTCCCAGATGTGGCCGGGCTTCTTGCAAAAGTTGCATGGAGCTTGCTGTAACTGTCTCTGCTGCTGAGGTGCCTGGTGAAAAGGCGCTCTAGCTGGAGTCTGGTTCTGCTGTGGCTGCTGGAAAGGTCTGGACTGAAAATGAGGACGTTTGGCAGATACTGCACTGCCGTTGGCCCCCAGAAAAGAATCACGGTCTCTCTTGGTCTTCAAACCCAAATCCCGCTCAACCTTGCGTGCCTTCGCAAGTATCTCCGAGTATGTCTCATAAAAAGACGGAATGAGGATCAATA
Organism: Iris macrosiphon; assembly: GCA_036927795.1. Classification (NCBI taxonomy): domain Eukaryota; kingdom Viridiplantae; phylum Streptophyta; class Magnoliopsida; order Asparagales; family Iridaceae; genus Iris; species Iris macrosiphon. Next base: position 313,033,077 of record JAYESA010000004.1, on the reverse strand, counting down.
TGGCACAAGATATAAGACATCAAGGAAAGGACAGTTTAAGGGATCAAGTATCAATGTCAAAGGAGAATAGTTGAATCAAAAGAATTTTCCTAGATGTGATTGAGTATCTCAGCCTATATCCTATATCCTATTGCAGGCTCGCAGTAGTACAACTAAGTTGTCGCACTACCACGACATCACATACTTGTGAAGCTAGACCTGCATGGGCCACCACCAAAAACGTGTCACGACCCGCACCCGGGGTAAGGGTACTAGTCGGAAACAACGCCCAGCCTACGCCGCAGAATCGGCGGTAGAACGCTATCTAGAAAGTCTATCTAATATAATGAACCACCAAAAGATAGTGTACTCAATCACAGAACTAAGATAGAATGAACACGGATCAGATAAGAATAGAATAGTCATCAACTCATGAGTTTAAAATAATACATCAATGAGTCTGAAGAGTAACAAAAATAAGCTGGAGACAAATCCAGTACAAAAGAATACTATCATACTACAAGCTACACTCCAGGGTCAACTGTCTCAGTTGGGATAAGTCCCTCTTGAGCCAGGGTCTCCAAATCTAAACCCACAACATCCTGGGGTCCATAATAGGTAGGGTACTCCTCAGTGTCATCTGGAAAAATATATCCAGTCAGGAAAGGAGCAGAGTACATCTCTAACAGCAGTTCTAATCCATGATAAAAACTATGTAACAGTAAATAGCTGTGGATAAACAAGATGCACAAAATAGATACAAGAGATATATAGACAATAAGGAAATACTGGAAAGAAATACAATAATGAACAATATGCCAATGAAACAATAATACTAATGACTAAGTGTGTGAGTACTAGCTTAACATGTGATCGGCTTGGGCAAGATACAATGCGGCCTGGCTAATCATACGTGCGGTGCATGATCAACACTATTCGCTTACCAATACTTTATTCAATAGGGATTTGATCACATATCTATACTAATACTCCCCACCCCCAACTGGTATAATAGATCCAACCACGGTATGCTATGGCACTAGATTCCCCAAGAAGATAGCTAGTCTCCCCGAGAATCGGTGTCTGTACATGTACAAGATAACCAATGAAACAATACTTGCACCATATACACCATATACCAAGGAATAACATCTCATGACGAGATCCGGATATACCAATCCGTGTAACCATAGTGTCGAGAGAAACATGTAAATCTACACTAGATACAACGAACATAGAGGATATCATAAATGAGAAACTATCAGAGAATGTACTCGCCTGAAGTCCAATGAAAAAGTCTCACAGATGTCTGACTCGGTGCCTCGAAGACCTAGATATGGAATACCACATTAAAACAAGGTCCCGAAAAGAGAACAAGTCAAACTAGTCAACTCCTAGGTCAATAAATAAATTCTAAGTCAAAAGTCAACTATGGTCAACTCTAAAGTCAACTAAAGTCAAACCAAGGTCAACCTCACAAGAAATCTATATAAATAATATAGAAATAAAATACAACAATTTAGGAATAAAAATTAGATCCCAAATCATACTCACACAAAGTATACTACTAATACAAATAATATATACCCTAAAATAATATATATACAAACCAATATTTATACAAATAAAATAATATATTATTACAAATATTATACCTCACAAAACACATATATATACATACAATAATAATATATAAAATATAATTTAAAACTGCCAAAGCGTCACTGAAAACAGGGAGTTAAAAATACAATTTAATTAAAACAGCTTATAGTGACAGTCTCAACTGTCACAGAAAACGTCGCAAAAGCCACTGTGTAATAAAACCCACTGCTGCTGCATTGGTGACAGTTAATCAACTGTCACCGAAAACTGTCGCCACTGCTGCTAAGATCCCGCCCGCAGCATTAATGACAGAACTGTCATTAATGCACAGTAGGCTACAACGGCTGCTGCTAACCCGCCTATTTAGCGACAGTTTCACTGTCACAAACCCACTGTCACTAAAACACAGATATATATATATATATATATATATATATATATATATATACAATAATAATCACAATACATATATATAAATAAATAATTATATACTTATATATATATGCACATATAAACTTATAATTAAATACCAATAGTTACAACACATGCACATATTAATGTTCATATTTTACATGGCTAGAAGCACACCTAAAATATATACATTAATATACAAATAATTACATAATAATTATAAATAATATAATTACACAATTAAACACATAAATATATTTTATAAAACATTTATGTATAATTTATACTATTAACATAAGTACATATATAATTACATGCAAGAAAGCTACATATTATATTTGTACATCATATTAGCACACACAAAAATATATAGATCTATGCTACAATAATTACTATAATAAATACACAAAATAAATATATAATATCTATATATATTTACTAATTATAATTGAAGAATTTAAACCATACATAATTAGATCTATTCAAAAATCCACACAATTGGAGAGTATCACACCGTATCCCACTAGATCTAGGATACGCATGTGACACGAGTCCAACACACAACCAATTTCACCCCGAAGGACACAAACATGTCACAAATAATATTTATGAATAAATCAAAGTGTCAAAAATAGATCTATGTGTCCGTGTCAAAATACGACATGTACAAAGTCCCGTGTCAGAGGAAAACCCCCAAAATGACACGTATCACCAAATAGTTGGGATACGAACCACATGTACACAAATATGGACACGACACAAGCCCCAAACACATAAGCACATGCCCAATTGATCTATAGGATCAATTGACACACACAACAAAATGAAATTCGGAATTCCAACAAAATTAACACAAAAAGCACCATAACTTTCTCCATGGGTCTCCTATGAACACAAAACAAAGTCCTATGGGTAGTACATACATATAGGTTGATTTTACATGATTAAATCTCAGATTTAGAAGCTATTTAAATGGGAAAATCTGAATTATACCTATTGGGAGATGGATTCCCAATGAAACCTCCAATTGAGAAGAACTTGCTTCCAAATTGTAGATCCTTGCTCCTCTTTGTAGATCCTTGTTTCCTCCTTCTAGATCCTTGCTTCTCAACTATCTAATGGTGAATTGGAAAGAATTTGGAATAAATTTGGTGGAGAATTGGAATGGGAATGGAGGGAATTTGGGAGTGGAAAATTCTAGATCTAGATTTGGAATGAGAATGAGAGGAGAGAGAAATTTCCCCCCTCTTTTAATAGGCCGGCCTTGCCCCTCTCCCAAGAAATTGTAAAATGTCCAATGTACCCCTTGGGGCCTCTCATGAAGAAATAATTAAGGAAGGAAGCTTCTAGTCTAATCACTTAATTAATTTAATCCATCTCCTTAACTATGGGCTTTCTAAATGGGCCAAATCTAACTATTTAATTCATGTTGGTCCATGGGTCCAAACTACACTAGTTGGGTCCACTAAAATAAGTCCAAAATAATTAAATAACATCCAACAACAATTAAATAATACAACAAAAATTATTTACCATGCACAATATTTATTTAAATAGGAAATTACTAAAATACCTTTTCCTAAAATGTGGTAGTGACACCTACATATAATAGGAATATGTCAATGAATTTGGATTTGGATTTGGATTGGATATTTCTATCTATAATAGGTATGCTAGTTGTGGGTTTGAGGCTATATATAGGTGTCTCCTGGCCCTAAAATATCATCTCTCTCTAAAAAAAAATATAGCAACAAGGAGATAAAATGAGACAAGAGTGTCATTGCAACATTGGAGAGGAGAAAGAAGGATTGGAGGCCATTTCGAAGAAGTAGATCAGTTTCGGATATTTTCCGTTGTCTTTCTTCTTCATGGTTATAATCTATTTTTTGTTCCAAAAGAGTTATGGTGATCCGTTTGGATCGGTGAGAAGTTTGTAAGGAGTCGGTGTATTTCTTATTCCATTAGTGGAGGCTTTTCAGGGTTGGACTTCGATCGTCCAGTGGTTTTTCCCGCAAGGGTTTTCCACGTCAAAATTTTTTGTGTCTACGATTTGTGTTTGGCATTTTTGGTTTCTGCATTTTGCTCGGTTCTCTCGCAGGTACTCTCTGGTTTGGGGAACGGTTTTCGTACTTTCGTTTCCAACATTAAGATACCTTCAATCTAGACAAAGAGAGTAAGAGTTGTGAAGGTGTCACAGATTGGCTGATGAATTGGGACACGAGCCGTTATCGGCAATAATCCTTTCTTTGGGTAATACCAAACCCACATATCTTGTCCAAGTGAAAATCTTTATTCTTGTTCTCCTGCTCACATTTTCATTTACTCGAAGACACCCATGCCAGAGCTTCTTTCCGAGATGCAGACCAGACCTTCCTCTCTACTTCAGGGACAAATCCCTCATGTGATCAGCCAAAAAGCCATTAAATGGGGCACTTGTGCAAATTAAAGACCAAGAAAAGAATAAGTCCTAGATATGTGGGATTGAGGATTTGTCCCATGCAGAAAGAAAGAGCATGGAACATCGGACAAACCTATAGGTCCATTTTCGTAAAGCAAGAACTGAAGTCACTAAATCATGCTTGTCTATCGGAGCGAATTGGATGATCAGGTCAAGAAGCTTGCTACCCCCTCCCCTCGCTCTCCTTTCTCTTCGTAGCTCTGGATCCCGCCTGCTTGCATAAATGAATGTAACAAAAGGGGGACTAGTTTCGACCTGACGCGGGAGGTAACGGTCAGAAGTAGAAGAGAAGTGCGTTTTCCTAGCATTTCGGAGGATTTCCACTCTTTCTTATCTTTTTTAATTTTGGCAAAGAAAATTTATTTCACTTGCTCAGCTGCTTCGCTCAGGCGCCCGAGAATCCTCTTGCTCTACTCCCTTTACCAACCATTTTGAATGCATACCAACAAAGAAAAAAAAGAAGTCAAGTCTTCTTCTAATATCCCGTAAACTTCTACAATATTTAGAGTGCAGACATGAATTCATGCCCCATTGTCAACCATTGTTCGTCTAATCAACAGTCTCATATGTAGGCAGTAATGTAGTCTATGTAAACATCATCCAAGTTCGGGTGTCTACTAGCATATATATCATAACCCGAGATTGTTCTTGGTGAAGGTGCAATGATATGGGAATCCCCAATATTTATGCCGTCAACCTTGGCTCTTTGCTAACTAGATGTTGGCGAATCAAAAGTGGAAATGAACATTTTACTGGAATGTTAAGGTTTAGTGCCCATAGAAAGGCCAAAGGAAGGGGTTACATGATGATCAGGACAAGGTAGTATTGACAATGGCCCTGTTTGCCAACATTTCAGATAGTAGGTGAATCACCCTCGCATCATATTTTCTTCCAAAAGGAAGAATTTATTTGATATAGATGCGATTGAAGAACCATTACCATCCTTGAATTTACGTTGTTTGCATCGCCTACTTAGACTAGTTGCCTTGGCTATGTGGCAAGTCCGAATCTACTTTTTACCTAGGATATGTCATAATGAAGTTTTTTCAGCATCTAACGAGCTCCTCCATGGAGTTAAGGAAGATAAACAAACTGCCAAACTTTCACAAACGAGACATGGTCAAATCCTTCAAGAAATGTTGCTAAACAATGTTTATGTCATGACTTCTCATGGAATGTGAGATATAACTTTAGAAATCAATTTAGGCTACTAAGGTTCTTCAAGATTCAACAAACAAAAATCAATTAATTAATCAAAAATGCTATTTGTCATCCAAATTTTTTTGGGTGATGCATCTCTCATTATATGGCAGCTGACATGACAGATGACATGATAGATGACATGACAAATTTTAATATTAAAATTAACATTAACATTAACATTAACATTAACATTAAAATTAAAATTAAAATTAAAATTACGGATTTTTTCAATTTAAGTAATAATTTTTTATATAATTATATATAACGGGATAAGTTTTGGAGAATTGCGGGGGGGGGGGGGACCACTCGCCAACTCAGTTGGCGAGTTGCTGAGTTGGCGAGGGGCTCGCCAACTGAGTTGGCGGGGCACCCTCTTCGAGGGCCCGCTCGCCAACTCAGTTGGCGAGCCGCATAACGTTGCATGCCGTTGGCCAACGGCTATAATCCAAACGGCTATAATTCTCCTCCTATAAACACCCCCCCACCCAACACTCCTCTCACAACATTCTCATTCTCCTCCTACCCCAAACCCTCCTTACACCAAACTCCTCCTCTTGATATTTACTGGCGATGGCTACCCGCAATGATTCGTTGGAATGCATTTGATGTCTGATAACCGACTGTCGGTGGATCATCGAAAATTATTGGGGCCATTCCGAATTGCCGAAGAACACGGTCTGCCGGATGGTACATGGTGAACCGATCATATATAATATGACATCTGTGTAAACTAAATGCATAGGATGTCATCTTGATTTCTGGAGCATCGGGTTCACATATGTACGGTAACCAGGTTACCTATTTAAAGATATTTTAAGAGATTAGATGTGATGTTTATCTACGATCAAAACTTCAATAATTTAAAGATATTTATTGCATATTTAAAAATTACCTCATTAGACCGCAGTGTATCAAATTGGCTTCGATATAGTGATACAGTCCTGTATTGGTAGTGTTGATAATCCACTACATCTGTAGGCCAGCGCATAGCAACTGAAAATACTCCATCACCACTGAGAACGCTGGTAACAGGCCTACCAATATAGAAGTGCTCGTAGGACCAGAACTATAAAACAAAAATATGACATTAGTACAAACATAATTTGCGTATAAAATTACTCTAACTTTTTAGGACCTTTCATTCATACCTGTATCAGTGAAATACATCCACAAATACTCTTGCGATTGCATCTCACAAATTCTGTCAAATTGGCGTATAAAAACGCAAGAGTAGCAGCTCCCCACGCGTGCTCAGTAGGTTTGGTCAGATCATCCAAGAATGGTAAAAGCTGCACATTTACCATATTTCCCGATGCATCGGGAAATAAAATTGCACCACATAAACAGAGCAGATAGGCTCTAGTGCAACGAATGACCTGGATTTATTAAGTGTTAAACAAATTTATTAAATTGCACCACTAAATTAAGTAATAAACAAATTTACAAATTAAAATACATACCCGATTTTCATCTACATCAACCACCCCATCAATAGTTTGATGTAGGTCTATAAAGTTGCCACGGAGCCATAAAAATTTCACATAATTGCCATCTTTTAGACCAGAAGGAGGGCTAACACCGAGATAACTCCGGATCAGATCAGATCCCTTTAAGTGCGGATCAAAATATATAGCGTTACCTTTAATAGGTAACCCTAGTATATTCGCCACATCAAAAAGGGTGATCGTCATCTCGCCGAATGGGAGTTGAAAAGTGTTGCGTTCTGGCCACCAACGCTCCGCAAGGCTTACAACCAAATGAAGATCGTGAATTAAATATCTAACACGATCTATATAGTGGAATCCAAAGGATTCCACCAAAGCCTTTTGAGCTGGATTAAGCTCCCACGTACGATAATTCCTTTCAGCCCGCCAATGTACGTGGATCCGGGTTCGTAAAGCATTATCATGGTCGTATAACTATAAAAATTATATGCATTAATAAAGTAAACATAGGCATTCTAAAAAATATATACATTAATAAAGTTAGCAACTTGTAATTTCAAAAAATACCTCGCCAGTAAAAATCTGAGTAGAAATGTGCTCTTCACGTTGCTTAAGAATAAGCTCGGTAGTCGGTCCGCCAGGAATACGACCGTCATTGCGGGTAGCCATCGCCAGTAAATATCAAGAGAAGGAGTTTGGTGTAAGGAGGGTTTGGGGTAGGAGGAGAATGAGAATGTTGTGAGAGGAGTGTTGGGTGGGGGGGGTGTTTATAGGAGGAGAATTATAGCCGTTTGGATTATAGCCGTTGGCCAACGGCATGCAACGTTATGCGGCTCGCCAACTGAGTTGGCGAGCGGGCCCTCGAAGAGGGTGCCCCGCCAACTCAGTTGGCGAGCCCCTCGCCAACTCAGCAACTCGCCAACTGAGTTGGCGAGTGGTCCCCCCCGCAATTCCCCAAAACTTATCCCGTTATATATAATTATATAAAAAATTATTACTTAAAACGAAAAAATCCGTTAAAATTAAAACTAAAATTAAAATTAACATTAAATTGATATTAACATTAAAATTAACATTAAATTAACCTTAACATTAAAATTAAAATTAACATTAAAATTAAAATTACAATTAAAATTAAAATTAATATTAAAAAATTTGGATGATTAATTTTTGGAATTTTTTTGACTTTCGTCCCAGTTAATAATATAATTGTAGACTTACATTACACTTTTTGTGTTTATTAGACTTACATTACACTTTTTGTGTTTATTAGACTTACATCACATTTTTTGTCACGAAAAGTATTTGACGACAGTTTTTCGTGACAAAAAGTAGGATGTAAGTCTAAGAAATAAAAAAGGGAATATAAGTCTAAAATTATATTATTAAGTGGGACGAAAGTCAAATTTTTTTTAAATTTTTTGGATTAAAATCTGTCATGTCAGATGTTACATAATAGAAGATAGCATCACCCAATTTTTTTAAAAAACAAATAGCAAAATTATTAATTAATACTTGCATATAGGTTCATATAGTCAAGAACACATTCTAACTGTTTGTGGGGTCGTGGCTATTGGTTATGATGGGGGCCTTCCGTGAGAATGGAGACGAATCTTCCCTTGGGAACTTAGTTCCTAATACGGTAGAAAGGACATTAATAAAAAAAATAAAAAATAAAAAACATTAAACTGAAAGGAAGTACATTGAAAATTTTAAAAACTTCTCTTCTTCAACAAGCCATACCTTTCGATCGGGAGGATCAACAAAGCCCTCGACGAAGCAATGGCGCCATACCGTTCGATCGGGACGATCGACAAAGCCCTCGACGAAGCAATGGACCCGCTTCCCACATCTACAGAATTATGAAGAGAACAACTATTAGAAGAACATCACATAAAGCTGAGAAAACCAACTGCCAAAATACGGAAAAGAGAGAGAGAGAAAAATACTCACCGACATGGTGGGTTTCCCGCTTGATGAGAGGAGAGGAGGCGGCTCGGGCGGAGGAGGGGCCATTGGCGGCGGGAAGCCTCCAGTGCTTGTTGAGCAATCTGGACAAGGAGGCCACTGAGGAAGAAGAAGCAGCAGCAGCAGCCATTAGAGAGAGACGTCCTTCCTCTTCTTCTTTTCTTCTTCGGGAGAGCAGGGAGATGACAAGTAGAGTTTTGAGTAAGCGTCCGAGCGTTGGTACCAAGGGGCTTAAGAGCCACGTAATTCTTTACTTCATTTATGAGGTGTTTCGTTTTCGGCTGAAGGTGTCGTCTTGTGGTCCAGGCGCGGTCAAATTCCATCCGAGTCGGTCTAGGCCTAGTCAATAGGCCAGCCCGGTCCAGCCCACCTATAATAGCAAGTCAGGATGAATTCTACTCCCACACCGACCCACCCACCAAATCGGATTGGGCCCAGCCCAGCTTCCCCACAAGTCCGAGTTAGCTTCAGGCCCCAACCCGGTCGGATCGCTCCGATGGGTGAGCCGTTTTTGTACTTGGTATGAACCCACAACCTCTGATGTGGCAGAGTTTTTTAATTCAACAAGTTAACCACGACACCCAAATCTCACACACACACACACACACACACACACACACACACATATATATATATATATATATATATATATATATATATATTGTCAATAATCTGACTTTAAATCGAATTTAGAAAAAAAATTTGTTTTAACAATTCTGTTAAGCAAATCTCTTTTATTAGAAATATGATATCTTATCCATTTAAGGACTTTATTAAGAGGTTTATAATTAATAACTAGCCGGGGAATACCTCTTTCCTTTTTGCATAATTCAAGATAATTACTGTTCATATATATATATATATATATATATATATATATATATATATATATATATATATATATATATATATACTATTTGTCAGAGGGAGACTTAAACATAACTCGTTTAAGCGGAATCTTGAAATCTTTTAAAAATGTCAATACTAAGTGATCGATGTTAAGTAACACACAGAAGCACAATGAGAAAAAGTAGAAATTTTGCAGAAATGAAAAACGCACTCCCTCACACTTAGGGGACTCTCCTATATATATTATTACAACATTGCTTCAGAACGAAGCTAAAACTTTACTCATAACCATCCAACTGTCTTCCACCGAATCCTCCTTTAGGAAAAGTTGTCTTCCACTGAATCTCCTTTAGGAACGTGTAGCAGAAAAAGAAGAATACCACCAATCAAGCAGGTAAGTGTCTGGACACTTTAATAGCTGTCTGACGCATGACCGTCCAGCGCAACTAATAAGTGGAGAACCCACTAACATAAAGTTGCAGAAATTGCCCGTGATTATGGAAGACAGGACCCACAAAAGCGAAATAAATTATTTTTCTTCTGTGGACTGGGTAGTCGTAATCGACTAATATAATTCGTCAGCTGTCATATCTTCCAGGTTGGCCTCAGAGGTATTACCTGAAATGTCTATATTAAAATTGGCATCGAACTGTGCTTTCATAAATTGAAAGCATTACATCTTTAATTCATCCTCATATATGCGAGTATTCTTCCTGAGTAGGGATTCCTTTAACTTGGTGATTGTATTATCACCAAAGATCTCCTTCTGGACTTTCTTGTCCATATGAGCTTCATTCTCTTTGATAGAGGCAATAATTTCTATCAGTTTATTCTTTTCATCAATTCTCTGCCACCATTTCACAAGAAATTTTCGTGACAAAATAGGTATATTGATGGAATCAAACTTACATTTAATAGTCCAACGAAATATATATGGAATCTGGAATTTAATAAAGTAATACAATGCACTCACCCCCCCCCCCCCCACCCTCTCCAAAAAGAAGAAGAAGAAGATGATCCTCTTGACAAGGAGGATAAAATAATCCATTTAGATAATTGTTCCTGAATAGGAGTGGGAAAAAATTTCAAGATAGCTCCTAGCTTGACCCACCAGTCATAAAACCATGAAAGAATTTTGCTCTGAAGAACTTTAGGACAAATCCGGATGAACCAAGAATGGGTCCTTTGGGAATTCTCATAGTATAAGAAGTTATAAAATGCTTGTATATAATCCCAATAATTATAGCTACAAACAATAACTTTATCTTTAGAGAGTTGTTGTTCTCTGTTAGGATGTAGTCTCCAAGATTGTGGTGTGAGAATAATTTTGATGATAACTTTACTGTAAGCCACTTCTAGAGAATGTGGTTTAGTAGAATGTTCCACAGTTATGAATTTTGTTATGATCAAAATACCTTCATAAATGTTGACAGGTTTGCCCGTAACCGGAATAAAGCTGCCTTCGAGATATCGTTTATGAAGTTTCCATGGATCCTTCATAAGAGAAATATAACCCATATCGAGTTTAATTATTTTTTCAGAATTTAGCTTCTCAAAGAAGATTGTCTTAACTTCCATTACTTCTTTGTAAGAAAAGGTATTGGTGTCACTATTGGCAGGCTGTTTGCCTTTGGCATTGGAGCTGGATCCAGCTTCAAAAGGCCGATTGTCAATTATTTTCTTATGAACAAAAGAGTACTAAGGACGTAACGTCCCCTTAGACCTGCCTCTTACTCTGGCTTGGCTGGACATCTTGTTGTAAAAATTTACGAGTCAGAAAGTCAGGAAGAGAACTAACCTTACCATTAATAAATTCAATATTAAAATCAAATATTGCTAATTCAGCTTGCCATCGAGCAAAAATTTGTTTAGAGACAAGATTCTTAACATCCTTTTCAAGAACATATTTAGCAGAACTGAAATCTATTCGAATTAAGAATTTTTTTATTTAATAAATCATCTTAAAATTTATGTATGCATTTGATAATAGAAAGAAGTTCTTTCTTTATCGTAGAGTAATTAATTTGGGTATCATCATGTTTACCAGAATGATATCTAACAAGAATATCATGACTATTATTGGGATCAATTTGTTTAAGAATACCCCCATAGCCAATATTGTTGGCATCAGTCTCAACAATTTTAAACCTATCCGGGTTGGCTAAATGTAAGCAAGGTAATCTTTTGACATTTTGCTTAATAAGCTGAATAGCTTTAGTATGACTACTACTCCAAGGAGCTGAATTTTTCTTAGTCTTTGATACATAATTTTTATGTCAATAACAATATTTTTATAAAAGTCAGCCACATTGTTAAGGGCTCCCAGAAATCTCTGTAGTTGTTTAGTATCAGTGATTTCATCAAAAAAATTTGAAGCAAATTCGATACTCATGTAAATGAGGATAATTGTGTTGTTAACAATATTATGTCCTAGAAATCATATTTTAATTTGAAATAATTTTATTTAGGAGCGGATATTACTAGACCATTTTTATAGCCAAATGTTTAAAAATATTTAAATGCTTAAAATGTTCTTCCATAGTATTAGAGAATATTAATATATCATCAATATAGGAGAGTATAAAAGAAAAATATTGAATACATATCTCATTCATAATATTATGGAACTCAGAATGAGCATTTTTTAAGCCAAAGGGCATAACATTCCATTCATAATGTCCAAATGGGACTGTGAATGCAGTTTTATATTTATCTTTCTCTTCAATTTGAATTTGCCAATATCCTGACTTTAAATCAAATTTAGAAAAGATTTTTACCCTAACAATTCTGTTGAGCAAATTACTTTTGTTGGGGATTGGATATTTAATCCATTTAAGAACAGTATTAAGGGTTTATAATTAATGACTAACCTTGGAACCCCTCTTTTCTTTTCAGCATTATTATTAACATAAAATATTGTGCAACTCCATGGGGAGTAAGATTTTCTAATAAGCTTATTATCAATAAGATCTTTGATTTTTCGTTTGCATAATTCAAGATAATTATTGTTCATTTGACAAGGTCTAGCCTTTATCGAAATATTTTTTTCATTAAATGTTTCTTCATAAGGAAGAGAAACAATATGTTGCTTTCTATCCCAGAAGGCATTAGGAATATTACAACAAGTCTGACGTATGAATCCGTCTTCAACTTTTTTATTTTATTTTTAGTTTCAAATTTCTCAAGCTGGTAAGAAGTTGATAACTGAAATTTTTTCTCTTTTATAAAGTTTATCCGATTGGTTTTCAGATCAATTTTTTTTTATTTCATTCAAATTAATTGTTACCACATGATTAGTGATAAATTCAAATGTAATATTTTTTCCCTTGTAGCAAGTAGAAATCTCTTGCTTATTTATTTCTTTTATTGGCATGAGTTTTTCTAGAAAAAAAGTTGCTAGAATTACATGTTGTGATATCTCTTTTATAACTATGAAGTGTAAGAGAATACAAACTTCAATTTTACAGATATGAACATCTATAACCTTGAAAGGGGTTGTAAGAGTTTTGTTATTAGCTGCACTTAAAGTCTGAGTAGTGCGTTCACAATACTTTAAAGAAATAATTTCTTCTTTGACACAGTTCAAATCAGCTCCACTGTCAACTAGAGCTATAAGATTATAAATCAATGATTCATTATTGATAATTAGATCTATTTTTATATACCATTTATGGGTAATAAAAAGATCTATCTTTGATAGAAAAGAATTATCAATGGATTTTCTTTTGCGTTTCATAGAAACAGATTGAATTTTTTGATTTAAAGTTTTATCTCCATTCTCACTAGGAGGATCAATTATACAAGAATGTTCATTCATTTCTCAGTTGAGAATAATCTTATTGTAGGATCTAACGTCACGTTCTACGAGAGTAAGCCTTTGTTGAGTTATTTCATCTTTAGAATTTAACTCTTTGATTTTTTTTTCTTCAAAGTTTTTAATTCTCGTTGAAGATCATTAATAGAGACAGTTTTAGGATCTTTTCATTTTCTTTGGGCTAAGACTTCTGTCATAGTATAGGGAGTGAAGCTAGGAGTCGTTGTAATACCCCGTTCCGTTCTAACGGATTGCCGACTCAATCGGCAAAAGTGCAACTGTCCCGACCCGCTTTGCCTCAAACGAGAAGCAAAGGATATCCAGACTTGTCCCTATAGGAATCCGGCTTAGGCTTTCAAAGGCTTGCTTGACGTATCGCTCTATTGAGGCGAATCATCGCTAAGGTGGGTGGCTACGGTAAACTTGTCTTTGCTTAGCCAGCACACATAAAATCTAGAATATTTATGCTAGTCGCTAGGTGAATCACCCTATGCATGCTAATAAATCCAACGCACCTAGCTAAGGGAATAATCCTAACTTGTATTGCTTATGCTAGAACATGGAAAATGAAATACTGCTTGTATTCAGACCCTCGCATGCTAAGTCCCCTAACGATCTAACTCTCGGCTTACCTTCGGGTCCGAGCAAACATGCTGATTATGTTCCTTAGAAACGCATGCTTGTCTGCTTGTAATGTTGCTATGTTTTCATCCAAATCCTGGGAGACTACTACGTAGTCGTTCCGTGCCTGAATGAACCTGCAAGTATCCGGGACCGTTAGGTCACCCAAGGCAGCCCCGAACCAGGAGAATGCATCAAGGCAAGTCACTCACTGAACGTAGAATCATGGTTCAAGTATATCGTGTAATCGTGTTGCCTGAAATTGGTCAAATAATTATGTACTCGTGTTGCCTGAAATTGGTCAAATAAATCACGTACTCGTGTTGCCTGAAATTGGATTGACCCTGACTTGCATGTCGCGGACAACTCGAAAACGAGGTATAGTTCCACGGACGGTCACCGGGGCACTAGGGCCGCTCCGATCCGGATGGAACTTCGTGTGTGGTCCATCGTATACAGGCGAGTGGTTTGCAGCATATCGTGTACTTGGTTGCATTCCACTTGGCCTAGGACCACATCATGGGTAGTCCATCGTGTGCTGGCGAGATAGTTTGTAGCGCATCGTGTACTTGGTTGTATTCTATCTTGGCCTTGGACTACTTCATGTGCAATCCCTCATGTTTGGGCGAAATGGTTCGTAGCGCATCGTGTGCTCTCGTTGCGTTCCATTCTCGTCTGGGATTAGTCCTTTATGGCTATGCCAGCGACTCATGTTCATATAGATAAGTCATCCTCGCTTAGCGACTATCCGCGTGCGAGCTATTGCATCGCATCAAGAACAACTGAGCACTCCAAATATTGTCCCAATCAATGACTCTTGTGTTGCAT
Source organism: Iris macrosiphon (assembly GCA_036927795.1). NCBI lineage: Eukaryota > Viridiplantae > Streptophyta > Magnoliopsida > Asparagales > Iridaceae > Iris > Iris macrosiphon. The sequence goes on along the minus strand of JAYESA010000004.1, from coordinate 313,017,899 downwards.
ATGCTATGCTCCTGAATGCTTATACTTGCCGTGCTTGAAATAATAATGTTTGCCTCAATATTTGCCTTGGACAGGGAAGGAGATGGTAAGTCGGTAAGTCTCGCTGTGTTTCCTCTCGTGTTGCACGGCGCACTGCCCGACACGTTAGGCTATTCAATATTTGCATGAAACTGATCCTAAGGCAACTAGAAAGACAACTTAATAGTTGGTGCACGGAACCTGTATTACGTGTTTGGATTTGTCAAGCGGGCGAGTAGCTTCCCCACCAGTGCATTCAATGTACTGATAATCCACCAGTTTGTATGCAGGGTGCGGGAGAACCTCGTTCGGTACGGATGCCTCCTTCGTGCGTGTTTAGGCGTAGAGATCACTCCGAAGCAACGGTGCATCCGGAATAGAAGCACATATACGAGACATAATGTTGGAACATAGCTCGAACTCGCCTGAACATCGCCTGTACAATCATTCCACAATTGTAGCCACTTGGCACGATTTTACTGTTTCAGAGAGAGAGACTTGAGCGACTTATAATCTCGGCTATACGCCGCCTGTAACACATCTTTATATTAATAAAGAGCTTGCTTTACTTCAACTTGTGTTTCAATGCTTCCGCTATATTGTTGACTCAGTGAACCTGTTATCAAATCGCTATGCATTTATGACTCCACTGCACTCGAATAATCTGTGCGACTCTGTGGCTTAGAACTCTTGCCGCCAGCCAATGAACCATGGCCTTGCACGGGCGTGGATCACGCTCGTGCGGCATCACGCCCGGATGGGTTAAGCGATCATTCCGCGGGAGCGCTGGCGAGGGTGATTCTCGCCTAGCGGGAACGGCCGAAATAGCCTGCGGGAGATCGGGGCGTGACATAATGGTATCAGAGCCTGGCTTCTACGCCTTTGGACTTCAATTCAAAAATCTCTGTTTTGAAAGCTCGTTCGTGGGTTATGTGCACGCTCTCTCTCAATACCTCGATGGGATGTTCCAACAATAAGTCTAAATACTTTCAAAATGCGTTTTGAATGTAATGATATGCTTGCTTGTATGTTGTTGTGTTGCGAGTGGCCTTTGTGCCAACCTGTGCGAACCCTTGAGAGTATCGCTAGTAGCTTGTCCGATTTCACTGACTCTAAGTTTGGTTGAATACATCTATTTGAGGGATGCCTTGAACTAGTGCACCATCCAAGACTTAAGAAAAGGTAAAACTCGAGTGCTAAGACTTCGCTATCACTAAGCTGGTTGACGTGTTCACGCTAGAAGTGCACTTCGAAAGTGCGCACGATCCAGTCTAAGCGATATGCTGATTTTGACGCTTGTGCAAGTGAATATCCAAATAAACAAGTACAACGACTTATCTAGGATTGCCTCAACCCTAGATTACTGCTTGTCCTTAGTAAGTCTCGAGGACGAGGCTTTTTCTGAGTTGGGTAGGATGTAACACCCTGTTTCGTTCTAACGGACTGCCGACTCAATCGGCAAAAGTGCAATTGTCCCAACCCGCTTTGCCTCAAACGAGAAGCAAAGGATATCCAGACTTATCCCTAAAGGAATCCGGCTTAGGCTTTCAAAGGCTCGCTTGACGTATCGCTCTACCGAGGCGAATCATCGCTAAGGTGGGTGGCTACGGTGAACTTGTCTTTGCTTAGCCAGCACACATAAAATCTGGAATATTTATGCTAGTCGCTAGGTGAATTACCCCCTGTATGCTAATAAATCCAACGTACCAAGCTAAGGGAATAATTCCAACTTGTATTGCTTATGCTAGAACATAGAAAATGAAATACTGCTTGTATTCAGACCCTCGCATGCTAAGTCCCCTAACGATCTAACTCTCGGCTTACCTTCGGGTCCGAGCAAACGTGCTGATTATGTTCCTTAGAAACGCATGCTTGTCTGCTTGTAATGTTGCCATATTTTCATCCAAACCCCGGAAGACTACTACGTAGTCGTTCCGTGCCTGAATGAACCTGCAAGTATCCGGGACCGTTAGGTCACCCAAGGCAGCCCCGAACCAGGGGAATGCATCAAGGCAAGTCACTCACTGAACGTAGAATCATGGTTCAAGTATATCGTATAATCGTGTTGCCTGAAATTGGTCAAATAATCGTGTACTCGTGTTGCCTGAAATTGGTCAAATAAATCACGTACTCGTGTTGCCTGAAATTGGATTGACCCTGACTTGCATGTCGCGGACAACTCGAAAACGAGGTATAGTTCCACGGATGGTCACCGGGGCACTGGGGCCACTCCGATCCGGATGGAACTTTGTGTGTCGTCCATCGTGTGCAGGCGAGTGGTTTACAGCATATCGTGTACTTGGTTGTATTCCACTTGGCCTAGGACCACATCATGGGTAGTCCATCGTGTGCTGGCGAGATGGTTTGTAGCGCATCGTGTACTTGGTTGCATTCCATCTTGGCCTTGGACTACTTCGTGTGCAATCCCTCGTGTTCGGGCAAAATGGTTCGTAGCGCATCGTGTGCTCTCGTTGCATTCCATTCTCGTCTGGGATTAGTCCTTTATGGTTATGCCAGTGACTCATGTTCATATAGATAAGTCATCCTCGCTTAGAGGCTATCCGCGTGCGAGCCATTGCATCGCATCAAGAACAACTGAGCACTCCAAATATTGTCCCAATCAATGACTCTTGTGTTGCATATGCTATGCTCCTGAATGCTTAGACTTGCCGTGCTTGAATTAATAATGTTTGCCTCAATATTTGCCTTGGACAGGGAAGGAGATGGTAAGTCGGTAAGTCTCGCTGTGTTTCCTCTCGTGTTGTACGGCGCACTGCCCGACACGTTAGGCTATTCAATATTTGCATGAAACTGATCCTAAGGCAACTAGAAAGACAACTTAAGAGTTGGTGCACGGAACCTGTATTACGTGTTTGGATTTGTCGAGCGGGCGAGTAGCTTCCCCACCAGTGCATTCAATGTACTGATAATCCACCAGTTTGTATGCAGGGTGCGGGAGAACCTCGTTCGGTGCGGATGCCTCCTTCGTGCGTGCTTAGGCGTAAAGATCACTCCGAAGCAATGGTGCATCCGGAATAGAAGCACATATACGAGACATAATGTTGGAACATAGCTCGAACTCGCCTGAACATCGCCTGTACAATCATTCCACAATTGTTGCCACTTGGCACGATTTTACTGTTTCAGAGAGAGAGGCTTGAGCGACTTGTAATCTCGGCTATACGCCGCCTGTAACACATCTTTATATCAATAAAGAGCTTGCTTTACTTCAACTTATGTTTCAATGCTTCTGCTATATTGTCGACTCAGTGAACCTGTTATCAAATCGCTATGCGTTTATGACTCCGCTACACTCGGATAATCTGTGCGACTCTGTGGCTTAGAACTCTTGTCGCCAGCCAATGAACCATGGCCTTGCACGGGCGTGGATCACGCTCGTGCGGCATCATGCCCGGATGGGTCAAGCGATCATTCCGCGGAAGTGCTGGCGAGGGTGATTCTCGCCTAGCGGGAACGGCCAAAATAGCCTGCGGGAGATCGGGGCGTGACAGTCGTCTCCTTATTATCTTCTTACAAGATTTCTATAATCTTTGCTTTCATATTTTGGCTAAGTTCATTAGTCAATAGTGACTCTAGAATTTCCTTTTTATCATGACTAGTCAATACTTTAATTGAGAGACCATTCATTTCAATGATAGACTTAAAGTAATATGATTTACTGTTAATGGTACATGCTTTGCAATTATAATCAGTACCACAATCAGTATCATAATTCAGAGACTCATCACTAGATGAATCAGATTCATAATCAGAATTGATCATGATCTTTAATAGAGTCTTTTTTAACCCTTCATCTTCGATCATATCAATTTTTTGTTTAGTTTAACATTTATTCGAATAGTGGCCAACTTTGCCACATTTGAAACACTTAACATTTTTATTAGAACTTATATTTTTTTAGAATTGTTTTTACTTGTAGGAATTTTTTTTTCCAAAAAAATCTTTATGATATTTTCTTTTAGAAGAATTACTCTTCTTTCTGTAAGATTTTTCTTTAGAGAAATATTTATTAGTATCTAGAGGGTTAATAGTTTCCATAGCGAATTAGCTACAGAATTCTCCTAATTGTTTTCTCTCAGATAACCTTTGAGATTTTAATTAATTTTTTAATTTTAAGTCATTACAAAGGGATAACCCCTCTTGAATGCATGCGTTAACTAAGTTACCATAAGTAAAATCGTTGTACGGTATAATTCTATCATTATTATTTCTTATTTGTTGACTAACTTTCCCTGCAAACAGATTAGGAAGACCATCAATAAATTTTGATTTTCAGTATGCAGAATTTGTATCACTTAATTGTATTACTCTATAGAAAAGTATCCTTATACCATCTAAAATGAGTTAGAGTAGGATATCTAAGATTTTGCAGTAGAGTTCTGATACGCTCACCATTATCAGAAACTAAACCAGTGAAATAATCACAGATAGTGCTTATAAAAGTCATAACACTATCTTGTATTTCATTATTATTTTTAATTTTGATAGCATTAGCTATATCTGTCTTTTGTTCAGAGGATAAACAATGATCCCACCAGCCTTTCAAAGTGCCGGTAAAGCCACAGGTAATAAAGCTAGCAATAGCTTAATCAGTGTTATGTTTTGAATGACAAACTGTAGCAAACAATAACATTCTGTGCATTTGGTCATATATTTGTTTGTCAGAACAACCATCAATATTCCATTCATAAATATTGCCACCATTATAGTTATTTTGAATAATATTATCATTTTTTTCATATAAAACATCCATAGGAGTAGGTCGTTTATAGTAATACTTGTGAAGATTAGGTTTCTTATGTTGCTGCTGCATGGGCAGAATCATATTTGAAGTTTGATGATCAAGGGTTTTATGCTCATTTTTAAATGATTGAAATGATTCCTGAATAGCATGTATCTGATCATGATCTAAGTGATCTTCAGATGTCTGAGAATAACTCTCATTATTAGATTCAATATCTGAGTCTTCAGCTATTGAAGAATTTCCATCAAGCACTGCCAGAGTATTTTATATTTATTCCCCACTGAAGAGGTAGTTTGTAACTTCTCAATTAAGTTTTTTATTTCTTCCTTTGTAACCTCATGAGAAGATAATTTAAAACCACTAGTATCACTAGCTGGCTTTATTGGTATGTTATTTGTCCTAATTCTTTGGAAGTAGTGGATTTAGAAATAGTATTAGGTAATTTTAGAATAGAATATACCTTATGAAGAACTTTATCAAGGGCAGTTTTCATTCTTACCAATTGAGAACCAATTGTCTGAATATAAGCATTAGTATAATTATTTTGCTTCACAATCTTTTGAAGCTCTTTTATTTGTTCTTCCTTATTATCGATAATTTGAATAAAGGAAATAACATCCATCTTTTCATAATTAACTGTAATCTTTAAAGATTTATTTGGCGGGTACAAAGCATGAATACGTTTACCCGTGTCGGTTATCCAATTCTTATAACCCTCCTCTAACACATTAATGCTAGTGAGTTCATGGTTGATATAGTTTTCAATAAACAGTTTATCAAACCATTTGAGTTTATTTATCTCCTTGAGATGAGCATAATATTTATGTTTGAATTTATACCATTGATCAATAGTATAATTCTTTTCAAACCAGGCTTTGAATTCTATTTTATATTCATAATCCTGAGCAATAATTTTTCGAACACCATTATTCTGAGTAAAATCAAAATAATTAGGGTAATTAAAATGATCATCTTTATTACTCGTTAAAATAATAACATTCAAAGAATGATTACCAAAAGTGGCATCAGAAGGATATACATTATTTATAGGATCTATCCATTCTGTGTTATATTCTGGTTTTGCAATATTATTCTTTATTTTCATGCATTTGATCTCTTCTTCCTTTTCAGAATTCTGAGAATAATTTTCCCCATTTTCATAATAAGGAGAAGATTTTATAGAAGGTGATCTAAAACTAAAAGTCAAAATTCTAGCTTTTATTTGTGGAGTAAATCTTACTTCCACTTCTCCATCTGGAGTCTGAATAATTTGATCTAATTCAGTATCCATAACGGGTCTAGGCAAAATCGCCTGATTAAGAACCCATTTGTCCGAGAATTGAATTTCTTCCCATCTGATTATTTTATTAACAGCAATATTAGAAGTTAACAGATTTATTTCTATCAAAGTTGTCTTACCAAGTTTGGCAAGATATCTAGCTTTAGGAGCTAAAGTAGACAATACTTTAAAGTGAATAAGATAAAGAACTACAATAGTCTTTGAGCCTTGCTTAAAGTTATAACCATACGTCTTAAAATTAAACGTTACCGCATCCGATAAGTTAGTATCTATAAGAGACAGGCTAAGATTTGGATAAACATTAAAGTAAACTGGTCCATGGCAAAGACTAGTCTGCATAACTTCCATAAGAGATGGTTGCCAATCTAAACACCTGACATCTCTTAAAAAGGATATAAATGAAGCATTTAACCCTTGCAAAGTAAGAGGTTTTAATGATACCTGTATTAATCCGATATGGATAAATTTAGAAGCATTTTTTGCTATATATGGTTCAAGATCTTCCTCAGAAAGAAACTTGATAGAATGTTCGATATCATTTACTTGAACAATTCTTTTCATAGTTTTAATGGCTATGGAAGACTTATAGTCGAACCAACCAATTTAATAGATTTTTTTTTAGCTTAACGCTAGGAATAGTCCATTTGTTTAATTCCTCTAGATCAGAGAAAAATTCGCTCATTTGAGCATTCTTGATCGATTTACCCTTATTAAGGGATTTTTTATTAGCACCAATGGCTAATGGATTACTTATATTAATTCTTACCTTTACATAGTTAATAATTAGTATTAATTAAGACATAAAACAAAATTCTACTAACAACATCCCAGAATAGAGAGTAGAATCACCTCAGCCTTGAGCCTTCATGGCTCTGATACCAATCGTCAGGGGGAGACTTAAAAGCAACTCGTTTAAGCGAAAACTTGAAATTTTTTATTAATATCGATACTAAGTGATCGATGATAAGTAACACAGAGAAGCACAATGAGAAGAAGTAGAAATTTTGCAGAAATGAAAAATGCACTCCCTCACACATAGAGGACTCCCCTATATATATATTACAACATTGCTTCAGAACGAAGACAAAGTTTTACTCAGAACCATCCAGCTGTCTTCCACCGAATCTCCTTTAGGAACATGTAGCAGAAGAAAAGGATGCCACCAATCAAGTAGGTAAGTTTCGGGACACTTTAATAGCTGTCCGAAGCATGATCGTCCAGCGTAACTAATAAGTGGAGAACCCACTAACATAAAGTTGCAAAAAAAACTAACTGCCCGTGATTAAAGGAAGATGGGACCCACAAAAGCTCAAGGAATTATTTTTCTTCTGTGGACTGGGTAGTCATAATCCACTGATATAATTCGTCAGCTGTCATATCTTCCAGGTTGGCCTAAGAGGTATTACCTGAAATGTCCATATTAAAATTGGTATCGAATAGTGCGTTCATAAATTGAAAGTATTTCATCTTTAGTTCATCCTCAGATATGCGAGGATTCTTCCTGAGTAGGGATTCCTTTAACTTAATGATTGTATTATTATCGAAGATCTCCTTCTGTACTTTCTTGTCCATATGAGCTTCATTCTCTTTGACAGAGACAATAATTTCTATCAGTTTATCCTTTTCATCAATTCTCTGCCACCATTTCATAAGAATTTTTTGTGACAAAATAGGTATATTATTGGAATCAAACTCACATTTAATAGTCCAATAAAATATATATGGAATCTAGAATTTAACAAAGTAATAGAATATACTCCCCCCCACCCCCAAAAAAAGAAAAAAAAAGAAAAAGATAATCCTCTTGGCAAGGAGGATAAGAGAGAATTCATTTAGAGAATTATTCCTGAATAGAAGTGGGAAAAAATTCCTAGGTAGCTCCTAGCTTGACCCACCAGTCATAGTATAAGAATTTGTAAAATTCTTGTATATAATCTCAATAATTATAGCTACAAACAATAACTTTATCTTTAGAGAGTTGTTGTTCTCTGTTAGGATATAGTCTCCAAGATTGTGGTGTAAGAATATTTTTGATGATAACTTTACTGTAAGCCACTTCCAGAGAATATGGTTTAGTAGAATATTCCACAGTTATGGATTTTGTTGTGATCAAAATACCTTCATAAATGTTGACAGGTTTGCCCGTAACCGGAATAAAGCTGCATTCGAGATATCGTTTATGAAGTTTCCATGGATCCTTCATAAGAGAAATATCACTCCTATCGAGTTTAATTATTTCTTCAGAATTTAGCTTCTCAGAGAAGATGGACTCAACTTCCATTACTTCTTTGTAAGAAAAGGTATTGGTGTCACTATTGGCAGGCTGTTTGCCTTTGGCATTGGAGCTGGATCCAGCTTCAGAAGGCCGATTGCCAATTAATTTTCGATGAGCAAAAGAGTATTGAGGATATAACGTCCCTTTAGACCTGCATCTTCCTTTGGCTTGGCTGGACATATTGCTGTAAAAATTCACGAGTCAGAAAGTCAGGAAGAGAATTATCCTTACCATTAATAAATTTAATATTAAAATCAAATATTGCTAATTCAGCTTGCCATCGAGCAAAACATTATTTAGAAGCAAGATTCTTAGCATCCTTTTCAAGAACAGTTTTAGCAGAATTATAATCTATTCGAAGTAAGAAATTTTTTATTTATTAAATCATCTTGGAATTTATGAATGCATTTGGTAATAGAAAGAAGTTCTTTCTTTATCGTAGAGTAATTAATTTATGTATTATCACATTTACCATAATGGTATCTAACAAGAATACCATGAATATTATTGGGATCAATCTGCTTAAGAATACCCCCATAGCCAATATTGCTGGCATCAGTCTCAACAATTTTAAACCAATCCGGTTTGGCTAAATATAAGCAAGGTAATCTTTTAACCTTTTGCTTAATAAGCTGAATAGCTTTAGTATGACTACTACTCCAAGGAGTTGGATTTTTCCTTAGTCTTTGATACATAATTTTTGTGTCGATAACAATATTTTCATAAAAGTCAGCCACATAGTTAAGGGCTCCCATAAACCTCTGTAGTTGTTTAGTATAAGTGATTTCATCAGAAAATTTTGAAGCAAATTCGATACTCCTGTCAATGGGGATAATTGTGTTGTTAACAATATTATGTCCTAGAAATCGTATTTCAATTTGAAATTATTTTATTTTAGGAGCAGATATTACCAGACCATTTTTTATAGCCAAATATTTAAAAATATTTAAATGCTTAAAATGTTCTTCCATAGTATTAGAGAATATTAATATATCATCAATATATGAGAGTATAAAAGAAGAATATTGAATAAATATCTCATTCATAATATTATGGAACTCAGAAGGAGCATTTTTTAAGCCGAATGACATAACATTCAATTCATTATGTCCAAATGGGACTGTGAATGCGGTTTTGTATTTATCTTTCTATTCAATTTGAATTTACCAGTATCCTCACTTTAAATCAAATTTAGAAAATATTTTTGCCCTAACAATTCTGGTGAGCAAATCCCTTTTGTTGGGGATTGGATATCTAATCCATTTAAGAGCAGTATTAAGGGGTTATAATTAATGACTAACCTTGGAACCCCTCTTTTCTTTTCAGCATTATTATTAAGATAAAATGTTGTGCAACTCCATGGGGAGTAATATTTTCTAATAAGCTTCTTATCAAGAAGATCTTTGATTTCTCGTTTGCATAATTCAAGATAATTATTGTTCATTTGACAAGGTCTAGCCTTTGTCGGAATATTTTTTTATTAAATGTTTCTTCATAAGGAAGATAAATAATATGTTGCTTTCTATCCCAGAAGGCATTAGGAATATTACTACAAGTTTAACGTATGAATCCGTCTTCAACTTATTTTATTTTATTTTATTTTTAGTTTTAAATTTCTCAAGGTTGGTGAGAAGTTGATAACTGAAATTTTTTCTCTTTTATAAAGTTTATCTGATTGGTTTTCAGATCAAATTTTTTTATTTCATTCAAATTAATTGTTACCACATGATTAGTGATAAATTCAAATGTAATATTTTTTCCCTTGTAGTAAGTAGAAATTTTTTGCTTATTTATTTCTTTTATTGGCATGCATTTTTCTAGAAAAGGAGTTCCTAGAATTACATGTTGTGATATCTCTTTTACAACTATGAAGTGTAAGGGAATGCAAAATTTATTTTTACAGATATAAACATCTATAACCTTGAAAGGGGTTGTAAGATCTTTGTTATTAGCTGCACTCAAAGTCTGAGTAGTGCGTTCACAATACTTTAAAGAAATAATTCCTTCTTTGACATAGTTCAAATTAGCTCCACTGTCAACTAGAGCAATAAGATTATAAATCAATGATTCATTATTGATAATTAGATCTATTTTTATATACCATTTATGGGTAATAAAAAGATCTATCTTTGATAGAAAAGAATTATCAATGGATTTTCTTTTGTGTTTCATAGAAACAGATTGGATTTGTTGATTTAAAGTTTCATCTTCATTTTCGCTAGGAGGATCAATTATACGAGAATTTTCGTTCATTTCTCTGTTGAGAATAATTTCATTGTAGGATCTAACGTCCTATTCAATAAGAGTAAGCCTTTGTTGAGTTATTTCATCTTTAGAATTTAACTCTTTGATTTCTTTCTTCAAAGTTTTTAATTCTTTTTGAAGATCATTAATATAGACAGTTTTAGGATCTTTTTCTTTTCTTCGGGTTAAGACTTCTGTCATAGTATAGGGAGTGAAGCTAGGAGTCGTCTCCTTATTATCTTCTTGCAAGATTTCTATAATCTTTGATTTCACATTTTGGCTAAGTTTATTAGTCAATAGTGACTCTAGAATTTCCTTTTTATCACGACTGGTCAATACATTAATTGAGAGACCATTCATTTTATTGATAGACTTAAAGTAATCTGATTTACTTTTATATATGCTTTACAATTGTAATCACTACCACAATCAGTATCATAATTCAGAGACTCATCTCTGAGACAGGATTGTTAGGGGCAAAACCCGCATGCTTGCGGATTGCTCGAAGTGCGGAAGGTATTTTTCTGTATCAACAAAAATATACACTTGACATTATCTCTGAGACAGGATTGTTAGAGGGAAAATCTGCAAGCTTTTCCATGGAACAACATCATCAACTGGCACGCTCTACAAGTCCACTTTTGTCCGATGGGGAAGCATATCGACGGCTTATGGGACGACTGGTTTATCTTTCGTTTACTCGGCAGGATTTGGCTTATGCTGTTCACATCTTGTCGTAGTTTATGCATGAGCCTCGACGTGATCATTGGGATATGGCTTTGAGGGTTGTTAGATATTTGAAGGGTTGTCCCAGCCAATGCAATTTTCTTTGCTCTGACTTTGATTTGCGGCTCCGGGGGTGGTGTGATTCTGATTGGGCAAGTTGTCCCATCACACGATGCTCTTTGTCTGGTTGGTTAGTTTTTTTGGTGATTCGCCTATCTATTGGAAGACGAAGAAACAGGTGACGGTATCCCATTCTTCCGTCGAAGCGGAGTATCGTGCGATGGCGACGGTCACGTGTGAGCTTAAGTGGCTCAAGGGGTTGCTTGGCAGTTTTGGGGTACAACATTCGTGTGTTATGAATTTGTTTTGTGATAGTTAATCTGCTTTACATCTTACGCAGAACCCAATTTTCCATGAGTGCACAAAATATATTGAGGTGGATTATCATTTTTTGAGGGATGATGTTCTTACTGGAGTTATTCGTCTATCTCATGTGCCAACGGATGGATAACTGGTAGATATTTTCATCAAATCTTTGGGCAAGCGACCATTTGAGTTTCTTTTGAGCAAATTGGGCATTTGTGACTTGCATGCTCCAACTTGAGGGGGGTATTGGTATTAAATTATATTTATGGTAATTAGCTATTGTAAACCCCTCAACCAAAATCTAGGTTTATAAATTTATTTAGAATTATTTTGGAATAATTCTTGGAGTTATAATTCACTACTGTGATTTTGATTCAATTGTTGCACTTTACCGTTGTTTAAATATCTAGAGCACTACACTAGTTTCTTCCTTCTAACAAATATCACACCCCTGACCTAGACAAACCAATCTTCTATTTTGAACTTTGTGTCACTCATAAATACCCTCTCTTGTGCTTTATTTTAATCGCACAACAATCTCCAGACAATATCTAATTTTAAACCCAAACTTTGCACATATGTCCATTCCAATTGAAATTGGAGACACAACATCGATCTGTTTCTTGTAACCCAATATATAAAGATAATATATTCCGAGTCTACTATGTCCATGACACTTGTGTCACCCCCAATTGAGACCCCATGCACTTTTAATTTATTAAATAATATATATGACAGAATTTTTATTTATTTTTGGGCAACCGATTCAATCTAACCCAAAACTAGACCAAACATCAAACCAAATGCACACTCACACCCTCATGGCTCATACAAAATACCACACACCAAATTTTCCCACTACAATACACCAAATATGATATTTTTCCACATCCAATCCACTTTTTTTCTTTGTGCAAGTCCTAAACTATTGGGAACTTTTTGGCAAATAACTAGCCATGTGTCCACCTCCTATTGGTTGGAGCAAATGAAGAAATCCTATTTTGAATGCTTGATCGATCATGAGCTCTCCTCCTCTCATTTTGAATGATACTATGCAACCTACATTAAATCCTAGCCTCTCATTCAAACCCCAACACATCTCCACCACCTATTTCTTCACGACAACATGTCACCCTCTTCTTAGGAACCGTCAGCCCTAATCTCTAGGAAAGCTCTCTCCTTCTTCATTAAATAAACCCTCTTCTCTCTCTCCCATAATTTATTGCTTTATACATCTTCTCTGTCACCCCCACTTTTTGGATTAAGGGTATTTTCGTCTTTCTGTAATTAATGTGTAGATGATTTGCATGATATTTAATTATATTTAAATAATTGAGGATGATTATTTGATTGTTGCAATTTATCGTTGCTTCGATAATTAGGACGCTATGCGAGCCCTCGTTTTCCAACTGATGTCGCAACCCATTGTAGTTAATCCTCAATAAATTCAATTTTGTGCAATTTTTCCCTATTGCTGGACACGGCACGCGAATAAATCTATTTTCCCTTCATGTATATTTTTCCATAATTTTGGGACTGTGAAATTGTAACATCAATCTCCATTAAACCATGGTCTCAAAAAACCTTGGTACTAATGCATCCTAGCCTTCTATTTCAATTCCATTAAATCTTGGCCCTTGAAACATCTCCATAAGAGGCAAATTCCAAGAGAGTTGACCAGTCAACCCAATCCTAGGTCAACCCTTACATAATACTATATATATAAACCTATTTCCTCTTTTTCTTTTTCCTTCCCAACCCACAGCCGACCGAGTACTCCTCCATCCCTGTTCTCAAACACGACAGCCCCGACCTTCCCATTGATCCCTCGAGCACCCCGCCGAATCCCGACCACGTTCGTCTGCACGCTGCTCATGCAGTAGCCCTGCAACTCGACGACGACCAACCGAAGTTGGAGAGCCGATGTACTTGAGCGGCTGAGATCCCGTCGGACACCTGCTCCCCGCCCTCGTCGACTGGAGCCGACCGGCAAAAGCGCTGCCATCACCAATCGGCCGAACGACTCGAGCGCTCCGCCGAGCCCTCATCCGTTCGAACGGAGGCCGCTGCCCGCATGGACCGACTGCACCGAGAGCGCCGGAGACCATCGACCGAGACTCGCCTATACCCCGCGCTGACTGCTCGACGCCGCCGCCGACCTAGAGTTCCCCCGCCTGTGCGCTGCCGATCGGAGAAGCCCGGAGTTCAACGACAGACCGTGCGCCCGACCGTTCTCCCCCTGTTCGTAACCATCGCCTCGTTGTTATCATCGTCATCGTCTCGTTTCCGCACGCAGGTTCGACGTAAACCTAATCTCGAATATGTATACCTACATATATCGTATGTTAGTATGTGTGGATATCGGTATATGCATGTATGTACGTAGTTGCATACGTATAGGTATATAGATATTATATGCTCTCAAATAATATCTATACGTACATATATATATGTATTATAAGTATCATAGTATGGATATTAAATATTGTATACATGGTATAAGTTTTGATAGTATATATATATACAAAGTATAATTGATTAGTATGTAAACTCTATTAAGTAGCTAAATGTACATATCTATTAAAATTGTAATTAGTAGTAGTGGTGTTTAGGATACATAATAATAGGCATTATATGCCCGTGTACTAGGTGACCCTAACGAAATTATGGATACCCATAGCTATCTTGACCGGTGACCCTGTAGCATGATAAAAGACTGCCATATGTAGATCGACGTACTGCTAGACCGTACCATTTACTGTCTGTTATGCACAGCAACGACAGACGTGACCATCCTAGCGTAGTCCCTAAGATCATAGTGTTGTTTGTGTATTAGTGTAATGTCTGATGCAGTATTATATTTATGATATATCTATAGGGTTGTTGGATCATTCAGACGATACCTGGGAACCCGGACAGTGGTATTGCCAGCTAAGGACCTCAGGCGAGTACATTCTCTGACAGTTTCTATTATGTTGATTATCTCTATAATTCTTGTTCTATAGCGTACATGACTCTAACACTGTTCTTTACACAAGTTGGCATCATTGAGACCTGTCACGAGGAGTCGTGATTGGAATCCATCGTGCTAGCTGGAGAAAACGGGGAAATATTAGTAGTTTATGTGATCATACCCAACTTACATGCAACATTAGCTCACCCACATTTTATGTCGATGCAGCCTTACCCTTACATACCTCATCGCTGTTACATCTGGTTAGCCTGACCTGTTGGGGATGACCGCTAACTAATGTAATGATTCATATAGTCCCAAGTCGATCACATGATATACTGATGTTTCACACACTTAGATAGATGATTCTTGACATGTATCTTGATAGAATGATCCTGTATTTTCTACATGTTCTAGTTGTTGTCTTATACACACTTACATACTAGTTCTTTGTACTTGCGCACACTTGTAGTTCTATTCCTTGTCAGATGCATGTTGATGATGATGTTCCAGTATTATTCCAGCATTTCTTATTCCAGTATCTTATTGCCAGTATTTTATTCTGTCTTGTATTTCTTTACACTGTATTATAGTTTTTATCAATATATGTAGAACTGTTGTTAGAGGTGTATTCGTTCCAATCCTGACTGGATATTTTTTCCAGAGAATCTTGAGAATTTTTGTACCACGCACTACGGACCAGGTATAGATGCAGACTATGTACCAGAGATCCTAGAGGAGACCATGCTTCTAGATGAGGCATTGCCTACAGCTACCTAAATAGTATTTATTTTATGCTTGAGACTTATGAAGGATATTTCAGTTTATGTTTAGACTTATGTTAAGTTTAATTGGAGACTTGTGTTGGACAGCTAGACTGTGAGTTATCTTTATGTTGAGACATGGTGTTTAACTATGTTATTTCTTTTATCTTTTATCGTGCCTTATAGTTGTTGTGATTGAGTTATATTGAGAGATTTTGGAGATGGATATCATTGACAGGTGTTTAGCTATATAGTGTTACTGTGACCTAGACAGCGTTCTACCGCCGATGCTGCGGCGTAGGCTGGACGTACCCACGCTCTCGTGCCCCTATACCGGGTGCGGGTCGTGACACGTTTTTAGTGGTGGCCCATGCAGGTCTATTTTCGCAAGTTTTACGATATCGTGGTAGTGCGACAACTTAGTTGTACTGCTGCGAGCCTGTGCTAGGATATAGGAAACAGGATCTAGGATGAGAATATGCTCAATCACACTAGGAAATTCTGAACTTCATGGATTGCTTCCTTTAGCACTTTAGTATTCTTTCTTGATAATATCATATCTATCACCTTAATTGATTCTTTGATCTATATTCAGGATGTCGCCGAATACTAGATCCATGAGAATGGGAGCAGCCAATTCAGAGAGGTCTGCCACCTCTCAACCTGACGAATAGATGCCTGGAGATCCTCCTACATCTCCTGTTCGTGTGGGAGTATCTGCAACTAACGGGATTCCTCCTCCACCTATACAGAGGATTGCCCCAGCTATGACAGACAACCTTCCACCACCACTGACACCAATTTTTGGAGGAGTGCCCGCTGACGGGGGACAGATGTTCGCACTGATACAGGGCATGCTAGAGGCCCAAAGGGTAACAGCAGAGGTTCAGCGTGTTCAAGCTGAGGCTCAAAGAATGCAAGCAGAAGCACACCAGGCACAGACCGAACTGATGAGAGAGAGCATGGAGAATGCTCATCAGGTGACTCTCCAAGCTGTGGAGAGGGTAGCACGATAACCGCAACATCAAGGTCAACAACAACAGAGGCCCGGTACCATAGTGGAATTTAAGAGGATGATGCCTCGAGAGTTCAAAGGCACAGAAGGAATACTATATGCTGACGAATGGTTAGAAGACATAGAGAGGAATCTGCGCTTATCACAGATTCCAGAGATTCTTCAGATAGAGGCCGCTGGCAGTCAGATATTTGATATCGTACTGACGTGGTATCGTACAGAGCTGAGACTCGCCGCTGAAGGACTTACTTGGGAGGACTTTAAGGAACTCTTCAAAGAGAAATTCTTTCCTGACGTAGCCTTGGGAGCATTAGAAAGTCAGTTCCATGACTTAGTCCAAAGAGGTATGTCAGTCGACGAATATGCTGCAGAGTTTTGTCGATTGAGTCAATTTGCACTATCGATGGTTCGAGACCCAGGAGATAGAGCACGGAAATTCAGGAAGGGATTAAACAGGGAGATCAAGTCCCGCACTTCGGGACGACGTACTGCTACATTTGAGAGTATTCTGATGGATGCCCAGATTGCCGAAGACGACTTGGACCTCAGGCCCAAGAGAGGACGCGATACATCCGGAGCAACAGGAGGTAACACAGGACCAGCCAAGCGCCCACACTTTCAACAACAACATAGGCTGTACCAGCAACAACACCAGCAGCAACACCAACAACAACACCAGCAACAGGCATCAGTTCGAGGACATACTCAACAACAGCAACCACAAAGACATAATCAACTCATTGCCCCATATTCGTATTGCGGAAAGATGGGACATACAAGAAACATCTGTAGAAAAAGGTTGGGCACTTGCTTATCGTGTGGATCAGCAGCACATCAGCTGAGGGACTGCCCAGCTATTCAGACTCGCCAAGGAGGAGGAGCAGCTCAGAGAGGACCAGCCATAGCACCTATTGTACCAGGAGGCCAGCAGAGAGGACATCCACTTCCATCGCAGTAGGAGAGGTTTGCTCAGCAGCAGCAGCAACAGAGAGGAGCACCACAAGGACGAGCTTACGCCATGACCACTGAGGAGGCCGAGCCAGCAGGAGACGTGATTTCAGGTTTAGTTTTACTCGATTCTATTCCAGCACTTGCATTATTTGATTCTGGCGCTTTCCATAGTTTCATATCTGTATCTTATGCCCTTAAGCATCATTTAGAAATGGAACCATTAGATAGGACTTGCAAGATCACGACAGGAGGAGGCATTATCCTAGTCCGTGATTGTTGCAAGGATCGGAGAGTGTCATTGGAAGGCCGAGAGTTGAGCGTGAGTTTACTCGTCATGCCACTTCCGGAATACGATATTATACTCGGAATGGACTGGCTGAGTAAACACCATGCTTCTATAGATTATCACGGAGGTAGAGTAGTATTTCGACCACCAGGAGAGCCAGAGTTTGAGATTGCCAGAGGAGCAGAGGAGCGGAGCAGAGGCACTTTTTATGGAGCCAGGGTGGAAGAAGAAGAGATATCGCATCCACTTATAGCGGAGTTCCTGGATGTATTCCCAGAGGAGTTGCCAGATTTGCCACCAGACAGAGATGTTGAGTTCTCTATAGACTTGATACCAGGAGCAGAGCCTATTTCACAATATGTGTATAGAGTTAACAACAACGAATTGGTAGAACTAAAAAAACAAGTTGAGGAGCTGCAAGACAAAGGTTTTATTAGATCCAGTTCATCGCCATGGGGAGCACCGGTATTATTTGTACCCAAGAAGGATGGCACGGTACGTATGTGTATCGATTATAGAGCTTTGAATAACCTCACTATCAAAAACAAATACCCGCTGCCGAGAATAGATGATCTTTTCGATCAATTGAGCGGAGCGAAGGTGTTTTCAAAAATAGACTTGAGGCCAGGCTATCACCAGGTGAAAGTGAAGAAAGAAGACATACCAAAGACTGCCTTTCGAACCAGATATGGCCAGTTTGAATTTACAGTAATGCCGTTTGGTTTAACCAATGCACCAGCAGTATTTATGAACTTGATGAACAAGGTGTTCCACCAGTACCTTGACAAGTTCGTAGTGGTGTTTATTAACGACATTCTAGTATATTCAAACACCCCAGAAGAGCATAAAGAGCACTTGAGAATAGTCTTAGAAACTCTCAGGAGAGAGAAATTATACGGGAAGCTTTCAAAGTGTGAGTTCTTTCTTGAAAAGGTTGAATTTCTTGGACACATAGTAATGGGTGACAGAATTTCAGTTAACCCAAAGAAGATAGAGGCAGTGAAGTCATGGGCTACCCCCAGTACGGTAGCTGAAATCAGGAGCTTTCTCGGACTAGCAGGATACTACAGAAGATTTGTACAAGACTTCTCCAAGATTGTGGAGCCAATGACTAGGCTGACCAAGAAGGATGTGGAATTTGTCTGGACAGAAGAATGCCAAGCCACATTCGATGAGCTGAAAAGGAGATTGACGACAGAACCAGTTTTGACGTTGCCATCAGGGACAGGTGGATTCACTATCTACAGTGATGCTTCAGGAAAAGGGTGGGGATGCGTTCTTCAACAACACGGGAAAGTAATTGCCTATGCTTCAAGAAAATTATGCCCTCATGAAAAGAACTACCCCACTCACGATCTGGAGTTAGCGGCAGTTATCTTTGTCCTAAAGCTGTGGAAGCACTATCTGTACGGAGAGCGTGTGGAAATTTTCACAGACCACAATAGCTTAAAGTACGTGTTTACACAGAAGGAGCTGAATATGAGACAGAGAAGGTGGTTAGAATTGATAAAAGACTTTGATATCTCATTACATTATCATCCAGGAAAAGCCAACGTAGTCGCGGATGCCTTGAGCAGGTACCCAATGGCTATGTGTTTGACTTCGGATAGACACTTATTAGCTGATCTTGAGAGCTTGGGAATCGAGGTATTAGTTCCAGGAGCTGAAATTCAGATATGGGGACTGCAGATTCAATCAGATCTGATAGACAGAATTAGAGCTACGCAGTATGATGATGAGACTCTAAGGAATATTAGGGCACAAGTTCAGGCAGGATTGATAGACGATTTCACTATTGCGGATGATGGATCCTTACGACGTGGCACGAGGATGTGTGTGCCAAACGAAGAGCTGCGCAAAAAAGTTTTACAGGAAGCACATCGCTCTCAGTACTCGATGCATCCCGGAGCCAACAAGATGTATCGAGATTTGAGAAAGCATGTATGGTGGTATGGTATGAAGCGCGAAGTAGCACGCTTCGTATCCCGATGTTTAGTGTGCCAACAGGTGAAAGCAGATCGACAGAGACCAGGGGGATTGCTTCAACCTTTACCCATTCCAGAATGGAAGTGGGAGCACGTGACTACGGACTTCATTTCAGGACTTCCTCGTTCTCCAGGAGGAAAGGACGCAATTTGGGTCATCGTGGATAGGTTGACCAAATCAGCCCACTTCTTGCCTTTTAAAGTGGGTACTTCGACGGAGAAGCTAGCAGAGATGTACGTACAGCAGATTGTCAGATTACATGGAGTTCCTGTGAGTATTATCTCAGATCGGGATAGTCGTTTTACTTCCCATTTCTGGAGGAGCCTGCAGTCTAGCTTGGGCACTCAGCTCAAGTTCAGTACCGCATATCACCCTCAGACAGATGGGCAGTCTGAGAGGACTATTCAGACTCTTGAAGATATGCTACGCACTTGCGTATTGGATCTCGGAGGTTCTTGGGAAGATCATCTACACTTGGTAGAGTTTGCTTACAACAACAGCTACCAGGCCAGCATTGAGATGTCACCATTCGAGGCTTTATATGGACGGAGGTGCCGTACCCCTTTATCTTGGGATTATGTTGGAGAAAGAGCCTTGTTAGGACCAGAAATGGTCGTGGATGCAGCAGAAAAGGTGAAACTTATCAGAGATAGACTACGAGTGGCGCAGGACAGACAGCGACATTGGGCAGATAGTCACCGTAGACCCCTAGAGTTTCAGGTATTATTTTAATTTGTTTTGTTTGGTTTGTGATTGCTTTATTTAGGTTGCATGTTAAGATCGTTGTTCTAGGTTGGCGATTTGGTATTCCTACGAATTTCTCCGACACAGGGCACTATTGGTTTCGGTAGAGGAGGAAAGCTTAGTACACGATACATCGGGCCCTTCAGTGTTCTTGCAAGGGTCAGTGTAGTGGCCTATAGACTAGACTTGCCGCCTACTCTAGATGGAGTGCATAACGTGTTCCACGTGTCGCAGCTGAGACGGTACATGGCAGATCCTAGTCACGTATTAGATCACTCGAAGATCGAAGTTGGACCGACACTCAGCTATCCTGAACAACCGGTGGAGATCTTGGATCGTAGAGAGAAGATATTGCGGAACCAGACTATTCCCTTGGTTCGTATTGCATGGAGAAATCACTCTCCAGGAGAATCAACTTGGGAGAGAGAGGACGAAATGCGCGAGCGGTATCCATATCTCTTCGAGACTTGAGGTATAATTCATTAATTGATTGCTTGTTCTAGTGATAGTTATTTTAAATTTCGAGGACGAAATTCTTTAAGGAGGGTAGACTTGTCACCCCCACTTTTTGGATTAAGGGTATTTTCGTCTTTCCATAATTAATGTGTAGATGATTTGCATGATATTTAATTATATTTAAATAATTGAGGATGATTATTTGATTGTTGCAATTTATCGTTGCTTCGATAATTAGGACGCTATGCGAGCCCTCGTTTTCCAACTGATGTCGCAACCCATTGTAGTTAATCCTCAATAAATTCAATTTTGTGCAATTTTTCCCTATTGCTGGACACGGCACGCGAATAAATCCATTTTCCCTTCATGTATATTTTTCCATAATTTTGGGACTGTGAAATTGCAACATCAATCTCCATTAAACCATGGTCTCAAAAAACCTTGGTACTAATGCATCCTAGCCTTCTATTTCAATTCCATTAAATCTTGGCCCTTGAAACATCTCCATAAGAGGCAAATTCCAAGAGAGTTGACCAGTCAACCCAATCCTAGGTCAACCCTTACATAATACTATATATAAAAACATATTTCCTCTTTTTCTTTTTCCTTCCCAACTCACATCCGACCGAGTACTCCTCCATCCCTGTTCTCAAACACGACAGCCCCGACCTTCCCATTGACCCCTCGAGCACCCCGCCGAATCCCGACCACGTTCGCCTGCACGCTGCTCACGCCATAGCCCTGCAACTCGACAACGACCAACCGAAGTTGAAGAGCCGCTGTACTTGAGCGGCTGAGATCCCGTCGGACACCTGCTCCCCGCCCTCGTCGACTGGAGCCGACCGACAAAAGCGCTGCCATCACCAACCGGCCGAACGACTCGAGCGCTCCGCCGAGTCCTCATCCGTTCGAACGGAGGCCGCTGCCCGCGCGGACCGACTGCACCGAGAGCGCAGGAGACCATCGACCGAGACTCGCCTATACCCCGCGCTGATTGCTCGACGCCGCCGCCGACCGAGAGTTCCCCCGCCTGTGCGCTGTCGATCGGAGAAGCCCGGAGTTCGACGACAGACCGTGCGCCCGACCGGCCTCCCCCTATTTGTGACCATCGCCTCGTCGTTATCATCGTCATCGTCTCGTTTCCGCACGCAGGTTCGACGTAAACCTAATCTCAAATATGTATACCTATGTATATCGTATGTTAGTATGTGTGGATATCGGTATATGCATGTATGTACGTAGTTGCATACGTATAGGTATATAGATATTATATGCTCTCAAATAATATCTATACGTACATATATATATGTATTATAAGTACCATAGTATGGATATTAAATATTGTATACATGGTATAAGTTTTGATAGTATATATATATATATACAAAGTATAATTGATTAGTATGTAAACTCTATTAAGTAGCTAAATGCATATATCTATTAAAATTATAATTAGTAGTAGTGATGTTTAGGATACATAATAATAGGCATTATATGCCCGTGTACTAGGTGACCCTAACGAAATTATGGATACCCATAGCTATCTTGACCGGTGACCCTGTAGCATGATAAAAGACTGCCATATGTAGGTCGACGTACTGCTAGACCGTACCATTTACTGTCTGTTATGCACAACAACGACAGACGTGACCATCCTAGCGTAGTCCCTAAGATCATAGTGTTGTTTGTGTATTAGTGTAATGTCTGATGCAGTATTATATTTATGATATATCTATAGGGCTGTTGGATCATTCAGACGATACCTGGGAACTCGGACAGTGGTATTGCCAGCTAAGGACCTCAGGCGAGTACATTCTCTGACAGTTTCCATTATGTTGATTATCTCTATAATTCTTGTTGTATAGCGTACATGACTCTGACACTGTTCTTTATACGAGTTGGCATCATTGAGACCTGTCACGAGGAGTCGTGATTGGAATCCATCATGCTAGCTGGGGAAAACGGGGAAATATTAGTAGTTTATGTGATCATACCCAACTTACATGCAGCATTAGCTCACCCACATTTCACGTTGGTGCAGCCTTACCCTTACATACCTCATCGCTGTTACATCTGGTTAGCCTGACCTGTTGGGGATAATCGTTAACTAATGTAATGAGTCATATAGTCCCAAGCCGATCACATGATATACTGATGTTTCACACACTTAGATAGATGATTCTTAACATGTATCTTGATAGACTGATCCTGTATTTTCTATATGTTCTAGTTGTTGTCTTATACACACTTACATACCAGTTCTTTGTACTTGTGCACACTTGTAGTTCTATTCCTTGTCAGATGCATGTTGATGATGATGTTCCAGTATTATTCCAGCATTTCTTATTCCAGTATCTTATTGCCAGTATTTCATTCTGTCTTGTATTTCTTTACACTGTATTATAGTTTTTATCAATATATGTGGTACTGCTGTTAGAGGTGTATTTTGTTCCAATCCTGACTGGATATTTTTTCCAAAGAATCTTGAGGATTTTTGTACCACGCACTACGGACCAGGTATAGATGCAGACTATGTACCAGAGATCCTAGAGGAGTCCATGCTTCTAGATGAGGCATTGCCTACAGCTACCTAGATAGTATTTATTTTATGCTTGAGACTTATGAAGGATATTTTAGTTTATGTTTAGACTTATGTTAAGTTTAATTGGAGACTTGTGTTGGACAACTAGACTGTGAGTTATCTTTATGTTGAGATATGGTGTTTAACTATGTTATTTCTTTTATCTTTTATCGTGCCTTATAGTTGTTGTGATTGAGTTATATTGAGAGATTTTGGAGATGGATATCATTGACAGGTGTTTAGCTATATAGTGTTACTGTGACCTAGACAGCGTTCTACCACCGATGCTGCGGCGTAGGCTGGACGTACCCACGCTCTCGTGCCCCTATACCGGGTGCGGGTCGTGACATTCTCCCTCATCCTTCTTCTCCACACCTGACTGCCACCGCTACCTTCACCATCAGCCATCACCACCACCATCACCCCCTTGTTGTGCTGCTGCCATTCTTCTTCTTCTTGATGTGATGCCCCTGGACGGAGCTCAGGCCGCTAGAGCAACACCCCCCATCACCCGAGCCTCTCCCTCTCCTTCCTCCATACTTCTTCTTATTCTCCTTCATCTCTTCTTTCTTTTATTCTACTGCCCCACCTCTCCTCTTCTCAACAACACCAACACCAACACCTTCACCATCATCCTTAATCCCTCTCCTTGTACCTCCACGAAGATCACCTCCCTGATAACCACTACCACCATCACCTCGACCGAGCACCACCCACTTCCCACTCTACCTTGGCGTGACTGTTGCTGCATTTATTGTTGTTGCTACTGTTATTGCCAATGTTGTAGCTGCTTCCACTACTGCAGCTACCCTTCCTGCCACCCATCAGTCAAGCACCACCCCAGCAACCCGCCAATCCAAAAGAGCCTCCCCTACCACCTGCAGCCGCCGGGGACGGATGGGCCATTGCTCAACGAGCCCCCATTCTCGAGCTTTCAGTTTCGGTCCAGACCCGAGTGCCCTCCTTCGCGATTCAATTTCTCCCTCTTCGCATAATGAAATCGTGAATCCAACTTCTTCGGTATACTCTCCACTTAACCTTCTTGCAACTTCTTCAATTAGAATAATTTAGTTTGCATTCTATTGTTAGTAATTAGAGTTCCAATTCATAAGAAAAACAATTTTATAAAATGTGAAAATCTTTGATACATAGTTTATTTCGTCAAACCAGACAACCTCGTTGTGTACCGATTGTACCGAAAGACGCGTACAGTATTTCCCGATGTGTGGGCTTTGGCGAAAATCGATTAGGACTTGTGTGTGCACCGGAATCAACCCGTATCCGTCGAAAGTCTCACGTATCGGTGTTTTGTAAATTACCCCACTAGTTGATGTACGCTCGTTGGATCGCAACAAAATTTTCACCACTGGACTCGCAATATTTTACTTGTCCCGTGACCCAAGTTTTGCCAGATTCGAAGATAGTCAAAAAATTGTCACTTTTGTGGGCCCCATAATTCGACTTGACGAGCAAATTTATGATCGACTCACCGAAATTCAAAATTGGACATACCGTTGAGTTTGTATCATCATTTAGAACTTGTTTGACCTATAATGTGCTTAGTTTAGAGATCTTTGATCCTGACACATTTTTTCGGTGCAAGGCAGGCCCGTCTTTGTGTAATGTCCCGCTCCGCATCGGCATTATGTATAAGGTGAGTGGGCAGAACTTTGTTCTCTGATTCTTGCACGCCTTAATAATAATCTGAGTTTTTGCTTGCAATATTTTCACAAGAGAATGATAGAACCTGCCTTGCATGTTAATGAACGAACTCACCTAGCTTGTCTTTGAAACGAATAAGTCTACTTAACGAGAATCCTGATAGCTTGTCTAAGAGTGCATGAACATGTTCACTATCCCATATGCTCTGAGAGAACCATATCGTGCCTGAATGTGTTCAAATGATAAGTAGCTTGCCCCGCAACAACGATAACTGTTCTGATGGTTCGTCTCGTCTGTATACTAAAGTTTATTTGATAGTGTTTCCATGCATTCGCATCGGTCTGACAATAGCTTTTGGTGGAGAGCTGAACTGCATGTGTCACGGCTGCTACCATGATAGTGAAAAGCAACCATGGGTCACAGCTGCCATTAGCATCAGATAATGAGTCATTGGTATGTTGGTCCAACAATTTCCGATCCTGAGATACTCGGGGACCGTGCTGCATATAGCTAGTTCATTTGTTGGCTTGGATAGATGGACTGCACCTAAGATGTGCATGTGTGTCTAGCTATGCATTTGTCCCTCGAGTCCCACGAGACACACTGCACACACCCAGAAACAGAACGAACGGCTTGCTTGCTTATATCACATATGAAACTCTGTTTTAAAAGATGTTTCCAAAATAATGTAATATGACTCCGTTCTTCTGCTGCATGAAACTAACCTAGGTAAAAACTAGAAAGATCACAAGTAATATAATATTTTATAACATGATTACTTAGTGTTGGCTTTAGTGAATGCTTGCTTCTGTTCAGTTGTTTTATCTCACCAGTACTTATAAAAATGCTGACCCACCAATAGTTTACTTGCTTGCAGGTACTGGATCGTCCGAGGGAGAGATAGGCGTGCCTCAGTCCCTAAGACCCGAAAATCTTGGTTTTGATTGTGCCCTGAGCTTGCTATCGTATAAGGGGGCATAATGTATGGAACGAATGCCTTTGCATAAGAGAACCCAGTCCCTCGATTTATCTTGAATACTCAGTTGGCTAAATGCATTGCATTGCAACAATGTCCCTTTCCGCTGCTTACTCGATTGATGCGATGATAGCCAATAAAAAACTTAAATAATAAATCCTTGTACGGGTGCAACCCCAGGCTCGCACGATATCACATCCTGACATCCAAACGGGATGTCCCTTCCTCGTACCCACGGGACAGGCACCGAGGCGCGGTGATGCGCGTCCGGTGCGACGAGGCACGGTAATTCGTATCCGGTTCAATCCCAGCTACGGGGGCGAGGCGGTGGTCCGGTCGGGTGGCCCCTCGGTTCTCGGGGGTCAGGGCATGACACTATGGACCTTGTGTTGACAAAAAACTACTATTTTGCCCCTGTGTCCAAATTGGACGTATGTATATTCTTTTCTGAGTATCTCACTCATTTTGGGACTGTTGGTAATATTTGTGATAGCATTCGGAGACATCTGTTTCAGTCCCCTTCTTGTGCTGCTGCTTCCTTGGCGAGTTCGTGTTCGAATCTTCGCCTGGCTTCCAGGAAAATATATACTGTCTTGTTGTACTATTTAAATTCAGTTATTATTATATATTATGCTCTGGATATTATTTAACTGTGCGTGTCCGAGAATGACTCAGGAGCAGTCGACGAAGGCGTCGACGTTAGGACTTGTGTTCGACCTAGTGTCTAGTGGACGTACCCTAAGTTACAGAGTTATCATTATAACTCCGAGGCCTTGTTATGTATCATTTCACGTCATGGAGTGAGTTTATATTAGGTTACAGGTTTACGCACTTGATTGGCCATCGGTGCGAGTAGCTCGTGTGATGGTACTTAGCATAGTTGTATTGGTTTAGGTGACTTGCATTATAGTTACGAGGTGTCCACGTCGTACTTGAGACTTGTATATTGTCATTAGACGGGGAGGACAACTAGTATGAGTATGGGACACCCACCTATTATTATTTATGCAGATTCTGAGTTCTTCGGAGTGATACAGACGTTATTATTTATGCAAATTTTGCGTTCTTCGGAGCGATACAGACGTTATTATTTATGCAGATTCTGCGTTCTTCAGAGCGATACAGACGTTACTATATTCAGGTACCACATTCTTCGGAGCGTTATGGCCGTCATTACATACGCGAGGGCCCTTGTTATGGGGGTATATGTGTCATATCTTAGCCGGTCATGACGATTGGTGAATTACGTCAGCATGTGTCTAGCCTACACCTACCCATACGCACCAAGTTGTCCTCAAATTGCATTCACTTAGAAGGATAGTTTACCATGGCTTACTTTACTCAGTATTTATTTTATGGCATATAATTTTTGTATCTTGTTACGTCCCTCTGAGGACCTGGTTCCCTTCTAAGTTATTTGTACAGGTTGCATGATGCTTGATCCAGTGGAGTGGTGGACATTGTTGCAGGTATCATTATATCTTTCAGCTATTACAGTCATGTACTACTTCCCATTTTGATTCTGATTTTATAGCCTAGTGTTTATAGGCCTATATTGTTCTTTTGGCCTATTCGAACGTATGTATTATTGGGCTGCAAACTAATGATGCGTACCATTATTTCTTAATATTTATTTACCATGGATTGAGATTTAGTTTAGTTGTTAGATATTAGAAATAGATATTTAGCATTGACCACTTAACCGTGGACAGCATAAGTGCACTTCGTCGGATCCATTAAATTGGAAAGCCCTACGGAGTCGTACTAGCTGGCCATTGCCACGTGTTTGGTCCCGCATATTTTAGGACTAGGGTGTGATAGCTGGCTATATATGGTGATTGGGGTATTGGGATTAAATTATATTTATGGTGATTGGCTATGTGACTTAGGCTTCAAGTTGATATGTGGATGTACATATATGTAATATCATAATGAATGAAATACCTAGAATATTATCTCCTATCACTTCTTCACAAGAATATAGTAGCTTATTTTTTAGAATATATAATAAGGCTCAATTGGAGCAATATGATGATCTCATCATAGCCAAGAGCTATAGCCTGGACCTCAGAATATCTACATTCAGAAGTAGGAACTCATTTTATAGAATAGTAAGACTTAATTTGGAGTCTCAATTTTTAGATTCTAGATTATATATATATATATATATATATATATATATATATATATATGTATGTATATATATATATATTATGCTCCACCCGTGGCTATAAGAGCCAACCAACTGATGAATGGGGGATTCGAACCTTCGTCTACTCCAAGGCGGCCCGCTACATTACCTCTAGGATAATGCCTTTGGTATATATATATATATATATATATATATATATATATATATATATATATATATATATATATATATATATATATATATATATATATATATATATATATATATATATATATATATATATATATATGAGGGATCTGCATCCCCGATTTTTTGTATCTCCAAGCATCCTTATGTTATCAACCGTTGGATCTTATTTAAGTCATATAATCTTAACCATTGATTTGAATGGTTCAAATCAGCAGTTAAAATTATATGACTTAAACAAAATCCAATGGTTGATAACATAGAGATACTTGGGAATGTAATAAAGAAAATATGGATCTCTCCTCATATATATATATATATATATATATATATAAACTCGTGGATCTATATCCATTCATCCCATTTGGACCTCAATATATATTTATATTTTTTTACTATTCTCATACAAACCCAACACATTCTACATTCTTTCATAATCAAATGAGAACCAACGTGAGATGCTTAGGGCTTGTTTGCTTAGTCATTATAAAGCTGCTTTCTGAGTTTTAACACAAAAAATGTGTAAAAGACTATTTGGACAAGTCAAGTCCTAAGTTGACACTCCGAATTTTTTTCAAAACTGTGACGTTTAAAATAAGATTTAAGAGAGAAGCTTTGAGTTGGCTTTTGAATGTGGTTTCTGAGTGTAGACCGGGGCCTACTCCCCACCAACGCCCCCCTCTCAGAATTCTCTCTCCTCTCTTACTTTTTTTCTCTTCCTCTATCTTCTCTTTATCCTCCAGATCTAGATTTGGGCTGAGTTCGACGTGGACGACGGTGGGGTGGTTGAGCTCGGGGCCCACTCCACCGCGAGCTCGTGGGCCTCCGGGGTGGCGATGGACGACTACAGTCAGTTTTGAGCTCTAAGGAGGAACCTCGTCGTCGCCGAGCTCCGAAACCTCGTCATCGATTTTGAGCTCCAAGTCCAGGTCATCGAGCTCTAGGGCCAGGCCGTCGGTTTCAAGATTCAGGTCCAGGTCGTCGAGCTCCGAATAACGCCATTGTCGTCGAGCTCTGAATAACGTCGTCGTCGTCGATCGCTAGGTCCAGGTCGTCGAGCTCCAAGGAGGTACCTCGTCGTCGTCGAGGTCTGAAACCTCGCCATCGGTTAATGTCGAGCTCTAGGACCTCGCAGTTGTTTCAAGCTCCAGGTCTAGGTCATCAAGCTCCGAACCTCGTCGTTGTCGTGGAGCTCTAGGTCCAGGTCGAGCTCCGAAACCTTGTCATTGGTTGATGTCGAGCTCCAGATCCAGGCCGTCGGTTTCTAGTTCCAGGGAGAAACCTTGTCGTCGGTTGATGTGTTATTCTGTCGGATGATCTAGACACGATTGTGGACGGGATCAGAATAGTGACTGACGGTTGGACACAAGAACGGTGATGACCGAAGAAGTTTTGGGAGGGACACAGTTGGATACAGAACAATATGGACACAGTTAAAAAAATTACTTTCTAAAAAAATTTACCAAACATTTTTTTTGATTTTTGTTTTTAAATTACTTTTCAGATAAAAGTAACCAAATGCAAAGCCAAAATTTGTATACTCTGAAAACAACTTTATAACTTAATTTTAGAAAATTGTTTATAGAACAAAATTCTAGAAAGCCAATCCAAACGGACCCTTAGCTACTAGCTCGGAACAAAGTCAAGAACATGTCAACTATTCCTACTTGCATGTCTCAAGTAGGAAAAGGACCTCCCCATTCAAACAAGGCACATAAAGCCTAATCAAGATATATAAACTAACATGTTATCCCTTGATATCAGTGTGTTGGAGTGGGTGGGGTTCCCAACCTATGTGGAGAATACCCCGGAGTGCGACGAGCGACATCCGTGTGTCGAAAAAGCTCGAAAAGTGCATCGACCGCCATGTATTGGAACATTTATGGTAAGCAAATATCATATTTGATTTCCATCTTTGACTTTAATTATATATTTATGATTAGATCTTTCATATATTAACTTTCCATATAATTGGATTTCCAATTTATGGTAAGCTAATTTATGATTTGATTTCCATTAAATATATGATTAAATGTAATAGGATTTCCATAAATATTTTTTGGCTTCCATATATAGATTTTCATATGAAAACTCTAATTCATGCAGGGGTTTATATAAAGTCTCATGCAATATACAACAACAAGAGAAAAAAATGTGGCAAGAGTGCTATTGCAACTTTGGAGAGCAGAAAAAAGGATTGGAGGCCGTTTCGGATAAGGAGATCAATTTGGGGTATTTCTTTTTTTTTTTTCCTTCGTGGTTGTAATCTATTTTTTGTTCCAAAGAGTTGCGGTGATCCGTGTTGGATTGGTAAGGATCTTGTAGATGGTGTATTCTCTTTATTCCATTAGTAAAGGTTCTTCAGGGTTGGACTCTGATCGTTCCGTAGTTTTTTTAATCTGGGTTTTTCACGTAAAAATCTCTGTGTCTGCGATTTGTGTTTGGCATTTTTTGGTTTGTACATTTTGCTTGATTCTCTCGCAGGTACTCTCTGGTTTGGGAAACGGTTTTCGCATTTCGTTCCCAACTGTCTTACATCGAATCCTCCTTTAGGAAAAGCTGTCTTCCACTGAATCTCCTTTAGGAACGTGTAGCAAAAAAAGAAGAATACCACCAATCAAGTAGGTAAGTATCTGGACACTTTAATAGCTGTTCGACGCATGACTGTCCAGCGCAACTAATAAGTGGAGAAACCACAAACATAAAGTTACAGAAATTGCCGTGATTCAAGAAAGACGGGACCCACAAAAGCGAAAGAATTTTTTTTTCTGTGGACTGCGTAGTCATAATCGACTGACTGATATAATTCGTCAGCTGTCATATCTTCCAGGTTGGCCTCAGAGGTATTACCTGAAATGTCTATATTAAAATTGGCATCGAACTGTGCTTTCATAAATTGAAAGCATTTCATCTTTAATTCATCCTCAGATATGCGAGTATTCTTCCTGAGTAGGGATTCTTTTAACTTGGTGATTGTATTATCACCAAAGATCTCCTTCTGGACTTTCTTGTCCATATGAGCTTCATTTTCTTTGATAGAGGCAATGATTTCTATCAGTTTATCCTTTTCATCAATTCTCTGCCACCATTCACAAGGAATTTTTGTGACAAAATAGGTATATTGATGGAATCAAAATCATATTTAATAGTCCAACGAAATGTATATGGAATCTGGAATTTAATAAAGTAATAGAATGCTCTCCTCCCCCCCCCCCTCCAAAAAAAAAAGAAGATGATCCTCTTGACAAGGAGTATAAAAGAATCCTTTTAGAGAATTGTTCCTGAATACGAGTGGGAAGAATTTTCAAGGTAGCTCCTAGCTTGACCCACCAGTCATAAAACCATGAAAGAATTTCTCTCTGAAGAACTTTAGAACAAATCCGGATGAACCAAGAATGGGTCCTTTGAGAATTCTCATAGTATAGGAAGTTGTAAAATGCTTGTATATAATCCCAATAATTATAGCTACAAACAATAACTTTATCTTTAGAGAGTTGTTGTTCTCTGTTAGGATGTAGTCTCAAAGGTTATGGTGTGAGAATAATTTTGATGATAACTTTACTGTAAGCCACTTCCAGAGAATGTGGTTTAGTAGAATGTTCCACAGTTATGGATTTTGTTGTGATCAAAATACCTTCATAAATGTTGACAGGTTTGTCCGTAACCGGAATAAAGCTGCCTTTGAAATATCTTTATGAAGTTTCCATGGATCCTTCATAAGAGAAATATCATTCATATCAAGTTTAATTATTTCTTCAGAATTTAGCTTCTCAGAGAAGATGGACTCAGCTTCCATTGCTTCTTTGTAAGAAAAGGTATTGGTGTCACTATTGCCAAGCTGTTTGCCTTTGGCATTGGAGCTGGATCCAGCTTCAAAAGGCCGATTGTCAATTATTTTCTGATGAGCAAAAGAGTACTAAGGACGTAACGTCCCCTTAGACCTGCCTCTTACTCTGGCTTGGCTAGACATCTTGCTGTAAAAATTCACGAGTCAGAAAGTCAGGAAGAGAACTATCCTTACCATTAATAAATTCAATAATAAAATCAAATATTGCTAATTCAGCTTGCCATCGAGCAAAAATTTGTTTAGAGGCAAGATTCTTAACTTTTTTTTCAAGAACAGATTTAGCAAAACTACAATCTATTCGAAGTAAGAATTTTTTTATTTAATAAATCATCTTGAAATTTATGTATGCATTTGATAATAGAAAGAAGTTCTTTCTTTATCGTAGAGTAATTAATTTGGGTATCATCCCGTTTACCAGAATGATATCTAATAAGAATATCATGACTATTATTGGGATCAATTTGTTTAAGAATACCCCCATAGCCAATATTGTTGGCATCAGTCTCAACAATTTTAAACGAATCCGGGTTGGCTAAATGTAAGCAAGGTAATCTTTTAACATTTTGCTTAATAAGCTGAATAGCTTTAGTATGACTACTACTCCAAAGAGCTGAATTTTTTCTTAGTCTTTGATACATAATTTTTATGTCAATAACAATATTTTTATAAAAGTCAGCCACATTGTTAAGGGCTCCCAGAAACCTCTGTAGTTGTTTAGTATCAGTGATTTCATCAGAAAATTTTGAAGCAAATTCGATACTTCTGTCAATGGGGATAATTGTGTTGTTAACAATATTATGTCCTAGAAATCGAATTTTAATTTAAAATAATTTTATTTTAGGAGCGGATATTACTAGACCATTTTTTATAGCCAAATATTTAAAAATATTTAAATGCTTAAAATGTTCTTCCATAGTATTAGAGAATATTAATATATCATCAATATAGGAGAGTATAAAAGAAAAATATTGAATACATATCTCATTCATAATATTATGGAACTCAGAAGGAGCATTTTTTAAGCCGAAGGGCATAACATTCCATTCATAATGTCCAAATGGGACTGTGAATGCGGTTTTGTATTTATCTTTCTCTTCAATTTGAATTTGCCAATATCCTGACTTTAAATCAAATTTAGAAAAAAAATTCACCCTAACTATTATGTTGAGCAAATTACTTTTGTTGGGGATTGGATATCTAATCCATTTAAGAGCAGTATTAAGGGTTTATAATTAATGACTAACCTTGAAACCCCTCTTTTCTTTTCAGCATTATTATTAACATAAAATATTGTGCAACTCCATGGGGAGTAAGATTTTCTAATAAGCTTATTATCAATAAGATCTTTGATTTCTTGTTTTCATAATTCAAGATAATTATTATTCATTTGACAAGGTCTAGCCTTTGTCGAAATATTTTTTTCATTAAGTGTTTCTTCATAAGGAAGAGAAACAATATGTTGCTTTCTATCCCATAAGGCATTAGGAATATTACTACAAGTCTGACGTATGAATCCGTCTTCAACTTGTTTTATTTTATTTCTAGTTTCAAATTTCTCAAGCTGGTGAGAAGTTGATAACTGAAATTTTTCTCTTTTATAAAGTTTATCCGATTGGTTTTCAGATCAATTTCTTTTATTTCATTCAAAATTGTTACCACATGATTAGTGATAAATTCAAATGTAATATTTTTTCCCTTGTAGCAAGTAGAAATCCCTTGCTTATTTTTTTTTTATTGGCATGAGTTTTTCTAGAAAAGAAGTTCCTAGAATTACATGTTGTGATATCTCTTTTATTACTATAAAGTGTAACAGAATACAAACTTTATTTTTACATATATGAACATCTATAAACTTGAAAGGGGTTGTAAGAGTTTTGTTATTAGCTGCACTTAAAGTCTGAGTAGTGCGTTCATAATACTTTAAAGGAATAATTTCTTCTTTGAACCAGTTCAAATCAGCTACACTGTCAACTAGATCTATAAGATTATAAATCAATAATTCATTAATGATAATTAGATCTATTTTTATATACCATTTATGGGTAATAAAAAGATCTATCTTTGATAGAAAGGAATTATCAAATGGATTTTCTTTTGCGTTTTATAGAAACAGATTGAATTTATTGATTTAAAGTTTTATCTTCATTCTCGCTAGGAGGATCAATTATACGAGAATGTTCGTTCATTTCTCTGTTGAGAATAATTTTATTGTAGGATCTCATGTTCAATGAGAGTAAGCCTTTGTTGAGTTATTTCATCTTTAGAATTTAACTCTTTGATTTTTTTCTTCAAAGTTTTTAATTCTTTTTGAAGATCATTAATAGAGACAGTTTTTGGATCTTTCCCTTTTCTTCGGGCTAAGACTTTTGTCATAGTATAGAGAGTGAAGCTAGGAGTCGTCTCCTTATTACCTTCTTGAAAGATTTCTATAATCTTTGCTTTCATATTTTGGCTAAGTTCATTAGTCAATAGTGACTCTAGAATTTCTTTTTTATCATGACTGGTCAATATGTTAATTGAGAGACCATTCATTTCAATGATATACTTAAAGTAATCTGATTTACTGTTAATGGTACATGCTTTACAATTGTAATCAGTATCATAATTCAGAGACTCATCACTAGATGAATCAGATTTATAATCAGAATTGATCATGATCTTTAATAGAGTCTTTTTTAACCCTTTATCTTTGATCATATCTATCTTTTGTTTAGTTTAACATTTATTCGAATAATGGCCAACTTTGCCATATTTGAAACACTTAACATTTTTATTAGAACTTATATATTTTTAGAATTGTTTTTCCTTGTAGGAATTTTTTTTTTCAAAAAATCTTTATGATATTTTCTTTTAGAAGAATTACTCTTCTTTCTGTAAGATTTTTCTTTAGAGAAATATTTATTATTATCTGGAGGTTTAATAGTTTCCATAGCAAATTGGCTACAGAATTCTCCTAATTGTTTTCTCTCAGATAACCTTTGAGATTTTAATAGATTTTTTAATTTCAAGTCATTACAAAGGGATAACCCCTCTTGAATGCATGCGTTAACTAAGTTACCATAAGTAAAATCGCTGTACGGTATAATTCCATCATTATTATTTCTTATTTGTTGTCTAACTTTCTCTGCAAACAGATTAGGAAGACCATCAATAAATTTTGATTTCCAGTATGTAGAATTTGTACCACTTAATTTTATTAATCTATAGAAAAGTATCTTTATACCATCTAAAATGAGTTAGAGTAAGATATCTAAGATTTTGCAGTAGAGTTCTGATACGCTCACCATTATCCGAAACTAAACCAGTAAAATGATCACAGATAGTGCTTATCAAAGTCATAACACTATCTTGTATTTCATTATTATTTTTAATTTTGATAGCATTAGCTATATCTGCCTTTTGTTCAGAGGATAAACAATGATCCCACCAGCCTTTCAAAGTGCCGGTAAAGCCACAGGTAATAAAGCTAGCAATAGCTCGATCAGTGTTATGTTTTGAATGATAAACTGTAGCAAACATTAACATTCTGTTTATTTGGTCACATATTTGTTTGTCAGAACAACCATCTATATTCCATTCATAAATATTGCCACTACTATAGTTATTTTGAATGATATTATCATTTTCTTCATATAAAATATCCATAGGAGTAGGTCGTTTATAGTAATACTTTTGAAGATTAGGTTTCTTATGTTGCTACTGCATGGGCAGAATCATATTTGAAGTTTGATGGTCAAGGGTTTTATGATCATTTTGAAATAATTGAAATGATTGCTGAATAGCATGTATCTGATCATGATCAAAGTGATCTTCAGATGTTTAAGAATAACTCTCATTATTAGATTCAATATCCGAGTCTTCAGATATTGAAGAATTTCCATCAAGCACTGCCAGAGTATTTTATCTTTATTCCCCACTAAAGAGGTAGTTTGTAACTTCTCAATTAAGTTTTTTATTTCTTCCTTTGTAACCTCAGGAGTAGATAATTTAAAACCACTAGTATCACTAGCTGGCTTTATTGGTATGTTATTTGTCCTAACTTCTTTGGAAGTAGTGTCTTTAGAAACAGTATTAGGTAATTTTAGAATAGAATTTACCTTATGAAGAACTTTCTCAAGGGCAGTTTTCATTCTTACCAATTGAGAACCAATGATCTGAATATAAGCATTAGTATAATTATTTTGCTTCACAATCTTTTGAAGCACTTTTATTTGTTCTTCCTTATTATCGATAATTTGAATAAAGGAAATAGCATCCATCTTTTCATAATTAACCGTAATCTTTAAAGATTCATTTGGCGGGTACAAAGCATGAATACGTTTACCCGTGTCGGTTATCCAATTCTTATAACCCTCCTTTAACACATTAATGCTAGTGAGTTCATGGTTGATATAGTTTTCAATAAACAATTTAACAAACCATTTGAGTTTATTTATCTCCATGAGATGAGCATAATATTTATATTTGAATTTATACCATTGATCAATAGTATAATTCTTTTCAAACCAGGCTTTGAATTCTATTTCATCTTCATAATCCTGAGCAATAATTTTTCGAACACCATTATTCTGAGTAAAATCAAAATAATTATGGTAATTAAAATGATCATCTTTATTACTCGTTAAAGTAATAACATTCAAAGAATGAGTACCAAAAGTGGCATCAGAAGGATATACATTATCTGTAGGATCTATCCATTCTGTGTTATATTCTGGTTTTGCAATATTATTCTTTATTTTCATGCATTTGATCTCTTCTTCCTTTTCAGAATTCTGAGAATAATTTTCCTCATTTTCATAATAAGGAGAAGATTTTATAGAAGGTGATCTAAAACTAAAAGTCAAAATTCTAGATTTTATTTGTGTAGTAAATCTTACTTCCACTTCTCCATCTGGAGTCTGAATAATTTGATCTAATTCAGTATCCATAACGGGTCTAGGCGGAATCGCCTGATTAAGAACCCATTTGTTCGGGAATTGAATTTCTTCCCATCTGATTATTTTATTAACAGCAATATTAGAAGTTAACAGATTTATTTCTATCAAAGTTGTCTTACCAAGTTTGGTAAGATGTCTAGCTTTAGGAGCTAAAGTAGATAATACTTTAAAGTGAATAAGATAAAGAACTGCAATAGTCTTTGAGCCTTGCTTAAAGTTATAACCATATGTCTTAAAATTAAACGTTATCGCATCCGGTAAGTTAGTATCTGTAAGAGACATGCTAAGATTTGGATAAACATTAAAGTAAACTGCTCCATGGCAAAGACTAGTCTGCATAACTTCCATAAGAGATGGTTGCCAATCTAAACACCTGACATCTCTTAAAGAGAATATAAATGAAGCATTTAACCCTTGCAAAGTAAGAGGTTTTAATGATACCTGTATTAATCCGATATGGATAACTTTAGAAGCATTTTTTGCTATATATGGTTCAAGATCTTCCTCAGAAAGAAACTTGATAGAATGTTCGGTATCATTTACCTGAATAATTCTTTCCATAGTTTTAATGACTATGGAAGACTTATAGTCGAACCAACCAATTTAATAGTTTTTCTTTAGCTTAATGCTAGGAAAAGTTATTTGTTTAATTCCTCTAGATCAGAGATAAATTCGCTCATTTGAGCATTCTTGATCGATTTACCCTTATTAAGGGATTTTTTATTAGCACCAATGGCTAATGGATTAATTCTTACCTTTACATAGTTAACAATAATAGTATTAATTAAGACATAAAATAAAATTCTACTAACAACATCCCAAAAATAGAGAGTAGAATCACCTCAGCCTTGAGCCTTCATGGCTCTTATACCAATCGTCAGTGGGAGACTTAAAAGCAACTCGTTTAAGCAAAAACTTGAAATCTTTTATTAATATCGATACTAAGTGATCGATGATAAGTAACACAGAGAAGCACAATGAGAAGAAGTAGAAATTTTGCAGAAATGAAAAATGCACTCCCTTACACATAGGGGACTCCCCTATATATATTACAACATTGTTTCAGAACGAAGCCAAAGCTTTACTCAGAACCATCCAACTGTCTTCCACCGAATCCTCCTTTAGGACAAGCTGTCTTCCATCGAATATCCTTTAAGAACGTGTAGCAGAAAAAAAAGGATGCCACCAAACAAGTAGGTAAGTGTCGGGACACTTTAATAGCTGTCCGAAGCATGATCGTCCAACACAACTAATAAGCGGAGAACCCACTAACATAAAGTTGTAGAAAAAACTAACTGCCCATGATTAAAGGAAGATGGGACCCACAAAAGCGAAACGAATAAGTTTTCTTCTGTGAACTGGGTAGTCATAATCTACTGATATAATTTGTCAGCTGTCATATCTTCCAGGTTGGCCTCAGAGGTATTACCTGAAATGTCCATATTAAAATTGGCATCGAACTGTGCTTTCATAAATTGAAAGCATTTTATCTTTAGTTCATCCTCAGATATGCGAGGATTCTTCCTGAGTAGGGATTCCTTTAACTTGGTGATTGTATTATCATCGAAGATCTCTTTCTGTACTTTCTTGTCCATATGAGCTTCATTCTCTTTGACAGGGACAATAATTTCTATCAGTTTATCCTTTTCATCAATTCTCTGCCACCATTTCACAAGAATTTTTTGTGACAAAATATGTATATTGTTG
The DNA here is from genome assembly GCA_036927795.1 of Iris macrosiphon. Taxonomy (NCBI): domain Eukaryota; kingdom Viridiplantae; phylum Streptophyta; class Magnoliopsida; order Asparagales; family Iridaceae; genus Iris; species Iris macrosiphon. Next base: position 312,979,002 of record JAYESA010000004.1, on the reverse strand, counting down.
GAATCAAACTCACACTTAATAGTCCAATAAAATATATATATGGAATCTAGAATTTAACAAAGTAATAGAATGTACTCCACCCCCAACCAAAAAAAAATAAAAAGATAATCCTCTTGGCAAGGAGGATAAGAGAGAATTCATTTAGATAATTATTCCTGAATATGAGTGGAAAAATTTTCCTAGGTATCTCCTAGCTTGACCCACCAGTCATAAAACCATGAAGGAATTTGGCTCTGAAGAACTTCAGGACAAATACGGATGAACCAATAATGGGTCCTTTGGGAATTCTCATAGTATAAGAATTTGTAAAATTCTTGTATATAATCTCAATAATTATAGCTACAAACAATAACTTTATCTTTAGAGAGCTGTTGTTCTCTGTTAGGATATATTCTCCAAGATTGTGGTGTAAGAATATTTTTGATGATAACTTTACTGTAAGCCACTTTCAGAGAATGTGGTTTAGTAGAATATTCCACAGTTATGGATTTTGTTGTGATCAAAATACCTTCATAAATGTTGACAGGTTTGCCCGTAACCGGAATAAAGCTGCATTCGAGATATCGTTTATGAAGTTTCCATGGATCCTTCATAAGAAAAATATCACTCCTATCGAGTTTAATTATTCCTTCAGAATTTAGCTTCTCAGAGAAGATGGACTCAACTTCTATTACTTCTTTGTAAGAAAAGGTATTGGTGTCATTATTGGCAGGCTGTTTGCCTTTAGCATTGGAGCTGGATCTAGCTTCAGAAGGCCGATTGCCAATTAGTTTTCGATGAGCAAATGAGTATTGAGGACGTAACGTCCCTTTAGACCCGCCTCTTCCTTTGGCTTGGCTGGACATATTGCTGTAAAAATTTGCGAGTCAGAAAGTCAGGAAGAGAATTATCCTTACCATTAATAAATTTAATATTAAAATCAAATATTGCTAATTCAGCTTGCCATCGAGCAAAAAATTATTTAGAAGCAAGATTCTTAGCATCCTTTTCAAGAATAGTTTTAGCAGAACTGCAATATATTTGAAGTAAGAAATTTTTTATTTATTAAATCATCTTGGAATTTATGAATGGATTTGATAATAGAAATAAGTTCTTTCTTTATCGTAGAGTAATTAATTTGGGTATTATCCCATATACTAGAATGGTATCTAACAAGAATACTATGACTATTATTTGGATCAATCTGTTTAAGAATACCCCCATAGCCAATATTGATGGCATCAGTCTCAACAATTTTAAACCAATCCGGTTTGGCTAAATATAAGCAAGGTAATCTTTTGACCTTTTTCTTAATAAGCTGAATAGCTTTAGTATGACTACTACTCCAAGGAGCTGGATTTTTCCTTAGTCTTTGATACATAATTTTTGTGTCGATAGCAATATTTTCATAAAAGTCAGCCACATAGTTAAGGGCTCCCATAAACCTCTGTAGTTGTTTAGTATCAGTGATTTCATTAGAAAATTTTGAAGCAAATTTGATACTCATGTCAATGGGGATAATTGTGTTGTTAACAATATTATGTCCTAGAAATCATATTTCAATTTAAAATAATTTTATTTTAGGAGCGGATATTACTAGACCATTTTTATAGCCAAATATTTAAAAATATTTAAATGCTTAAAATGTTCTTCCATAGTATTAGAGAATATTAATATATCATCAATATATGAGAGTATAAAAGAAGAATATTGAATAAATATCTCATTCATAATATTATGGAACTCAGAAGGAGCATTTTTTAAGCCGAAGGACATAACATTCCATTCATAATGTCCAAATGGGACTGTGAATGCGGTTTTGTATTTATCTTTCTATTCAATTTGAATTTGCCAGTATCCTCACTTTAAATCAAATTTATAATAGATTTTTGCCCTAACAATTCTGTTGAGCAAATTCCTTTTGTTGGGGATTGGATATCTAATCCATTTAAGAGCAATATTAAGGGGTTTATAATTAATGACTAAGCTTGGAACCCCTCTTTACTTTTCAGCATTATTATTAAGATAAAATGTTGTGCAACTCCCTGGGGAGTAATATTTTCTAATAAGCTTCTTATCAAGAAGATCTTTGATTTCTCGTTTGCATAATTCAAGATAATTATTGTTCATTTGACAAGGTCTAGCCTTTGTCGGAATATTTTTTTCATTAAATGTTTCTTCATAAGGAAGAGAAATAATATGTTGATTTCTATCCCAGAAGGCATTAGGAATATTACTACAAGTCTGATTATGAATCCGTCTTTAACTTATTTTATTTTATTTTTAGTTTTAAATTTCTCAAGGTTGGTGAGAAATTGATAACTGAAATTTTTTCTCTTTTATAAAGTTTATCTGATTGGTTTTCAAATCAACTTCTTTTATTTTATTCAAAATTGTTACCACATGATTAGTGATAAATTCAAATGTAATATTTTTTTCCTTGTATCAAGTAGAAATTTCTTGCTTATTTATTTCTTTTATTGGCATGCATTTTTCTAGAAAAGGAGTTCCTAGAATGTGATATCCCTTTTACAACTATGAAGTGTAAGGGAATGCAAACTTTATTTTTACAGATATAAACATCTATAACCTTGAAAGGAGTTGTAAGAGCTTTGTTATTAGCTGCACTCAAAGTCTGAGTAGTGCGTTCACAATACTTTAAAGGAATAATTCCTTCTTTGTCATAGTTCAAATTAGCTCCACTGTCAACTAGAGCAATAAGATTATAAATCAATGATTCATTATTGATAATTAGATCTATATTTATATACCATTTATGGGTAATAAAAAGATCTATCTTTGATAGAAAGGAATTATCAATGGATTTTCTTTTGTGTTTCATAGAAACAGATTGGATTTGTTGATTTAAAGTTTCATCTTCGTTTTTGCTAGGAGGAAGATCATTAATAGAGACAGTTTTAGGATATTTTCCTTTTCTTTGGGCTAAGACTTCTGTCATAGTATAGGGAGTGAAGCTAGGAGTCGTCTCCTTATTATTTTCTTGCAAGATTTCTATAATCTTTGCTTTCACATTTTGGCTAAGTTCATTAGTCAATAGTGACTCTAGAATTTTCTTTTTATCATGACTGGTCAATACATTAATTGAGAGACCATTTATTTCAATAATAGACTTAAAGTAATCTGCTTTACTTTTATACATGCTTTGTAATTGTAATCACTACACAATCAGTATCATAATTCAGAGACTCATCTCTGAGACAGGATTGTTAGGGATGAAACCTGCAAGCTTGCGAGTTGCTCGAAGTGCGGAAGGTATTTTTCTGTGTCAACGAAAATATACACTTGACATTATTTCTGAAACAGGATTGTTAGGGGCGAAACCCGCAAGCTTTCCCATGGAACAACATCATCAACTGGCACGCTCTACAAGTCCACTTTTGTCTGATGGGGAAGCATATCGACGACTTGTAGGACGGCTAGTTTATCTTTCGTTTACTCGGCCGGATTTAGCTTATGCTGTTCACATCTTATCGCAGTTTATGCATGAGCCCCGGCGTCGGGATGCAGCTTTGAGGGTTGTTAGATATTTGAAGGGTTGTCCCGGTCAATGCAATTTTCTTCGCTCTGACTTTGATTTGCGGGTCCGGGGTGGTGTGATTCTGATTGGGCGAGTTGTCCCATCACACGATGCTCTTTGTCTGTTTGGTTAGATTTTCTTGGTGATTCGCCCATCTATTGGAAGACAAAAAATAGGTGACGGTGTCCCATTCTTCGGTCGAAGTGGAGTACCGTACGATGGCGGCGGTCACGTGTAAGCTTAAGTGGCTCAAGGGGTTGCTTGGCAGTTTTGTGGTGCAATATTCGTATGCTATAAATTTGTTTTGTAATAGTTAATCTGCTTTATATCTTACGCAGAACCCAGTTTTCCATGAGCGCACAAAATACATTGAGGTGGATTATCATTTTTTGAGGGATAATGTTCTTGCTGGAGTTATTCGTCCATCTCATGTGCCAACGGATGGGTAACTGGCAGTTTCACAAAATCTTTGGGCAAGCTGTAATTTGAGTTTCTTTTGAGCAAATTGGACATTTGTGACTTGCATGCTCCAACTTGAGGGGAGTATTGGGATTAAATTATATTTATGGTAATTAGCTATATATGGTGATTAGCTATTGTAAACCCCTCAACCAAAATCTAGGTTTAGGAATTTATTTAGAATTATTTTGGAATAATTCTTGGAGTTATAATTCACTACTGTGATTTTGATTCAATTGTTGCACTTTACCGTTGTTTAAATATCTAGAACACTACACTAGTTTCTTCCTTCCAACAAAAATCACACCCTTGACCTAGACAAACCAATATTCTATTTTGACCTTTATGTCACTCATAAATACTCTCTCTTGTACTTTATTTTAATCGCACAACAATCTCCAGATAATATCTAATATTAAACTCAAACTTTGCACATATGTCCATTCCAATCGAAATTGGAGACACAACATCGATTTGTTTTTTGCAACCCAATATATGACGATAATATATTTCGAGTCTACTATGTCCATGACACTTGTGTCACCCCCAATTGAGACCCCATACACTTTTAATTTATTAAAGAACATCTATGACACAATTTTTATTTATTTTGGGGCAACCAACTCAACCTAACCCAAAACTAGACCAAACATCAACCCAAATCCACACTCATACCCTCATGGCTCATACAAAATACCACACACCAAATTTTCCCACTACAACACACCAAATATGATATTTTTCCACATCCAATCCACTTTTTCTCTTTGTGCAAGTCCTAAACTATTGGAGACTTTTGTGCAAATAACTAGCCATGTGCCCACCTCCTATTGGTTGGAGCAAATGAAGAAATCCTATTTTGAATGCTTGATCGGTCATGAGCTCTCCCCCTCTCATTTTGCATGATACTATGCAACCTACATTAAATCCTAGCCTCTCTTTCAAACCCCAACACATCTCCACCACCTATTTCTTCATGACAACATGTTACCCTCTTCTTAGGAACCGTCGGCTATAATCTCTAGGAAAGCTCTCTCCCTCTTCATTAAATAAACCCTCTTCTCTATCTCCCATAATTTATTGCTTCATCCATCTTCTCCCTCATCCTTCTTCTCCATACCTAACCGCCACCACTACCTTCACCATCAGCCATCACCACCACCATCACCCCCTTGCTGTGCTGCTGCCATTCTTCTTCTTCTTCTTGATGTGATGCCCCTGGACGGAGCTCAGACCGCTAGAGCAACACCCCCCATCACCCGAGTCTCTCCCTCTCCTTCCTCCATACTTCTTCTTATTCTCCTTTATCTCTAGTTCCTTTTATTCTACCGCCCCACCTCTCCTCTTCTCAACTCACCAACACCAACACCTTCACCATTATCCTTAATCCCTCTACTTGCACCTCCATGAAGATTACCTCCCTGATAACCACCTCCATGACCACCACCACCATCACCTCGACCTAGCACCACCCACTTTCCCCCTCTACCTTGGCGTGACTGTTGCTGCATTTGTTGTTGTTGCTACTACTACTGCCAATGTTGTAGCTGCTTCCACTACTGTAGCTGCCCTTCCTGCCACCCATCATTCGAGCACCACCCCAGCAACCAGCCAATCCAGAAGAGCCTCTCCTACCACCTTCAGCCGCCGGGGACGGCCGGGCCGTTGCTCAACGAGCCCCCCATTCTTGAGCTTTCAGTTTTGGTCCAGACCCGAGTGCCCTCCTTCGTGATTCAATTTCTCCCTCTTTGCACAACAAAATGTGAATCTAGCTTCTCCGGTATACTCTCCACTTAACCTTCTTGCAACTTCTTTAATTAGAATAATTTAGTTTGCATTCTATTGTTAGTAATTAGAGTTTCAATTCATAAGAAAAACAATTTTATAAAATATGAAAATCTTCGATACGGAGTTTATTCCGTCAAACCGGACAACCTCATTGCATACTGATTGCACCGAAAGATGCGTACAATATTTCTCGATGTGTGGGCTTTGGCAGAAATCGATTCGGACTTGTTTGCGCACCGGAATCAACCCGTATCCGTCGAAAGTCTCACGTATCGGTATTTTATAAATTATCCCACTAGTTGATGTACACTCGTCGGATCACAACAAAACTTTCACCACTGGACTCGCAGCATTTTACTTGTCCTATGGCCCAAGTTTCGTCCGATTCGGAGACAGTAAAAAAATTGCCACTTTTGCGGGCCCCATAATTCGACTTGACGAGCAAATTTGTGATCGGCTCACCGGGATCCAAAATTGGACATACCGTTAAGTTTGTATCGTCATTTAGAACTTGTTTGACCTATAATGTGCTAAGTTTAGAGACCTTTGATCCTGACACATTGTTTTGGTGCAAGACGGGCCCGCCTGTAGAGCCTGTGTTGACTAGAAACTACCATTTTGCCCCTGTGTCCAAATTGGACGTACGGATATGCTTTTCTGAGTATCTCACTCATTTTGGGACTGTTGGTGATATTTGTGATAGCATCCGAAGATATCTGTTCCAGTCCCCTTCTTGTGCTGCTGCTTCCTTGGCGAGTTCGTGTTCGAATCTTCGCCTGGCTTCCAAGAAAATATATACTGTCTTGTTGTACTGTTTAAATTCAGTTATTATTATATATTATGCTCTGGATATTATTTAACTGTGCGTGTCCGAGAATAACTCGGGAGCAGTCGACGAAGGCGTCGACGTTAGGACTTGTGTTCGACCTAGTGTCTAGTGGACGTACCCTAAGTTACAGAGTTATCATTTTAACTCCGAGGCCTTGTTATGTATCATTTCACGTCATGGAGTGAGTTCATATTAGGATACAGGTTTACGCACTTGACTGGCCATCGGTGCGAGTAGCTCGTGTGATGGTACTTAGCATAGTTGTATTACTTTAGGTGACTTGCATTATAGTTACGAGATGTCCACGTCGTACTTGAGACTTGTACATTGGCATTGGACGGGGAGGACAACTAGTATGAGTATGGGACACCCACCTATTATTATTTATGCAGATTTTGCGTTCTTCGGAGTGATACAGACGTTATTATTTATGCAAATTTTGCGTTCTTCGGAGCGATACAGACGTTATTATTTATGCAGATTCTGCGTTCTTCAGAGCGATACAAATGTTACTATATTCAGGCGCCGCATCTTCGGAGCATTATGGCCATCATTACGTACGCGAGGGCCCTTGTTATGGGGGTATATGTGTCATATCTTAGCCGGTCATGACGATTGGTGAATTACGTCAATATGTGTCGAGCCTACACCTACCCATACGTACCAAGTTGTCCTCAAATTGCATTCACTTAGAAGGATAGTTTCCCATGGTTTACTTTACTCAGTATTTACTTTATGGCATGTACTTTTTTGTATCTTATTACGTCCCTCTGAGGACCTGGTTCCTTTCCAAGTTATTTGTACAGGTTGCATGATGCTTGATCCAGTGGAGTGGTGGACATCATTGCAGGTATCATTATATCTTTCAGCTATTACAGTCATGTACTACTTCCCATTTTGATTCTGATTTTATAGCCTAGTGTTTATAGGCCTATATTGTTCTTTTGGCCTATTTGAACGTATGTATTATTGGGCTGCAAACTAATGATACGTATCGTTCTTTCTTGATATTTATTTACCATGGATTGAGATTTAGTTTAGTTGTTAGATATTAGAAATAGATATTTAGCATTGATCACTTAACCGTGGACATCGTAAGTGCACTTCGTCGGGTCCATTAAATTGGAAAGCCCTACGGAGTCGTACCAGCTGGCCATTGCCACATGTTTGGTCCCACATATTTTAGGACTGGGGTGTGACAGCTGGCTATATATGGTGATTGGGGTATTGGGATTAAATTATATTTATGGTGATTGGCCATGTGACTTAGGCTTCAAGTTGATATGTAGATGTACATATATGTAATATCATGATAAATGAAATACCTAGAATATTATCTCCTATCACTTCTTCACAAGAATATAGTAGCTCATTTTTTAGAATATATAATAAGGCTCAATTGGAGCAACATGATGATCTCATCATAGCCAAGAGCTATAGCTTGGACCTCAGAATATCTACATTCAGAATGTAGGAACTCATTTTATAGAATAGTAAGACTTAATTTGGAGTCTCAATTTCTAGATTCTAGATTATATATATATATATATATATATATATATATATATATATATATATATATATATATATATTATGCTCCACCCGTGGCTATAAGAGCCAACCAACCGACGAATGGGGGATTCGAACCTTCGTCTACTCCAAGGCGGCCCGCCACATTACCTCTAGGATAATGCCTTTGGTATATATATATATATATATATATATATATATATATATATATATATATATATATATATATATATATATATATATATATATATGAGGGATCTACATTCCCAATTTTTTGTATCCCCAAGCATCCTCATGTTATCAACCGTTGGATCTTATTTAAGTCATCTAATCTTAATCATTGATTTGAATGGTTCAAATCAACAATTAAAATTGGATGACTTAAACAAGATCCAATGGTTGATAACATGGAGATACTTGGGAATGTAATAAAGAAAATGTGGATCTCTCCTCATATATATATATATATAAACTCATGGATCTATATCCATTCATCCCATTTAGACCTCAATATATATTTTTTACTATTCTCATACAAACCCAACACATTCTACATTCTTTCATAATCAAATGAGAACCAACGTGAGATGCTTAGGGCTTGTTTGCTTAGTCATTATAAAGCTGCTTTTTGAGTTTTAACACAGAAAATGTGTAAAAGACTATTTGGATAAGTCAAGTCCTAAGTTGACACTCCGAAATTTTTTTAAAATTGTGACGTTTAAAATAAGATTTAAGAGAGAAGCTTTGAGTTGGATTCTGAATGTGGTTTATGAGTGTAGACTGGGGCCCACTCCTCACCAACACCCCCCTCTCAGAATTCTCTCTCATCTCTCATTTTTTTCTCTTCCTCTATCTTCTCTTCATCTTCCAGATCTAGATTTAGGCTGAGTTCGACGTGGACGACGGTGGGGTGGTTGAGCTCGGAGCCTACTCCGCCGCGAGCTCGTGGGCCTCCGGGGTGGTGATGGATGACGACAGTCAGTTTTGAGCTCTAAGGAGGAACCTCGTCGTCGTCGAGCTCCGAAACCTCGTTGTCGGTTTTGAGCTCCAAGTCCAGGTCGTCGAGCTCTGAACTTCCCCGTCGTCGTCGAGCTCTAGGGCCAGGCCGTTAGTTTCAAGCTTCAGGTCCAGGTGGTCGAGCTCCGAATAACGCCGTCATCGTCGATCGCTAGGTCCAGGTCGTCGAGCTCCAAGGAGGAGCCTCGTCGTCGTTGAGCTCCGAAATCTCGCCATCGGTTGATGTCGAGCTCTAGGACCTCGCAGTCGTTTCAAGCTCCAGGTCTAGGTCGTCGAGCTTCGAACCTCGTCGTTGTCGTCGAGCTCTAGGTCCAGGTCGAGCTCCGAAACCTCGTCATTGGTTGATGTCGAGCTCCAGGTCCAGGCCGTCGGTTTCTAGCTCCAGGGAGAAACCTTGTCGTCGGTTGATGTGTTATTGTATCGGATGATCTGGACACGGTTGTGGACGGGATCAGAACAGTGACCGACGGTTGGACACAAGAACGGTGATGACCGAAGAAGTTTTGGGAGGACACAGTTGGACATAGAACAATATTGACACAGTTAAAAAAAATACTTTCAAAAAAAATTTACCAAACAATTTTTTTGATTTTTGTTTTTAAATTATTTTTCAGATAAAAGTAACCAAATGCAAAGCCAAAATTTGTATACTCAGAAAACAACTTTATAACTTACTTTTAGAAAAATTTTATAGAACAAAATTCCAGAAAGCCAATCCAAACGGACCCTTAGCTACTAGCTCGGAACCAAGTCAAGAACATGTCAACTGTTCCTACTTGCATGTCTCAAGTAGGAAAAGGACCACCCCCATTCAAACAAGGCAAAGAAAGCCTAATCAAGATATATAAACTAATATGTTATCCCTTGGTATCATTGTGTTGGAGTGGGTGGGGTTCCCAACCTATGTGGAGAATACCCCAAAATACGATGAGCGACATCCGTGTGTCGAAAAAGCTCGAAAAGTGCATCGACCGCAATGTATTGGAACATTTATGGTAAGCAAATATTATATTGGATTTCCATCTTTGACTTTAATTATATATTTATGATTGGATCTTTCATATATTAACTTTCCATATAATTGGATTTCCAATTTATAGTAAGCTAATTTATGATTTGATTTCCATTAAATATATGATTAAAAATAATTGGATTTCCATAAATATTTTTTGGCTTCCATATATAGATTTTCATATGAAAACTCTAATTCATGCAAGGGTTTATATAAAGGCTCATGCAATATACAACATCAAGAGAAAAAAATAAGAGAGAAAAAAATGTGGCAAGAGTGTTATTGCAACTTTGGAGAGGAGAAAAAAAAGGATTGGAGGCCGTTTCGGATAAGGAGATCAATTTGGGATATTTTTCATTATTTTCTTCTTCGTGGTTGTAATCTATTTTCTGTTCCAAAGAGTTGCGATGATCCGTGTTGGATTGGTGAGGATCTTGTAGATGGTGTATTCTCTTTATTCCATTAGTGAATGTTCTTCAGGTTGGACTCTGATCGTCCCGTAGTTTTTTTAATCTGAGTTTTCCACGTAAAAATCTTTTTGTCTGCGATTTATGTTTGGCATTTTTTGGTTTGTGCGTTTTGCTTGATTCTCTTTCAGGTACTCTCTGGTTTGGGGAACGGTTTCCGTATTTCATTCCCAATAGTGTGGTATCAGAGCCAGGTTTTGAAATTTTAGAAGGGTGTCAGAAGTTGACAGACAAACCAGAGAGGGGAGATGGACGCGAAGCCGGTGCGCATGATAAACCAAATCGGTTCCAATTACCACTATTGGCATAGCAAGTCTAACCATTGGTACCAGAACTTCGAGTGCTATTATTGTAGCAAGAAGGGCCACATCAAGCGGAACTGTTTCGCTTATAAGAGAGAGAGAGAGAAGAAGGGCGACAAGGGGAAGCAAAGTGAGAACAATACAGCGGCGACCTCAGCACATGGAGGTGATCTTATCATTGTAGGTGATGTGGTAGTTATGAACCTCGCCTACGATGACCACTCTTGGCTAGTGGACTCTGGTGCTTCAGCGCACGTATCTCACAACAAGGCACTATTTGCTACTTACACAACAGACGATTGTGGAGTGTTGAAGATGGGCAATGGAGATGTATCGAAGGCAGTTGCCATTGTAGATGTGCATTTGAGGACAAAGACGGATGCAATTCTTGTTCTGAAAGGTGTTCGTCATATCCCTGATATTCATTTCAACCTGGTATCGGTTGGAAGGTTGGATGACGAGGATTTTTTCAATCTCTTCGGGAACAGTCAGTGGAAGCTTTCCAAAGGTTCAATGGTGATTGTCAAAGGAAGCAAGAGGTCTGGACTCTACTATATGGAAGGGAGCGCACATGGGGCACATGAGGTGAATGTAGCTACTGATGCGTCTACCGAGTTGTGGCACAAGCGGATCAGTCACATCAGCCAGAAGGGGATGAGCTACTTGGTGAACAGGAAGGTGATTCCAGGACTCAAGTCTATATAGCTGGAGAGGTGCATGCACTGTTTGGCGGGGAAGCAAAATATGGTGTGTTTCCAAAGTCACCCAAGTTAAAGTAAGTTGGCGTTGCTCGAGTTGATTAACTTGAATGTCTGCGGTCCTATGAAGGTAAAATATATTGGTGGTGCTTCTTACTTTGTAACTTTTATTGATGATTATTCCAGTAAAGTTTGGGTCTATGCCTTAAAGACCAAGGATCAGGTGTTGTCCACTTTCAAGGAGTTTCAGGCCTCTGTTGAAAGGAAAACGAGCAAGAAGCTGCTATGTGTTCGGTCGGACAATGGCGATGAATATATCGGTCCCTTTGATGCATACTGTAGAGAGCATGAGATACGACACCAGAAGACTCTGCCAAAGACACCTCAGCTCAATGGTATAGCAGAGCGGATGAATATGACACAGATGGAGAGGGTACGGTGTTTGCTGTCAGAAACAAACTTATCGGGCAACTATTGGGATACGGCTCTTTACACAGCTGCTTATATTATTAATTTATCTCCCAGTGCTCCTTTGCAAGATGATGTGCCTGACAAAGTGTGGTACGATAAAGAGCCGTCATACAATCACTTGTGAGTGTTTGGTTGTAAGGCCTTCGTGCATGTACAGAAGGACGAGAGATCCAAACTTGAGCTGAAGATGAGATGATGCGTCTTTGTCGGATACAGTCGGGATGTGTTTGGCTATAGACTCTACGACCTAGTGGAAAGAAAGCTCTATAGAAGCAGGAACGTGGTATTCGTCGAGGATCAGACCATGACCAACACTCAGGATTCTGAGATGCCTTCTGAGGCTGAGGAATTGCTTAGTTAGAGTTATTTCGCTTCGAGCAGTTTCTAGAGGACATCGCAGAGGATCCAATTATGAGGGAGCCAGTACATAAAGTTGCTCCCAACCTTGATCATCAGCCTGCTGATGATTGTCAAGGTGATCTTCAGGAGGTTGAGCATGCCGAGGAGGCTGTTGGTATACAACCAGCACAAGTGGTTCCATTGAGGAGGAGCGATAGAGAGCGTCGAACATCTAGGAGATACTCACCGAGTGAGTATGTGCTACTGAATGACGGAGGAGAAGCCAAAATTTTCGTAGAGGCTATGGAAGACGAACACATGCAGGAGTGGATGGAGGCCATACAGGAGGAGATGAGTTCCTTGGAGGCCCACTTTACTTATGATCTGGTGCGGTTGCCAAAGGGCAAGAAGGCTTTGAAGAATTGATGGGAGTTCAGAGTGAAGCAGATAGATGATGCTACTCGCCCTAGATACAAAGCGAGGCTGGTAGTTAAAGGCTACGGTCAGCGAAAATACGTAGAATATGATGAGATTTTTTCGTCAGTCGTCAAGCAGTCGTCTATTCGGGTGGTGCTAGAATTGGCAGCTAGTTTCGACTTGAAGATCGAGCAAATGGACGTGAAGACGACATTCCTCCACTGTGATCTTGAGAAGGAGTTGTACATGGAGCAGCCAGAGGGATTCTGTGAGAAGAGAAAGTCACACTTGGTCTGCCAGTTGAGGAAGAGATTGTATGGTCTAAAGCAGGCTCCGAGGTATACTGGAAGTTCGAGTCATTTTTGGGGGAGCATGATTACGTACGGACGACGTCAGACCATTGTGTATTTGTGTGGTACATTGTCGATGATGAATTCATCATTTTACTGCTCTATGTTGATGATATGCTATTGGTGGGTCGGAATACCACTAGGATAGTGGAGTTGAAGAGCCAACTGGGCGCGGCCTTCTCTATGAAGGATTTGGGTGCAGTGAAGACTATTCTTGGGATGGAGATCAGCCGAGAGAGAGAGTCCAAGCTGCTACACTTGTCCCAAAAGAAGTACATTCACCGGGTACTTCAGTATTTTCGGATGGATGGATTGAAGAAAGTGAGTAACCCCCTTGCGGCTCACTTTAAATTCACTGAGGAGCAGTGTCCATCTACCGAGGATGAGAAGGAAGATATGGAGCGGATTCCATATCCCTCAGCTGTAGGGAGTCTTATGTATACTATGGTGTGTACGAGGCCAGACATCGCTCACGTAGTTGGCACAGTTAGCAGGTATACTTCTAATCCTGGAAGGGTACATTAGAGTGAGGTCAAGTGGATTCTACGATATCTACAAGCACTGTCGATTGGAGTCTTTCTTTTGGTGGTGACGAGCCGAAGCTGGTTGGGTATACCGACGCTGATATGGCTGGAGATGTAGACACGAGGCGATCGACTTTGGGCTATGTGATGATGTTTGCTGGTAGAGCAGTATCGTGCCAGTCGTAGTTTTAGAAGTGTATTGCCTTGTTGATGACAAAGACAGAGTACATTGCGGCGACAGAGGCTTGTAAGGAGTTGTTGTGGATGAAGAAGCTATTGTAAAAAATTGTGCTAAAGCAAGAGCAGTATCCTTTGCTTTGCGATAGTCAGAGTGCTATTCACCTTGTGAAGAACCAGACATTTCATAGCCGGTCCAAGCACATTGAGACCCGATATCATTGGATACGGGATGTTGTGGAAAAGAAGGAAGCGGCGCTTGAGAATGTTCATACAGATGACAACGGAGCAGACATGTTCATAAAGATTCTTCCAAGGAAAAAATTTAGTACTGCAGGCGGATCGTAGGTATTACGACCCCCTCCACATAGTTGTGAAGGAGGAGATTTGTTGGAGTGGGTGGGGTTCCCAACCTATGTGGAGAATACCCTGGAGTGCGACGAGTGACATCCGTGTGTCGAAAAAGCTCGAAAAGTGCATTGAGCGCCGTGTATTTGAACATTCATAGTAAGCAAATATTATATTGAATTTTTATCTTTGACTGTAGTTATATATTTATGATTGGATCTTTCATATATTAACTTTTCATATAATTGGATTTTCAATTTATGGTAAGCTAATTTATGATTTGATTTTCATTAAATATATGATTAAATGTAATTGGATTTTCATAAATAGTTTTTGGCTTCCATATATAGATTTTCATATGAAAATCCTAATTCATGGAAGGATTTATATAAAGGCTTATGCAATATACAACAACAAGAGAAAAAAATAAGAGAGAAAAAAAAGGTGACAAGAGTACTATTGCAATTTTGGAGAGGTGAAAAAAATAATTGGAGGCCGTTTCGGAGAAGGAGATCAAATTGAAATATTTCTCATTGCTTTTTTTTCTTCGTTGTTTTAATCTATTTTCTGTTCCAAAGAGTTGCGGTGATCCGTGTTGGATTGGTGAGGAGCTTGTAGATGGTGTATTCTCTTTATTTCATTAGTGAAGGTTCTTCAGGATTGGATTCCGATCGTCCTGTGATTTTTTCCATCTGAATTTTTCACGTAAAAAATATGTATGCGATTTGTGTTTGACATTTTTTGGTTTGTACATTTTGTTCGGTTCTCTCGTAGGTACTCTCTGATTTGAAACAGTTTCCGCGTTTCTTTCCCGAAACAATGGACTCATTGGTGTCTCTGGCCATTGCAGGTGGCTTGACGCTCAAGACCCAGTAGATACAAAGACTTGGGCAGAGTGCTAACAGGAACACGTCGAAGTAAGCTCATATTTTTCTACAATTGACCCAGCAAACATCAATCATGGTTAGCTACAGATCCTAGTGATACTAAAATTTAATTACATGAACAAGAACACTAATTAAGATCCATCAACAAAACCTCATTCTTCATTATATACGCAACTACTTATTCTAGCAAATGTAGAGGAAGAATGCCCTGCCAAGTAGCATGACAGGACTGAGGACTTTGTTATTTGGAACTCCCCATCCCATATTCTCTCTATAGTTACCAGAAAACACTCAAAACTACCTCCAATCTGCAGCAATCCTAACATGACAATACTGGAAACTTCTAATGAGAAACTAAATGAAATTACACCACAAAAATGTCTGCAAACTAGGCCAACTAAAAGCACTTTCTACTAAATCCATGCATCACTCCTTAAAATCATCCTTGTCATCAGCTGGAATAGTCATATTCCTCCAGAAAACTGCGAGAGCACTTCCACCGAGCTGTCAGAAGAGGGAAAAAGTGTCAAATTAATGTATGAAAAAGTCCAATAATGATCAATGATTTTCCATCACTTGATTAAGCAGATATTTTGTCTAGTGTAAGTCCATGTCATCGGTTTATAAAAAAATTACTAATCAAAATTAGATAAGACTTTTTCTTTTCTTTTTTTTCAATTTCTAAAACACGTCACGGAGATATAGTTTCAATTTTAAATATATATTCATGATTAATGAGGATCAATAACAAGCAAGCAACACTGAAAGCTGTATAGACAGATCTTTCTATAATAGTTTAAGAGTATAGACTACATGACAATATAACACAGCTTGTTAGTAAGTCATACCGCCATGCAAACAACACTGACAGCTGAAGGAACAGCTACAAGAGGATTAGTGAAATGCTTCTGTGCAAGGATAAACCCAAGTGCAGAGCTCTGTACAAAAGAAACACATTAGTATCCAAATACTAAAAGAATATAATATACTATTGCTTGCCTCATGAAGGAAAGAAGCATATTACTATATAATTGCTTCATCATGCAGGACAAGGAAGAAGAAAAGCAAATATGTGCATGTTGGTAGAAATAAGGGTGGAACTACGGTTGGGCTAGAGTGGGCTCCAGCCCACCCTAAAATTTTCAATTTTTTTTATATAGTATAAAACCTAATCCAATTGTTTAGCCCACCCCAAGCCCCCCACCAACACAGCACAGGTTAGAACAACACAAGTCAGAACACTCGGTGAAAGGCAGAAAAATTTAACCGTAGAAATTTCACAACATGTAGGTAGATAGAAATCTCATAATATGGAGCTGGGTAGAAACCTCACCACGCCGATTACATGAGTGGCCCTCTTATTTATAAAAGACAATAGTAACAATAAAATAGAAACAGAACAACCAAAATAACAACAATATAATCAAGGAATTTTATCCTTATCCATGATTATTGAGGTGTATGAGTTGGAGATTTGAATTGATAAGCCTGAACTTAAATTTGTAACTGGCTTGATCTTCTAACAAAGAACTACAATATGTTCTGATCCACGAATGGGTATATGGATCAGAACATCAAATTTATAACAGAAGGTATCCAGAACCCACATTAAAATGTCATAACCCAACTTAAACAGGGATATGGCGTGGCATGACCACAAGCCATTTACTTCTATGATAAACGTCAGTGCAAGTTAAGTCATGAAAAGAATTTTATAGCGTAGCAACAGTAAATGCCAAAGTTGATCATCGACAAACTAACTATTCATGGTCTCTTTGCAATATCTTGCCACTTTGGAATGTTTTATATCAAACCAATGCTATATTAAGTGATTCAATAATGCGCTTGGTCCAGGACTGCTTAGTGATTAATAGGAACACAGTCAATCCATACAATTTGCAACAACATGCATGTATTGCTTTATCTGTCACCTAGTTAATTGGATTAACAGATAAATTAGTCGGCCTATTAATCACTGCTAAGAATTTCCAAATCAAAATTGTTGAGAAGATGTATTAGAGTTACAGAATTCAAATGTTTAATGAGTATTCAACAAAAATCAATTTCTTCCAGCATTCTCTTAGGTATCTCTAAGGCCATTTATGCTTTTGAATTATGAAAATAAAATTTCCAATCATTTATTAAGAACTGTCTTCTGTTTAGCAATCTGACTTGACTAATCAGATGAATGGGCAACACGAACCAGACAAATGATCAGCTTGTCTTTGGTTGAAAGAAACATTCTGCGACAAGTGCAAGAAGGAAATTTTATTTCACTGAGGAACCGAAAGAGAAGATCAGATATTATGTTAGCCCCCACTATTACAGCATTCATAGAAGACATCCAAGAGAAATGAACTGGGCCACTACCTGGAAAGCACGGACACTCCAAAAATGTGGCCGTGTCGTGTTGGGGCACGTATCAGACACTCCAAAATACACTAGTACACACCAAGATAGGTGTCATATCCATGTCTGCCTGTCCTTACCATGTCCATGCGACACAGGCCACTACTTGTAGCTCATATGTATAAAGGATTACACAAACGACAAATACAAAAGGACCACACATATATCTGAGTTGATGTCCACAACTACAGTATCTAAGATTTCTTTAGGCGGATATGAATATAATATTACAGGAGAGAGGATTTGTTGGTTTTGATTGGGCTTAAATTCTTTATACCCGTTTTTGATCCTACCCTTGCTGTAACAAGGCTATTGGCAGCAAAATATAGACCGAAGATTGCTAAAAACATAGGGTAACAGAAAAATTCATGATTTAACCCTGAAACAAAAGCCTTTGGAAAATGGTGAACCGGATACTTTAGATTAGCATCATTGGCCATAACAGATCAGTGACCCCGGCAATTATTGTGACAGTTGAATAAAGAAAAAGTAGGTTTCTGCCAAACCAAAGGCGAGATAGTGTTTCCCCTTAAAAGTTAAAACTGTCTTTCATTTTTGGGTGAACAAGTGTCAATCAGATTGCAAAGTTTCACACAAGAGGCACATATTATAGATAATTTACTGACAGTGAACATAAATACCATAGTTTGCAGTATCGGAATCCGATACGGTTGATACAAATACGGTTTGGCATATCCCGATCCGATACTGACCGATACCCGATACTGATCGATACCGACATTGTCACGTCCCGATCCCGCAAAGGTCGATCGTCCTCGCTTGGATCCTTTGCGGAACCGATCATTCTCGCTTGGGACGTAATGTCGTGCGAGCCTGGAGTTGCGCTCACACAAGACAGGAACATGCAATGATAAAAATTCATTTGAAACACAAGTTAGAAAATACATTCACAGAGAGTTGAGCACAAAGTATAGGAAAAAACATATTTTTCATTGATTGAAATCCACATAGAGTTTACATTTGATACGCCTCTCGGCTACATTGATTGCATTACGAAAGAAAACTCAAAAGGCAAGGCGCTCCATTAGATAATCTTCGAGGTCCCGTGCATTACGTCCTTGTATAGGTTGAAATCCATGCCTCTAAAATGAACTGACTTCAACTGTACTTCAAAATAGAAAGCTTCCAACGCCTTCTCGTCTATCCACTAGCGTTGCACATCCCAAGTACCTGAAATGGTGTCCACAAACGTGGGTCAGTACTCAGTTGTACTTGTGAGCGGTGTTCACCATTAAATTCAAAAGTCTTTAAGAAAGAACTTGATTTAATTAACAAACGAAAAGAGAGTACAGAGAGGAGTCCTAAACAGACAATCTAAGTACAAATTGTGTTCTGGGGGGTGACGATGGAGGGTTAGGAGTGTAGCAACTCTCTTTACTCCGTGGACGATCCGATGCGGAAGCTCTTCTCTCTTAATCGAGTGTAAATTTGCAGATAGTCCACCTACCTTTTGTATGGGTGTGGTACCCTGCTATTTATAGTCATCTCGGGCGCGCATATGTTCAGCCGCATGGATTTTGGAGGGTGCCACGTGCCCCTTCGTAACAGGTGCAACTGTAACCGTGAGCAGGTCGAGATGCCACGTGGGCGCTTGTTGAAATTTTTTCTTGCTGAAGATCTGATTGATTCTCGTCCTTTGTAGGCGTGACTTGGACAGCTTGACACAGTCTGCACTTGGTTGGAGAGAATAACTCTTGTCGTAACAACAAGATCTGATCTTCATGGGGTCTGAAACACGTGGCCAGAGACGCATGGAGTCTGGGACGCATGGGGACAGAGACGCATGGAACGCATGGAGTCTGGAACGCATGGGACCAGAGATGCATGGGACCGCATGGATTTTGGGACGCATGGGGCCAGAGACGCATGGGGCCACATGGAGCATGCGACGCATGGGACTAGGGATGCATGGAGTCTGAGACGCATGATTCCCTTGTTGTGCTGTCTACTTGGCGTTGCACCTCCATCGAGAGTGAAATTATGTACTGACGTGAGACTTTTGTCGTTTAGTGTGTTCACGTCTTTTGAGGAAATTAGTAAATCCTTTTCGTCAGGATTCTGTGTCAAAGACGATCATGCTGACAGGATGCAACGTTAGGTCCTTATGCGGCCAAGCTGCTTTGGCTGATTGGGGACGCATGGATGTCATCTTTGTTTGGGTCGCATGGTGACTCTTCGGCCTGATTTGAGCCTCCTTTTGGGGGCGCATGGTTGTTGGCTTATTGGGTCGCAGGGAGACTCTGTAGTCTGATCTCTTCTGAGTTTTCGTTTTTGGGACGCAGGGTCTCATGGCTGCATATTTTTCATGCTTCTACAAGACCCCCTTCAAAGTTTTCAAACTGATAAGTTTGGAATACTTTGAATACGAAGCATTGAGGTAGAAGTACTTTTGGCCGCATGGCTGAAAGGTCGTATGGACGTTGGGTCCGCATGGTCGTGGGCCGCACAGATGAGTGTTTCCAGGCTGTCACATCTCCATTTAATGCAGGATTCGATCCTCGGAGAGATTTCTTACGATTATGAGCCATCTCACGACGCGGAGCCCGAGGCGACTGTTCACTTCTGGGTGACGGCGGATCGAGACTTCAAGCACCATTCTCATCCTAGGTTTCCACGTGAATCAAGGCAGTTTTGGGCTATAAAAGAGGGGAAGTCGGAAAAGAGGCTTTTTGCTAATTTTCTTCCTCCTTTGTTGTGATTTCTCTTGTGTTCCTCGTCGACGACTGCCATGGCTTCTCAAACTCCTTCCACTGCTGCCAAGGGCAAGGGTCTAGCTACTGAGGCTTCGGTCCCGAGGAAGAAGAGCACTAGCTGAGGGGAGATTCCCGCCTTCGGGGGCATCTCCTTGAAGATTCCTTCTGACGTGCAAAAGCCCGTCAAAGGTTAGGTTCCCTCCGGGGACGACGACAAATGAAAACCTGAGACATTGCTTATATAGTTCGTCGCATGGATGAAGAGACATGCGCAGCCTTCTCCCGGGTCTTGTCGCATGAGTGCACAGACCTCTGACATGACCTGTCGCATAGATGCACGGTTCTTCGATGCGCAGCCCGTGTATCTGTCACATGGGTGATAACCCTGCTTTGCGCAGATCTAGTCTGCGACTTGTGTTGGTGACACGCATGACTTTTTGTTGCGATACTTTGGCACACGTGCTAATTTGCGCTTCTTTTAGGTTCTTTGCAGTGAGCTTGCCCGCTACTCCTTCTGGTGAGTTGATTCTTAACCCTGAGCGGGTCCCGTTGAGCATGAACTTTACGAATTTGACTGCCTCCGTACAAGTCCAACTGGATAGGGGTTTCTCGTCCGAGAGGCAAGAGCTGATTGCCGGCCAGAGCGATTTTTACCTTCAAAGCCAGATGAATACAGGGAAAAGTGCTGCTGGGCAGGATCACTTTTCAAGAAACCCTTCTTTCTTTTCGGAGATGCGATGACTACCTCTGCTTCGGACTTGGGGAAGTCCAAAGAGAACTGGACTTTCACCCATTGCGGGGCCGCTTTCGAGCGCCATATGTCTCTGTCGGACTTACGCGTAGTAATGACCCGGAGGGAGATGAACTGGAACCTGACGCCAGAGCCACGGGGGGCCCTCCTTGGTATCATCCGGTACGGATCGAATATGAGCAAGGGGACTTTCTCTTGCCATAAGGAGTCGTCTTCATACTCTTCTCTCGGGTTGGCACCAGGGGTTGTCAGAAGCGACTTAGGGCCAAACCTTGACGCTTACGCTGCGGACATGTTCCTCCACCAAGTGGCCAAGAAAGGGAGTTATCCTTCTGGTCAACTAAGGACTCTTGGTTGGGCCCATTTCAGTCCCTCGTGGTGTCGGTTGACCCGATGGGTGCTGAGGTGCTATGAGCGGGAACTACGGGACGCCAATATCTTTCATCCGGTGCGAGGCACCTGTTATGGCCTGGAGATAAACCGTTGCCTCTTTATCATCTTGATGGAGATGTATAACTGCCATACGGGAACTTTCTTCACGCCTAGTGGTGAGATGAGGCTCGCTTTGCATGATATGCATTCGGTGTCGAAACTCCCCTAGGGCGATGTGCCTTACGAGGAATATGTTCTAAGTAACAGCAAACTAGGAGACCTCGAAAAGGAGGATCCGTAGCTCATAGAAGTGTACGCGGAGCTATTGTGCCATCATAGTATCTGCTAGAGAATGTATAAGGAGGAGAAGCCGTCCGAAGGGGACATCCCCCATATTACTGTATGGACGCACTATCTTTTTCCGGAGGAGCCTGAGTCGAACGAAGTTTATGTCCGTGAGCCCCAATCCCAAGAGGATGTCGCGGCATTGATCCAGAAGTATCGCGAGGCGTCTATCGCTCGCAATTCGTCTGCCGAGAGCGAGGAGTTGAGCTACTTCTTCATGGTTACCTACGAGATATCTGAGAAGGCACTTCTAGCGGGATATCTGATGATCTGGCTACGCAGCTGCGTGTTTGCGGGTGGTTCGGGCTCAATTGAGAGAATCAGTCGTAATCTCATTCTCCCGGCCGTACGGCTAGCTTTTGGCCATCCTCTTGCGCTGCTACCCGCGATGGTCTGTTGCATCCACCGCGGTCTCCGACATTTTTCTCTAAGGTGAAGCACCACAAAGGGGTTGGAGAGTTCAATAGGATAGAGTTACCTTATCACTACTTGATGGGTTGGCTTTTATTGCACCATCGGTCCTTAATGCGTCCTTGCACCCAGGAAGGAATGTTGGAGGGGGATGTTGTTATCCGCCGCTACCGGGGGATGAAGTGGAAGTGCGAGGATGTGCCCACTTGTAGGAGGGAGCTTGTTTATCTGAACGGTTGAACGTTTTTTTGCACCGTCCCCGAATTCACTGAGGGGGAAATGAGTGCTATTTACCAAGACAGTAAGGTTGCAGATCGTCCGCTATCGGCGAAACTTTACCGCTGGCTCCTCGTTATCCGTCCTTCCCATTTGGTGTATTAAAATCGGGATGCGTCTACTTGGAGCCCTATCTACCCAGTCGGTTTGCTCGTCAGTTAGGGTACTGCCAACTTCTGTTGGATACTCCTAGTGCTTACCTCGGGTATTACGGCAATCTTCTCGATGGTGCTCGTGCGTGGAGCTACTATGCCGCCGTCGGAACCCAAGCTAAGTTTGAATTGTCGGCGGCCGGCGTCGTGCCGCCCATGCTGTTTGCTGCAGGGAGTCTCTACTGCACAGTCAACGCTCCCCCTTCTGATTATGACCTCGGGACGAGCTGCCTGGCGGACACTGTTTTCACGCCTCCGTCTTCGAAAGGTCGACGAACGTCCAAAAAGGACAAGGGTGTGGCCCGACCTTTGCTTGTTGATTCAGACAGCCTTCCTGCTCCTAAGCGTAAGACGACTGTGGCTCGCCACCCGAGTCATTCCAAGCGAGCGCGAATCGAGAAGGCTCTGGAGGCGGGGCTTATAGAAGGATCCGATCCTTCTACAGAGGATATAAGAAAGGAGGTAGGACCCACTGCGCTGGTGGTTTTGAACCAGACCCCACTTTAGATGCGATAGCGGTATCCGTAAGAACCTCTTAATTTGATTCTTGCGACTCCTCTATATAAACATATTTCTTCTGGTCTGTTTGAAACTTTGTAGCCACAGGAGAGACGGGATCACCCTCAGCGGTCAACGGCTGCTAGGGTCTCTTACGCAGAACGAGACAAAGAGTCGATGTCTCCTGATCCCGAGGTCGCGACTGAGGAGCCTGCCCTTGGGAATTCAAGCGACCATATCCCCGGGGGGGGGGGGGGGGGCTGGTGGAACCGGCTACTCCCCACATCTCGATGAATGATCCAGACGTTGTTGAGGTGGCTCAACAAATTCTGTCATTTATTCCGGGTATGTTGTTCCGCCTTTTCTCGCGGGATGAGATTTTTCGTCTTGAGTTTCCTATTTTGTTGGTGCGGTCGGTCACAGGTGATTTTGGCCCTGCAGACTCAACTTCTCCCCTGAGGATGGTGAATGTGGCCTCTAAGGAAGATGCGGAAGAAGACAAAGATGGGGGGCTGGTTCGAAGGAAGTCCACTCTCCCTCCCCCTACTAGGGGTGGAGAACATCCGACAGAACCTTCTGTTGCGGTTAGTATAGGGGAAGCCTCTACCTCTGCGAATCTACCTGGTGTGGCGACCGCTTTATCCCCTCCGCGGGATAACGTTGGACGACCTGAAGTTGCGGCTTCCTGAGCTGTTGGGGACAACGGCCCTCCAGCGGGGTACGTTCTTGGCCTTGCCAGTGTGAAGGACAAGCTTGTCGGTTTGCCGGGCATCCAGACACTAATTTCGGCGGGACAGAGCTTGGCTGCTGCGAAAGCAGTTCGTCGTCCGACACCTGTGGTTCCACCATACAACTTTTCGAGTGTTGTCCCCTCTGTTTCACAGGCTACTTCAACTGTCAAATTGCCTGTAATTCCTTTGGCTTCGGCTCCCATGACGTCCTTTACGGAAGTTACGGTGATGGCTACTTCGAAAGTTATCCTTCAGGGCTTCTAAATATTGTTGAAGCAAGGGGTCCAAAATGTACTGGTTCGAGGGATGCCCTTTGTTTGGTCCAGGCACGGTGCCCTGGGGCAGATACAGATTTTGAAAATCCTCCCTGGCTCTGAGTAGATGGCTGACATGTTGTTTCAGAAATTAATTGAAGTGGAACAGCGCTTAGACAAGTTGCAACAGGTGCGACAGGCTGACGTCGCTGCGATCGTGACCACGGAGTATGAACGCCTCCTGGACTCCGTAAAACAAGTGAAGGCTGCCTATGGGAAAACCATAGTGGGTCTTGAGCAGGCTCCGAAAACTGGAACTCCAACGTATTGCGTTGGACGCAGATGAGGCGGCTAGTTTCGCCCGGGAAGATGGTTTCTCTCACACGATTGCTGAGATCCAGACGAAGATTGCACAACTCCAGGCTAACCTTAAGATCCTGGAGGGTGTCGTTCGCGAGGCCCGTCAATAGCGGAAGGTTATCCGTGCGCAATCTCTCACTGTAGCTCAGTCTTCTGCCGCCATTGAAGGGACTCTGAAGAGATTGGAGGAGAAGAACCAGTCTTACGCTCACCTTGATAGTCCTACTGCCATAGCTCAAGAAGACGAGCGCCAAGTCAGGAGTCGAATTGATGCCAGAGTGGCTAGTCTCTAAGAACGCTTAGAGGAGTTGTGCACCGATCAGTAGTATCACTGGTTGTTTCTTCCTTTTTATTTTGACTGAGGCATTAGTAAATCCTCAAGTGTCGTTTGCTTTTAGTTCCCCGTTTAGGGGAAACAATAATAAAAAAAAGAAACTTTTCGCCTTTTGTTGGAATTATCCGTATAAACTTTGGGTATTGCACTAGAGGTGATGAGGACGTAGTACAACACCGAGGTTGCCAAGGATATCCCACTGGGGGATCTTTGGGAGACTTATTACTTCTTGCGCATGAGAGTGCAAATAATAAGTTCGAAGCGGGCCTTGCTAGAGGTGATATGGACGTGACAAGTTTGGTGGGCTTAACACCGTTGGCGTACTTAAATTTAAGCACGGGTGATAAGTTAAGATGACGACTGATGATAGTCGTAGGGAGATGTTTGCTCAGAGGTCACATGGATATGGCAAACACTCGTATTAGGACGTAAGGATGATAGCTCAGGGGTGACGTTTATGTGAGCTGATCGGTAGTCATACCGAGAGGTTAGGTACGATCCCGGTATTTTTGTGGAAGGAGACGGAAGCGCGCTAGAGGTAGTATGGACGTGGCTGTTTGCTTCCATTGAGGAAATCCCACTGGGGGACTCTTGGTGGACTTATTATTTATTGTGCACGTTGAGTGCAAATAATAAATTCGAAAACAATCCCTATCAAAGATAATATGGACGTGATAGGTTTTGTGGACCCATTACTTTTTGTGCATGTTTATACAAGTAATAGATTTGGAACAAGCCCTGCCAGAAGTAATATAGACGTTGCAGTTTTTGTGGACTTAACACCGCTGGTTTACCTTGGTGAGTACGAGTGATAAGTGAGGATGACAATCTATATCATAGGTAATATGGATGTGATGATCGATAGCCAAGACCCGAAAAGTTTGCTCAGATGTAATATGGCAAACTCAGTCGGGAAGAAATGTTAGGACGACAGTTCAGAGGTAATATGGACGTGAACCGATGTCCGAGAAACTCGTTGAGGAGTGATTTGCTGAGTGTGGTCTACCCGAACATAAAGATAGACCTGAGGATTGCTCTGCTGGGGAGATTGATGGGACGATAGCTCAGAGGTAATATGAACATAACTGTTTGGATAAACAAAGCGTTTATACGAAACTTTTGCTTACTAACGAGAAAAGAGAAAAGTACAAGTAATCCTATACGAGGATATTAAGTACAATAAAATAATTCTGGGGAAGTATTGCTATGGAAGTCTGATCTGCGGTCGATCACTTTGTTCCTTGGACTACACGATGATGAAGAAGTGCTGTAGAAGAAGCTTCAAACTTTCTTTGAACTGAAGGCAAAAGCCAGTCAAAGAAAAGTTGCAAGTAGGATCGAATTCTTGTTGCCAAAGTTGTCAGCCAAAACTCGGTCCTTCTCCTGATCTTTCAAAGTTGTCAGCCAAAACAAAACACCTTCTGCCCCCTTTACCCTGTGACCAGGGGTCTCTATTTATAGAGATCAATCAAATAACTGCTTGGTTGGCGTAAAAGCCAAATAACTGTCTTGTTGGCGTAAAATGCCAAACTGTGAAGAAGATTGCCTCCTTTACGCTGCGGTTATGACAACTGCTACCTACGTTCAAATAATCCTCTGAATCTGCGTATGACACGTATCCCTTTATAAGGTAACGCGTATAACTGCTTCTCGAAGATCATGACATGCAAGCCACGTAGGTAACTGCCCCTGCGTAAAACTTGATGATCAATCAAATAACTGCCTGGTTGGCGTAAAAGCCAAATAACTGTCTTATTGGCGTAATAGCCAAATGATTGTCTTGTTGGCGTAAAAGGCCAAACTGTGAAGAAGATTGTCTCCTTTACGCTGCGGTTATCACAACTGCTACCCACGTTCAAATAATCTTCTCAATCTGCGTATGACACGTATCCCTTTATGAGGTAACGCGTATAAATGCTTCTCGAAGATCATGGCATGTAAGCCACGTAGGTAACTACCCCTGCGTAAAACTTGATGATTCATGAATAATAGATAACCAGCGTAAAATAGCCAATTATCATTCACGACTGAGGTCTTGAGCGTATTCTGGGCTAAATAGCCTTATCAACGTACCTTTGCAAATATAGTCGAGTTGGCGTATTTCGAGAAGATAGCATACGGCGTACTCCTATAGTTGAAAATAGCCTGGTTGGCGTAAAATGTAAGGATGGTGATGCGAGCGTATTAGTCCCAGTCTTAGCTTTCCCAGTCATGACAAATAGAACAAAAATCTCGTGCATTAAATGCAGAGATATGCCTAAATCTCTGTACAGGAAACAACTTTTGACGTGGCGTCTGATTTTGTCTTGTCTTGAGCGTAAAAACTCATTTCTGTCCATGTAGAATAGGCAGCGTAGAAGACTCCATTTTTCTTCTTTTGAATGCGTAAAAAAATGACTTGTATCAAAAATATGTCACAAAACGACAACCTGGGTCTCTGTGCAAAATCATCATCACAGTCGTTCTGTCGATCATCGTGCAGTACTTTTGTCAGATGTCAGGTTTACTGATCTGACAAATTCATCCGAGGAATACGAAGAGTTCCTCGTACAACTTTATGCTGCATTAAAACAACGTATTTTAAATTTTACGCAGGAAGGGTATAGCAACCTTTTACGCCAAACAGCCTTGAAGCTCTGTTTTACGCGTACAGCTTTGAAGCTCTATTTTACGCCAAACAGCCTTGAAGCTCTGTTTTACGCGGACAGCTTTGAAGATCTGTTTTACGCGCAGAGCATTGAAGCTCTGTTTTACGCGGACAACTTTGAAGCTCTGTTTTACGCAGACAGAGACTTCATGTATGTTGGAGATTTTGACTGTAAAATACGCGGACAATTCCCCAGCATATTTTATGCTTCTACAATAACTAGCGTCTTAAGAGATTGGATTGAGTGGTCATTGTGGGAGTGTGCTAGTGAACCTGAGGACTGCTCCACTGGGGAGATTGGTAGGACGATACCTCAGAGGTAATATGAACATGGCTAGCGTCTAAAGGGATTGGTTTTTGAGTGATCACTGTGGGAGTGTGCGAGTGGACCTGAGGACTGACAGCGCTTATAATGAACGTCGTCCAGTCTTTGAACTGACTATCGTACATCCAGAGGCTGACCGCCGGAAGCATATTTTTTCGGCACATCTCTATTATTGTGGCCTCGGGATTGCCGGGGGGCAACCTTAGCGCCATTTGTCGGAACCGCTCGATGTAATTTTGCGTCAGTTCCCTTTCTCCCTGGACGACATCTATCAGAGAAGACATCGTCATATCATTTTTCGCCTCATAGAATCTGTTGAGGAACAGACGCTTGAGGTCATCGGATGAGGAGATACAATTATCTTCGAGACTGCAGAACCAGTCGAAAGCTACCCCTATCGGGTATGGTTGTCGCACGAAGAGTCTGGTAATGCCCCGATGAAGAGTCTGGTAAGGATAGCATCGCTGCGGGATAGTGTCCCATTGTAATCTCGAAGTAACTCATAAACCGGCGAGGGGAGGACTTGCCGTCAAATGTGTTTATGTTGAAGGGCTTGTATTTGGACGGATACTGTACGTTCCTCCATTCTATCGGGTATGATTGTCGCACCCCGAGATCGCGGAGTGAGTCCCCATTGCCCAAGGAGTCTAGGCGAGCCCGGAGTTCCCGGACCTCCATTGCTTCCTCGGCCTCGTCTCCTGCGGAGGGTGCAGACAGGCCAGGCAGGTGAGGATTACTACCCGCATGTAGGACGTTTGTGTTTGAATCCCGTTAGTCACTGGGTCCAAGTTTGCTTGTCTAGGGGTTCTTGCTGGTTGAGAAGCCATATTTGTTTTGATTTCCAGCATTGTCTGAGTTAAGACTTGCATTGATGCACCCATCGTCTGCATGATGGCCTCGAGGGTCTCGAGGCACTGGCGGTCGTTGGGGCCTTCATGGTCGTCTCCGGCCACGTATACCGTCCTCACGTGAGAAAAGATGGACGGGGCAGTGGATGCCGCACTTTCCATCTCAGACCCCTGACGAGTAGTCATCAGAAAAAACTGGCAGCACCATCTCCTCCTCGGAAGGAATACTACCCCCAGCGTAGGAGGCTACATCAACCTGGCAAGGGGAGCTACCCCCAGGGATCTCGGAGTCCGTTCCTTGAGAATTGTTGTCTCCTCGGAACGCTGGGTTGTTGCGTAAGTCGAGGGGAATACTACCCTCAGCATGGGCCACCCCCAGGGGTTCTGAGGAAGAACTACCCCCAGTAACTGACAGTTTCTTCCTTGAGCGGGTACCCTGGAAAACGCCTTCCGCAGGTCCCATTGTTAACCCTCCTGGTAGTTGCCTTCGCAACGCACTGGCAGAGAGTGACGGACTGGAGGTACTCGACTTCTTTCCTCCCTTGGTAGCGGGAAGCTTCCGAGTCGAGTAGCATGAGGCGGAGGGCAGCTCCTCCTCCTCTGGTATTTGCACCTGATCTTCGGGTTGTTGTCGGATAGGTGCTTTCTTGTACAGTCGCTGAAAAACCGACTGCCTGTTTGTGGGTGTTGCCACTTTGTTGCAGCAGCAATTGATAATGATCTTGGCACAGTGATGTCCTGGAGAGGACATTTCACCGGCCACAGTTGTTTCCCTCGTCTTGCGCTTGTGATTGATCACATTACGCAAATCAAGCAAGGGTTGTTCCACCTTTGTACCCTTTTTGTGGGCCCGGAAGGACCGAGCGTACATGTGCGTGGGTGTTGTATTTGCTCCATCATCCGGGGTTCGTACAAGAACTTCCCTCAGATCGTCAACGGAAGACTTTTGAGACCGACGTTGTCCATTTGCCGCTACGGGCTGGACGCACGAGGCGGCCTTATACAGCTTTCCATCAGGGGCCCGTGTAATGGTTAACGGTGCCCGCTGACGGTCGGCTAACTGGACAATTGCTTGAGCCTGATGAGCTCGCACTGACCAAGGCTTTTTTGACTTAGCACCCACAGGCGCGTAATACAAAGAATCTAGGTTTGGGTTTTCGCCATTCTCACCGAGCCGCATGGGATCTGCGGCGGATCTGCGCCGCAGGAGATACGGCCAAAAACAGATGCTATGTTGCTGTTGGGGCCGCATGCGGCCGTCTGCTTGCGGCTGTGAGCTGCTGCCGCATGGCCAGTCTTATACGGCCTCCTTCTTGACAGCATAGAAGCTGCCTCATCCCCAGAACGTCTGGCATCGTAGTGTTTTCCTTTGCCAGAGTCTGGGTGCCGAGCAGTTTCTGCGTCAGACGGGATTTCCGCATGGATGTGGACGTCCTGGGTGTTCGCCTGACGACCATCAGCAGCAACAGAACGAGAAGTGGGAAGCGTGTGCGCCGAAGTTGGGCTAGGCGAAGCGGCCTTTGCTACCCACGTCCTGCGAGTCTTCTTGGGCTTGGCTAGCCTTGGCGAAGGACTAGCACTTCCTTCCGAGAGCATTTTCTCGAACGCTTGCTGGTCGAAGCGGACTACCAGCATCTTTTGCGTTGAGCCGAGCTTGGCCGCATCGGACCGCGTCACCTTCTCATCAGAGGAGAAATTCGTCCCCAGCAGAGTCGCAATCTTGCTCGCCATTAAATTCGAAGGTCTTTAAGCAAGAACTTGATTTAATTAACAAACGAAAGGAGAGTATAGAGAGGAGTCCTAAACAGACAAGTCTAAGTACAAATTTTGTGTTCTGGGGAGTGACGATGGAGGGTTAGGAGTGTAGTAACTCTCTTTACTCCGTGGACGATCCGATGCAGAAGCTCTTCTCTCTTGCTCGAGTGTAGATTCGAAAATAGCCCGCCTGCCTTTTGTATGGGTGTGGTACCCTGCTATTTATAGTCATCCCGGACGCGCATATGTTGGACCGCATGGATGCTGGAGGGTGCCATGTGCCCCTTCGTAACATGGTGCATCTGTAACCGTGAGCAGGTCGAGCTGCCACGTAGGCACTTGTTGGAATTTTTCGTTGCTGAAGATCTGGGTAATTCTCGTCCTTTGTGGGCGTGACTTGGTTAGCTTGACACATAGTCCGCACTTGGTTGGAGAGAATCACTCTTGTCGTAACAGCAAGATTTGGTCATCATGGAGTCTGAAACACATGTGGCCAGAGACGCATGGCACGCATGGAGTCTGGAACGCATGGGACCAGAGACGCATGGAGTCTAGGACGCATGGGACCAGAGTCGCATGGAACGCATGGAGTCTGGGATGCATGGGACCAGAGACGCATGGAACGCATAGAGTCTGGGACGCATGGGGCAAGAGACGATTGGGGCTGCATGAAGCCTAGGATGCATGGAGTCTGGGACGCATAATGCCCTTGTTGTGCTGTCCACGTGGCATTGCACCTCCATCGAGAGTGAAGTTCTATGCTGACGTGAGACTTTTGTTGTTTAGTGTTCACGTCTTTTGAGGAAATCAGTAAATTCTTTTCGTCAGGATTCTGTGTCAGAGACGATCCTGCTAATGGGACACCACGTTAGGTCCTTCTGCGGCTAAGCTGCTTTGGCTGATTGGGGACGCATGGATGTCATCTTTGTTTGGGTCGCAGGATGACTCTACGGCCTGATTTGAGCCTCCTTTTTGGAGCGCATGGTTGTTGGCTTGTTGGGCCGCAGGGAGACTGCGGCCTGATCTCTTCTGAGTTTTCGTTTTTGGGGCGCAGTGTCGCATGGCTACATATTTTCCATGCTTCTACAAGCGGGACGAAACCACTCGCCTGAATCAACACTTGCTTATTAAAGGAGAGCATGCATTAAAATGGTCTTGCTATTAAGAACTAGAGTGAATTCAGTTCATATCAGTTGCATGTTTTTGTGAGTAAATGACATAGAACCTATTTAGCCCATCGGCTGCTTACTCAACCGATGCACCCCTTCCTGCACTGAAACAGAAGTATACTTACCATCTGTACAAGACAATAAATTAGCATGTGTTCTATCTATATGCGGTAATTGGTGTGATCGACACCTTGGGGACTTATCGAACGGCATTGCGGTGCACCCTATAAGCCCGGGTTGCAAGTCCCGCTAAAGGTCCTGCAATGCATTGCGCCAAGCACGATCAAATATTTCTCCCGGGATCCATTCGGTTCCAGTGCCCCGGAAACCATTTCGAGGACATGCCAAACCTTATGCACAAGTTGTCCCAGACCATGCAGAATACGTAAATTGTTAAACTATCAAACAATGCATGAGATGAAATAGAAGAAGTAAAGCAGCTATGTACTTATGCAACAGTTCATATTTTCTCAAAGTCATGTTCCGATTTTGATGTCCCGTGGGTCCAAACTATCCGAGGCACCAGGCCGCAACCAGTGATTCCGGTGCCGCAACCCATCAAGAAGTTTCTTGGTTTCGAACCACAACTGCTCGCTTCGTTGCGAGGCTCGTGTTATAGATCATGTACATTTATATACTAGTTAGACTACAACTATCCATGTTCCTTTCATAGTGGCTGGCATGCATTGTGGCTAAGAATTTCCTAAGCGTTCAGTCGAGCATCATCGATTGAACGTTTGAAACATTAAGGATGTTGGCGTGAAGAAGTAGGAAAGAAGGGTCCGAACCACCCACCGAATGAAAATGTGCTGAAAGAAGGAGTCCCGCCTAGCGACGATCAAGCGTCAGTTACGCAGACATGCAATAGCACGAGCATCGAGTTAGAATCCTTTTTCGTATCCTTCCTCCCGAAAATTTCCAAGAATCAAAGCTCAAAACGAGAAAGCCAACAGCGAAAACAAAGCAAATCGAAAGCAACACAAAAACAAAATCTCAAAGCGAAATCAAGAAAACGAAGCAATAAAACACGAAAACTATTGGACTCGTTTCAATAGAAGCCTATTCATTTGTTGGAAAGGATCATCGCATTTCGTCCATGGCAAGAGGATGTCGAAATACTTCTAAACACTAAGCTACGACTCAGACGACTACCCACAAGCACATTATATAGTGCGCATCCCGGTCGGATCGGGATTTGAGACATTACATAATATAACACTAAGAAAAAGTTTCGTCCTGAAACATAAGAACAAGATCTCACCTACGACTGAATGAACAATGAAGGGTACTTCTCCTTCATCTCTGACTCCATCTCCCACGTTGATTCTTCGACCAAATGGTTCCGCCACAACACGCGAACTAAAGACATCGATCGATTCCGTAGCACTTTCTCCTTGCGATCCAAGATCTGCACAGGTTCCTTTGAGTAAGATGGGTCCGTGCGCAACTACTGATCGAAACTAACCATGTGACTCGGATCATGCACATACTTCCGAAGTGAGAGACATGGAAGACATCATGCACTTCAGCCAAGGCAGAGGGTAGCGCAATCTAATAGGCCACAACTGCTACTCGCTCAAGTATCTCAAATGGACCAACAAATCTGGGACTCAATTTGCCTTTAATACAGAAGTGCATCACTCCTCACATCGTGTCACCTTCAAGAAGACGTGATCCCCGACCATAAACTCCAAGGGTCTTCGATGAGCATCGACGTAGCTCTTCTGTCGTCTCTGCTCAGTGCAGAGTCTTTCCAGAATCAAGCGAACCTTTTCAACGGCCTGCTCCACCAGCTCTAGCCCAAGTACCTGTCGCTCGCCGACTTCGTCCTAGCAGATTGGAGATTGACACTTCCATCCATAGAGTGCTTAGTATGGTGCCATCTGGATGCTCGATTGATAACTGTTGTTGTAAGCGAACTCCGCTAACGGTAGATGCATATCCCAACTAGTCTTCAGATCAATCGTACACGGTCGCAACATATCTTGAAGTATCTGATTCGTCATCTCCGTCTGGTCGTCAGTCTGGGGGCGTTATGCGGTACTGAACTTCAGCTTGGTGCCCAATGCAGACTGTAGGTTAGTCCAGAAATGAGATAAGAAACGTCCGTCGCGGTCCGAGATGATTGAGGCAGGTACTCCGTGTAATCGAACAATCTCGTCAATGTAAATCTGCGCTAGCCGCTCGACGCTCCATATAACTTTGATTGAAAGGAAGTGGACATATTTGGTCAAACGATCAATAATAACCCAAATTGCATCATGCCTCTGTGGCATCTTCGGGAAGCCCACGATAAAATCCATGGCGATGTTCCATTTCCACTCGGGAATAGCGAGGTTCTGCAGCTCCCTGTCGGACCTCTGATGCTCAGCTTTCACCTATAGACAGGCCATACACTGTGACACAAAGGTCGCCACATCCTGCTTCATACCGTGCCACCAGAAGATCATGCGCAAGTCCTTGTACATCTTTGTGCTCCCTGGATGCAAGGAATACTTCACATAGTATGCCTCAGTCATGATTTTCTTTCGGAGTTCTGGATCGCTAGGAACGCACAATCTTCCTTTCACCTATAGGGTCCCATCCTCGTCTTCTGCAAAGTCAGACGTCTTTTCCGTTGAGATCAACTCTCGTATTTTTTTTTCAGGAATTGATCGTTCTTCTGAGCAGACTTGATTCGTTCACTCAGACTCGACTCAAGATGGAGTGGAGCTAGCTGCATCCCTTGATATCGAACTCGAAATTCGATGCCCATTTCCTCTAGCTCTCAAAGCAAACGACAGTTTATGGATAGCAAGCTCACGTGCTTTCGACTTAGAGCATCAGCAACGACGTTTCTCTTGTCCGGCGTATATGTGATCGTCAAGTCATAGTCCTTTATCAGTTCTAGCCAGCGCCGCTGCCGGAGGTTCAGTTCCCGTTTGGTGAATAGGTACTTGAGGCTCTTGTGGTCTGTATAGATTTTGCAAGCAACACCATATAGATAATGTTGCCACAACTTCAGCGCGAACACAATTGCCGCCAATTCCAAGTCATGTGTTGGGAAATTCTTCTCGTGTGGCTTCAATTGTCTTGAGGCGTAAGATATCACCTTGTCCCTCTGCATGAGCACACCCCCTAAGCCGAGTCCCGAAGTATCGCTGTATATATGAAACTATTCTACTCCATCTGGAAGTGCAAGTATTGGAGCTGAAATGAACCGTTGCTTTAGCTCCTGGAAGCTAGCTTCGCAGTCGTCGCTCCACTTGAATAAAATCCCTTTCTGAGTAAGGCAGGTCAAAGGCGAGGCCAAATTAGAAAAATCTTTCACGAACCTACGATAGTAACCCGCAAGGCCAGAAAGCTTCGAACTTCACTAGCTTACGTAGGCTGCCTCCAGTCCACCATCGCTTCAATCTTCTTTGGGTCCACTGCTGTAATGCCCCGCTCCGCGTCGGCATTATCTGTCAAGGTGAGTGGGCAGAACTTCGTTCTCTGATTCTTGCACGCCTTAATAATAACCTGAGTATTTTGAATGCTTGTTTGCATAAAAGAGAATGATAGAACCTGCCTTGCATGCTAATAAACGAACTCACCTAGCTTGTCTTTGAAACGAATATGTCTGCTTAACTAAGAGACCCTGAAACGCCTGTCTAAGACTAAGTGTTTGCATGAACATGTTCACTATCGCCTATGCTCCGAGAGAACCATATCGTGTGCCTGAATGTGTTCAAAGATAAGGCGGCTTGCACCGCAACAAGAATATAGTCTGATGGTTTGTCTCGTCTGTATCCTAAAGTTTATTTGATAGTGTTTTCATGCATTCGCATCGGTTGGACAATGGCTATTGGTGGAGAGCTGAACTGCATGTGTCACGGCTGCTACAAAGATAGTGGAAAGCAACCATGAGTCACATCTGCCAATAGCATGAGATAAATGAGTCATTGGTATGCTGGACCAACAGCTGCCGATCCTGAGATACTCGGGGGACCGCACTGCATATAAGCTACTTCATTGTGTTGGCTTGGATAGATGGACCGTCCCTAAGATATGCATTTGTGTCTAGCTGTCCATTTGTCCCTAGAGTCCTTGAGTATAACTCACGAGACACGCTGTGCACACCCTGAAAAAGAACAAACGGCTTGTCTTGCTTTTATCGCATATGAAACTCTGTTTTCTAAAGATGTTTCCAAAACAATGTAATATGACTCTGTTCTATGCTGCATGTAACGAACCTAGGTAAAACTAGAAAGATCACTAGTAATGTAATATTTTATAACATGATTACTTAGTGTTGGTTTTAGTGAATGCTTGCTTCTGTTCAGTTGTTTTATCTTTACCAGTACTTATAAAAGTGCTGACCCACCAACAATTTACTTGCTTGCAGGTACTGGATCGTCCGAGAGAGGCGATAGGCGTGCCTCAATCCCCAAGATCCGAAAATACTGGTTTCGATTGCCTTGAGTTGCTATCGTATAAATGGCATAATGTATGGAACAATACCTTTGCTAAGAGAAACCCAGTCCCTCAATTTGCCCCGAATACTCAGTTGGCTAAATGCATTGCATTGCAAAATTGTCCCTCCGCTGCTTACTCGATTGATGCATGATAGCCAAACAAACTCTAACGATGTTGCCTTGTGCGGGCGCAACCCCAGGCTCGTACGACATCACGTCCCGGTATCAAACGGGCCATACGGTACCCCGTCGGGAGGCGCCGAGGCGCGGTGATTCGCGTCCGGTCCTCCGGTCCCGGTGGGGGAAGCGGTGGTCCGGGTGGCCCTCGGGGCCGGGGCGTGACAACTGCGACGCCTTCTGCCGAGACAACATGTCCGAGGAACGATATTCTGCTCATCCAGAACTCGCACTTGCTTAGTTTTGCGAACAACCGATGCTCCCGCAACATCTACAACACGATCCTCCAGTGTTCCTTGTGCTCCGCCTTATCCTTGGAATTGATTAATATGTCGTCAATAAACATAACCACAAACTTGTCCACGAACGTCCGAAAGACGCAGTTCATCAGATCCATGAAAGCTGCTGGGGGGTTTGTCAAGCCGAACGACATTACAAGAAATTCATAATGCCCGTATCGGGTTCGGAATGCTGACTTGGGGACGTCATCGGATTTGATCTTCAACTGATGATAGCGGACCTGAGATCGATTTTAGAGAATATCGCCGCTCCCTGCAATTGATAAAACATGTCTATCCTCGGTAACGGGTACTTGTTTCGTACGGTAGCCTTATTCTTTTTTCGGTAGTCTATGCAGAGTCACATGAATCCGTCCTTCTTCACGAACAACACCGAAGCTCCCCACGGAGAAACTCTTGGGCGAATGTGTCATCGGTCCAACAAATATTGTAACTACACTTTCAGTTCCTTCAGCTCTGCTGGGGCCATTCGGTAGGGTGCCTTTGATATAGGTCGCGTATCCGAAAAGGTGTCAATGGCGAATTGGATCTCTCGATCAGAAGGCATTCCAGGCAGCTCGTCCGGGAACACGTCAGAGAAATATGCTATGACATCAGCTTGAGCTATATCTGCACCTTCCTGCTGGGTGTCTCGAACAAAGGCTAAGTACCCTTCACAACCCTAATACAACATGCGCCTTGACGTAACTACTGATATCACCATCGCCGTCTTCGGTGCAGCGCTGCACGAATAGTAGAACTCTGCCTTGCCGGGTAGACGAAATATGACTCGTTTCTCCGCACACTCGATCGTCGCATGGCAAGCACACAACCAATCCATCCCTGGATAGACAAAATACGACTCGCTTCTCCGCGCACTCGATCGTCGCATGGAAAGCACACAACAAATCCATCCCGAGAATAATATAATATTCCTTAATATCTAGAACAATAACATCTAAGGAGAGATTCCTCCCTTCGATACAAATGTAGCCGTCCCTACAGATCGCATTGGCAAGCATGTTGACTCCCGAAGGGGTACTCACACACAGGTTTATATTTAATGGTATAGAAGCTAATTTATTCTCAATAATGAAATCAGCAGATATGAAACTATGCGTAGCACCTGAATCGAATAACACTCTAGCGAGCAAACCTCTGAAAAGTAAGGTACCTGTCACAACCGTGTCGGAGGAGGATGCCTCATCCCGAGTTAATGCATAGACTCGGCCTTGAGCACCCTGGCGTTGTGGGTTCACTGGTACAGCATTGGCGCCGTATGTTGGAGGTCCCCTGATCTGATTCGGCTGGTTTGTGGTGTTCGCCCTTCCATCTCGGCAGTCAAATGAGGCGACCACATTTGAAGCATCCTACGACTCGGCACTCGGCTACCCGATGCCCGCTTTGTCGCACATGTGGCACTGCATTCCCGGATGGGGACCACGGTGTTCATATGTGTGCTGGCGCTTTGGCGCTGCAGACCCCTCCGCGTCGTGAGGATGCTTGTTGAAAGTATTGCGGATAGTCTGTCCTGCCTTCTGAGGATTACGTCCAAAGATCCGTTCGCTATTCAGAGCGGCTTCATAACATTTTCGGTAGGTTTGGCTTTTCTGATTCATGGCATCCCTACGGAAGTCGTCATTTAGGCCTTTCTCGAAGCGATAGCACCACGCCTTCTGGTCCGGTAAGAAATTTTCGACAAATTTAGCAAGTCGAGCGAATGTCGAGTCGTAGTCGTCAACCGACATGTTTCCTTACACAAGGTTGCTAAACGCGTCCTCTTTTTACTGTCGCATTGTCCCAGAAATGTACTGTTCAATGAAGGTCGTCTTGAACATCTCCAAGTGATCTTACATTGCGGATTGGCATCGTATATCCTCTGTTTGGCGGCTTCCCACCAATCATGCGCCCTTAGTTCCAATTGCACAGAGGCGCACGTCATCCGCTTAGACCCTTTTATGCCGACAAGGTTGAAGAGTCCTTCGAGTTTCGTGATCTACCCTATCACCACGTCCGGTTCGGCTCTCCCGTTGAACGTATGCGGGTGCATCTTAGTGAACTCTTCCGTCCTGCAGAAGTCTTAGCGAAAGGCTACACCTCCTCTGAGTCGTCATCCACTGCCACAGCTTGCGGCGTAGGTGCCGCCGTAGCCGCACCGTTGTTGGGTACCAAGCTTGTGATCAACTGCGTCAGTGTCTAATTGCTTTTGTTGTGCCGTAAATTGAACTTGGATCTACGCATGTTGAGCTGCAGATTGCTGCTGCTGTACTTCCATTAACTGCATGATCCTCTTCATCATGCCATTCGAACTTGCCCCTCCGGACTCCCCTAGAACTTACAAGGTCTTCTTTTCGGGCAGGCAGAGCGTTGCTTGCTGTGGCAGCGTTCTTCTTTGCTATTGCTACAAAAGGAGTAGCTTGTCAACACTCCAAAAACGAAATTTTTATTTATGGGCTCATTGCATGGGGCAATTATCTCATGCAGTGGACACCGAATGTATTCAATCGAGAGGCGCATCAAACTTCTAGAAATATCTTTTTTTAAAACCCAAGGAAGTGAGGCCGTACTCTGATACCAACTTGTCACGTCCCGATCCCGCAATGGTCGATCGTCCCCGCTTGGATCCTTTGCGGAACCGATCGTCCTCGCTTGAGACGTAATGCCGTGCAAGCCTGGAGTTGCGCTAGCACAAGGCAGGAACGTGCAATGATAAAAATCTATTTGAAACACAAGTTAGAAACACATTTACAGAGAGTTGAACATAGAGTATAGGAAGAAACATACTTTTCATTTATTGAAATCAGAGTAATTTACATAGAATTTACATTTGATATACCTCTCAGCTACATTGAATGCATTACGAAAGAAAACTCAAAAGGCAGGGCACTCTATCAGATAATCTTTGAGGTCTCGTTCTTTACACCCTTGTATAGGTTGAAATACATGCCTCCAAAATGAACTAACTTCAACTATACTTCAAAATAGAAAGCTTCCAACACTTTTTCGTCTATCCACTAGCAGTGCGCACCCTAAGTACCTGAAATGGTGCCCACAAACGTGGGTCAGTACTCAGTTGTACTGGTGAGCGGGACAAAACCACTTGCCTAAATCAACACTTGCTTATTAAATGAGAGCATGCATTAAAATAGTCTTGCTATTAAGAACTAGAGTGAATTCAGTTCATATCAGTTGCACGTTTTTGTGAGTAAATGACATATAATCCATTTAGCCCATCGGTTGCTTACTCAACCGATGAGCCCCTTCCCTGTACTGAAACACAAGTATACTTACCATCTGCACAAGACAATAAATTAATGTGTTCTATCTATATGCGGTCATTGGTGTGATCGACACCTTGGGAACTTATCGAAGGGCATTGCGGCGCACCCTATCAGCCCGGGTTGCAAGCCCCGCTAAAGGTCCTGCAATGCATCACACCAGGCACGATCAAATATTTCTTTCGGGATCGATTCGGTTCCAGTGGCCCGAAAACCGTTTTGAGCAAATGCCAAACCTTGTGCACAAGTTGTCCCAGACCATGCAGAATACGTGAACAGTTAAACTATCAAACAATGCATGAGATGAAACAGAAGTAAAGCAGCTATGTACTTATGCAACAGTTCATATTTTCTCAAAGCTGCGTTCCGATTTTGGTGTCCCGTGGGTCCAAACTCTCCGAGGCACCCGGCCGCAACCAATGATTCCGATGCCGCACCCTATCAAGCAGTTTCTTGGTTTTGAACCACAACTTCTCGCTTCGTTGCGAAGCTCGTGTTATAGATCGTGTACATTTATATACAAGTTAGATTACAACTATCCATGTTCCTTTCTTAGTGGCTGGCATGCATTGTGGCTAAGAATTTTCTAAGCGTTCAGTCGGGCATCATCGATTGAACGTTTGAAACATTAAGGATGTTGGCGTGAAGAAGTAGGAAGGAAGGGTCCGAACCACCCACCGAATAAAAATGTACTGAAAGGAGTCATGCCTAGCGACGATCAAGCGTCAATTACGCAGACCTGCAATAGCACGAGCATTGAGTTAGAATCTTTTTTCCTATCCTTCCTCTCGAAAATCTCCAAGAATCAAAACATCAAGCGAGAAAGCCAACAATGAAAACCAAGCAAATCGAAAGCAACACCAAAACGAAATCCCAAAGCAAAATCAAGAAAACCAAGCAACAAAACACGAAAACTATTGGACTCGTTTCAATACAAGCCTATCCATTTGTTGGAAATGATCATCACATTTCGTCCGTGGTAAGAGGATGCCGAAAGACTGCTAAACACTAAGCTACGACTCAGACGACTACCCATAAGTCCATTATATAGTGCGCATCCCGGTCGGATCGAGATTTGAGGCACTACAGACATTGTGGGTTCCAGTCAATTCGGCAAATAAAATTGAACAAAAATGACCAATCAACATGGATACAAAAGTATAGTAAGGTTGTAAAAGCATGTAAAAGAAGAAAACTTATATATTGCATGTAAACAATTGGCAAGGGTGACTACTATTTCATTAAATTTCAAAACTACTAAGAAACAACATTATAAATACGTAAAATTATGCATAAATGTATAAAATATAGTTTCTAAAATATTAACAATTGATTAATAATTATTTTATTTTCGATACCAAAAAATCCAATATTCCGATCTGAAACCGCCAATACGCCGATACGGCCGATTCCGATACTCATCGGAATGGTCTGATACCGATACTACGAACCTTGATAAATACTTGTTCGAACCTCAATTTGAAGAATACCTTCCATCAATATTCTTTGTTCTTAATATTAGAAATATCATATATCTTCTTTTCATACAACAACAACAAAAGAGCCGTAACTTTTGTTCAGAAAGAAATTAAAAAAAGTCTGTAATGATTTAGCAACTAACGTAGACAGACTAGCGAGTTTTCACAAAAAGGCTTAAAATGGGTCAATTTATGGAGCAGAGAAAGCCCACAAAAGAATTGACAGTTTAAAAGACAGGCATCAACCTTATCTCAATCCTCTTAGCTAAGTTCCCAGAAAAGGTAGCTGTGAGCAAGAAGGGCCTTGCCCAAACCAAAGAAGACTAGTTAGCTAGTAGTACCATTGAAGTTATTCAGTTGAAGCCCATGCAATAAACGAGCAGCCTCTGATTTCCCTATACTAAAAGAGTCCACATTCATAGGTAAAATGGTACCTTTGCTTAGGAAATTGCATTCACTCGCACCGCTACAACAAACTGAGCCAAA
The DNA here is from genome assembly GCA_036927795.1 of Iris macrosiphon. Lineage (NCBI taxonomy): Eukaryota > Viridiplantae > Streptophyta > Magnoliopsida > Asparagales > Iridaceae > Iris > Iris macrosiphon. Next base: position 312,937,386 of record JAYESA010000004.1, on the reverse strand, counting down.
GGGAGAAAAGGATGGAATTCCAATATTATTCCTAAGCAATATGGAATGTAAAATACTACTAATAATTGTATGTATGGGTGTAACAATATGGAGAAATCCCAAGGAAGAAGGTATCTTGAGCCATCTAAATTAAAAACCAGCATGGTTCATCTTGATCTACAAACTTCCATATAGTTTCCTCTCAGTGGAAAATGGATCATTAAAGCACTTGTCAATAGGAATAAAGAAAACCTCTATTTTTCCTTGGCTGTAAATAATATTTTTCTATATATGCATGGTGAAAATTTACTATGGAAACATATGTTAGATTTATACACTAAATACAGATAATATTCCATCTCACTTCTCAATTAGAATAACTCGACTAACGAAAGTACCTGCATCCCGCATTCTATGGAAATTGTACGAGAAGTGGATTCACCAAATGATGAAAGCCTTGACAACCAATAACCAAGAGCAAATGCAGCAGCATGCAGGAGAGCAACAGGAAGTATAAGCTGTGTCGCTTGGGTCTTCAGGACTTCTGCAACTTGTCCAATCTTTTCAAAAAAAGAAGAAGGAAGAAGATGAAGGTCAGTTGTCTACAATACCTTATAAGTTATAACACAACTCTAGATAACCTCAGATTTGAAAGATGCAATTCAATTTTAGTTGTTTCCATATTTATGGAATTGAACAAGCAAATTAACCAAAGTTGATATTACATTTGAACAATGATCCGGTGTCAAAATCACAAGCTTAATTTACTAACCTAGGCCCAAACCTAGGCCCAGCGGGCCAGCAGTGCTATTTGATTTTCAATATTCTACAAATGAGTCACATATTATGAGTATCATTGTATGTGTAATGGATTAAAGTTATGCACACTTACAGGGCTTGCACAAAGGAGTGTAGTAAGGATAACTCCAATCAATGGCATGAGCGTCATTATTTTCTTGGTAAACTTAGGGAAATACTCATGTAATAGCACTGCAACCACAAATATAGGTTATTAGCTCTGACCAGATTCAATATTTAAAATAATAGAGTGGGTGGCAACATAATAGCTTTTGATAATGCCATTTAGTTACCTCCAATAATGGTGGGCAACAAGACCACCTGAAAAGTGCTAATGGCTAAACCCTGAAGGAAAAATGATTATACCATCAATTAATAACAACATCATCCAGAATTACTAGCAAACCACAACATTCTTACCGCGGCATCAACAGGAACTAGTTGACCAGCAAGGAGCTTTGTAAGGAGCGGTGTCATAATAATAGCACCAATTGTTGAACAACTAAAAAGGTCAAAATATTCACTGGTTATTGAAGACATAAAGTAATTACCAAGATGAACATCTATTTCTCATCTCTTTTCTTGCCCAACACAAGCCAACAAACACAAAATCATAATCTTATTTTGTGATGAAAAGTTCTAAACAATTGTCACCATACTAACCAATGGTATATTGATCAAAGAGAATTATCGGGACAAGTCAAAGAAAATTAAAGTAATAGATAATATGCAAAACTCAGAAAAAATCACCAGCAAACAAGTAGAATGTACTATCAGGTGAAAGATCATTTCATCAAGCATATAGATTCAATAGCAAATATATGTCATTATAAAAACAAATGAATAATAATAAAGTACATAACTGAAATTTATTCTTTTTGAACTATAATCAATTATGATAAAGAAAATGCAATTTCGTGTACCAGTTACACAAAAAATATACGAAGGTAATATCCAACATGTAGGCGCTCTAGTTTGTTCAACCTAAAAAGCATATATGATAGAAATCGATATCTCAATGGATCCTTGTTTTGGCCAAATTCAACAGGCTACGGTGAGAAGTTTCATGAATTCACTGACAATTAAATGAACATGATATGGAAAAGAAAGATTACGTTGTCGTTAGAACTGAAAGTGCCACATTTCCTTTGGATATGTAAGTAGCAACATTAGATGCTTGGCCTCCAGGGCAGCATGAGACCAAAATAAGACCTGTTGCTAGAGGAGCCGACAGTTTTAAAGCCTGCAAGCAGTTGATATCAGATCAGTATTATAAGTTAGTAATCGCCTGTTTACCAGCATTAGTAATATTAGTAAATTTTATTAGTATAAGTAGTTTTTTCTTGTGTTTATTATTAATAATATTATTAAATATTATTGTTGTTGTTATCATTATTGTTATTACAATACTTGCAATGTTCTCAAATTAATTTGTAAGAAGATACAAAATGAGATAATATTGGAAGAACTTGCTGATGATGACTAAAAGTTGCAAGCAAACAACAATGTAAAAGGAACCATCGCCAAATAGGTGATCCGTGATCATTTGTTGGACACAGTAAGCACGTAGAATCATACCATTGCGATAAGGAACCCTAAACCGGGTTTGATTAAATATTGGGCGAGAAATCCCACACCTACCTGTTGAAACGAAGAAAAAATTTTAACGAACATGTATCCCTCATTTACCAACTGAAAAGATTATGAGGTATAACTTCTTACCGTCCATGGATTTCTCATACATCTCCTGAAATCTTCAAATGTTAAAGTCAGACCCATAGATAGCATGAGGAAACCCAGGCCAACAGTGAAAAGGTCCGTTTTCAACCACGTAACCTGGATATGTAACCAAGAAGTCAAAGTAATTATACAACAAGTACGAAATGGGAACTAAACAACGGTTAACACAATAATTAGGAAAAGGAAACTCATTTCATCAACTTTAAAGAAATATGGCAGCATCCTTATGGCCTTACTGCAGTTGGCTTGTATATGCCGATTATTGTGCCTAAAATGACCTGTCAAACAAATATGATAGTTATTATTAGGCGGAAGAATAAAAAGTAAGACTTACAATAATGAGTATAACATACCCAAATAGGGAAAAGAGTAGTGAGAATTTCAACAATGCTCTCATATTGCCTCATCTTACTAGGAGAGGCACTTGGAGCATCACCAGATATATTTGCCTCGGCTTTACAAGATACTTGTCTAGACCTGAGAATACAATATCCAAAAGAAAAATCAAAGTCGTATTAGCCGATTCAAATCCTATTTCTATCTGTAATAGAGACAATTATATATGTGTAAGAAGTTGCAACAAAATTATGATGTAAAATGAAGCATTAACCTGTAAGTCTGTAACTTCCTTCATCTGCGAAAAAGAGTTTGTGAAGACTAATATTTAGCAAACATCATCATCCTAATTCAAGTTATTTTTCTGGAGGGTGTAGCAATATTTGATTAACTACTTGATAAATAGATTATGGAACAAAGAAGGAAGGTCAAGCAAGGGAGAATGGAATCAGATGTAAACCAAGGTCGGAGGAGCCTTGGGTAGTAATTGAGTGTTGGAGTGGGTGGGATTCCCAACCTATGTGAAAAATACCCCGGAATAGGATTGAGTATTTCTACATATAATAGGAATATCTCAATGGATTTGGATTGGATATTCCTACATATAATATGAATATGTCAATGGATTTAGATTTGGATTGGATATTCCTATCTATAATAGGAATGCTAGTTGTGGGTTTGAGGCTATATATAGGTGTCTCCTGGCCCTAAAATATCCTCTCTCTCTCTCTAAAAAAAATATATAGCAACAAGAAGAGAAAATGAGGCAAGAGTGTCATTGCAATATTGGAGAGGAGAAAGAATGATTGGAGACCGTTTCGAAGAAGGAGATCAGTTTCGGGTATTTCTCGTTGTCTTTCTTCTTCGTGGTTATAATCTATTTTATGTTCCAAAAGAGTTGTGGTGATCCGTTTGGATCGGTGAGAAGTTTGTAAGGAGTCGGTGTATTTCTTATTCCATTAGTGGAGGCTTTTCAGGGTTGGACTCCGATCGTCCCGTGATTTTTTCCGCAAGGGTTTTCCACGTCAAAAATTTATGTGTCTGCGATTTGTGTTTAGCGTTTTTGGTTTGTGCGTTTTGCTCGGTTCTCTCGCAGGTACTCTCTGGTTTGGGGAACAGTTTCCGCACTTTCGTTCCCAACAAAGTGGTATCAGAGCCAGGTTCTGGAATTTCAGAAAGGTGTCAAGGGTTGACAGGCAAACCAGGGAGGAGACATGGACGTGAAGCCGGTGCGCATGGTAAACCTGAACGGTACCAACTATCATTACTGGAGGAGCAAGATGAAGGATCTGTTATTTGTAAAGAAGCTGCATCTGCCGGTATTTGCTTCCGAGAGGCCCAGTGACAAATCCGAAGAGGATTGAAATTTGGAGCATATACAGGTGTATGGGTACATCAGGCAGTTCGTTGATGAGAACGTGTACAACCACGTTGCCAGTATTGAGCACACGAGAACACTGTGAGATAAGCTGGAATCTTTGTATGCGAAGAAGACCGGAGTAAATAAATTGTTCCTGATACGGATGACAATGGGTCTGCGGTACAAAGATGGGACGTCTATTACGGATCACTTGAGTGAGTTTCAGGGCGTGGTTGACCAGCTATCCTCGATGGGAGTCAAGTTCGACGACAAGATTCAGGGACTATGGCTGCTGTGTACATTGTCAGAATCGCGGAAGATCGTACGAGTGTCTATGACCGCTTCTGCTCCGGAAGGCGTGGTCATTCTGGAGTTTGCCAAGAACGAAGTACTTAATGAAGAGATGCGGAGACGTTATCAGGGCACTTCATCCACATCCCACTCAGAGGCGCTTGTTTCGGAGAGCCGCGGAAGGGGTAAAAGCAGGGGTCCAGGCGGTGGCAGAGACAAAAGCAGGGGAAGGTCCAAGGGTCGGTACGAGGACTCGGAGTGTTACCATTATGGCAAGAAGGGCCACATCAAGCAGAACTGTTTCATTTGGAAGAGAGAGAAGAAAGGCGACAAGGGAAAGAAAAGTGAGAACTTTACAGCGGCGGCCTCGACACATGGAGGCGATATGATCATTGTAGGTGATGAGGTAGTTATGAATCTCGCTTGCGATGACAACTCTTGGCTGGTGGACTCAGGTGCTTCAGCGCACGTATCTCACAGCAGGGCACTATTTGCTACATACACAACATGCGACAGTGGAGTGTTGAAGACGGACAATGGAAATGTGTCGAAGGCGGTTGCCATTGGAGGTGTGCATTTGAGGACAAAGACAGGTGCAGTTCTTGTTCTCAAATATGTCCGTCATGTCCCTGATATCCGTTTCAACCTGGTGTCGGTTGGAAGGTTAGATGACGAGGGTTTCTTCAGTCTCTTCGGGAACAATCAGTGGAAGCTTTCCAGAGGTTCGATGGTGATTGCCAGAGGAAGTAAGAGGTCCGGACTCTACTATATGGAAAGGAGCGCACAGGGGACACAGGAGGTTAATGTAGCTACTGACGCGTCTACTGAGTTGTAGCACAGACGACTCAGCCATATCAGCGAGAAGGGGATGAGCTACTTGGTGAACAGGAAGGTGATTCCAGGGCTAAAGTCTACAAAGTTGGAGAAGTGCACGTACTGTTTGGTGGGGAAGCAAAATATGGTGTCTTTTTAAAGTCACCGAAGTTCAAGGAAGCCGGCGTTGCTCGAGTTGATTCACTCGGATGTCTGCGGTCCTATGAAGGTAAAATTTATTAGTGGTGCTTCTTATTTTGTAACATTTATTGATGACTGTTCCAGGAAGGTTTGGGTCTATACCTTAAAGATCAAGGATCATATGCTGCACACTTTCAAGGAGTTTCAGGCCTCTGTCGAAAGAAAGACGGACAAGAAGCTGCTTTATGTTCGGTCGGACAATGGCGGCGAGTATATCAGTCCCTTTGATGCTTATTGCAGAGAGCAAGGGATACGACACCAGAAGACTCCACCAAAGACACCGCAGCTCAACGGTGTAGCGGAGCGGATGAACATGGCGCTAATGGAGAGGGTGCGGTGTTTGCTGTCAGAAGCAAACTTTCCAGGCAGCTATTGGGGTGAGGCACTTTACACAGCTGCTTATGTTATTAATTTATCTCCTAGTGCTCTTTTGCAGGGTGATGTGCCTGACAAAGTATGATACGATAAAGAGCGGTCATACAATCACCTGCGAGTGTTTGGTTGTAAGGCCTTCATACATGTACCGAATGACGAGAGATTCAAACTTGAGCCAAGTCGAGGTGGTGCATCTTTGTCAGCTACGGTCGGGATAAGTTTGGCTATAGACTCTGCGATCCAGTGGGAAGAAAGCTCTACAGAAGCAGGGACGTGGTATTCGTTGATGATCAGACCATGACCAACACTCAGGATTCCGAGATGCCTTCTGAGGCTGAGGAATTGCCTGAGTTAGAGTCATTTCGCTTCGAGCAATTTCCAGAGGACATCACAGAGGATCCAGTTATGGGGGAGCCAGTACATGGAGTTGCTCCCAACCTTGATCATCAGCCTGCTGATGGTGGTCAGGGTGACCCTCAGAAGGATGAGCATGCCGACGAGGCAGTTCCTGGAGGGGAAGAAACTGTAGATATACAGCCAGCACTAGTGGTTCCGTTGAGGAGGAGCAATAGAGAGCGTTGACCATCTACGGGATACTCACCGGGTGAGTATGTGCTACTGACTGACGGGGGAGATCCCGAAAGTTTCGCAGAGGCTATGGAAGACGAATACAGGCAGGAGTGGATGGAGGCCATGCAGGAGGAGATGAGTTCCTTGGAGGCCAACTCTACTTATGATCTGGTGCGGTTACCAAAGGGCAAGAAGGCTTTGAAGAATTGATGGGTGTTCAAAGTGAAGCAGACAGATGATGCTACTCGCCCTCGATATAAAGCGAGGCTGGTAGTTAAAGGCTACAGTCAGTGAAAATGCGTAGATTATGATTAGATTTTTTCGCCAGTCGTCAAGCAGTCGTCTATAAGGGTGGTGCTAGCATTGGCAGCCAGTTTCGACTTGGAGGTCGAGCAAATGGACGTGAAAGACGGCATTCCTCTACGGTGATCTTGATGAGGAGTTGTACATGGAGCAGCCAGAGGGATTTTGTGATAAGGGCAAGTCACATTTGGCTTGCCGGTTGAGGAAGAGCTTGTATGGTTTGAAACAGGCTCCGAGGCAGTGGTACAGGAAGTTTGAGTCGTTTATGGGAGAGCATGGATATGCACGGACGTCAGATCATTGTGTTTTTGTGAGGTACTTCGCCGAGGATGATTTCATCATTTTGTTGCTTTATATTGATGACATGTTGTTGGTAGGTCGGCATGCCACCAAGATAGCAGAGTTGAAGCGCCAACTGGGCGCGACCTTCTCTATGAAGGATTTGGACGCAGCGAAGACTATTCTTCGGATGGAGATCAGCCGAGAGAGAGTCCAAGCTGCTACACTTATCCCAAAAGAAGTACATTCACCGGGTACTTCAGCGTTTCGGGATGGACGGGTCGAAGAAAGTGAGTAACCCCCTTGCGGCTCACTTTAAGTTCACTGAGGAGCAGTGTCCATCTACCGAGGACGAGAAGGAAGATATTGAGCAAGTTACATATGCCTCAGTCGTGGAGAGTCTTATGTATGCTATGGTATGTACGAGGCCAGACATTGCTCATGCAGTCGGCACAGTTAGTAGGTACACTTCTAATCCTGAAATTGTACATTGGAGTAGGGTCAAGTGGATTCTACGATATCTTCAGGGTACTGCCGATTGGAGACTTTCATTTGGTGGTGATGAGCCAAAGCTGGTTGGATATACCGACGTTGATATGGCTGGAGATGTAGAGACGAGGCGATCGACTTCGGACTATATGATGATGTTTGCTGGTGGAGCAGTATCGTGGGAGTCGCGTTTACAGAAGTGTGTTGCTTTGTCGACGACAGATGCAGAATACATAGCGGCGACGGAGACTTGCAAGGAGTTGTTGTGGATGAAGAAGTTGCTGCAGGAAATTGGGCTAAAGCAGGAGCAGTATCCTTTGCTTTGCGATAGAGTATTATTCACCTTGTGAAGAACCAGACATTTCATAGCCGGTCCAAGCACATTGATACCCGATATTATTGGATACGGGATGTTGTTGACAAGAAGGAAGCGACGCTTGAGAAGGTTCATACAGATGATCACGGAGCAGATATGTTCACAAAGGTTCTACCAAGAAAAAATTTTGAGTACTGCAGGCGGATCGTCGGGATGACGACCCCCGCCAAATAGTTGTGAAGGGGAAGATTTGTTGGAGTGGGTGGGGTTCCCAACCTATGTGGAAAATACCCCGGAGTAGGATTGGATATTTTTACATATAATAGGAATATCTCAATGGATTTGGATTGGATATTCCTACATATAATAGGAATTTGTCAATGGATTTGAATTTGGATTGGATATTTCTATCTATAATAGGTATGCTAGTTGTGGGTTTGAGGCTATATATAGGTGTCTCCTGGCCCTAAAATATCATCTCTCTCTAAAAAAAAACATAGCAACAAGGAGAAAAAATAAGACAAGAGTGCCATTGCAACATTGGAGAGGAGAAAGAAGGATTGGAGGCCATTTCGAAGAAGTAGATCAGTTTCGGGTATTTTTCGTTGTCTTTTTTCTTCGTGGTTATAATCTATTTTCTGTTCCAAAAGAGTTGTGGTGATCCGTTTGGATCGGTGAGAAGTTTGTAAGGAGTCGGTGTATTTCTTATTCCATTAGTGGAGGATTTTCAGGGTTGGACTTCGATCGTCCAGTGGTTTTTCCCGCAAGGGTTTTCCACGTCAAATTTTTTTGTGTCTGCGATTTGTGTTTGGCATTTTTGGTTTGTGTGTTTTGCTCGGTTCTCTCGTAGGTACTCTCTGGTTTGGGGAACGGTTTTCGTACTTTTGTTTCCAACATTGAGATACCTTCAATCTAGACAAAGAGAGTAAGAGTTGTGAAGGTGTCACAGATTGGCTGATGAATTGGGACACGAGCCGTTATCGGCAATAATCCTTTCTTTGGGTAATACCAAACCCACATATCCTGTCCAAGTGAAAATCTTTATTCTTGTTCTCCTGCTCACATTTTTATTTACTCGAAGACACCCATGCCAGAGCTTCTTTCCGAGATGCAGACCAGACCTTCCTCTCTACTTCAGGGATAAATCCCTAGTGTGATCAGCCAAAAAGCCATTAAATGGGGCACTTGTACAAATTAAAGACCAAGAAAAGAATAAGTCCTAGATCTGTGGGATTGAGGATTTGTCCCATGCAGAAAGAAAGAGCATGGAACATCGGACAAACCTATAGGTCCGTTTTCGTAAAGCAAGAACTGAAGTCACTAAATCATGCTCGTCTATCGGAGCAAATTAGATGATCAGGTCAAGAAGCTTGCTACCCCCTCCCCTCGCTCTCCTTTCTCTTCGTAGCTCTGGATCCCGCCTGCTTGCATAAATGAATGTAACAAAAGGGGGACTGGTTTCGGACCTGACGCGGGAGGTGACGGTCAGAAGTAGAAGAGAAGCGCGTTTTCCTGGCATTTCAGGATTTCCACTCTTTCTTATCTTTTTTAATTTTGGCAAAGAAAATTTATTTCACTTGCTCAGCTGCTCCGCTCAGGCGCCCGAGAATCCTCTTGCTCTACTCCCTTTACCAACCATTTTGAATGCATACCAACAAAGAAAAAAAAAGTCAATTCTTCTAATATCCCGCAAACTTCTACAATATTTAGAGTGCATACATGAATTAATGTCCCATTGTCAACCATTGTTCGTCTAATCAACAGTCTCCTATGTAGGCAGTAATGTAGTCTATGTAAACATCATCCAAGTTCGGGTGTCTACTAGCATATATATCATAACCCGAGATTGTTCTTGGTGAAGGTGCAATGATATGGGAATCCCCAATATTTATGTCGTCAACCTTGGCTCTTTGCTAACCAGATGTTGGCGAATCAAAAGTGGAAATGAACATTTTACTGGAATGTTAAGGTTTAGTGTCCATAGAAAGGCCAAAGGAAGGGGTCACATGATGATCAGGACAAGGTAGTATTGACAATGGCCCTGTTTGCCAACATTTCAGATAGTAGGTGAATCACCCTCGCATCATATTTTCTTCCAAAAGGAAGAATTTATTTTATACAGATGCGATTGAAGAACCATTACAATCCTTGAATTTACGTGCATCGCCTACTTAGACTAGTTGCCTTGGCTATGTGGCAAGTCCGAATCTACTTTTTACCTAGGATATGTCATAATGAAGATTTTTCAGCATCTAACGAGCTCCTCCATGGAGTTAAGGAAGATAAACAAACTGCCAAACTTTGACAAATGAGACATGGTCAAATCCTTCAAGAAATGTTGCTAAACAATGTTTATGTCATGACTTCTCATGGAATGTGAGATATAACTTTAGAAATCAATTTAGTCTACTAAGGTTCTTCAAGATTCAACAAACAAAAATCAAATCAAAAATGCTATTTGTCATCCAAATTTTTTTGGGTGATGCATATCTTTTTATGTGGCAGCTGACATGACAGATGACATGATATATGACATAACAAATTTTAATATTAAAATTAACATTAACATTAAAATTAACATTAACATTAACATTAAAATTGATATTAACATTAAAATTAACATTAAATTAACCTTAACATTAAAATTAAAATTAACATTAACATTAACATTAATATTAAATTAAAATTAAAATTAAAATTAAAATTAAAATTAAAATTAAAATTAAAATTAAAATTAATATTAAAAATTTTGGATGATTAATTTTTTTGACTTTCGTCCCACTTAATAATATAATTGTAGACTTACATTACACTTTTTGTGTTTATTAGACTTCCATCACACTTTTTGTCACGAAAAGTATTTGACGACAGTTTTTCGCGAAAAGTATTTGACGACAGTTTTTCGTGAAAAAAAGTAGGATGTAAGTCTAAGAAATAAAAAAGGGAATATAAGTCTAAAATTATATTATTAAGTGGGACGAAAGTCAAATTTTTTTTAATTTTTTGGGTTAAAATCTGTAATGTCAGATGTTACATAATGGAAGATAGCATCACCCAATTTTTTTTTAAAACAAATAGCAAAATTATTAATTAATACTTGCATATAGGTTCATATAGTCAAGAACACATTCTAACTGTTTGTGGGGTCGTGGCTGTTGGTTATGATGGGGGCCTTCCGTGAGAATGGAGACGGTTCGAATCTTTCCTTGGGAACTTAGTTCCTAATACGGTAGAAAGGACGTATATAAAAATAAAATAAAAAAAAACATTAAACTGAAAGGAAGTACATTGAAAATTTTAAAAACTTCTCTTCTTCAACCAGCCATACCTTTCGATCGGGAGGATCGACAAAGCCCTCGACGAAGCAATGGCGCCATACCGTTCGATCGGGACGATCGACAAAGCCCTCGACGAAGCAATGGCGGGGGCGCCAACTCTTTCTTCAGCAACCTTCAAAGACCCACTTCCCACATCTACAGAATTATGAAGAGAACAACTATTAGAAGAACATCACATAAAGCCGAGAAAACCAACTGCCAAAATACGGAAAAGAGAGAGAGAGAAAACTACTCACCGACATGGTGGGTTTCCCGCTTGATGAGAGGAGAGGAGGCGGCTCGGGCGGAGGAGAGGCCATTGGCGGCGGGAAGCCTCCAGTGCTTGTTGAGCAATATGGACAAGGAGGCCACTGAGGAAGAAGAAGCAGCCATTAGAGAGAGACGTCCTTCCTCTTTTTCTTTTCTTCTTCGGGAGAGCAGGGAGATGACAAGTAGAGTTTTGAGTAAGCGTCCGAGCGTTGGTACCAAGGGGCTTAAGAGCCACGTAATTCTGTACTTCATTTATGAGGTGTTTCGGCTGAAGGTGTCGTCTTGTGGTCCAGGCGCGGTCAAATTCCATCCGAGTCGGTCTAGGCCTAGTCAAATAGGCCAGCCCGGTCCAGCCCACCTATAATAGCAAGTCAGGATGAATTCTACTCCCACACCCACCCACCCACCCACCAAATCGGATTGGGCCCAGCCCAGCTTCCCCACAAGTCCGAGTTGGCTTCAGCCCCCAACCCGGTCGGATCGCTCCGATGGGTGAGCCGTTTTTGTACTTGGTATGAACCCACAACCTCTGATGTGGCAGAGTTTTCTAATTCAACAAGTTAACCACGACACCCAAATCTCATATATATATATATATATATATATATATATATATATATATATATATATATATTTGAATTTGTCAATAATCTGACTTTAGATCAAATTTAGAAAAAAAAAATTGTTTTAACAATTCTGTTAAGCAAATCTCTTTTATTAGGAATATGATATCTTATACATTTAAGGACTTTATTAAGAGGTTTATAATTAATAACTAGCCGGGGAATACCTCTTTCCTTTTTGCATAATTCAAGATAATTACAGTTCATATATATATATATATATATATATATATATATATATATATATACTAATTGTCAGAGGGAGACTTAAACATAACTCGTTTAAGCGGAATCTTGAAATCTTTTAAAAATGTCAATACTAAGTGATCGATGATAAGTAACACACAGAAGCACAATGAGAGAAAGTAGAAATTTTGCAGAAATAAAAAACGCACTCCCTCATGCTTAGGGGACTCCCCTATATATATTACAACATTGCTTCAGAACGAAGCTAAAACTTTACTCAGAACCATCCAACTGTCTTCCACCGAATCCTCCTTTAGGAAAAGCTGTCTTCCACTGAATCTCCTTTAGGAACGTGTAGCAGAAAAAGAAGAATACCACCAATCAAGCAGGTAAGTGTCTGGACACTTTAATAGCTGTCTGACGCATGACCGTCCAGCGCAACTAATAAGTGGAGAACCCACTAACATAAAGTTGCAAAAATTGCCCGTGATTAAAGGAAGACGGGACCCACAAAAGCGAAATAAATTATTTTTCTTCTGTGGACTGGGTAGTCGTAATCGACTGATATAATTCGTCAGCTGTCATATCTTCCAGGTTGGCCTCAGAGGTATTACCTGAAATGTCTATATTAAAATTGGCATCGAACTGTGCTTTCATAAATTGAAAGCATTACATCTTTAATTCATCCTCATATATGCGAGTATTCTTCCTGAGTAGGGATTCCTTTAACTTGGTGATTGTATTATCACCAAAGATCTCCTTCTGGACTTTCTTGTCCATATGAGCTTCATTCTCTTTGATAGAGGCAATAATTTCTATCAGTTTATCCTTTTCATCAATTCTCTACTACCATTTTACAAGGAATTTTCGTGAAAAAATAGGTATATTGATGGAATCAAACTCACATTTAATAAATATATATGGAATCTGGAATTTAATAAAGTAATAGAATGCACTCACCCCCCCCCCCCCCCACCCTCTCCAAAAAAAAGAAGAAGAAGATGATCCTCTTGACAAGGAGGATAAAAGAATCCATTTAGATAATTGTTCCTTAATAGGAGTGGGATAAATTTTCAAGGTAGCTCCTAGCTTGACCCACCAGTCATAAAACCATGAAAGAATTTCGCTCTGAAGAACTTTAGGACAAATCCGGATGAACCAAGAATGGGTCCTTTGGGAATTCTCATAGTATAAGAAGTTGTAAAATGCTTGTATATAATCCCAATAATTATAGTTACAAACAATAACTTTATCTTTAGAGAGCTGTTGTTCTCTGTTAGGATGTAGTCTCCAAGATTGTGGTGTGAGAATAATTTTGATGATAACTTTACTGTAAGCTACTTCTAGAGAATGTGGTTTAGTAGAATGTTCCACAGTTATGGATTTTGTTGTGATCAAAATACCTTCATAAATGTTGACAGGTTTGTCCGTAACCGAAATAAAGCTGCCTTCGAAATATTGTTTATGAAGTTTCCATGGATCCTTCATAAGAGAAATATCACTCATATTAAGTTTAATTATTTCTTCAGAATTTAGCTTCTCAGAGAAGATGGACTCAGCTTCCATTGCTTCTTTGTAAGAAAAGGTATTGGTGTCACTATTGCCAAGTTGTTTGCCTTTGGCATTGGAGTTGGATCCAGCTTCAAAAGGCCGATTGTCAATTATTTTCTGATGAGCAAAAGAGTACTAAGGACGTAACGTCCCCTTAGACCTGCCTCTTACTCTGGCTTGGCTGGACATCTTGCTGTAAAAATTCACGAGTCAGAAAGTCAGGAAGAGAACTATCCTTACCATTAATAAATTCAATAATAAAATCAAATATTGCTAATTCAGCTTGCCATCGAGCAAAAATTTGTTTAGAGGCAAGATTCTTAACTTTCTTTTCAAGAATAGATTTAGCAGAACTGCAATATATTCGAAGTAAGAATTTTTTTATTTAATAAATCATCTTGAAATTTATGTGTGCATTTGATAATAGAAAGAAGTTCTTTCTTTATCATAGAGTAATTAATTTGGGTATCATCCCGTTTACCAGAATGATATCTAACAAGAATATTATGACTATTATTGGGATCAATTTGTTTAAGAATATCCCCATAGCCAATATTGTTGGCGTCAGTCTCAACAATTTTAAACCAATCCGGGTTGGCTAAATGTAAGCAAGGTAATCTTTTGACATTTTGCTTAATAAGCTGAATAGCTTTAGTATGACTACTACTCCAAGGAGCTGAATTTTTTCTTAGTCTTTGATACATAATTTTATGTCAATAACAATATTTTTATAAAAGTCAGCCGCATTGTTAAGGGCTCCCAGAAATTTCTGTAGTTGTTTAGTATCAGTGATTTCATCAAAAAAATTTGAAGCAAATTCGATACTCATGTCAATGGGAATAATTGTGTTGTTAACAATATTATGTCCTAGAAATCATATTTTAATTTGAAATAATTTTATTTTAGGAGCAGATATTACTAGACCATTTTTTATAGCCAAATGTTTAAAAATATTTAAATGCTTAAAATGTTCTTCCATAGTATTAGAGAATATTAATATATCATCAATATAGGAGAGTATAAAAGAAAAATATTGAATACATATCTCATTCATAATATTATGGAACTCGGAATGAGCATTTTTTAAGCCGAAGGGCATAACATTCCATTCATAATGTCCAAATGGGACTGTGAATGCAGTTTTGTATTTATCTTTCTCTTCAATTTGAATTTGTCAGTATCCTCACTTTAAATCAAATTTAGAAAATATGTTTGCCCTAACAATTCTGTTGAGCAAATCCCTTTTGTTGGGGATTAGATATCTAATCCATTTAAGAGCAGTATTAAGGGGTTTATAATTAATGACTAACCTTGGAACCCCTCTTTCCTTTTCAGCATTATTATTAAGATAAAATGTTGTACAATTCCATGGGAAGTAATATTTTCTAATAAGCTTCTTATCAAGAAGATCTTTGATTTCTCGTTTGCATAATTCAAGATAATTATTGTTCATTTGACAAGGTCTAGCCTTTGTCGGAATATTTTTTTCATTAAATATTTCTTCATAAGGAAGAGAAATAAAATGTTGCTTTCTATCCCAGAAGGCATTAGGAATATTACTACAAGTCTGACGTATGAATCCGTCTTCAACTTATTTTATTTTATTTTTAGTTTTAAATTTCTCAAGGTTGGTGAGAAGTTGATAACTAAATTTTTTTCTCTTTTATAAAGTTTATCTGATTGGTTTTCAAATCAACTTCTTTATTTTATTCAAAATTGTTACCACATGATTAGTGATAAATTCAAATGTAATATTTTTTTCCCTTGTAGTAAGTAGAAATTTTTTGCTTATTTATTTCTTTTATTGGCATGCGTTTTTCTAGAAAAGGAGTTCCTAGAATTACATGTTGTGATATCTCTTTTACAACTATGAAGTGTAAGGGAATGCAAACTTTATTTTTACAGATATAAACATCTATAACCTTGAAAGGGGTTGTAAGAGCTTTGTTATTAGCTGCACTCAAAGTCTGAGTAGTGCGTTCACAATACTTTAAAGAAATAATTCCTTCTTTGACATAGTTCAAATTAGCTCCACTGTCAATTAGAGCAATAAGATTATAAATCATTGATTCATTATTGATAATTAGATCTATTTTTATATACCATTTATGGGTAATAAAAAGATCTATCTTTGATAGAAAGGAATTATCAATGGATTTTCTTTTGCGTTTCATAGAAACAGATTGGAATTGTTAATTTAAAGTTTCATCTTCATTTTCGCTAGGAGTATCAATTATACGAGAATATTCGTTCATTTCTCTGTTGAGAATAATTTCATTGTAGGATCTAACGTCCTATTCAATAAGAGTAAGCCTTTGTTGAGTTATTTCATCTTTAGAATTTAACTCTTTGATTTCTTTCTTCAAAGTTTTTAATTCTCTTTGAAGATCATTAATATAGACAGTTTTAGGATCTTTTCCTTTTCTTCGGGCTAAGACTTCTGTCATAGTATAGGGAGTGAAGCTAGGAGTCGTCTCCTTATTATCTTCTTGCAAGATTTCTATTATCTTTGCTTTCACATTTTGGCTAAGTTTATTAGTATATAGTGACTCTAGAATTTTCTTTTTATCACGACTGGTCAATACATTAATTGAGAGACCATTCATTTTATTGATAGACTTAAAGTAATCTGCTTTACTTTTATACATGCTTTGCAATTGTAATTACTACCACAATCAATATCATAATTCAGAGACTCATCTCTGAGACAGGATTGTTAGGGACGAAACCCGTATGCTTGCGGGTTGCTCGAAGTATGGAAGGTATTTTTCTGTATCAACAAAAATATACACTTGACATTATCTCTGAGACAGGATTGTTAGAGGGGAAATCCGCAAGCTTTCCCATGGAACAACATCATCAACTGGCACACTCTACAAGTCCACTTTTTTCTGATGGTGAAGCATATCGACGGCTTGTGGGACGACTGGTTTATCTTTCGTTTACTCGGCTGGATTTGGCTTATGCTGTTCACATCTTGTCGCAGTTTATGCATGAGCCTCGACGTGATCATTGGGATATGGATTTGAGGGTTGTTAGATATTTGAAGGGTTGTCCCGGTCAATGCAATTTTCTTCGCTCTGACTTTGATTTGCTGCTCCGGGGGTGGTGTGATTCTGATTGGGCAAGTTGTCCCATCACACGATGCTCTTTGTCTGGTTGGTTAGTTTTTTTTTGGTGATTCGTCCATCTATTGGAAGACGAATAAACAGGTGACGGTGTCCCGTTCTTTGGTCGAAGCGGAGTACCGTGCGATGTCGACGGTCATGTGTGAGCTTAAGTGGCTCAAGGGATTACTTGGCAGTTTTGGGGTGCAACATTCGTGTGCTATAAATTTTTTTTGTGATAGTTAATCTGCTTTACATCTTACGCAGAACCCAGTTTTCCATGAGTGCACAAAACACATTGAGGTGGATTATCATTTTTTAAGGGATGATGTTCTTGCTGGACTTATTCGTCTATCTCATTTGCCAACGGATGGGTAATTGGCAGATATTTTCATCAAATTTTTGGGCAAGCGACAATTTGAGTTTCTTTTGAGCAAATTGGGCATTTGTGACTTGCATGCTCCAACTTGAGGGGGGTATTGGGATTAAATTATATTTATGGTAATTAGCTATATATGGTGATTAGCTATTGTAAACCCCTCAACCAAAATCTAGGTTTATAAATTTATTTAGAATTATTTTGGAATAATTCTTGGAGTTATAATTCACTACTGTGATTTTGATTCAATTGTTGCACTTTACCGTTGTTTAAATATCTAGAGCACTACACTAGTTTCTTCCTTCCAACAAATATCACACCCCTGACCTAGACAAACCAATCTTCTATTTTGAACTTTGTGTCACTCATAAATACCCTCTCTTGTGCTTTATTTTAATCGCACAATAATCTTCAGACAATATCTAATTTTAAACCCAAACTTTGCACATATGTCCATTCTAATTGAAATTGGAGACACAACATCGATCTGTTTCTTGTAACCCAATATATAATGATAATATATTCCGAGTCTACTATGTCCATGACACTTGTGGCACCCCCAATTGAGACCCCATGCACTTTTAATTTATTAAAGAACATATATGACACAATTTTTATTTATTTTTGGGCAACCGACTCAACCTAACCCAAAACTAGACCAAACATCAAACCAAATCCGCACTCACACCCTCATGGCTTATACAAAATACCATACACCAATTTTTCCCACTACAACACACCAAATATGATATTTTTCCACATCCAATCCACTTTTTTCTTTGTGCAAGTCCTAAACTATTGGGAACTTTTGTGCAAATAACTAGCCATGTGTCCACCTCCTATTGGTTGGAGCAAATGAAGAAATCCCATTTTGAATGCTTGATCGATCATGAGCTCTCCCCCTCTCATTTTGAATGATACTATGTAACCTACATTAAATCCTAGCCTCTCATTCAAACCGCAACACATCTCCACCACATATTTCTTCATGACAACATGTCACCCTCTTCTTAGGAACCGTCAGCCCTAATCTCTAGGAAAGCTCTCTCCCTCTTCATTAAATAAACCCTCTTCTCTCTCTTCCATAATTTATTGCTTCATCCATCTTCTCCCTCATCCTTCTTCTCCACACCTGACCGCCACCGCTACCTTCACCATCAGCCATCACCATCACCCCCTTGCTGTGCTGCTGCTATTCTTCTTCTTCTTGATGTGATGCCCCTGGACGGAGCTCAGGCCGCTAGAGCAACACCCCCATCAGCCGAGCCTCTCCCTCTCCTTCCTCCATACTTCTTCTTATTCTCCTTCATCTTTTCTTCCTTTTATTCTACTGCCCCACCTCTTCTCTTCTCAACTCACCAACACCAACACCAACACCTTCACCATCATCCTTAATCCCTCTCCTTGTACCTCCACGAAGATCACCTCCCTGATAACCACTACCACCATCACCTCGACCGAGCACCACCCACTTCCCCCTCTACCTTGGCGTGACTGTTGCTGCATTTATTGTTGTTGCTACTGTTGCTGCCAATGTTGTAGCTGCTTCCACTACTGCAGCTACCCTTCCTGCCACCCATCAATCGAGCACCACCCCAG
This sequence comes from Iris macrosiphon, assembly GCA_036927795.1. Lineage (NCBI taxonomy): Eukaryota > Viridiplantae > Streptophyta > Magnoliopsida > Asparagales > Iridaceae > Iris > Iris macrosiphon. The sequence continues at coordinate 312,918,504 of JAYESA010000004.1, read as the reverse complement.
CAACTCGCCAATCCAGAAGAGCCTCCCCTACCACCTGCAGCCGTCGGGGACGGATGGGCCGTTGCTCAACGAGCCCTCCATTCTTGAGCTTTCAGTTTCGGTCCAGAACCGAGTGCCCTCCTTCGCGATTCAATTTCTCCCTCTTCGCATAATGAAATCGTGAATCCAACTTCTCCGGTATACTCTCCACTTAACCTTCTTGCAACTTCTTCAATTAGAATAATTTAGTTTGTATTCTATTGTTAGTAATTAGAGTTCAAATTCATAAGAAAAACAATTTTATAAAATATAAAAATCTTCGATACGGAGTTTATTCTGTCAAACCAGACAACCTCGTCGTGTACCGATTGTACCGAAAGACGCGTACAGTATTTCTCGATGTGTGGGCTTTGGCAAAAATCGATTAGGACTTGTGTGTGCACCGGAATCAACCCGTATCCGTCGAAAGTCTCACGTATTGGTGTTTTGTAAATTACCCCACTAGTTGATGTACGTTCGTCCGATCGTAACAAAACTTTCACCACTGGACTCGCAACATTTTACTTGTCTCGTAACCCAAGTTTTGCCAGATTCGAAGATAGTCAAAAAATTATCACTTTTGTGGGCCCCATAATTCGACTTGACGAGCAAATTTATGATCGGCTCACCGAAATTCAAAATTGGATATACCATTGAGTTTGTATCGTCATTTAGAACTTGTTTGACCTATACTGTGCTAAGTTTAGAGACCTTTGATCCTGACACATTTTTCGGTGCAAGGCAGGCCCGCCTATGTGTAATATCCCGCTCCGCGTCGGTATTATGTATAAGGTGAGTGGGCAGAACTTCGTTCTCTGATTCTTGTATGCCTTAATAATAATCTGAGTTTTTGCTTGCAATATTTTCATAAGAGAATGATAGAATCTGTCTTGCATATTAATGAACGAATTCACCTAGCTTGTCTTTGAAACGAACAAGTCTGCTTAACGAGAATCCTGATAGCTTGTCTAAGAGTGCATGAACATGTTCACTATCCCATATGCTTCGAGAGAACCATATCATGCCTGAATGTGTTCAAATGATAAGTAGCTTGCCCCGCAACAACGATAACTGTTCTGATGGTTCGTCTTGTCTGCATACTAAAGTTTATTTGATAGTGTTTTCATGCATTTGCATCGATCGGACAATGGCTTTTGGTGGAGAGCTAAACTGCATGTGTCACGGCTGCTACCATGATAGTGAAAAGCAACCATGGGTCACAACTTCCATTAGCATCAGATAATGAGTCATTGGTATGCTGGTCTAACAGTTGTCGATCCTGAGATACCCGGGGATCGCGCTGCATATAGCTAGTTCATTTGTTGGCTTGGATAGATTGACTGCACCTAAGATGTGTATATGTGTCTAGCTATGCATTTGTCCCTCGAGTCCCACGAGACACACTGCGCACACCCAGAAATAGAACGAACGGCTTGCTTGCTTATATCACATATGAAACTCTGTTTTAAAAGATGTTTCCAAAACAATGTAATATGACTCCGTTCTTCTGCTGCATGAAACTAAACTAGGTAAAAACTAGAAAGATCACAAGTAATATAATGTTTTATAACATGATTACTTAGTGTTGGCTTTAGTGAATGCTTGCTTCTGTTTAGTTGTTTTATCTCACCAGTACTTATAAAAATGCTGACCCACCAACAGTTTACTTGCTTGCAGGTACTGGATCGTCCGAGGGAGCGATAGGCGTGCCTCAGTCCCTAAGACCCGGAAATCCTGGTTTTGATTGTGCCCTGAGCTTGCTATCATATAAGGGGGCATAATGTATGGAATGAATGCCTTTGCATAAGAGAACCCAGTCCCTCGATTAGTCCTGAATACTCAGTTGGCTAAATGCATTGCATTACAATAATGTCCCTTTACGCTGCTTACTCGATTGATGCGATGATAGCCAACAAACAACTTAAACGATAAATCCTTGTGCGGGCGCAACCCCAGGCTCGCACGGTATCACGTCCCGACATCCAAACGGGCCGTCCCTTCCTCGCACCCGCGGGACAGGCACCGAGGTGCGGTGATGCGCGTCCGGTGCGACGAGGCACGGTGATTCGCGTCCGGTTCAATCCTGGCTACAGGGGCGAGGCGGTGGTCCGGCCGGGCGGCCCCTTGGTTCTCGGGGGTCGGGGTGTGACACTATGGACCCTGTATTGACAAGAAACTACTATTTTTCTCCTGTGTCCAAATTGGACGTATGGATTTTTTTTCTGAGTATCTCACTCATTTTGGGAATGTTGGTGATATTTGTGATAGCATCCGGAGACATTTGTTCCAGTCCCCTTCTTGTGTTGCTGCTTCCTTGGCGAGTTCGTGTTCGAATCTTCGCCTGGCTTCCAGGAAAATATATACTGTCTTGTTGTACTGTTTAAATTCAGTTATTATTATATATTATGCTCTGGATATTATTTAACTGTGCGCGTCCGAGAATGACTCGGGAGCAGTCGACGAAGGCGTCAACGTTAGGACTTGTGTTCGACCTAGTGTCTAGTGGACGTACCCTAAGTTACAGAGTTATCATTATAACTCCGAGGCCTTGTTATGTATTATTTCACGTCATGGAGTGAGTTCATATTAGGACACAGGTTTACGCACTTGACTGGCCATCGGTACGAGTAGCTCGTGTGATGGTACTTAGCATAGTTGTATTGCTTTAGGTAACTTGCATTATAGTTACGAGATGTCCATGTCGTACTTGAGACTTGTACATTGGCATTGGACGGGGAGGACAACTAGTATGAGTATGGGACACCCACCTCTTATTATTTATGCAGATTTTGCGTTCTTCGGAGTGATACAGACGTTATTATTTATGCAAATTTTGCGTTCTTCGGAGCGATACAGACGTTATTATTTATGCAGATTCTGCGTTCTTCAGAGAGATACAGACGTTACTATATTCAGGCGCCGCATTCTTCGGAGTGTTATGGCCGTTATTACATACGCGAGGGCCCTTGTTATGGGGGTATATGTATCATATCTTAGCCGGTCATGACGATTGGTAAATTACATCAGCATGTGTCTAGCCTACACCTACCCATACGCACCAAGTTGTCCTCAAATTGTATTCACTTAGAGGGATAGTTTACCATGGCTTACTTTACTCAGTATTTACTTTAGGGCATGTACTTTTTTGTATCTTGTTACGTCCTTCTGAGGACCTGGTTCCCTTCCAAGTTATTTGTACAGGTTGCATGATGCTTGATCCAGTGGAGTGGTAGACATCGTTGCAGGTATCATTATATCTTTCAGCTATTACAGTCATGTACTACTTCCCATTTTGATTCTGATTTTATAGCCTAGTGTTTATAGGCCTATATTGTTCTCTTGGCCTATTCTAACGGATGTATTATTGGACTGTAAACTAATGATGCGTACCGTTATTTCTTGATATTTATTTACCATGGATTGAGATTTAGTTTAGTTGTTAGATGATATAAATAGATATTTAGCATTGATCACTTAACCGTGGACAGCGTAAGTGCACTTCGTCGGGTCCATTAAATTGGAAAGTCCTACGAAGTCGTACCAGCTAGCCATTGCCACATGTTTGGTCCCGCATATTTTAGGACTAGGGTGTGATAGCTGGCTATATATGGTGATAGGGGTATTCGGATTAAATTATATTTATGGTGATTGGCTATGTGACTTAGGCTTCAAGTTGATATGTGGATGTACATATCTGTAATATCATGATGAATGAAATACCTAGAATATTATCTTCTATCACTTCTTCACAAGAATATAGTAGCTCATTTTTTAGAATATATAATAAGGCTCAATTGGAGCAACATGATGATCTCATCATAGCCAAGAGCTATAGCCTGGACCTCAGAATATCTACATTCAGAATGTAGGAACTCATTTTATAGAATAGTAAGACTTAATTTGGAGTCTCAATTTCTAGATTCTAGATTCTAGATTATATATATATATATATATATATATATATATATATATATATATATATATATATATATATATATATATATTATGCTCCACCCGTGGCTATAAGAGCCAACCAACCGACGAATGGGGGATTCGAACCTTCGTCTACTCCAAGGCGGCCCGCCATATTACCTCTAGGATAATGCCTTTGGTGTATCTATATATATATATATATATATATATATATATATATATATATATATATATGAGGGATCTACATCCCCGATTTTTTGTATCTCCAAGCATCCTTATGTTATCAACCGTTGGATCTTATTTAAGTCATCTAATCTTAACCATTGATTTGATTGGTTCAAATCAGCAGTTAAAATTATATGACTTAAACAAGATCCAATGGTTGATAACATAGAGATACTTGGGAATGTAATAAAGAAAATATGGATCTCTCCTCATATATATATATATATATATATATATATATATATATATATATATATATATATATATATATATATATATATATATATATATATAAACTCATGGGTCTATATCCATTCATCCCATTTGGACCTCAATATATATTTTTTTACTTTTCTCATACAAACCCAACACATTCTACATTCTTTCATAATCAAATGAGAACCAACGTGAGATGCTTAGGGCTTGTTTGCTTAGTCATTATAAAGCTGCTTTCTGAGTTTTAACACAGAAAATATGTAAAAGACTATTTGGACAAGTCAAGTCCTAAGTTGACACTCCGAATTTTTTTTCAAAACTTTGACGTTTAAAATAATATTTAAGAGAGAAGCTTTGAGTTGGCTTTTGAATGTGGTTTCTGAGTGTAGACCGGGGCCTACTCCCCACCAACACCCCCTCTCAGAATTCTCTCTCCTCTCTTACTTTTTTTCTCTTCCCTATCTTCTCTTCATCTTCCAGATCTAGATTTGGGCTGAGTTCGACGTGGACGGCGGTGGGGTGGTTGAGCTCGGGGCCCACTCCGCCGCGAGCTCGTGGGCCTCCGGGGTGGTGATGGACGACTACAGTCAGTTTTGAGCTCTAAGGAGGAACCTCGTCGTCGTCGAGCTCCGAAACCTCGTCGTCGATTTTGAGCTCCAAGTCCAGGTCATCGAGCTCTAGGGCCAGGCCGTCGGTTTCAAGCTTCGGATCCAGGTCGTCGAGCTCTGAATAATGCCATCGTCGTCGAGCTCTGAATAACGTCGTCATCGTCGATCGCTAGGTCCAGGTCGTCGAGCTCCAAGGAGGTACCTTGTCGTCGTCGAGGTCCGAAACCTCGCCATCGGTTGATGTCGAGCTCTAGGACCTCGCAGTCGTTTCAAGCTCCAGGTCTAGGTCATCAAGCTCCGAACCTCATCATTGTCGTGGAGCTCTAGGTCCAGGTCGACCTCCGAAACCTCATCATTGGTTGATATTAAGCTCCAGGTCCAGGCCATCGGTTTCTAGCTCCAGGGAGAAACCTTGTCGTCGGTTGATGTGTTATTGTGTCGGATGATCTAGACACGATTATGGACGGGATCAGAACACTGACCGACGGTTGGACACAAGAACGGTGATGACCGAAGAAGTTTTGGGAGGGACACAGTTGGACACAAAACAATATGGACAGTTAAAAAAATTACTTTCTAAAAAAAATTTACCAAACAAATTTTTTGATTTTTGTTTTTAAATTACTTTTCAGATAAAAGTAACCAAATGCAAAGCCAAAATTTGTATACTCAGAAAACAACTTTATAACTTAATTTTAGAAAATTATTTATAGAACAAAATTCTAGAAAGCCAATCCAAACGGACCCTTAGCTACTAGCTCGGAACCAAGTCAAGAACATGTCAACTGTTCCTACTTGCATGTCTCAAGTAGGAAAAGGACCTCCCCATTCAAAGAAGTCACATAAAGCCTAATCAAGATATATAAACTAACATGTTATCCCTTGATATCAGTGTATTGGAGTGGGTGGGGTTCCCAACCTATGTGGAGAATACCTCGGAGTGCGACGAGCGACATTCGTGTGTCGAAAAAGCTCGAAAAGTGCATCGACCGCCATGTATTAGAACATTTATGGTAAGCAAATATTATATTTGATTTCCATCTTTGACTTTAATTATATATTTATGATTGGATCTTTCATATATTAACTTTCCATATAATTGGATTTTCAATTTATGGTAAGCTAATTTATGATTTGATTTCCATTAAATATATGATTAAATGTAATAGGATTTCCATAAATATTTTTTGGCTTCCATATATAGATTTTCATATGAAAACTCTAATTCATGCAAGGGTTTATATAAAATCTCATGCAATATACAACAACAAAAGAAAAAAATAAGAGAGAGAAAAATGTGGCAAGAGTGCTATTGCAACTTTGGAGAGGAGAAAAAAAGGATTGGCGGCCCTTTCGGATAAGGAGATCAATTTGGGGTATTTCTTATTTTTTTTTTCTTCGTGGTTGTAATCTATTTTATATTCCAAAGAGTTGCGGTGATCCGTGTTGGATTGATAAGGATCTTGTAGATGGTGTATTCTCTTTATTCCATTAATAAAGGTTCTTCAGGGTTGGACTCTGATCGTTCCGTAGTTTTTTTTAATCTGGGTTTTTCACGTAAAAATCTCTGTGTCTGCGATTTGTGTTTGACATTTTTTGGTTTGTGCATTTTGCTTGGTTCTCTCGCAGGTACTCTCTGGTTTGGGAAACGGTTTCCGTATTTCGTTCCCAACTGTCTTACACCGAATCCTCCTTTAGGAAAAGCTGTCTTCTACTGAATCTCATTTAGGAACGTGTAGCAGAAAAATAAGAATACCACCAATCAAGCAGGTAAGTGTCTGGACACTTTAATAGCTGTCCGACGCATGGCCGTCCAGCGCAACTAATAAGTAGAGAAACCACAAACATAAAGTTACAAAAATTGCCGTGATTCAAGGAAGACGGGACCCACAAAAGCGAAAGAAATTTTTTTTTCTGTGGACTGGGTAGTCATAATCGACTGACTGATATAATTCGTTAACTGTCATATCTTCCAGGTTGGCCTCAGAGGTATTACCTGAAATTTCTATATTAAAATTGGCATCGAACTGTGCTTTCATAAATTGAAAGCATTTCATCTTTAATTCATTCTCAGATATGCGAGTATTCTTCCTGAGTAGGAATTCTTTTAACTTGGTGATTGTATTATCACCAAAGATCTCCTTCTGGACTTTCTTGTCCATATGAGCTTCATTTTCTTTGATAGAGGCAATGATTTCTATCAGTTTATCCTTTTCATCAATTCTCTGCCACCATTCACAAGAAATTTTTGTGACAAAATAGGTATATTGATGGAATCAAACTCATATTTAATAGTCCAACGAAATGTATATGGAATCTGGAATTTAATAAAGTAATAGAATGCTCTCCCCCCCCCCAAAAAAAGAAAGAAAGATGATCCTCTTGACAAGGAGGATAAAAGAATCCTTTTAGAGAATTGTTCCTGAATATGAGTGGGAAGAATTTTCAAGGTAGCTCCTAGCTTGACCCACCAGTCATAAAACCATGAAAGAATTTCGCTCTGAAGAACTTTAGGACAAATCCGGATGAACCAAGAATGGGTCCTTTGAGAATTCTCATAGAATAAGAAGTTGTAAAATGCTTGTATATAATCCCAATAATTATAGCTACAAACAATAACTTTATCTTTAGAGAGTTGTTGTTCTCTGTTAGGATGTAGTCCCAAAGATTGTGGTGTGAGAATAATTTTGATGATAACTTTACTGTAAGCCACTTTCAGAGAATGTGGTTTAGTAGAATGTTCCACAGTTATGGATTTTGTTGTGATCAAAATACCTTCATAAATGTTGACAGGCTTGTCCGTAACCGGAATAAAGCTGCCTTCGAAATATCATTTATGAAGTTTCCATGGATCCTTCATAAGAGAAATATCACTCATATCAATTTTAATTATTTCTTCAGAATTTAGCTTCTCAGAGAAGATGGACTCAGCTTCCATTAAGGTATTGGTGTCACTATTGCCAAGCTGTTTGCCTTTGGCATTGGAGCTGGATCCAGCTTCAAAAGGCCGATTGTCAATTATTTTCTGATGAGCAAAAGAGTGCTAAGGACGTAATGCCCCCTTAGACCTGCCTCTTACTCTGGCTTGGCTAGACATCTTGCTGTAAAAGTTTACGAGTCAGAAAGTCAGGAAGAGAACTATCATTACCATTAATAAATTCAATAATAAAATCAAATATTGCTAATTCAGCTTGCCATCGAGCAAAAATTTGTTTAGAGGCAAGATTCTTAACTTTCTTTTCAAGAACAGATTTAGCAGAACTGCAATATATTTGAAGTAAGAATTTTTTATTTAATAAATTATCTTGAAATTTATGTATGCATTTGATAATAGAAAGAAGTTCTTTCTTTATCGTAGAGTAATTAATTTGGGTATCATCCCGTTTACCAGAATGATATCTAACAAGAATATCATGACTATTATTGGGATCAATTTGTTTAAGAATACCCCCATAGCCAATATTGTTGGCATCAGTCTCAACAATTTTAAACCAATCCGGGTTGGCTAAATGTAAGCAAGGTAATCTTTTGACATTTTGCTTAATAAGCTGAATAGCTTTAGTATGACTACTACTCCAAGGAGCTGAATTTTTTCTTATTCTTTGATACATACTTTTTATCTCAATAATAATATTTTTATAAAAGTCAGCCACATTGTTAAGGGCTCCCAGAAACCTCTGTAGTTGTTTAGTATCAGTGATTTCATCAGAAAATTTTGAAGCAAATTCAATACTTCTGTCGATGGGGATAATTGTGTTGTTAACAATATTATGTCCTATAAATCGAATTTTAATTTAAAATAATTTTATTTTAGGAGCGGATATTACTAGACCATTTTTTATAGCCAAATATTTAAAAATATTTAAATGCTTAAAATGTTCTTCCATAGTATTAGAGAATATTAATATATCATTAATATAGGAGAGTATAAAAGAAAAATATTGAATACATATCTCATTCATAATATTAAGGAACTCAGAAGGAGCATTTTTTAAGCCGAAGGACATAACATTCCATTCATAATGTCCAAATGGGACTGTGAATGCGGTTTTGTATTTATCTTTCTCTTCAATTTGAATTTGCCAATATCCTGACTTTAAATCAAATTTAGAAAAAATTTCACCCTAACAATTCTGTTGAGCAAATTACTTTTGTTGGGGATTGGATATCTAATCCATTTAAGAGCAGTATTAAGGGTTTATAATTAATGGCTAACCTTGGAACCCCTCTTTTCTTTTCAGCATTATTATTAACATAAAATATTTTGCAACTCCATGGGGAGTAAGATTTTCTAATAAGCTTATTATCAATAAGATCTTTGATTTCTCGTTTGCATTATTCAAGATAATTATTATTCATTTGACAAGGTCTAGCCTTTGTCGAAATATTTTTTTCATTAAGTGTTTCTTCATAAGGAAGAGAAACAATATGTTGCTTTCTATCCCATAAGGCATTAGGAATATTACTACAAGTCTGACGTATGAATCCGTCTTCAACTTGTTTTATTTTATTTCTAGTTTCAAATTTCTCAAGCTGGTGAGAAGTTGATAACTGAATTTTTTTCTCTTTTATAAAGTTTATCCGATTGTTTTTCAGATCAATTTCTTTTATTTCATTCAAAATTGTTACCACATGATTAGTGATAAATTCAAATATAATATTTTTTTCCTTGTAGCAAGTAGAAATCCCTTGCTTATTTATTTCTTTTATTGGCATGAGTTTTTCTAGAAAATAAGTTCCTAGAATTACATGTTGTGATATCTCTTTTATAACTATAAAGTGTAACAGAATACAAACTTTATTTTTACAGATATGAACATCTATAACCTTGAAAGGGGTTGTAAGAGTTTTGTTATTAGCTGCACTTAAAGTCTGAGTAGTGCGTTCATAATACTTTAAAGGAATAATTCCTTCTTTGACACAGTTCAAATCAGCTCTACTGTCAACTAGAGCTATAAGATTATAAATCAATAATTCATTATTGATAATTAGATCTATTTTTATATACCATTTATGGGTTATAAAAAGATCTATCTTTGATAGAAAAGAATTATCAAATGGATTTTCTTTTGCGTTTTATAGAAACAGATTGAATTTGTTGATTTAAAGTTTCATCTTCATTCTCGCTAGGAGGATCAATTATACGAGAATGTTCATTCATTTCTCTGTTGAGAATAATTTTATTGTAGGATCTAACATCATGTTCAATGAGAGTAAGCCTTTGTTGAGTTATTTCATCTTTAGAATTTAACTCTTTGATTTTTTTCTTCAAGGTTTTTAATTCTTTTTGAAGATCATTAATAGAGACAGTTTTTGGATCTTTTTTTTTTCTTCGGGCTAAGACTTTTGTCATAGTATAGGGAGTGAAGCTAGGAGTCGTCTCCTTATTATCTTCTTGAAAGATTTCTATAATCTTTGCTTTCATATTTTGGCTAAGTTTATTAGCCAATAGTGACTCTAGAATTTCTTTTTTATCATGACTGGTCAATACATTAATTGAGAGACCATTCATTTCAATGATAGACTTAAAGTAATCTGATTTACTGTTAGTGGTACATGCTTTACAATTGTAATCAGTATCATAATTCAGAGACTCATCACTAGATGAATCAGATTCATAATCAGAATTGATCACGATCTTTAATAGAGTCTTTTTTAATCCTTCATCTTCGATCATATCGATCTTTTGTTTAGTTTAACATTTATTCGAATAATGGCCAACTTTGCCACATTTGAAACACTTAACATTTTTATTAGAACTTATATATTTTTAGAATTTTTTTTCCTTGTAGGAATTTTTTTTTCAAAAAAATCTTTATGATATTTTCTTTTAGAAGAATTACTCTTCTTTCTGTAAGATTTTTTTTTAGAGAAATATTTATTATTATCTAGAGGTTTAATAGTTTCCATAGCAAATTGGCTACAGAATTCTCCTAATTATTTTCTCTCAGATAACCTTTGAGATTTTAATAGATTTTTTAATTTCAAGTCATTACAAAGGGATAACCCCTCTTGAATGCATGCGTTAACTAAGTTACCATAAGTAAAATCGCTGTACAGTATAATTTTATCATTATTATTTCTCATTTGTTGTCTAACTTTCTCTGCAAACAGATTAGGAAGGCCATCAATAAATTTTGATTTCCAGTATGTAGAATTTGTACCACTTAATTGTATAACTCTATAGAAAAGTATCTTTATACCATCTAAAATGAGTTAGAGTAAGATATCTAAGATTTTGCAGTAGAGTTCTGATACGCTCACCATTATCCGAAACTAAACCAGTGAAATGATCACAGATAGTGCTTATCAAAGTCATAACACTATCTTGTATTTCATTATTATTTTTAATTTTGATAGCATTAGCTATATCTGCCTTTTGTTCAGAGGATAAACAATGATCCCACCAGCCTTTCAAAGTGCCGGTAAAGCCACAGGTAATAAAGCTAGCAATAGCTCGATCAGTGTTATGTTTTGAACAACAAACTGTAGCAAACATTAACATTCTGTTCATTTGGTCACATATTTGTTTGCAGAACAACCATCTATATTCCATTCATAAATATTGCCACTACTATAGTTATTTTGAATGATATTATCATTTTCTTCATATAAAATATCCATAGGAGTAGGTCGTTTATAGTAATACTTTTGAAGATTAGGTTTCTTATGTTGCTGCCGAATGGGCAGAATCATATTTGAAGTTTGATGATCAAGGGTTTTATGATCATTTTGAAATAATTGAAATGATTGCTGAATAGAATATATCTGATCATGATCTAAGTGATCTTCAGATGTCTGAGAATAACTCTCATTATTAGATTCAATATCTGAGTCTTCAGCTATTGAAGAATTTCCATCAAGCACTGCCAAATTATTTTATCTTTATTCCCCACTAAAGAGGTAGTTTGTAACTTCTCAATTAAGTTTTTTATTTCTTCCTTTGTAACCTCAGGAGAAGATAATTTAAAACCACTAGTATCACTAGCTGGCTTTATTGGTATGTTATTTGTCCTAACTTCTTTGGAAGTAGTGGCTTTAGAAACAGTATTAGGTAATTTTAGAATAGAATTTACCTTATGAAGAACTTTATCAAGGGCAGTTTTCATTCTTACCAATTGAGAACCAATGATCTGAATATAAGCATTAGTTTAATTATTTTGCTTCACAATCTTTTGAAGCACTTTTATTTGTTCTTACTTATTATCGATAATTTGAATAAAGGAAATAGCATCCATCTTTTCATAATTAACCGTAATCTTTAAAGATTCATTTGGCGGGTACAAAGCATGAATACGTTTACCCCTGTCGGTTATCCAATTCTTATAACCCTCCTTTAACACATTAATGCTAGTGAGTTCATGGTTGATATAGTTTTCAATAAACAGTTTATCAAACCATTTGAGTTTATTTATCTCCTTGAGATGAGCATAATATTTATATTTAAATTTATACCATTGATCAATAGTATAATTCTTTTCAAACCAGGCTTTGAATTCTATTTCATCTTCATAATCCTGAGCAATAATTTTTCGAACACCATTATTCTGAGTAAAATCAAAATAATTAGGGTAATTAAAATAATCATCTTTATTACTCGTTAAAGTAATAACATTCAAAGAATGAGTACCAAAAGTGGCATCAGAAGGATATACATTATCTGTAGGATCTATCCATTCTGTGTTATATTCTGGTTTTGCAATATTATTCTTTATTTTCATGCATTTGATCTCTTATTCCTTTTCAGAATTCTGAGAATAATTTTCCTCATTTTCATAATAAGGAGAAGATTTTATAGAAGGTGATCTAAAACTAAAAGTCAAAATTCTAGATTTTATTTGTGGAGTAAATCTTACTTCCACTTCTCCATCTGGAGTCTGAATAATTTGATCTAATTCAGTATCCATAACGGGTCTAGGCGGAATCGCCTGATTAAGAACCTATTTGTTCGGAAATTAAATTTCTTCCCATCTAATTATTTTATTAGTAGCAATATTAGAAGTTAAGATTTATTTCTATCAAAGTTGTCTTACCAAGTTTGGTAAGATGTCTAGCTTTAGGAGCTAAAGTAGACAATACTTTAAAGTGAATAAGATAAAGAACTGCAATATTCTTTGACCCTTGCTTAAAGTTATAACCATACGTCTTAAAATTAAACGTTATCACATCCGGTAAGTTAGTATCTGTAAGAGACAGGCTAAGATTTGGATAAACATTAAAGTAAACTGGTCCATGGCAAAGATTAGTCTGCATAACTTCCATAAGAGATGGTTGCCAATCTAAACACCTGACATCTCTTAAAGAAGATATAAATGAAGCATTTAACCCTTGCAAAGTAAGAGGTTTTAATGATACCTGTATTAATCCGATATGGATAAATTTAGAAGCATTTTTTGCTATATATGGTTCAAGATCTTCCTCAGAAAGAAACTTGATAGAATGTTCGGTATCATTTACCTGAATAATTCTTTCCATAGTTTTAATGGCTATGGAAGACTTATAGTCGAACCAACCAATTTAATAGTTTTTCTTTAGCTTAACGCTAGGAAAAGTCTATTTGTTTAATTCCTCTAGATCAGAGAAAAATTCGCTCATTTGAGCATTCTTGATCGATTTACCCTTATTAAGGGATTTTTTTATTAGCACCAATGGCTAATGGATTACTCATATTAATTCTTACCTTTACATAGTTAATAATAATAGTATTAATTAAGACATAAAACAAAATTCTACTAACAACATCCCAAAAATAGAGAGTAGAATCACCTCAGCCTTGAGCCTTCATGGTTCTTATACCAATCGTCAGAGGGAGACTTAAAAGCAACTCGTTTAAGCAAAAACTTGAAATCTTTTATTAATATCGATACTAAGTGATCGATGATAAGTAACACAGAGAAGCACAATGAGAAGAAGTAGAAATTTTGCAGAAATGAAAAATGCACTCCCTTACACATAGGGGACTCCCCTATATATATTACAACATTGCTTCAGAACGAAGCCAAAGCTTTACTCAGAACCATCCAACTGTCTTCCACCGAATCCTCCTTTAGGAAAAGCTGTCTTCCACCGAATATCCTTTAGGAACGTGTAGCAGAAAAAAAAAGATGCCACCAATCAAGTAGGTAAGTGTCGGGACACTTTAATAGCTGTCCGAAGCATGATCGTCCAACGCAACTAATAAGTGGAGAACCCACTAACATAAAGTTGCAGAAAAAACTAACTGCCCATGATTAAAAGAATATGGGACCTACAAAAGCGAAAGGAATTAGTTTTCTTCTGTGGACTGGGTAGTCATAATCTACTGATATAATTTTTCAGTTGTCATATCTTCCAGGTTGGCCTCAGAGGTATTACCTGAAATGTCCATATTAAAATTGGCATCGAACTGTGCTTTCATAAATTGAAAGCATTTCATCTTTAGTTCATCCTCAGATATGCGAGGATTCTTCCTGAGTAGGAATTCCTTTAACTTGGTGATTGTATTATCATCGAAGATCTCTTTCTGTACTTTCTTGTCCATATGAGCTTCATTCTCTTTGACAGAGACAATAATTTCTATCAGTTTATCCTTTTCATCAATTCTCTGCCACCATTTTATAAGAATTTTTTTGTGACAAAATATGTATATTGTTGGAATCAAACTCACATTTAATAGCCCAATAAAATATATATGGAATCTAGAATTTAACAAAGTAATATAATGTACTCCACCCCCAACCAAAAAAATAAAAAGATAATCCTCTTGGCAAGGAGGATAAGAGAGAATTCATTTAGAGAATTATTCCTGAATAGGAGTGGGAAAAATTTCCTAGGTAGCTCCTAGCTTGACCCACCAGTCATAAAACCATGAAGGAATTTGGCTCTGAAGAACTTCAGGACAAATCCGAATGAACCAAGAATGGGTCCTTTGGGAATTCTCATAGTATAAGAATTTGTAAAATTTTTGTATATAATCTCAATAATTATAGCTACAAACAATAACTTTATCTTTAGAGAGCTGTTGTTCTCTGTTAGGATGTAGTCTCCAAGATTGTGGTGTAAGAATATTTTTGATGATAACTTTACTGTAAGCCACTTCCAGAGAATGTGGTTTAGTAGAATATTCCACAGTTATGGATTTTGTTGTGATCAAAATACCTTCATAAATGTTGATAGGTTTGCCCGTAACCAGAATAAAGCTGCATTCGAGATATCGTTTATGAAGTTTCCATGGATCCTTCATAAGAGAAATATCACTCCTATCGAGTTTAATTATTCCTTCAGAATTTAGCTTCTCAGAGAAGATGGACTCAACTTCCATTACTTCTTTGTAAGAAAATGTATTGGTGTCATTATTGGCAGGCTGTTTGCCTTTAGCATTGGAGCTTGATCCAGCTTCAGACGGCCGATTGCCAATTAGTTTTCGATGAGCAAAAGAGTATTGAGGACGTAATGTCCCTTTAGACCCGCCTCTTTCTTTGGCTTGGCTGGACATATTGCTGTAAAAATTCACGAGTCAGAAAGTCAGGAAGAGAATTATCCTTAACATTAATAAATTTAATATTAAAAATATTGCTAATTCAGCTTGCCATCGAGCAAAAAATTATTTAGAAGCAAGATTCTTAGCATCCTTTTCAAGAATACTTTTAGTAGAACTGCAATCTATTCGAAGTAAAAAAAAATTATTTATTAAATCATCTTGGAATTTATGAATGCATTTGGTAATAGAAATAAGTTCTTTCTTTATCGTAGAGTAATTAATTTGGGTATTATCCCATTTACCAGAATGGTATCTAACAAGAATACTATGACTATTATTTGGATCAATCTGTTTAAGAATACCCCCATAGCCAATATTGATGGCATCAGTCTCAACAATTTTAAACCAATCCGGTTTGGCTAAATATAAGCAAGGTAATCTTTTGACCTTTTGCTTAATAAGCTGAATAGCTTTAGTATGACTACTACTCCAAGGAGCTGGATTTTTCCTTAGTCTTTGATACATAATTTTTGTGTCGATAGCAATATTTTCATAAAAGTCAGCCACATAGTTAAGGGCTCCCATAAACCTCTGTAGTTGTTTAGTATCAGTGATTTCATAAGAAAATTTTGAAGCAAATTCGATACTCCTGTCAATGGGGATAATTGTGTTGTTAACAATATTATGTCCTAGAAATTGTATTTCAATTTGAAATAATTTTATTTTAGGAGCGGATATTACTAGACCATTTTTATAGCCAAATATTTAAAAATATTTAAATGCTTAAAATGTTCTTCCATAGTATTAGAGAATATTAATATATCATCAATATATGAGAGTATAAAAGAAGAATATTGAATAAATATCTCATTCATAATATTATGGAACTCAGAAGGAGCATTTTTTAAGCCGAAGGGTATAACATTCCATTCATAATGTCCAAATGGGACTGTGAATGCAGTTTTGTATTTATCTTTCTATTCAATTTGAATTTGCCAGTATCCTCACTTTAAATCAAATTTAGAAAAGAATTTTGCCCTAACAATTCTGTTGAGCAAATTCCTTTTGTTGGGGATTGGATATCTAATCCATTTAAGAGCAATATTAAGGGGTTTATAATTAATGACTAACCTTGGAACCCCTCTTTACTTTTCAGCATTATTATTAAGATAAAATATTGTGCAACTCCATGGGGAGTAATATTTTCTAATAAGCTTCTTATCAAGAAGATCTTTGATTTCTCGTTTGCATAATTCAAGATAATTATTGTTCATTTGACAAGGTCTAGCCTTTGTCGGAATATTTTTTTCATTAAATGTTTCTTCATAAGGAAGAGAAATAATATGTTGCTTTCTATCCCAGAAGGCATTAGGAATATTACTACAAGTCTGATTATGAATCCGTCTTCAACTTATTTTATTTTATTTTTAGTTTTAAATTTCTCAAGGTTGGTGAGAAGTTGATAACTGAATTTTTTTTTCTTTTATAAAGTTTATCTGATTGGTTTTCAAATCAACTTCTTTTATTTTATTCAAAATTGTTATCACATGATTAGTGATAAATTCAAATGTAATATTTTTTCCTTGTATCAAGTAGAATTTTTTTGCTTATTTATTTCTTTTATTGGCATGCATTTTTCTAGAAAAGAGTTCCTAGAATTACATGTTGTGATATCCCTTTTACAACTATGAAGTGTAAGGGAATGCAAACTTTATTTTTACAGATATAAACATCTATAACCTTGAAAGGGTTGTAAGAGCTTTGTTATTAGCTGCACTCAAAGTCTGAGTAGTGCGTTCACAATACTTTAAAGGAATAATTCCTTCTTTGTCATAGTTCAAATTAGCTCCACTGTCAACTAGAGCAGTAAGATTATAAATCAATGATTCATTATTGATAATTAGATCTATATTTATATACCATTTATGGGTAATAAAAAGATCTATCTTTTATAGAAAGGAATTATCAATGGATTTTTTTTTTGCGTTTCATAGAAACAGATTAGGTTTGTTGATTTAAAGTTTCATCTTCGTTTTTGCTAGGAGGATCAATTATATGAGAATGTTCGTTCATTTCTCTGTTGAGAATAATTTCATTATAGGATCTAACGTCCTGTTCAATGAGAGTAAGCCTTTGTTGATTTATTTCATCTTTAGAATTTAACTCTTTGATTTCTTTCTTCAAAGTTTTTAATTCTCTTTGAAGATCATTAATAGAGACAGTTTTAAGATATTTTCCTTTTCTTCGGGCTAAGACTTCTGTCATATACACTTGACATTATTTCTGAGACAGGATTGTTAGGGGCGAAACCCGCAAGCTTTTCCATGGAACAACATCATCAACTGGCACGCTCTACAAGTCCACTTTTGTCTGATGGAGAAGGATATCGACGATTTGTGGGACAGCTAG
This sequence comes from Iris macrosiphon, assembly GCA_036927795.1. NCBI lineage: Eukaryota > Viridiplantae > Streptophyta > Magnoliopsida > Asparagales > Iridaceae > Iris > Iris macrosiphon. Next base: position 312,900,636 of record JAYESA010000004.1, on the reverse strand, counting down.
TTTATCTTTCGTTTACTCGGCCGAATTTAGCTTATGTTGTTCACATCTTATCGTAGTTTATGCATGAGCCCCGGCGTGATCATTGGGATGCGGCTTTGAGGGTTGTTAGATATTTGAAGGCTTATCCCGGTCAATGCAATTTTCTTTGCTCTAACTTTGATTTGCTGCTCCGGGGGTAGTATAATTCTGATTGGGCGAGTTGTCCCATCACACGATGCTTTTTGTCTGTTTGGTTAGATTTTCTTGGTGATTCGCCCATCTATTGGAAGACGAAAAAATAGGTGACGGTGTCCCATTCTTCAGTTGAAGTGGATTACCGTACGATGGCGGCAGTCATGTGTGAGCTTAAGTGGCTCAAGGGGTTACTTGGCAGTTTTGGGTGCAATATTCGTGTGCTATAAATTTATTTTGTGATAGTTAATCTGCTTTATATCTTACGCAGAACCCAGTTTTCCATGAGCGCACAAAATACATTGAGATGGATTATCATTTTTTGAGGGATGATGTTCTTGCTGGAGTTATTCGTCCATCTCATGTGCTAACGGATGGGTAACTGGCAGATGTTTTCACCAAATCTTTGGGCAAGCAGTAATTTGAGTTTCTTTTGAGCAAATTGGACATTTGTGACTTGCATGCTCCAACTTGAGGGGAGTATTGGGATTAAATTATATTTATGGTAATTAGCTATATATGGTGATTAGCTATTGTAAACCCCTCAACCAAAATCTAGGTTTAGGAATTTATTTAGAATTATTTTGGAATAATTCTTGGAGTTATAATTCACTACTGTAATTTTGATTCAATTGTTGCACTTTACTGTTGTTTAAATATCTAGAGCACTACACTAGTTTCTTCCTTCCAGCAAATATCACACCCTTGACCTAGACAAACTAATATTCTATTTTGACCTTTATGTCACTCATAAATACGCTCTCTTGTACTTTATTTTAATCGCACAACAATCTCCAGACAATATCTAATTTTAAACTCAAACTTTGCACATATGTCCATTCCAATCGAAATTGGAGACACAACATCGATCTGTTTTTTGCAACCCAATATATGACGACAATATATTCCAAGTCTACTATGTCCATGATACTTGTGTCACCCCCAATTGAGACCCCATACACTTTTAATTTATTAAAGAACATCTATGGCACAATTTTTATTTATTTTGGGGTAACCAACTCAACCTAACCCAAAACTAGACCAAACATCAACCCAAATCCACACTCACACCCTCATGGCTCATACAAAATACCACACACCAAATTTTCCCACTACAACACACTAAATATGACATTTTTCCACATCCAATCCACGTTTTCTCTTTGTGCAAGTCCTAAACTATTGGGGACTTTTGTGCAAATAACTAGCCATGTGCCCACCTCCTATTGGTTGGAGCAAATGAAGAAATCCTATTTTGAATGCTTGATCGGTCATGAGCTCTCCCCCTCTCATTTTGCATGATACTATGCAACCTACATTAAATCCTAGCCTCTCTTTCAAACCCCAACACATCTCCACCACCTATTTCTTCATGACAACATGTCACCCTCTTCTTAGGAACCGTCAGCTCTAATCTCTAGGAAATCTCTCTCCCTCTTCATTAAATAAACCCTCTTCTCTATCTCCCATAATTTATTGCTTCATCCATCTTCTCCCTCATCCTTCTTCTCCATACCTGACCGCCACCACTACCTTCACCATCAGCCATCACCACCACCATCACCCCCTTGCTGTGCTGCTGCCATTCTTCTTCTTCTTCTTGATGTGATGCCCCTGGACGGAGCTCAGACCACTAGAGCAACACTCCCCATCACCCGAGTCTCTCCCTCTCATTCCTCCATACTTCTTCTTATTCTCTTTTATCTCTAGTTCCTTTTATTCTACCGCCCCACCTCTCCTCTTCTCAACTCACCAACACCAACACCTTCACCATCATCCTTAATCCCTCTACTTGCACCTCCACGAAGATCACCTCCCTGATAACCACCTCCATGACCACCACCACCATCACCTCGACCGAGCACCGCCCACTTTCCCCCTCTACCTTGGCATGACTGTTGCTGCATTTGTTGTTGTTGCTACTGCTGCTGCCAATGTTGTAGCTGCTTCCACTACTACAACTGCCCTTCCTGCCACCCATCAGTCGAGCACCACCCCAGCAACCCTCCAATCCAGAAGAGCCTCTCCTACCACCTTCAGCCGCCGGGGACGGCCGGGCCGTTGCTCAACGAGCCCCCCATTCTTGAGTTTTCTGTTTTGGTCCAGACCCGAGTGCCCTCCTTCGCGATTCAATTTCTCCCTCTTTGCACAAAAAAATGTGAATCTAGCTTCTCCGGTATACTCTCCACTTAACCTTCTTGCAACTTCTTCAATTAGAATAATTTAGTTTGCATTCTATTGTTAGTAATTATAGTTTCAATTCATAAGAAAAACAATTTTATAAAATGTGAAAATCTTCGATACGGAGTTTATTCCGTCAAACCGGACAACCTCATCGCATATTGATTGCACCGAAAGACGCGTATAATATTTTTCGATGTGTGGGCTTTGGCGAAAATCGATTCAGATTTGTTTGCGCACCGGAATTAACCCGTATCCGTCGAAAGTCTCACGTATCGGTGTTTTGTAAATTATCCCACTAGTTGATGTACGCTCGTCGGATCGCAACAAAACTTTTACCACTAGACTCGCAGCATTTTACTTGTCCTATGGCCCAAGTTTCGCCCAATTCGGAGACAGTCAAAAAATTACCACTTTTGCGGGCCCCATAATTCGACTTGACGAGCAAATTTGTGATCGGCTCACCGGAATCCAAAATTGGACATACCGTTAAGTTTGTATCGTCATTTAGAACTTATTTGACCTATAATGTGCTAAGTTTAGAGACCTTTGATCCTGACACATTTTTTTGGTGCAAGACGGGCCCGCCTGTGGAGCCTGTGTTGACTAGAAACTACCATTTTGCTCCTGCGTCCAAATTGGACGTATGTATATGCTTTTCTGAGTATCTCACTCATTTTGGGACTGTTGGTGATATTTGTGATAGCATCCGGAGACATCTGTTCCAGTCCCCTTCTTATGCTGCTGCTTCCTTGGCGAGTTCGTGTTCGAATCTTCGTCTGGCTTCCAGGAAAATATATACTGTCTTGTTGTACTGTTTAAATTCAGTTATTATTATGCTATGGATATTATTTAATTGTGCGCGTTCGAGAATGACTCGGGAGCAGTCGACGAAGGCGTCGACGTTAGAACTTGTGTTCGACCTAGTGTCTAGTGGACGTACCCTAAGTTACAGAGTTATCATTATAACTCCGAGGCCTTGTTATGTATCATTTCACGTCACAGAGTAAGTTCATATTAGGACACAGGTTTACACACTTGACTGGCCATCGGTGCAAGTAGCTCGTGTGATGGTACTTAGCATTGTTGTATTGCTTTAGGTGACTTGCATTATAGTTACGAGATGTCCATTTCGTACTTGAGTATACATTGGCATTGGACGGGGAGGACAACTAGTATGAGTATGGGACACCCACCTCTTATTATTTATGCAGATTATGCGTTCTTCGAAGTGATACAGACGTTATTATTTATGCAAATTTTGCGTTCTTCGGAGCGATACAGACGTTATTATTTATGCAGATTTTGCGTTCTTCAGAGCGATACAGACGTTAGTATATTCAGGCACCGCATTCTTCGGAGCATTATGGCCGTCATTACATACGCGAGGGCCCTTGTTATGGGGGTATATGTGTCATATCTTAGCCGGTCATGACGATTGGTGAATTACGTCAATATGTGTCTAGCCTACACCTACCCATACGCACCAAGTTGTCCTCAAATTGCATTCATTTAGAAGGATAGTTTCCCATGGTTTACTTTACTCAGTATTTACTTTATGGCATGTACTTTTTTGTATCTTGTTACATCCTTCTTAGGACCTGGTTTCCTTCCAAGTTATTTGTACAGGTTGCATGATGCTTGATCCAGTGGAGTGGTGGACATCGTTGTAGGTATTATTATATCTTTCAGCTATTACAGTCATGTACTACTTTCCATTTTGATTCTGATTTTATAGCCTAGTGTTTATAGGCCTATATTGTTCTTTTGGCCTATTTGAACGTATGTATTATTGGGCTGCAAACAAATGATATGTATCGTTCTTTCTTGATATTTATTTACCATGGATTGAGATTTAGTTTAGTTGTTAGATATTAGAAATAGATATTTAGCATTGATCACTTAACCGTGGACAGCGTAAGTGCACTTCGTCAGGTCCATTAAATTGAAAAGCCCTACGGAGTCATACCAGCTGGCCATTGCCACATGTTTGGTCCCGCATATTTTAGGACTGGGGTGTGACAGCTGGCTATATATGGTGATTGGGTTATTGGGATTAAATTATATTTATGGTGATTGGCCATGTGATTTAGGCTTCAAGTTGATATGTGGATGTACATATATGTAATATCATGATGAATGAAATACCTAGAATATTATCTCCTATCACTTCTTCACAAGAATATAGTAGCTCATTTTTTAGAATATATAATAAGGCTCAATTGGAGCAACATGATGATCTCATCATAGCCAAGAGCTATAGCTTGGACCTCAGAATATCTACATTCAGAATGTAGGAACTCATTTTATAGAATAGTAAGACTTAATTTGGAGTCTCAATTTCTAGATTCTAGATTCTAGATTATATATATATATATATATATATATATATATATATATATATATATATATATATATATATATATATTATGCTCCACCCGTTGCTATAAGAGCCAACCAACCGACGAATGGGGGATTCGAACCTTCGTCTACTCCAAGGCGGCCCGCCACATTACCTCTAGGATAATGCCTTTGGTATATATATATATATATATATATATATATATATATATATATATATATATATATGAGGGATCTACATTTCTGATTTTTTGTATCCCCAAGCATCCTCATGTTATCAACCGTTGGATCTTATTTAAGTCATATAATCTTAATAATTGATTTGAATGGTTCAAATTAGCAATTAAAATTGGATGACTTAAACAAGATCCAATGGTTGATAACGTGGATATACTTGGGAATGTAATAAAGAAAATGTGGATCTCTCCTCATATATATATATATATATATATATATATATATATATATATATATATATATATATATATATAAACTTATGGGTCTATATCCATTCATCCCATTTGGACCTCAATATTTTTTTTTTACTATTCTCATACAAACCCAACACATTCTACATTCTTTCATAATCAAATGAGAACCAACGTGAGATGCTTAGGGCTTGTTTGCTTAGTCATTATAAAGCTGCTTTTTGAGTTTTAACACAGAAAATGTGTAAAAGACTATTTGGACAAGTCAAGTCCTAAGTTGACACTCTGAAAATTTTTCAAAACTGTGACGTTTAAAATAAGATTTAAGAGAGAAGCTTTGAGTTGGATTCTGAATGTGGTTTCTGAGTGTAGACCGGGGTCCACTCCTCACCAACACCCCCCTCTCAGAATTCTCTCTCATCTCTCACTTTTTTTCTCTTCCTCTATCTTCTCTTCATCTTCCAGATCTAGATTTAGGCTAAGTTCGACGTGGACGGCGGTGGGGTGGTTGACCTCGGGGCCTACTCCTCCGCGAGCTCGTGGGCCTCCGGGGTGGTGATGGACGACGAAAGTCAGTTTTGAGCTCTAAGGAGGAACCTCGTCGTCGTCGAGCTCCGAAACCTCGTCGTCGGTTTTGAGCTCCAAGTCCAGGTCGTCGAGCTCTGAACTTCCCCGTCATCGTCGAGCTCTAGGGCCAGGCCGTTAGTTTCAAGCTTCAGGTCCAGATGGTCGAGCTCCGAATAACGCCGTCGTCGTCGATCGCTAGGTCCAGGTCGTCGAGCTCCAAGGAGGAGCCTCATCGTCGTCGAGCTCTGAAACCTCGCCATCGGTTGATGTCGAGCTCTAGGACCTCGCAGTCATTTTAAGATCTAGGTCTAGGTCGTCGAGCTCCGAACCTCATCGTTGTCGTCGAGCTCTAGGTCCAGGTCAAGCTCTGAAACCTCGTCGTTGGTTGATGTCGAGCTCCAGGTCCAGGCCGTCGGTTTCTAGCTCCAGGGAGAAACCTTGTCGTCGGTTGATGTGTTATTGTGTCGGATGATCTGGACACGATTGTGGACGGGATCAGAACAGTGACCGACAGTTAGACACAAGAACGGTGATGACCGAAGAAGTTTTGGGAGGGACACAGTTGGACATAGAACAATATTGACACAGTTAAAAAAATACTTTCTAAAAAAAAATTACCAAACAATTTTTTTGATTTTTGTTTTTAAATTACTTTTCAGATAAAAGTAACCAAATGCAAAGCCAAAATTTGTATACTCAGAAAACAACTTTATAACTTACTTTTAGAAAAATTGTATAGAACAAAATTCTAGAAAGCCAATCCAAACGAACCCTTAGCTACTAGCTCGGAACCAAGTCAAGAACATGTCAACTGTTCCTACTTGCATATCTCAAGTAGGAAAAGGACCACCCCCATTCAAACAAGGCAAAGAAAGCCTAATCAAGATATATAAACTAACATGTTATCCCTTGATATCAGTGTGTTGGAGTGGGTGGGGTTCCCAACCTATGTGGAGAATACCCCGGAATACGACGAGCGACATCCGTGTGTCAAAAAAGCTCGAAAAGTGCATCGACCACCATGTATTGGAACATTTATAGTAAGCAAATATTATATTGGTTTTTCATCTTTGACTTTAATTATATATTTATGATTGGATCTTTCATATATTAACTTTCCATATAATTGGATTTCCAATTTATAGTAAGCTAATTTATGATTTGATTTCCATTAAATATATGATTAAATGTAATTGGATTTCCATAAATATTTTTTGGCTTCCATATATAGATTTTCATATGAAAACTCTAATTCATGCAAAGGTTTATATAAAGGCTCATGCAATATACAACAACAAGAGAAAAAAATAAGAGAGAAAAAAATGTGGCAAGAGTGTTATTGCAACTTTGGAGAGGAGAAAAAAAAGGATTGGAGGCCGTTTCGGATAAGGAGATCAATTTGGGGTATTTCTCATTATTTTTTTCTTCGTGTTTGTAATCTATTTTTTGTTCCAAAGAGTTGCGATGATCCGTGTTGGATTGGTGAGGATCTTGTAGATGGTGTATTCTCTTTATTCCATTAGTGAATGTTCTTCAGGGTTGGACTCTAATCGTCCCGTAGTTTTTTTAATCTGAGTTTTTCACGTAAAAATCTTTGTGTCTGCGATTTATGTTTGGCATTTTTTGGTTTGTGCATTTTGCTTGATTCTCTCTCAGGTACTCTTTAGTTTGGGAAACGGTTTCCGTATTTCATTCCCAATAGTGTGGTATCAGAGCCAGGTTTTGAAATTTTAGAAGGGTGTCAGAAGTTGACAGACAAACCAGAGAGGAGAGATGGACGCGAATCCGGTGCACATAATAAACCAAATCGGTTCTAATTACCACTATTGGCAGAGCAAGTCTAACCATTGGTACAAGAACTTCGAGTGCTATCATTGTAGCAAGAAGGGCCACATCAAGCAGAACTGTTTCGCTTAGAAGAGAGAGAGAGAAGAAGGGTGACAAGGGGAAGCAAAGCGAGAACAATACAACGGCGACCTCAGCACATGGAGGTGATCTTATCATTGTAGGTGATGCGGTAGTTATGAACCTCGCCTGCGATGACCACTCTTGGCTGGTGGACTCAGGTGCTTCAGCGCACGTATCTCACAACAGGGCACTATTTGCTACTTACACAACAGACGATTGTGGAGTGTTGAAGATGGGCAATGGAGATGTGTCGAAGGCAGTTGCCATTGGAGATGTGCATTTGAGGACAAAGACGGATGTAGTTCTTGTTCTGAAAGGTGTTCGTCATATCCCTGATATTCATTTCAACCTGGTATCGGTTGTAAGGTTGGATGACGAGGATTTTTTTCAATCTCTTCGGGAACAGTCAGTAGAAGCTTTCCAGAGGTTCAATGGTGATTGTCAAAGGAAGCAAGAGGTCTCGACTCTACTATATGGAAGGGAGCGCACATGGGGCACATGAGGTGAATGTAGCTACTGATGCGTCTACCGAGTTGTGGCACAAGCGGATCAGTCACATCAGCCAGAAGGGGATGAGCTACTTGGTGAACAAGAAGGTGATTCCAGGACTCAAGTCTATATAGCTGGAGAGGTGCATGCACTGTTTGGCGGGGAAGCAAAATATGGTATCTTTCCAAAGTCACCCAAGTTAAAGTAAGTTGGCGTTGCTCGAGTTGATTAACTCGAATGTCTGCGGTCCTATGAAGGTAAAATCTATTGGTGGTACTTCTTACTTTGTAACTTTTATTGATGATTATTCCAGTAAAGTTTGGGTCTATGCCTTAAAGACCAAGGATCAGGTGCTGCCCACTTTCAAGGAGTTTCAGGCCTCCGTTGAAAGGAAAACGAGCAAGAAGCTGCTATGTGTTTGGTCGGACAATGACGACGAATATATCGGTCCCTTTGATGCATACTGTAGAGAGCATGAGATACGACACCAGAAGACTCTGCCAAAGATACCTCAGCTCAATGGTATAGCAGAGCGGATGAATATGACACTGATGGAGAGGGTACGGTGTTTGCTGTCAGAAGCAAACTTATCGGGCAGCTATTGGGATGCGACTCTTTACACAGCTGCTTATATTATTAATTTATCTCCCAGTGCTCCTTTGCAAGGTGATGTGCCTGACAAAGTGTGGTACGACAAAGAGCCGTCATACAATCACCTGCTAGTGTTTGGTTGCAAGGCCTTCGTGCATATACAGAAGGACGAGAGATCCAAACTTGAGCCGAAGACGAGATGATGCATCTTTGTCGGATACGGTCGGGATGTGTTTGGCTATAGACTCTACGACCCAGTGGAAAGAAAGCTCTATAGAAGCAGGGACGTGGTATTCGTCGAGGATCAGACCATGACCAACACTCTGGATTCCGAGATGCCTTCTGAGGCTGAGGAATTGCCTAGTTAGAGTTATTTCGCTTCGAGCAGTTTCTAAAGGACATCACAGAGGATCCAATTATGAGGGCGCCAGTACATAAAGTTGCTCCCAACCTTGATCATCAGCCTGCTGATGGTTGTCAAGGTGATCTTCAGGAGGTTGAGCATGCCAAGGAGGCAGTTCCTGAGGAGGCTGTTGGTATACAACCAGCACAAGTGGTTCCATTGAGGAGGAGTGATAGAGAGCGTCGAACATCTAGGAGATACTCACCGAGTGAGTATGTGCTACTGAATGATAGAGGAGAAGCCGAAAGTTTCGTAGAGGCTATGGAAGACGAACACATGCAGGAGTGGATGGAGGCCATACAGGAGGAGATGAGTTCCTTGGAGGCCCACTTTACTTATGATCTGGTGCGGTTGCCAAAGGGCAATAAGGCTTTGAAGAATTGATGGGAGTTTAGAGTGAAGCAGATAGATGATGCTACTCGCCCTAGATACAAAGCGAGGCTGGTAGTTAAAGGCTACGGTCAGCGAAAATACGTAGATTATGATGAGATCTTTTTGTCAGTCGTCAAGCAGTCGTCTATTCGGGTGGTCCTAGAATTGGCAGCTAGTTTCGACTTGGAGGTCGAGCAAATGGACGTGAAGACGGTATTCCTCTACTGTGATCTTGAGAAGGAGTTGTACATGGAGCAGCCAGAGGGATTCTGTGAGAAGAGAAAGTTACACTTGGTCTTCCAGTTGAGGAAGAGATTGTATGGTCTAAAGCAGACTCTGAGGTATACTGGAAGTTCGAGTCATTTTTGGGGGAGCATGGTTACGCACGGACGACGTCAGACCATTGTGTATTTGTGTGGTACATTGCCGATGATGAATTCATCATTTTACTGCTCTATGTTGATGATATGCTATTGGTGGGTCGGAATACCACTAGGATAGCGGAGTTGAAGAGCCAACTGGGCGCGGCCTTCTCTATGAAGGATTTGGGCGCAGTGAAGACTATTCTTGGGATGGAGATCAGCCGAGAGAGAGAGAGAGTCCAAGCTGCTACACTTGTCCCAAAAGAAGTACATTCACCGGGTACTTCAGCATTTCCGGATGGACGGATTGAAGAAAGTGAGTAACCCCCTTGCGGCTCACTTTAAATTCACTGAGGAGCAGTGTCCATCTACCGAGGATGAGAAGGAAGATATGGAGCGGATTCTATATGCCTCAGCTGTGGGGAGTCTTATGTATGCTATGGTGTGTACGAGGCCAGACATCGCTCACGTAGTTGACACAGTTAGCAGGTATACTTCTAATCCTGGAAGGGTACATTAGAGTGAGGTCAAGTGGATTCTACGATATCTACAAGCACTGTCGATTGGAGTCTTTCTTTTTGTGGTGACGAGCCGAAGCTGGTTGGGTATACCGACGCTGATATGGCTGGAGATGTAGACACGAGGCGATCGACTTCGGGCTATGTGATGATGTTTGCTGGTAGAACGGTATAGTGGCAGTCGTAGTTTTAGAAGTGTGTTGCCTTGTTGATGACAAAGACAGAGTACATTGCGGCGACAGAGGCTTGCAAGGAGTTGTTGTGGATGAAGAAGCTGTTGTAAAAAATTGTGCTAAAGCAAGAGCAGTATCCTTTGCTTTGCTATAGTCAGAGTACTATTCACCTTGTGAAGAACCAGACATTTCATAGCCGGTCCAAGCACATTGAGACCCGATATCATTGGATACGGGATGTTGTGGAAAAGAAGGAAGCGGCGCTTGAGAATGTTCATACAGATGACAACGGAGCAGACATGTTCATAAAGATTCTTCCAAGGAAAAAATTTAGTACTGCAGGCGGATCGTCGGTATTACGACCCCCTCCACATAGTTGTGAAGGAGGAGATTTGTTGGAGTGGGTGAGGTTCCCAACCTATGTGGAGAATACCCTGGAGTGCGACGAGTGACATCCGTGTGTCGAAAAAGCTCGAAAAGTGCATTGAGCGCCGTGTATTTGAACATTCATAGTAAGCAAATATGATATTGAATTTTTATCTTTGACTGTATTTATATATTTATGATTGGATCTTTCATATATTAACTTTTCATATAATTGGATTTTCAATTTATGGTAAGCTAATTTATGATTTGATTTTCATTAAATATATGATTGAATGTAATTGGATTTTCATAAATAATTTTTGGCTTCCATATATAGATTTTCATATGAAAATCCTAATTCATGGAAGGATTTATATAAAGGCTTATGCAATATACAACAACAAGAGAAAAAAATAAGAGAGAAAAAAAAGGTGACAAGAGTACTATTGCAATTTTGGAGAGGTGAAAAAAATAATTGGAGGCTGTTTCGGAGAAGGAGATCAAATTGAAATATTTCTCATTGCTTTTTTTTCTTCGTTGTTTTAATCTATTTTCTGTTCCAAAGAGTTGCGGTGATCCGTGTTGGATTGGTGAGGAGCTTGTAGATGGTGTATTCTCTTTATTTCATTAGTGAAGGTTCTTCAGGATTGGATTCCGATCGTCCTGTGATTTTTTCCATCTGAATTTTTCACGTAAAAAATATGTATGCGATTTGTGTTTGACATTTTTTGGTTTGTGCGTTTTGTTCGGTTCTCTCGTAGGTACTCTCTGATTTGAAACAGTTTCCGCGTTTCTTTCCCGAAACAATGGACTGATTGGTGTGTCTGGCCATTGCAGGTGGCTTGACGCTCAAGACCCAGTAGATACAAAGACTTGGGCAGAGTGCTAACAGGAACACGTCGAAGTAAGCTCATATTTTTCTACAATTGACCCAGGAAACATCAATCATGGTTAGCTACAGATCCTAGTGATACTAAAATTTAATTACATGAACAAGAACACTAATTAAGATCCATCAACAAAACCTCATTCTTCATTATATACGCAACTACTTATTCTAGCAAATGTAGAGGAAGAATGCCCTGCCAAGTAGCATGACAGGACTGAGGACTTTGTTATTTGGAACTCCCCATCCCATATTCTCTCTATAGTTACCAGAAAACACTCAAAACTACCTCCAATCTGCAGCAATCCTAACATGACAATACTGGAAACTTCTAATGAGAAACTAAATGAAATTACACCACAAAAATGTCTGCAAACTAGGCCAACTAAAAGCACTTTCTACTAAATCCATGCATCACTCCTTAAAATCATCCTTGTCATCAGCTGGAATAGTCATATTCCTCCAGAAAACTGCGAGAGCACTTCCACCGAGCTGTCAGAAGAGGGAAAAAGTGTCAAATTAATGTATGAAAAAGTCCAATAATGATCAATGATTTTCCATCACTTGATTAAGCAGATATTTTGTCTAGTGTAAGTCCATGTCATCGGTTTATAAAAAAATTACTAATCAAAATTAGATAAGACTTTTTCTTTTCTTTTTTTTCAATTTCTAAAACACGTCACGGAGATATAGTTTCAATTTTAAATATATATTCATGATTAATGAGGATCAATAACAAGCAAGCAACACTGAAAGCTGTATAGACAGATCTTTCTATAATAGTTTAAGAGTATAGACTACATGACAATATAACACAGCTTGTTAGTAAGTCATACCGCCATGCAAACAACACTGACAGCTGAAGGAACAGCTACAAGAGGATTAGTGAAATGCTTCTGTGCAAGGATAAACCCAAGTGCAGAGCTCTGTACAAAAGAAACACATTAGTATCCAAATACTAAAAGAATATAATATACTATTGCTTGCCTCATGAAGGAAAGAAGCATATTACTCAAAACATTGGATTTGCGAGAAATAGGTATATATAATTGCTTCATCATGCAGGACAAGGAAGAAGAAAAGCAAATATGTGTATGTTCGTAGAAACAAGGGTGTAACTACGGTTGGGCTAGAGTGGGCTCCAGCCCAGCCTAAAATTTTCAATTTTTTTGTTTTTTATATAGTATAAAACATAATCCAATTGTTTAGCCCACCCCAAGCCCCCACCAACACAACATAGGTCAGAACACTCAGTAAAAGGCAGAAAAATTTAACCGTAGAAATTTCACAACATGTAGGTAGATAGAAATCTCATAATATGGAGCTGGGTAAAAACCTCACCACGCCAATTACATGGGTGGCCCTCTTATTTATCAAAGTCAATAGTAACAATAAAATAGAAACAAAACAACCAAAATAACAACAATATAATCAAGGAATTTTATTCTTATCCATGATTATTGAGGTGTATGAGTTGGAGATTTGAATTGATAAGCCTGAACTTAAATTTGTAACTGGCTTGATCTTTTAACAAAGGATCACAATCTGTTCTGATCCACGAATGGGTATATGGATCAGAACATCAAATTTATAACAGAAGGTATCCAGAACCCACATTAAAATGTCATAACCCAACTTAAACAGGAATATCGCGTGGCATGACCACAAGCCATTTACTTCTATGATAAACGTTAGTGCAAGTTAGTCATGAAAAGAATTTTATAGCGTAGCAACAGTAAATGCCAAAGTTGATCATTGACAAACTAACTATTCATGGTCTCTTTGCAATATCTTGCCACTTGGAATGTTTTATATCAAACCAATGCTATATTAAGTGATTCAATAATGCGCTTGGTCCAGGACTGCTTAGTGATTAATAGGAACACAGTCAATCCATACAATTTGCAACAACATGCATGTATTGCTTAATCTGTCACCTAGTTAATTGGATTAACAGATAAATTAGTCGGCCTATTAATCACTGCTAAGAATTTCCAAATCAAAATTGTTGAGAAGATGTATTAGAGTTACAGAATTCAAATGTTTAATGAATATTCAACAAAAATCAATTTCTTCCAGCATTCTCTTAGGTATCTCTAAGGCCATTTATGCTTTTGAATTATGAAAATAAAATTTCCAATCATTTATTAAGAACTGTCTTCTGTTTAGCAATCTGTCTTGACTAATCAGATGAATGGGCAACACGAACCAGACAAATGATCAGCTTGTCTTTGGTTGAAAGAAACATTCTGCGACAAGTGCAAGAAGGAAATTTTATTTCACTGAGGAACCGAAAGAGAAGATCAGATATTATGTTAGCCCCCACTATTACAGCATTCATAGAAGACATCCAAGAGAAATGAACTGGGCCACTACCTGGAAAGCACGGACACTCCAAAAATGTGGCCGTGTCGTGTTGGGGCACGTATCAGACACTCCAAAATACACTAGTACACACCAAGATAGGTGTCATATCCATGTCTGCCTGTCCTTACTATGTCCATGCGACACAGACCACTACTTGTAGCTCATATGTATAAAGGATTACACAAACGACAAATACAAAAGGACCACACATATATCTGAGTTGATGTCCACAACTACAGTATCTAAGATTTCTTTAGGCGGATATGAATATAATATTACAGGAGAGAGGATTTGTTGGTTATGATTGGGCTTAAATTCTTTATACCCGTTTTTGATCCTACCCTTGCTGTAACAAGGCTATTGGCAGCAAAATATAGACCGAAGATTGATAAAAACATAGGGTAACAGAAAAATTCATGATTTAACCCTGAAACAAAAGCCTTTGGACAATGGTGAACTGGATATTTTAGATTAGCATCATTGGCCATAACAGATCAGTGACCCCGGCAATTATTGTGACAGTTGAATAAAGAAAAAGTAGGTTTCTGCCAAACCAAAGGCGAGATAATGTTTCCCCGGCAATTATTGTGACTGTCTTTCATTTTTGGGTGAACAAGTGTCAATCAGATTGCAAAGTTTCACACAAGAGGCACATATTATAGATAATTTACTGACAGTGAACATAAATACCATAGTTTGTAGTATCGGAATCCGATACGGTTGATACAAATACGGTTTGGCATGTCCTGATCCGATACTAACCGATACCCGATACTGATCGATACCGACATTGTCACGTCCCGATCCCGCAAAGGTCGATCGTCCTCGCTTGGATCCTTTGTGGAACCGATCATTCTCGCTTGGGACATAATGTCCTGCAAAGGTCGATCGTGCTCGAGTGTAAATTTGCAGATAGCCCACCTGCCTTTTGTATGGGTGTGGTACCCTGCTATTTATAGTTATCCCGGGCGCGCATATGTTCGGCCGCATGGATTTTGGAGGGTGCCACGTGCCCCTTCGTAACAGGGTGCAGCTGTAACCGTGAGCAGGTCGAGCTACCACGTGGGCGCTTGTTGGAATTTTTCGTTGCTGAAGATCTGAGTGATTCTCGTCCTTTGTGGGCGTGACTTGGACAGCTTGACACAGTCTGCACTTGGTTGGAGAGAATAACTCTTGTCGTAACAGCAAGATCTGATGTTCATGGGGTCTGAAACACGTGGCCAGAGACGCATGAGACGCATGGAGTCTGGGACGCATGGGACCAGAGACGCATGGAACGCATGGAGTCTGGAACGCATGGGACCAGAGATGCGGGAACTACGGGACGCCAATATCTTTCATGCGGTGCGAGGCACCTATTATGGCCTGGAGATAAACCGTTGCCTCTTTATCGCCTTGATGGAGATGTACAACTGCCATACGGGGACTTTCTTCACGCCTGGTGGTGAGATGAGCATCGCTTTGCATGATATGCATTCGGTGTCGAAACTCCCCTGGGGCGATGTGCCTTACGAGGAATATGTTCTAAGTAACAACAAACTAGGGGACCTCGAAAAGGAGGATCCGAAGCTCGTAGAAGTGTACGAGGAGCTATTGTGCCATCATAGTATCTGCCAGAGAATGTATGAGGAGGAGAAGCCGTCCGAAGGGGACATCCCCCATATTACTGTATGGACGCACTATCTTTTTCCAGAGGAGCCTGAGTCGAACGAAGTTTATGTCCGTGAGCCGCAATCCCAAGAGGATGTCGCGGCATTGATCCAGAAGTATCACGAGGCGTCTATCGCTCGCGATCCGTCTGCCGAGAGCGAGGAGTTGAGCTACTTCTTCATGGATAACTATGAGATATCTGAGAAGGCACTTCTAGCGGGATATCTGATGATCTGGCTATGCAGCTGCGTGTTCGCGGGTAATTCAGGCTCAATTGAGAGAATCAGTCGTAATCTCATTCTCCCAACCGTACGGCTGGCTTTTGGCCATCCTCTTGCGCTGCTACCCGCGATGGTCTGCTGCATCCACCGCGGTCTCCGATATTTTGCTCCAAGGTGAAGCACCACAAATGGATTGGAGAGTTCAATAGGGTAGAGTTACCTTATCACTACTTGATGGGTTGGCTTTTATTGCACCATCGGTCCTTAATGCGTCCTTGCACCCAGGAAGGAATGTTGGAGGGGGATGTTGTTATCCGCCACTACCGGGGGATAAAGTGGAAGTGCAAGGATGTGCCCTCTTGTAGGAGGGAGCTTGCTTATCTGAACGGTTGAACGTTCTTTAGCACCGTCCCTGAATTTACTGAGGGGGAAAGGAGTGCTATTTATCGAGACAGTAACGCTGCAGATCGTCCGCTATCAGCGAAACTTTACCGCTGGCTCCTCATTATCCGTCCTTCCCATTTGGTGTATCAAAATCGGGATGCGTCTACTTGGAGCCCTATCTACCCAGTCGGTTTGCTCGTCAGTTCGGGTACTGCCAACTTCTGTTGGATACTCCTAGTGCTTTCCTCGAGTATTGCGACAATCTTCTCGATGGTGCTCGTGCGTGGAGCTACTATGCCGCCGTCGGAACCCAAGCTAAGTTTGGATTGCCAGCGGCCGGCGTCGTGCCGCCCATGCTGTTTGCTGCAGGGAGTCTCTACTGCACAGTCAACGCTCCCCCGTCTGATTATGACCTCGGGACGAGCTGCCTGGCGGACACTGTTTTTGCGCCTCCGTCTTCGAAAGGTCGACGAACGTCTAAAAAGGACAAGGGTGTGGCCCGACCTTTGCTTGTTGATTCAGACCCGCCGACTGACGAGGGGACTCCTTCTGATAGACTTCCTGCTCCTAAGCGCAAGACGACTGTGGCTCGCCACCCGAGTCATTCCAAGCGAGCGCGAATCGAGAAGGCTCCGGAGGCGGGGCTTATAGAAGGATCTGATCCTTCTACAGAGGATATAAGAAAGGAGGTAGGACCCACTGCGCTGGTGGTTTTGAACCAGACCCCACTTTAGATGCGATAGCGATATCAGTAAGAACCTCTTAATTTGATTCTTGCGACTCCTCTATATGAACATCTTTCTTCTGGTCAGTTTGAAACTTTGCAACCACAGGAGAGACGGGATCACCCTCGACGGTCTACGGCTGCTAGGGTCTCTTACGCAGAACGAGACGAAGAGTCGATGTCTCCTGATCCCGAGGTCGCGACTGAGGAGCCTGCCCCTGGGAATTCAAGCGGCCATATCCTCGGGGGGGGGGGGGGGGGCTGGTGGAACCGGCTACTCCCCACATCTTGATGAATGATCCAGACGTTGTCGAGGTGGCTCAACAAATTCTGTCATTTATCCGGGTATGTTGTTCCGCCTTTTCTCGCGGGATAAGATTTTTTGTCTTGAGTTTTCTATTTTGTTGGTGCGGTAGGTCACAGGTGATTTTGGCCCTGCAGACTCAACTTCTTCCCTGAGAATGGTGAATGTGGCCTCTAAGGAAGATGCGGAAGAAGACAAAGATGGGAGACTGGTTCAAAGGAAGTCCACTCTCCCTCCCCCTACTAGGGGTGGAGAACATCCGACGGAACCTTCTGTTGCGGTTAGTATAGGGGAAGCCTCTACCTCTGCGAGCCTACCTGGTGTGGCGACTGCTTTATCGCCTCCGCGGGGTAACGTTAGACGACCTGAAGTTGCAGCTTCCTGAGCTATTGGGGACAACGGCCTTCCAGCAGGGTCCGTTCCTGACCTTGCCGGTGTGAAGGCCAAGCTTGCCGGTTTGCCGGGCATCTAGACACTAATTTCGGCAGGACAGAGCTTGGCTGCTGTGAAAGCAGTTCGTCGTCCGACACCTGTGATTCCACCATACAACTTTTCAAGTGTTGTCCCCTCTGTTTCACAGGCTACTTCAACTGTCGAATTGCCTGTAATTCCTTTGGCTTTGACTCCCTTGACGCCCTCTACGGAAGTTGCGGTGATAGCTACTTCGAAAGTTATCCTTCAGGGCTTCTACATATTGTTGAAGCAAGGGGTCCAAAATGTACTGGTTCGAGGGATGCCCTTTGTTTGGTCCAGGCACGGTGCCCTGGGGCAGATACAGATTTTGAAAATCCTCCCTGGCTCTGAGTAGATGGCTGACATGTTGTTTCAGAAGTTAATTGAAGTGGAACAGCGCTTGGACAAGTTGCAACAGGTGCGACAGGCTGACGTCGCTGCGACCGTGACCACGGAGTATGAACGCCTCCTGGACTCCGTAAAACAAGTGAAGGATGCCTATGGGAAAACCATAGTGGTCTTGAGAAGCCTCGAAAACTGGAACTCCAACGTATTGCGTTGGACGCAGATGAGGCGGCTAGTTTCGTCTGGGAAGATGGTTTCTCTCACACGATTGCTGAGATCCAGACGAAGATTGCACAACTCCAGGCCAACCTTAAGATCCTGGAGGGTGACGTTCGCGAGGCCCGTCAATAGCGAAAGGTTATCCGCGCGCAATCTCTCACTGTAGCTCAGTCTTCTGCCAGCCATTGAAGGGACTCTGAAGAGATTGGAGGAGAAAAACCAGTCTTACGCTCACCTTGATAGTCCTGCTATCGTAGCTCAAGAAGCCGAGCGCCAAGTCAGGAGTCGGATTGATGCCAGAGTGGCTAGTCTCTAAGAACGCTTAGAGGAGTTGTGCACCGATCAGTAGTATCAGTGGTTGTTTCTTCCTTTTTATTTTGATTGAGGCATTGGTAAATCCACAAGTGTTGTTTGATTTTAGTTCCCCGTTTAGGGGAAAGCAATAATAAAAAAAGAGAAACTTTTCGCCTTTTGTAGGAATTATCCGTATAAACTTTGGGTATTACAGTAGAGGTGATGAGGACGTAGTACAACACCGAGGTTGCCAAGTATATCCCACTGGAGGATCTTTGGGGGACTTATTACTTCTTGCGCATGAGAGTACAAATAATAAGTTTGAAGCGGGCCTTGCCAGAGGTGATATGGACGTGGCAAGTTTGGTGGGCTTAACACCGTTGGCGTACTTAAATTTAAGCACGGGTGATAAGTTGAGATGACGGCTGATGATAGTCGTAGGGAGAGGTTTGCTCAGAGGTCACATGGACATGACAAACACTCGGAGTAGGACGTAAGGATGATAGCTCAGGGGTGACGTAGACGTGAGCTGATCGGTAGTCATACCGAGAGGTTAGGTACGATCCCGGTATTTTTGTGGAAGGAGAAGGAAGCGCGCTAGAGGTAGTATGGACGTGGCTGTTTGCTTCCATTGAGAAAATCCCACTGGGGGACTCTTGGTGGACTTATTATTTATTGCGCACGTTGAGTGCAAATAATAAATTCGAAAACAATCCCTATCAGAGATAATATGGACGTGATAGGTTCTGTGGACCCATTACTTTTTGTGCATGTTTGTGCAAGTAATAGATTTGGGACAAGCCCTGCCAGAAGTAATATGGACGTTGTAGTTTTTGTGGACTTAACACCGCTGGTTTACCTTGGTGAGTACGAGTGATAAGTGGGGATAACAATCTATATCAGAGGTAATATAGATGTGATGATCGATAGCCAAGACCCGAAAAGTTTGCTCAGATGTAATATGGCAAACTCAGTCGGGGAGAAATGTTAGGACGACAGTTCAGAGGTAATATGAACGTGAACCGATGTCCGAGAAACTCGCTGAGGAGTGATTTGCTGAGTGTGGTCTACCCGAACATAAAGATAGACCTGAGGATTCCTCTGCTGGGAAGATTGGTAGGACGATAGCTCAGAGGTAATATGAACATAACTGGCGTCTTAAGAGATTGGATTGAGTGGTCACTGCGGGAGTGTGCTAGTGGACCTGACTGCTCCGTTGGGGAGATTGGTGGGACGATAGCTAAGAGGTAATATGAACATGGCTAGCGTCTAAAGGGATTAGTTTTTGAGTGGTCACTGCGGGAGTGTGCGAGTGGACCTGAGGACTGCTCTGCTGGGGAGACTTTGAGGATCCATCATCCATTGTGTATCCAGAGCTTCTGGATACAGATGATGGCTTTTACAAGAATTTGTAAAGAAGGAAAAAATGTTGCACATAGGCACTTGCTGGGGATGAAGAACCAAGAGTGTAGAGATGTACATCTGGGTTGTTCTGCTGGTGATGAGGGGAGTATAAGTCAAGTTTAGACGTAGTACTTTTTCAAGAACTTGCAGTTGATAGGCATCATGAGCAAGTCGCCGTTGGGTTTCGCGAGCCGGTAGGCACCGTTGGAGAATACCGATTCTACGACGAACGGGCCCTCCCATTTATGCTAGAATTTGTCGGCCGTCTTGTGGTTCATAACCATCGGCCTCCTTACGGTCAGGACGAGATCACCCAATTGGTAGGTCCTCTTCTTCACCCGTTTGTTGAAGGCTCCAGAGAGACATGCTTGGTATAGCTCAATGAGCTGTTGAGCTAAGAGACGTTTCTCGTCGAGTGCTTCTAACTCTTGTAGTCGTCGGCGGTGGTTGTCGTCGACGACTAATTGGTTGGAGAGAGCCACTCAGAGTGAAGGCATTTGGATTTCGAGCACGGGAGGACCGCTTCGCTTCCGTACACCAGAGAGACATATTGCCATTAGTTGTTCGGACCGTTGTACGGTAGGCCTAGAGACATTCACCCAGCTTCTCTTTCCAGTCGCGTTTATTGGAAGATACAAACTTTTTGAGAAGTTTTATGATGGTCTTGTTGAAGGCTTCTGCCAGACCATTCGCTGCTGGGTTGTAGGCAGTCGACGCTACATTCTGAATCCGATTTTTATCACAGAACCGGTAGAACGCATGGCTTGCAAACTGTGGACCATTGTCATTGATGATCCTTCGTGGCAAGCCGAAGCGGTATATGACGTGATGCTTGACGAAGCTGATCACGTTGGACATCTTTACTTCCGCGAGTGGTACGACTTCCGCCCACTTGGAGAAGTAGTCGGTGACAGCGAGGATGAACCGATGTCCCTTGGATGAAGGTGGATTAATCGGCCCAATGATATCCATACCCCAGGCTTCGAACGGCCAGGACGCAATAGTCGGGTGTAGGAACTCCCAGGGTTGGTGGATGAAGTATGCGTGGATCTGGCATGTCTGGCATTTTCTCGCGTAATCAACAACATCCGCTACCATCGTAGGCCAGTAGTAGGCTATTCTCCGAAGACGGTCTTGTAGCTTTGGACCGGGTTGATGCGCCCCGCAGACGCCGTCGTGAGCATCGCGGAGGGCTTGTTTTGCCTCCGCGTTCGACAAGCATCGTAGCAGGTCGTATAGGACCGACTATACAATATTTTGGTCTCCGTGTCGTAATAGAAATAGCTCCGTCTCGTAATAGAAACAGAGGGAGTGTCTCCTGACTGAAGTGGCCTCCTTCGGGTTCTTGGAGAGAATTTTATTGACTGTATAGTCAATGAATGGAAGCCTCAGTCTTGGACATCAGTGTGTACTTCCCCCGCATAGCTCAGACATAGGCAGCAGTTATTTTTTGGGCAAACTCGCTCTTGACCGATCACCGTGATTAGCTGATGAGTGTTGTCTGGAACTGCCAAGGAGGCAGCGAGGCCGGCTAAGGCGTCAGCCTCAATGTATTGCAACCGAGGGACGTGCTCTATGAAGAACATCTCGAAAGTTGCGATGATGCTAAGCGCAGCTTGGTGGTAGGGGATCAAGTCTTCATTTCGGACTTCGTACTCGTCCCGGACCTGTTTGACTATTAGCTGAGAATCACCGTAAGCCTTCAGGTATTCTACTCCAACTTGTTTAGCAAGTTGGAGCCCGATAATTAAGGCGGTACTCTGCCACATTATTGGAGCACGGCTCCGTGAGAGAGTAGGCACAATTGATGACGAGGCCGTAGGGGGAGATCAACACTATCCCGACCCCAGCGATGATGCCGCCTCTGGGCCCTGCTCTTGAAACGCCGTCAAAGAACATTCGCCACACAGCTTCGTGTCAAGTGACGTTGGAGTCCGCCGCCTTTGTCTGGAACATTCGCCACACAGCTTCGTGTAAGTGACGTTGGAGTCTGCCGCCTTGTCTGGAATCTCCTCATAGAGCTTCGAGGTTTCTGACCCCAGGTGGGCTGCCAGAAAATCGACCAGTGCTTGACCCATAACGGCCTTCTGTGGGACGAACACCATATCATATGGAGATAATAGTATCGCCCAGGTAGCCAAGCGGGAACTGAGTGCCCCTGGTTTGGTCATGAGGACCCTGAGGGGGTTGACTCGTGAGATTACATGAATGGTCTGTCCAGCCACGTAATGTCGAATTTTCTGAATAGCGAATACTAGAGCAAGATATTCCTTCTCAACGGTGGTGTACCTATGTTCCGCGTCGACCATCATCCGACAAAGATAGTATATGGCCTGCTCGCAGCCTGCATCACTATTCTGGGCTAACAGGACATTGAGAGAGTACTCCATCGCGTGTACGTAGAGCAGGAAGCGCTTTCCCATGACCGGGGCCACCAGCACAGGAGGGTTTGATAGGTACTCCTTGATGTCGTCAAACGCGCGTTGGCATTTTTTATCCCATACAAAGGAGACCTTTCTTTATGAGCTGGGTGAACGACCGACAACGTCCAGAAAGGTTTGATATGAACCTTCTGATGTATGCCAGCCTCCCTTGAAGGCCGCGGAGTTTCCGGAGGTTCTTTGTCGGGCTCATTTCCAGGATGGTCTTGGTTTTGTCGGGATCTATGTAAATATTCCAGGAAGTGATGATGAAACCCAGGAATTTGCCGCTGGAGACTCCCAGGAAGGACTTGGTGGAGTTTATCTTGAGACAATGTGCGCGCATTAAGTCAAACACAGTCCTCAAGTCTTGGAGGTGATCATCTTTAGAGCGAATCTTGACGGCGATGTCGTCGACATATCATTCCACTGTCTTGCGCATATGTTCACAAAAAATGGTGCTCATAGCTTGCTGGTATATAGCACTTGCGTTCTTTAGACCGAAAGGCATGACCGTGTAGCAGTACACGCCTATTGGGGTCCGGAACGACGTATGCTTCTCGTCGTCGGGAAACATTTTGATTTGGTTGTAGCCTGAGAAGCCGTCTATGAAGGACATGTGCTCGAAGCCACAGGTATTGTCGATCATTAAGTCGGTGATCGGGAGGAAGAATTCGTCCTTAGGACATGCCATATTTAGATCACGAAATTCGATGCAGATTCGAATCTTCCCATTCTTCTTGGCGACATGGACTATTTTAGCTACCCAGTCGGGATGTTATTCCTCGCGGATGAAGCCACTAGCTATCATCTTGTTGACTTCAGCTTCGATGGAATTTATTATGTCCGGCCGGAACCGTCGTTGTTGTTGCATGACCGGTTTGACGTTCGACAAAATATTGATTTTGTGGACCGCAATTTGAGGATCCAGCCCTGGCATGTCTTCATAACTCCAGGCAAAGACATCAATGTATTCCCTGACGAGCTAAAGCAGGGATTTTCGGTCTTCTTCGGACAGTCTTTTGCTGATGAAGATAGGTTTTGGGGAAGATTCGTGGTCCAAATTGACTTGCACGACTTCGTCCTCTGTAGGAGGTTCTCGTTGTTCGAACCGTATCTCCCACTGTGCGTCTAGGCGTTGGGCCAACGGTTCTACTTCAAGGAGTTCCCGTGGATCTTCGTCGTCTTCCTCAGGGTCAGCTGACACCATGTTGGCAGACAATATTTGCTTGAGCATCTCCCCGATACTGACGTCGGAGTCCCAAGCGGAAGATTGCGAAGAGTGGGAGTGAACCTCATCTTCTTCATCTGAACCTTCGGGGGTTGTGGGAGGCGTTACGTACCCTAAGACATGCTTGGTCTTATGGTAGTAGTCCTCAGACTTGCTTGCGGGAGAAGGTAGACGCAGGGGCAGCCGTCGGCCCTTGCCGTAGTTTAAACTCCGATTATTTTTAAGGTTATAACCCATATTCTGGATGATATGTTTGGCTTGACCGCTGAACCGGTAGAGTTGTATTTTGCCGGTTTCGGGTTCTGGCTCTTGTTCTTCCGGGGTGAAGGACCGAGGACATTCAACCCTGCTGAAGATGATAGGTTTGTCTCCCCTCCTCCTTGCTGGAACCGCGAAGTAGGAACCTTGACTAGGGAGGATATGGTTTACTGCGTAGGTAATGGTCACCTGTATTTGCAGGTGTAAGCTAGGCCGTGCTCTATAGAGTACAATGTGTTGATATGTGTACGCTCAGAATAATTAATAGATAACCCTTTATTGATAAAATAAGGTATCTCTTCCGGAGAAATCATATCATCGAGAGAATGGACGTTGGCCTGAGCGGCCACATATTCTTCTAGTTCGTCATCCTCATGGGCTACCCCCAGCGCGGTTACAGACATTGGTGGTTTCATGTGCAGTTTTACCACCAGAGGCCCGGAGGCTACAACCGTGGCCGGGTCTTCTTTTGGAGGTCTGGGAAGACGAACGACCATAGGTTCTGAAGGAGAAGATGGTGCGGGATCCTTCTTCAAAGGTTCGGACGTTGTGGAAGGTACTAGAGATTCCGGTGCCTTCCTGTGCAACTTGACGACGAGGGGAGTGGCTGCGTCGGGAGTGCAAGCGTTGAGACGGGTTCTCATGGGCTCCTCCGGTGTTGTCGTAACCTCAGCCTCATCATCGGCCTCATTGCCACCTTAGTCTTTGTGGGTTTGCTTGTAGAGGACGACGTCGAAGTAGTATGTCTCGACTCCCTTGAATGGGTCGATGTCTGCAAACTCTATTATGATAATGCCATGATCGTCGACGCATTTTAAGCATTGGTGCAGGGTTGACGGCACGATCATATATTGGTGTATCCAGGGGTGTCCGAGCAAGACGTTGTAGGATATATCTACGTCAATGACGTAGCAAGTGACATCTGTTTTCAGGTCGCCGATCTAGCACTTCAGGCGAATCTTGCCCAGAGGGTAGCTTCTTTCTGCGTTGAAGCCTCTAATGGCAGTATTGGTAGCTTCCAGGCGGTGCATCGGAATGCCCAAGGTTTGAAGCAGACTCAGGATGATGTTGATTGATGAACTGGGGTCAATGTGCATCTGGTCCACCTTTATAGCACCAATATACCCTGTGTAATACATGGGACAATCATGCTTGTTATTCTTAAGCAACATGTCTTGTTGCGAGAATCTAATATTGGGTAGTGCATCCGTAATGTTATTACAATGGGAGCATGTCGTCGTATCTTCAGCTGACGGCTTGACTTGCGCCCGATAGGTGTCAGCATTTTGTAATGCCTCGCTCGGGGCAACTCGAGTGTCTCTGAAAAGCCGCAAAAGCTCAAATAACGACAACTTTGTCGGGGTATTGGCGAGTTGAGCCAATACGTCAAATTTGTAGGGATTTTCCGATCGCTGAGCCGTTTTCTTGCGCAACGACTTGTCGAAGCGTCCCTCTTTTTGTTTGGACTTGTCCGCTGGTAGGGGTTGAGATGGACCCGGATCAGACGCGACAGGTGCAGTAGTTGGAGGTGCATTGATGTCGGGAACTTCGTAATCTCGCTGGTAAGCAAGGCCCGACCTGGTTGCCCCTGCCCAGGCCTCCTCAGTGGTGGGAGAAACCATGCGGCAGGACTTGTTTTTTCGTGTTTTAGGCTTGACGGCGGATGGCACTGCTTGCTGCGTCAAGTCTGGGACCAAATCTGGATGGACCCACATGATCTCGCCCAGAGGGGTAGTAAGAGGAGTCAGCCCGGCTGCTTGGTTGCAAGCTGGGGGAAGATTGACTACCTGCATTGTTGCCCTTAGGATCGATGTGACTCCGTCCGAGGCTTCCGTCGGTGGAAGTTGCCGAACTGGAGGGACACCATGTTAGCGGCAATCGTTACATCGTCAAAATCCAGGGAGAGAGCCTTGGTATCGATCAGCCGTTGGATGTACCGCTTCAAGGTGTAGCACTCCTGCGTCGGGTGGTGAACGTACCGGTGGAAGTGACAGTACTTTGGGTTGTTTATCTCCTCTGCTTCAGGCTGACATTTGATGTCGGGGAAGCAAATTTTACCTCCCTGCATCAGCATGTCGAAGATGGGCTTGACATTACCGTCTTCGAAAGAATGTCTCCTTTGATTTTGGAACCGCCTACTTTTGCTAAGGTTTCTTGGTCACATTAGCGACCATGGCTTGCTTTCTTTTCTCATCGCGGTTGCTGTTACCGTTGTTGCTGGGACGCTTGCCCTTTTTCTCAGTAGTAAGGATATAGATTCCCAAGTGCTGGGCGTCCTTGAGCTTCTTTTCAGCGTTGGCGGCGCTTATAATGAACGTTGTCCAGTCTTTGAACTGGCTATCGCGCATCCAGAGGCTGACCGCCGGAAGCATATTTTTCCAGCACATCTCTATTAGTGTGGCCTCGGGATTGCTAGGGGGCAACCTTAGGGCCATTTGTCGGAACCGCTCGATGTAATTTTGCGTCAGTTCCCTTTCTCCCTGGACGACATCCATCAGAGAGGACATCGTCATATCATTTTCCGCCTCATAGAATCTGTTGAGGAACAGACGCTTGAGGTCATCGAATGATGAGATGCAATTATCTTCGAGATTGCAGAACCAGTCGAAAGCTACCCCCGCTAATGCCCCGACGAAGAGTCTGGTAAGGATAACATCGCTGCGGGGTCGGTGTCCCTTTGTAATCTCGAAGTAACTCATGAATCGGCGAGGGGAGGACTTGCCGTCAAATATGTTTATGTTGAAAGGCTTGTATTTGGACGGATACGGTAAGTTCCTCCATGCTATCGGGTATGGTTGCCGCACCCCGAGATCGCGGAGTGAGTCCCCATTGCCCAAGGAGTCTAGGCGAGCCCAGAGTTCCCGGACCTCCATTGCTTCCTTGGCCTCGTCTCCTGCGGAGGGTGCAGACGGGCCAGGCAGGTGAGGATTACTACCCGCAGGTAGGACGTTTGTGTTTGAATCTCCGTTAGTCACTGGGTCCAAGTTTGCTTGTCCAGGGGTTCTTGCTGGTTGAGAAGCCATATTTGTTTTGATTTCCAGCATTGTCTGAGTTAAGACTTGCATTGATGCACCCATCGTTTGCATGATGGCCTCGAGAGTCTCGAGGCGCTGGCGGTCGTTGGGGCCTTCATGGTCATCCCCGGCCATGTATACCGTCCTCACGTGGGAAGAGATGGACGGGGCAGTGGATGCCGCACTTTCCGTCTCAGACCCCTGACGATAGTAGTCATCAGAAAAAACTGGCAGCACCGTCTCCTCCTCAGACTCGGAAGGAATACTACCCCTAGTGTAGGAGGCTACATCAACCTGGCGAGGGGAGCTACCCCCCGGGATCTCGGAGTCCGTTGCTTGGGAATCGTTGTCTCCTCGGAACGTTGGGTTATTGCGTAAGTCGAGGGGAATACTACCCTCAGCATGGGCCACCCCTAGGGGTTCTGAGGAAGAACTACCCCCAGTAGCTGACAGTTTCTTCCTTGAGCGGGTACTCTGGAAAATGCCTTCCGCAGGTCCCATTGTTAACCCTCCTGGTAGTTGCCTTCACAACGCACTGGCAGAGTGACGAACTGGAGGTACTCGACTTCTTTCCTCCCTTGGTAGCGGGAAGCTTCCGAGTCGAGTAGCATGAGGCGGAGGGCAGCTCCTCCTCCTCTGGTATTTGCACCTGATCTTCGGGTTGTTGTCGGATATGTGCTTTTTGGTGCAGTCGCTGGAAAACCGACTACCTGTTTGTGGGTGTTGCCACTTTGTTGCAGCAGCAATTAATAATGATCTTGGCACAGTGATGCCCTGGAGAGGACATTTCACCGACCACAGTTGTTTCCCTCGTCTTGCGCTTGTGATTGATCACATTACGCAAATCAAGCAAGGGTTGTTCCACCTTTGTACCCTTTTGTGGGCCCGGAAGGACCGAGCGTACAGGTGCGTGGGTGTTGTATTTGCTCCCTTATCCGGGGTTCATACAAGAACTTCTCTCGGATCGTCAACGGAAGAATTTTGAGACCGACGCTATCTATTTGCCGCTATGGGCTGGATGCACGAGGCGGCCTTATACAGCTTCCCATCAGGGGCCCGTGCAATGGTTAACGGTGCCCGCTGACGGTCGGCTAACTAGACAGTTGCTTGAGCCTGATGAGCTCGCACTGCCCTAGGCTTCTTTGACTTAGCACCCACAGGTGCGTAATACAAAGAATCCAGGTTTGGGTTTTCGCCATTATCAGCGAGCCGCATGGGATCTGCGACGGATCTGTGCCGCAGGAGATACAGTAAAAAACAGATGCTATGTTGTTGTTGGGGCCGCATGCGGCCGTCTGCCTGCGGCTGTGAGCTGGTGTCGCATGGCCAGTCCTATGCAGCCTCCTTCTTGATCGCATAAAAGCTGCCTCAGCCCCAGAACGCCTGGCATCGTAGTGTTTTCCTTTGCCAGGGTCTGGGTGACGAGCAGTTTCTGCGTCAGACGGGATTGCCGCATGGATGTGGATGTCCTGGGTGTTCGCCTGACGACCATCATCAGCAAGAGAGCGAGAAGTGGGAAGCGTGTGCTCCGAAGTTGGGCTAGGCGCAGCTGCCTTTGCTACCCACGTCCTGCGAGTCTTCTTGGACTTGGCTAGCCTTGGCGAAGGACTAGCACTTCCTTCCGAGAGCATTTTCTCGAACGCTTGCTGGTCGAAGCGGACTACCAGCATCTTTTGCGTTGAGCCGAGCTTGGCCGCATCGGACTGCGTCACCAACTTCTCATCAGAGTAGAAGTTCGTCCCCAGCAGAGTCGTCATCTTGCTCGCTATTAAATTCGAAGGTCTTTAAGCAAGAACTTGATTTAATTAACAAACGAAAGGAGAGTACAGAAAGGAGTCCTAAACAGACAAGTCTAAGTACAAATTTTGTGTTCTGGGGAGTGACGATGGAGGGTTAGGAGTGTAGCAACTCTCTTTACTCCGTGGACGATCCGATGCGGAAGCTCTTCTCTCTTGCTCGAGTATAGATTCGAAAATAGCCCGCCTGCCTTTTGTATGGGTGTGGTACCCTGCTATTTATAGTCATCCCGAACGCGCATATGTTGGACCGCATGGATGCTGGAGGGTGCAATGTGCCCCTTCGTAACAGGGTGCATCTGTAAATGTGAGCAGGTCGAGCTGCCACGTGGACACTTGTTGGGATTTTCCGTTGCTGAAGATCTGAGTGATTCTCGTCCTTTGTGGGTGTGACTTGGTCAGCATGACACATAGTCCGCACTTGGTTGGAGAGAATCACTCTTGTCGTAACAGCAAGATTTGGTCATCATGGAGTCTGAAACACATGTGGCCAGAGATGCATGGGACGCATGGGACCAGAGACACATGGAGTCTAGGAAGCATGGGGTCAGAGTCGCATGGAACGCATGGAGTCTGGGATGCATGGTACCAGAGATGCATGGAACGCATAGTGTCTAGGACGCATGGGGCTGGAGATGCTTGGGGCCGCATGAAGCCAGGGACGCATGGAGTCTGGGATGAATGATGCCCTTGTTGTGCTGTCCACGTGGCGTTGCACCTCCATCGAGAGTGAAGTTCTGTGCTGACGTGAGACTTTTGTCGTTTAGTGTTCACGTCTTTTGAGGAAATCAGTAAATTCTTTTCGTCAGGATTCTGTGTCAGAGACGATCCTGCTGACGGGACACCACGTTAGGTCCTTCTGCGGCCAAGCTGCTTTGGCTGATTGGGGACGCATGGATGTCGCTTTTGTTTCGGTCGTAGGATGACTCTGCGGCCTGATTTGAGCCTCCTTTTGGGAGCGCATGGTTGTTGGCTTGTTGGGCCGCAGGGAGACTGAGGCCTGATCTCTTCTGAGTTTTCGTTTTTGGGGCGCAGTGTCACATGACTACATATTTTCCATGCTTCTACAAGTGGGACGAAACCACTCGCCGAAATCAACACTTGCTTATTAAAGGAGAGCATGCATTAAAATTGTCTTGCTATTAAGAACTAGAGTGAATTCAGTTCATATCAGTTGCATGTTTTTGTGAGTAAATGACATAGAACCCATTTAGCCCATCGGTTGCTTACTCACTTCCTGTACTGAAACAGAAGTATACTTACCATCTGCACAAGACAATAAATTAGCATGTGTTCTATCTATATGCGGTCATTGGTGTGATCGACACCTTGGGGACTTATCGAACGACATTGCGGCGCACCCTATAAGCCCGGGTTACAAGCCCCGCTAAAGGTCCTGCAATGCATCACGCCAAGCACGATCAAATATTTCTCCCGGGATCGATTCGATTCCAGTGCCCTGAAAACCGTTTCGAGGAAATTCCAAACCTTGTGCACAAGTTGTCCCAGACCATGCAGAATACGTGAACTGTTAAACTATCAAACAATGCATGAGATGAAACAGAAGAAGAAAAACAGCTATGTACTTATGCAACAGTTCATATTTTCTCAAAGTCATGTTCCGATTTTGATATCCCGTGGGTCCAAACTCTCCGAGGCACCAGGCCGCAACCAGTGATTCCGGTGCCGCACCCCATCAAGCAGTTTCTTGGTTTCGAACCACAATTGCTCGCTTCGTTGCGAAGCTCGTGTTATATATCGTGTACATTTATATACTAGTTAGACTACAACTATCCATGTTCCTTTTATATTGGCTGGCATGTGGCTAAGAATTTCCTAAGCGTTCAGTCGGGCATCATCGATTGAACGTTTGAAACATTAAGGATGTTGGCGTAAAGAAGTAGGAAAGAAGGGTCCGAACCACCCACCGAATAAAAATGTGCTGAAAGGAGTCCCGCCTAGCGACGATTAAGCGTCAGTTACACAGACATGCAATAGCACGAGCATCGAGTTAGAATCATTTTGCCTATCCTTCCTCCCGAAAATTCCCAAGAATCAAAGCTCAAAGCGATAAAGCCAACAGCGAAAATCAAGCAAATCGAAAGCAACACCAAAACAAAATCCCAAAGCGAAATCAAGAAAACCAAACAATAAAACACGAAAACTATTGGACTCGTTTCAATAGAAGCCTATCCATTTGTTGGAAAGGATCATCACATTTCGTCCATGGCAAGAGGATGTCGAAAGACTTCTAAACACTAAGCTACGACTCAGACGACTACCCACAAGCACATTATATAGTGCGCATCCCGGTCGGATCGGGATTTGAGGCACTACATAATATACCACTAAGAAAAAGTTTCGTCCTGAAACATAAGAACAAGGTCTTACCTACGACTGAATGAACAATAAAGGGTACTTCTCCTTCATCTCTGACTCCATCTCCCACGTTGATTCTTCGACCAAATGGTTCTGCCACAACACGCGAACTAAAGACATCGATCGATTCCGTAGCACTTTCTCCTTGCGATCCAAGATCTGCAAAGGTTCCTTTGAGTAAGATGGGTCCGTGCGCAGCTCCAACTGATCGAAACTAACCACGTGACTCGGATCGTGCACATACTTCCGAAGTGAGAGACATGGAAGACATCATGCACTTCAGCCAAGGCGGGGGTAGCGCAATCCGGTAGGCCACAGCTGCTACTCGCTCAAGTATCTCAAATGGACCAACAAATTTGGGACTCAATTTGCCTTTAATACCGAAGTGCATCACTCCTCGCATCGTGTCACCTTCAAGAAGACGTGATCCCTGACCATAAACTCCAAGGGTCTTCAATGAGCATCGGCGTAGCTCTTCTGTCGTCTCTGCTCAGTGCAGAGTCTTACCCGAATCAAGCGAACCTTTTCAACGGCCTGCTCTACCAGCTTTGGCCCGAGTACCTTTCGCTCGCCGACTTCGTCTCAGCAGATTGGAGATTGACACTTCCGCCCATAGAGTGCTTCGTATGGTGCCATCTGGATGCTCGATTGATAATTGTTGTAAGCGAACTCCGCTAACGGTAGATGCGTGTCCCAACTAGTCTTCAGATCGATCGTACACGGTCGCAACATATCTTCAAGTATCTGATTCGTCATCTCCGTCTGGTCGTCAGTCTGGGGGTGTTATGCGGTACTGAACTTCAGCTTGGTGCCCAATGCAGACTGTAGGTTAGTCCAGAAACGAGATAAGAAACGTCCGTCGCGGTCCGAGATGATTGAGGCAGGTACTCCGTGTAATTGAACAATCTCGTCAATGTAAATCTGCGCTAGCCGGTCGACGCTCTATATAACTTTGATTGGAAGGAAGTGGACATATTTGGTCAAACAATCAATAATGACCCAAATCGCATCATGCCTCCGTGGCGTCTTCGGAAAGCCCACGATAAAATCCATGTCGATGTCCCATTTCCACTCGGGAATAGCGAGGTTCTGCAGCTCCTCGTCGGACCTCTGATGCTCAGCTTTCACCTGTAGACAAGCCATACACTGTGACACAAAGGTAGCCACATCCTGCTTCATACCGTGCCACCAGAAGATCATGCGCAAGTCCTTGTACATCTTTGTGCTCCCCGGATGCAAGGAATACTTCACATAGTATGTCTCAGTCATGATTTCCTTTCGGAGTTCTGGATCGCTAGGAACGCACAATCTTCCTTTCACCTGTAGGTTCCCATCCTCGCCTTCTGCAAAGTCGGACGTCTTTTCCGTTGAGATCAACTCCCATATTTTTTCAGGAATTGATCGTTCTTCTGAGCAGACTTGATTCGTTCACTCAGACTCGACTCAAGATGGAGTGGAGCCAGCTACATCCCTTGATATCGAACTCGAAATTCGATGCCCATTTCCTCTAGCTCTCGAAGCAAACGACAGTTTATGGATAGCGAGCTCACGTGCTTTTGACTCAGAGCATCAGCAACGACGTTTCTCTTGTCCGGCGTATATGTGATCGTCAAGTCATAGTCCTTTATCAGTTCTAGCCAGCGCCGCTGCCGGAGGTTCAGTTCCCATTAGGTGAATAGGTACTTGAGGCTCTTGTGGTCTGTATAGATTTTGCAAGCAACACCATATAGATAATGTCGCCACAACTTCAGCGCGAACACAATTGCCGCCAATTCCAAGTCATGTGTTGGAAAATTCTTCTCGTGTGGCTTCAATTGTCTTGAGGCGTAAGATATCACATTGTCCCTCTGCATGAGCACACCCCCTAAGCCGAGTCCCGAAGTATCGATGTATATCTGAAACTCTTCTACTCCATCCGGAAGTACAAGTATTGGAGCTGAAATGAGCCGTTACTTTAGCTCCTGGAAGCTAGCTTCGCAGTCGTCGCTCCACTTGAATGAAATCCCTTTCTGAGTAAGGCAGGTCAAAAGCGAGGCAAATTTAGAAAAATCTTTTACGAACCTACGGTAGTAACCCGCAAGGCCAGAAAGCTTCGAACTTCACTAACTGACGTAGGCTGCCTCCAGTCCACCATCGCTTCAATCTTCTTTGGGTCCACTGCGACGCCTTTTGCCAAGACAACATGTCCGAGGAACGATATTCTGCTCATCCAGAACTCGCACTTGCTTAGTTTTGCGAACAACCGTTGCTCCCGCAACGTCTACAGCACGATCCTCAAGTGTTCCTTGTGCTCCGTCTTATCCTTGGAATTGATTAATATGTCGTCAATAAACATAACTACAAACTTGTCCACGAACGGCCGAAAGACGCAGTTCATCGGATCCATGAAAGCTGCTGGGGGGTTCGTCAAACCGAACGACATTACAAGAAATTCATAATGCCCGTATCGGGTTCGGAATGCTGACTTGGGGACGTCATCGGATTTGATCTTCAACTGATGATAGCGGACCTGAGATCGATTTTAGAGAATATTGCCGCTCCCTGCAATTGATCAAACATGTCGTCTATCCTCGGTAACGGGTACTTGTTTCGTACGGTAGCTTTATTCATTTTTCGGTAGTCTATGCAAAGTCGCATGAATCCGTCCTTCTTCACGAACAACACCGGAGCTCCCCACGGAGAAACTCTTGGGCGAATGTATCATCGGTCCAACAAATATTGTAACTACACTTTCAGTTCCTTCAACTCTGCTGGGGCCATTCGGTAAGGTGCCTTTGATATAGGTCGCGTATCCGAAAAGGTGTCAATGGCGAATTCTATCTCTTGATCAGAAGGCATTCCAGGCAGCTCGTCCGGGAACACGTCAGAGAAATCTGTTACGACATCAGCTTGAGCTGCATCTGCACCTTCCTGTTGGGTATCTCGAACAGAGGCTAAGTACCCTTCACAGCCCGAATACAACATGCGCCTTGACGTAACTACTGATATCACCATCACCGTCTACGGTGCAGCGCTGCACGAATAGATGAACTCTGCCTTGCCGGGTAGACGAAATATGACTCGATCATCGCATGGCAAGCACACAACCAATCCATCCCCGGGTAGACGAAATACGACTCGCTTCTCCGCGCACTCGAACGTCACATGGAAAGCACACAACCAATCCATCCCGAGAATAATATAATATTCCTTAATATCTAGAATAATGACATCTAAAGAGAGATTCCTCCCTTCGATACAAATGTAGCCGTCCCTACAGATCGCATTGGCAAGCATGTCGACTCCCGAAGGGGTACTCACGCACAGGTTTATATTTAATGGTATAGAAGCTAATTTATTCTCAATAATGAAATCAAAATATATGAAACTATGCATAGCACCTGAATCGAATAACACTCTAGCGAGCAAACCAGTGAAAAGTAAGGTACATGTCACAACCGTGTCGGAGGAGGATGCCTCATCCCGAGTCAATGCATAGACTCGGCCTTGAGCACCCTGGCGTTGTGGTTTCACTGGTACAGCATTGGCGCCGTGTGTTGGAGGTCCCTTGATCTGATTCGGCTGGTTTGTGGGGTTCGCCCTTCCATCTCGGCAGTCAAATGACTTATGGTCCAGGCGACCACATTTGAAGCATCCCACGACTCATCACTCGGCTACCCGATGCCCACTTTTGTCGCACCTGTGGCACTGCATTCCCGGATGGGGACAACGGTGTTCATATGTGTGCTGGCGCTTTGGCGCTGCAGACCCTCTGCGTCGTAAGGACGCTTGTAGAAAGTATTGTGGATAGTCTATCCCGCCTTCTGAGGATTACGTCCAAAGATCCGTTCGCTATTCAGAGCGGCTTCGTAATATTTTCGGTAGGTTTGACACTTCTGATTCATGGCATCCCTACGGAAGTCGTCATTTAGGCCTTTCTGGAAGTGATAGCACCACGCCTTCTGGTCCGGTAAGAAATTTTCGACAAATTTAGCAAGTCGAACGAATGTCGAGTCGTAGTCGTCAACCGACATGTTTCCTTAGACAAGGTTGCTAAACTTGTCCTCTTTTTGCTGTCGCACTGTCCTAGAAATGTACTGTTCTATGAAGGCCGTCTTGAACATCTCCAAGTGATCTTACATTGCGGATTGGCATCGTATATCCCCTGTTTGGCGGCTTCCCACCAAACATGCGCCCTTAGTTCCAATTGCACAGAGGCGCACTGTCACGCCCCAATTACAAAATACCGAGGGACCGGACGCGTGGCAATGGCCAGCAGCACGCACCGATGGACAAACCCAATTTAATGGATCCATCAGGGCATACTTAAGCTGTAAAATCCAGTCTACGACAAACATGGCACAACTAATCTCATCCACATAAGATATGAAATATGATCCACAGAATAAATAAGGAATGTAAATCATCAGCTAGTCTCACAAAGTACTTCGGGGAACAACCCGATAAATAATCTGATACAATGGTTCAACAGACCAGAAATAAATGACTGAAATAAATAAATAAATACTGAGCAAGAAACATGGATGCTCAGGAGAAGTCTTCGGCTAACACCTCGTCCTCGGATGGCGGTACAGATCCTGGATCAGCTCCTCCTCCGGTCCCGTATACCTCGGGATAGATCTCGTCCTCAAATCCTGGGGACATAATCCGGATCCAGGTCCTCAGGGGACATAGCAAGGTACAAGAAAGCTCATGCCAAAATAAATGCAGTGCAGAAAATAAATGGAATAAACAGGACAAGTAACCATCTATGTGAAAATGCAAGTGAGAGCAGCACGAGTACTCAGGCTGTGCCACTACAAGCTCTGTGTCGGGGAGCCGGTAGTGGTAATAACACGTAATGTGCCTAGCTCTGCTACGAGAGTCTACGGCCTCACAATAGTAGTAGATATATATAGAAAACAGCCTGTAGCCTGTGTGTCTCTCCCCACCCCATGTAACCACGCATATCATGACCATAACGTCTCTTGTCTATGTCAAGCGGGATCATCACTAATGCAACCAGTCATATATATCTATGAATATAGTATCTCTGTCAAGTCCTGTATCCTATACAGAATCACCACGAATATCTGGGGAATATCCTGTCTCATGAACAGTGTCAAGTGTCCTGGGTCGTATGGTACTTGATAAGACAAGTATGAGAATATAAAGTGTCACGAATGTCCATCTCTACATGACAGTACCCAACACCGCGTACAGTGTTGGCACTCGACAGATAATCGGACGCTAAGTACGTCACACGGTCCTAGGTTGAGCATGCACAGCAATATAATGAAGCAAGGAAAATATATAACAATACTGCAGGGTTTGGCAAGGTACACTTGCCTGATGTTTGAGTATCAACAGTCGTCCCGGTATCAGTGGATCTTGTGGGTACTCCTCCAAAAGCTGTAATAAACATCACCACCCGTCTCAGAAAATGTCAAATAGCTAGAAACGCCTGTCCTTAAGTCCAATTTGGACACAGGGGCAAAATGACATTTCCGGCCCAAAGCGGGGTCCACATGTGGGCGACTTTGCACCGAAAAGCGTGTCAGGGTCAAAGGTTACCAAATTCATCAAACTCAGTGTCTACAAGTCAGGAACGATGATACGAACCCAACGGAATTTCCAGAATTGGATTCCGATGAGCCGATCACAAAATCGTCCGTCGAGTGGAGATTGTGGGGCCCACGATACACGATTTTGTCAACGTTCTCAGAATCGGACCAAACTCGGGTCACAGGACCAACGTATTGCTACGAGTCCGATGGCGCAAGTTTTGTCTCGATCCGACGTGTGTACACAAAGTTACAGCGTGTTCCAGAAAGAACGGATACGGGGCGTTGTCGGCGGATACGCGTTGATTCCGGTGTGCACGCACATCCGAATCGACTTCTGCGAAATCCCACACGTCCGTATCAACGTCGCGCACGTTTTGGTAAAGACCGCGTGCGACCAAGTCGTCCCGTTTGGCGGAGCGCACTCAGTTCCGGGGTGAAACAGGATATTGTTTTTCCTGTTTTTGGATCGCGGTGTGCGATCACCACAGGACGCGATGCACCGAGCGGGTTGCACGGGCACCGAGAGGGTTATACAGTCTACGCGTAGCAATTGACGGAAACTAAAACGGAGTTGCGAGGCGAGAGAAAACGATACCTGAATAGGGCTCCGTGAACGCTAATTCCACGTGTCCAAGGTGCTGTCTCGTGTCCTGGTCCGAATCTACCGTGTCCGCGTGTCTGTCGTGTCTCCTTGACACGAGCCGAGTCAGGATCGGGGCGACTGCCTAGGTTGCTGGTGGCGAGCCGTTCCGGTCGACGGAGGGAGGCTCGTCGGCTGCTGTTCCCAGCGGCGGGTCGGGGTTGAGGGGGAGTCGGGGTCGGCGGTGAGTAGCAGCGCCGGAGTCGGGCTGCGGGTGGGGAGGTCGACGAGGGGACTGGAGCTCGGCGAGGGACGAGCGGGGCTGGGTGGTCGCAGGTGGAGTCGAGCAGAGGGGCGGGGTCGTGGGGAGAAGAGGAGGCTGCCGGTGATCGAGCGGATGAGAACGACGGCGTCGAGGGGTGGTCGACGTCGGGGGGAACGGGTGGAAGGTGGAGAAGACGTCGGCTGCCTAGGGTTCAGGCGAGGGGGATCGTCGGCTGTGGCGGAGATGGGTCTGTAGGGTTTTGCGGCGGCGGCGGGCACGGAAGTCGAGGTATAAATAGGGTTGAACAGTGAATCCGGTAGGGGATTCTCTTAGGGCTCAGTTAGGGTTTCGGGTCCGGGTCGGGTTTGCTGGATCCGACCCGACCCGACCCATTATGATGGGTTGGCTTGGTTCGGCTTAGCCATCGGTTTGGTTCGGTTAACGGTTTGGTTTAATCTGGGTTTAGTTTGGTTTGGTTTAATGAGCCAAAAGTTTTTAAGGCTTAAAACGCGTTTCCGGAGTCCAATAAATTCACCGAAAAATACCCTATGTCCGGTTTTCTATTTTACACCATAAAATATTATTTCCACCATAATTTAATTCCAATAAACTGCATTTAAAAATCCTTAACCCTTAATTACCTTAGTTATTTTCCAGAAAATACCGAATATATATTAAAAATTATTCTGAAAAATAGGGTGTTTACACGCACGCTATCTGCTTAGACCCTTTTATGCCGACAAGGTTGAAGAGTCCTTCGAGTTTCGTGATCCACCCCATCACCACGTCCGGTTCGGCTCTCCTGTTGAACGTATGCGGGTGCATCTTAGTGAACTCTTCCGTCTTGTAGGAAGTCTTAGCGAAAGGCTACACCTCCTCTGAGTCGTCATCTACTGCCACAGCTTGCGGCGTAGGTGCCGCCGTAGCCGCACCGTTGTTGGGTACGAAGCTTGTGATCAACTGCATCAGAGTGTCCAATTGCTTTTGTTGTGCCACAAATTGAACTTGGATCTACGCATGTTGAGCTGCAGCCTGCTGCTGCTGTACTTCCATTAATTGCATGATCCTCTTCATCATGCCATTCGAACCTGCCCTCCGGACTCCCCCAGAACTTACAAGGTCTTCTTTTCGGGCAGGCGGACCGTTGCTTGCTGTGGCAGCGTTCTCCTTTGCTATTGCTACAAACGAGAGTAGCTTGTCAACACTCCAAAAACGAAATTTTTATTTATGGGCTCATTGCATGGGGCGATTATCTCATGCAGTGGACACCGAATGTATTCAATCGAGAGGCGCATCAAACTTCTAGAAATATCTTTTTTTTAAACCCAAGGAAGTGAAGCCGTGCTCTGATACCAACTTGTCACGTCCCGATCCCGCAATGGTCTATCGTCCCCGCTTGGATCCTTTGCGGAACCGATCCTCGCTTGAGACGTAATGTCGTGCGAGCCTGGAGTTGCGCTCGCACAAGGCAGGAACGTGCAATGATAAAAATCTATTTGAAACACAAGTTAGAAAACACATTCACAGAGAGTTGAACATAGAGTATAGGAAGAAACATACTTTTCATTTATTGAAATCAGAGTAATTTATATAGAATTTACATTTGATATGCCTCTCAGCTACATTGAATGCATTACGAAAGAAAACTCAAAAGGCAGGGCGCTCCATCAGATAAGTTTTGAGGTCTCGTTCTTTACGCCCTTGTATAGGTTGAAATACATGCCTCCAAAATGAACTAACTTCAACTATACTTCAAAATAGAAAGCTTCCAACGCTTTTTCGTCTATCCACTAGCGGTGCGCACCCTAAGTACCTGAAATGGTGCCCACAAACGTGGGTCAGTACTCAGTTATACTGGTGAGCGGGACGAAACCACTTGCCTAAATCAACACTTGCTTATTAAATAAGAGCATGCATTAAAATGGTCTTGCTATTAAGAACTAGAGTGAATTCA
Organism: Iris macrosiphon; assembly: GCA_036927795.1. Classification (NCBI taxonomy): domain Eukaryota; kingdom Viridiplantae; phylum Streptophyta; class Magnoliopsida; order Asparagales; family Iridaceae; genus Iris; species Iris macrosiphon. The sequence goes on along the minus strand of JAYESA010000004.1, from coordinate 312,861,052 downwards.
GTTCATATCAGTTGCATGTTTTTGTGAGTAAATGACATAATCTATTTAGCCCATCGGTTGCTTACTCAACCGATGCGTCCCTTCCCTGCACTGAAACACAAGTATACTTACCATCTGCACAAGATAATAAATTAATGTGTTCTATCTATATGCGGTCATTGATGTGATCGACACCTTGGGGACTTATCGAACGATATTGAGGCGCACCCTATCAGCCCGGGTTGCAACCCCGCTAAAGGTCCTGCAATGCATCGCGCCAAGCACGATCAAATATTTCTTCCGGGATCGATTCGGTTCCAGTGCCCCGGAAACCGTTTTGAGGAAATGCCAAACATTGTGCACAAGTTGTCCCAGACCATGCAGAATACGTGAACAGTTAAACTATCAAACAATGCATGAGATAAAACAGAAGAAGTAAAGCAGCTATGTACTTATGCAACAGTTCATATTTTCTCAAAGCTGTGTTCCGATTTTGGTGTCCCGTGGGTCCAAACTCTCCGAGGCACCCGGCCGCAACCAATGATTCCGATGCCGCACCCTATCAAGCAGTTTCTTGGTTTTGAACCACAACTTCTCGCTTCGTTGCGAAGCTCGTGTTATAGATCGTGTACATTTATATACAAGTTAGACTACAACTATCCATGTTCCTTTCTTAGTGGCTGGCATGTATTGTGGCTAAGAATTTCCTAAGCGTTCAGTCGGGCATCATCGATTGAACGTTTGAAACATTAAGGATGTTGGCGTGAAGAAGTAGGAAGGAAGGGTCCGAACGACCCACCGAATAAAAATGTGCTGAAAGGAGTCATGCCTAGCGACGATCAAGCGTCAATTACGCAGACCTGCAATAGCACGAGCATTGAGTTAGAATCTTTTTTTCTATCCTTCCTCTCGAAAATCTCCAAGAATCAAAGCATCAAGCGAGAAAGCCAACAGCGAAAACCAATCAAATCGAAAGCAACACCAAAACGAAATCCCAATGCGAAATCAAGAAAACCAAGCAACAAAACACGAAAACAATTGGACTCGTTTCAATAGAAGCCTATCCATTTGTTGGAAATGATCATCACATTTCGTCCGTGGTAAGAGGATGCCGAAAGACTGCTAAACACTAAGCTACGACTCAGACGACTAGCCACAAGCCCATTATATAGTGCGCATCCCGGTCGGATCGAGATTTGAGGCACTATAGACATTGTGGGTTCCGGTCAATTCGGCAAATAAAATTTAACAAAAATGACCAATCAACATGGATACAAAAGTATAGTAAGGTTGTAAAAGCATGTAAAAGAAGAAAACTTATATATTGCATGTAAACAATTGGCAAGGGTGACTACTATTTCATTAAATTTCAAAACTACTAAGAAACAACATTATAAATACGTAAAATTATGCATAAATGTATAAAATATAGTTTCTAAAATATTAATAATTATTTTATTTTCGATACCAAAAAATCCGATATTCCGATCTGAAACCGCCAATACGCCGATACGGCCGATTCCGATACTCATAGGCATGTTCTGATACCGATACTACGAACCTTGATAAATACTTGTTCGAACCTCAATTTGAAGAATACCTTACATCAATATTCTTTGTTCTTAATATTACAAATATCATATATCTTCTTTTCATACAACAACAACAAAAGAGCCGTAACTTTTGTTCAGAAAGAAATTAAAAAAAGTCTGTAATGATTTAGCAACTAACGTAGACAGACCGGCGAGTTTTCATAAACAGGCTTAAAAATGGGTCAATTTATGGAGCAGAGAAAGCCCACAAAAGAATTGACAGTTTAAAAGACAGGCATCAACCTTATCTCAATCCTCTTAGCTAAGTTCCCAGAAAAGGTAGTTGTGAGCAAGAAGGGCCTTGCCCAAACCAAAGAAGACTAGTTAGCTAGTAGTACCATTGAAGTTATTCAGTTGAAGCCCATGCAATAAACGAGCAGCCTCTGATTTCCCTATACTAAAAGAGTGCACATTCATAGGTAAAATGGTACCTCTGCTTAGGAAATTGCATTCACTCGCACCGCTACAACAAACTGAGACAAAGGGAGAAAAGGATGGAATTCCAATATTATTCCTAAGCAATATGGAATGTAAAATACTACTAATAATTGTATGTATGGGTGTAACAATATGGAGAAATCCCAAGGAAGAAGGTATCTTGAGCCATCTAAATTAAAAACCAGCATGGTTCATCTTGATCTACAAACTTCCATATAGTTTCCTCTCAGTGGAAAATGGATCATTAAAGCACTTGTCAATAGGAATAAAGAAAACCCCTATTTTTCCTTGGCTGTAAATAATATTTTTCTATATATGCATGGTGAAAATTTACTATGGAAACATATGTTAGATTTATACACTAAATACAGATAATATTCCATCTCACTTCTCAATTAGAATAACTCGACTAACGAAAGTACCTGCATCCCGCATTCTATGGAAATTGTACGAGAAGTGGATTCACCAAATGATGAAAGCCTTGACAACCAATAACCAAGAGCAAATGCAGCAGCATGCAGGAGAGCAACAGGAAGTATAAGCTGTGTCCCTTGGGTCTTCAGGACTTCTGCAACTTGTCCAATCTTTTCAAAAAAAGAAGAAGGAAGAAGATGAAGGTCAGTTGTCTACAATACCTTATAAGTTATAACACAACTCTAGATAACCTCAGATTTGAAAGATGCAATTCAATTTTAGTTGTTTCCATATTTATGGAATTGAACAAGCAAATTAACCAAAGTTGATATTACATTTGAACAATGATCCGGTGTCAAAATCACAAGCTTAATTTACTAACCTAGGCCCAAACCTAGGCCCAGCGGGCCAGCAGTGCTATTTGATTTTCAATATTCTACAAATGAGTCACATATTATGAGTATCATTGTATGTGTAATGGATTAAAGTTATGCACACTTACAGGGCTTGCACAAAGGAGTGTAGTAAGGATAACTCCAATCAATGGCATGAGCGTCATTATTTTCTTGGTAAACTTAGGGAAATACTCATGTAATAGCACTGCAACCACAAATATAGGTTATTAGCTCTGACCAGATTCAATATTTAAAATAATAGAGTGGGTGGCAACATAATAGCTTTTGATAATGCCATTTAGTTACCTCCAATAATGGTGGGCAACAAGACCACCTGAAAAGTGCTAATGGCTAAACCCTGAAGGAAAAATGATTATACCATCAATTAATAACAACATCATCCAGAATTACTAGCAAACCACAACATTCTTACCGCGGCATCAACAGGAACTAGTTGACCAGCAAGGAGCTTTGTAAGGAGCGGTGTCATAATAATAGCACCAATTGTTGAACAACTAAAAAGGTCAAAATATTCACTGGTTATTGAAGACATAAAGTAATTACCAAGATGAACATCTATTTCTCATCTCTTTTCTTGCCCAACACAAGCCAACAAACACAAAATCATAATCTTATTTTGTGATGAAAAGTTCTAAACAATTGTCACCATACTAACCAATGGTATATTGATCAAAGAGAATTATCGGGACAAGTCAAAGAAAATTAAAGTAATAGATAATATGCAAAACTCAGAAAAAATCACCAGCAAACAAGTAGAATGTACTATCAGGTGAAAGATCATTTCATCAAGCATATAGATTCAATAGCAAATATATGTCATTATAAAAACAAATGAATAATAATAAAGTACATAACTGAAATTTATTCTTTTTGAACTATAATCAATTATGATAAAGAAAATGCAATTTCGTGTACCAGTTACACAAAAAATATACGAAGGTAATATCCAACATGTAGGCGCTCTAGTTTGTTCAACCTAAAAAGCATCTATGATAGAAATCGATATCTCAATGGATCCTTGTTTTGGCCAAATTCAACAGGCTACGGTGAGAAGTTTCATGAATTCACTGACAATTAAATGAACATGATATGGAAAAGAAAGATTACGTTGTCGTTAGAACTGAAAGTGCCACATTTCCTTTGGATATGTAAGTAGCAACATTAGATGCTTGGCCTCCAGGGCAGCATGAGACCAAAATAAGACCAGTTGCTAGAGGAGCCGACAGTTTTAAAGCCTGCAAGCAGTTGATATCAGATCAGTATTATAAGTTAGTAATCGCCTGTTTACCAGCATTAGTAATATTAGTAAATTTTATTAGTATAAGTAGTTTTTTCTTGTGTTTATTATTAATAATATTATTAAATATTATTGTTGTTGTTATCATTATTGTTATTACAATACTTGCAATGTTCTCAAATTAATTTGTAAGAAGATACAAAATGAGATAATATTGGAAGAACTTGCTGATGATGACTAAAAGTTGCAAGCAAACAACAATGTAAAAGGAACCATCGCCAAATAGGTGATCCGTGATCATTTGTTGGACACAGTAAGCACGTAGAATCATACCATTGCGATAAGGAACCCTAAACCGGGTTTGATTAAATATTGGGCGAGAAATCCCACACCTACCTGTTGAAACGAAGAAAAAATTTTAACGAACATGTATCCCTCATTTACCAACTGAAAAGATTATGAGGTATAACTTCTTACCGTCCATGGATTTCTCATACATCTCCTGAAATCTTCAAATGTTAAAGTCAGACCCATAGATAGCATGAGGAAACCCAGGCCAACAGTGAAAAGGTCCGTTTTCAACCACGTAACCTGGATATGTAACCAAGAAGTCAAAGTAATTATACAACAAGTACGAAATGGGAACTAAACAACGGTTAACACAATAATTAGGAAAAGGAAACTCATTTCATCAACTTTAAAGAAATATGGCAGCATCCTTATGGCCTTACTGCAGTTGGCTTGTATATGCCGATTATTGTGCCTAAAATGACCTGTCAAACAAATATGATAGTTATTATTAGGCGGAAGAATAAAAAGTAAGACTTACAATAATGAGTATAACATACCCAAATAGGGAAAAGAGTAGTGAGAATTTCAACAATGCTCTCATATTGCCTCATCTTACTAGGAGAGGCACTTGGAGCATCACCAGATATATTTGCCTCGGCTTTACAAGATACTTGTCTAGACCTGAGAATACAATATCCAAAAGAAAAATCAAAGTCATATTAGCCGATTCAAATCCTATTTCTATCTGTAATAGAGACAATTATATATGTGTAAGAAGTTGCAACAAAATTATGATGTAAAATGAAGCATTAACCTGTAAGTCTGTAACTTCCTTCATCTGCGAAAAAGAGTTTGTGAAGACTAATATTTAGCAAACATCATCATCCTAATTCAAGTTATTTTTCTGGAGGGTGTAGCAATATTTGATTAACTACTTGATAAATAGATTATGGAACAAAGAAGGAAGGTCAAGCAAGGGAGAATGGAATCAGATGTAAACCAAGGTCGGAGGAGCCTTGGGTAGTAATTGAGTGTTGGAGTGGGTGGTATTCCTAACCTATGTGAAAAATACCCCGGAATAGGATTGAGTATTTCTACATATAATAGGAATATCTCAATGGATTTGGATTGGATATTCCTACATATAATATGAATATGTCAATGGATTTAGATTTGGATTGGATATTCCTATCTATAATAGGAATGCTAGTTGTGGGTTTGAGGCTATATATAGGTGTCTCCTGGCCCTAAAATATCCTCTCTCTCTCTCTAAAAAAAATATATAGCAACAAGAAGAGAAAATGAGACAAGAGTGTCATTGCAATATTGGAGAGGAGAAAGAATGATTGGAGACCGTTTCGAAGAAGGAGATCAGTTTCGGGTATTTCTCGTTGTCTTTCTTCTTCGTGGTTATAATCTATTTTATGTTCCAAAAGAGTTGTGGTGATCCGTTTGGATCGGTGAGAAGTTTGTAAGGAGTCGGTGTATTTCTTATTCCATTAGTGGAGGCTTTTCAGGGTTGGACTCCGATCGTCCCGTGATTTTTTCCGCAAGGGTTTTCCACGTCAAAAATTTATGTGTCTGCGATTTGTGTTTGGCGTTTTTGGTTTGTGCGTTTTGCTCGGTTCTCTCGCAGGTACTCTCTGGTTTGGGGAACAGTTTCCGCACTTTCGTTCCCAACAAAGTGGTATCAGAGCCAGGTTCTGGAATTTCAGAAAGGTATCAAGGGTTGACAGGCAAACCAGGGAGGAGACATGGACGTGAAGCCGGTGCGCATGATAAACCTGAACGGTACCAACTATCATTACTGGAGGAGCAAGATGAAGGATCTGTTATTTGTAAAGAAGCTGCATCTGCCGGTATTTGCTTCCGAGAGGCCCAGTGACAAATCCGAAGAGGATTGAAATTTGGAGCATATACAGGTGTATGGGTACATCAGGCAGTTCGTTGATGAGAACGTGTACAACCACGTTGCCAGTATTGAGCACACGAGAACACTGTGAGATAAGCTGGAATCTTTGTATGCGAAGAAGACCGGAGTAAATAAATTGTTCCTGATACGGATAACAATGGGTCTGCGGTACAAAGATGGGACGTCTATTACGGATCACTTGAGTGAGTTTCAGGGCGTGGTTGACCAGCTATCCTCGATGGGAGTCAAGTTCGACGACAAGATTCAGGGACTATGGCTGCTGTGTACATTGTCAGAATCGCGGAAGATCGTACGAGTGTCTATGACCGCTTCTGCTCCGGAAGGCGTGGTCATTCTGGAGTTTGCCAAGAACGAAGTACTTAATGAAGAGATGCGGAGACGTTATCAGGGTACTTCATCCACATCCCACTCAGAGGCGCTTGTTTCGGAGAGCCGCGGAAGGGGTAAAAGCAGGGGTCCAGGCGGTGGCAGAGACAAAAGCAGGGGAAGGTCCAAGGGTCGGTACGAGGACTCGGAGTGTTACCATTGTGGCAAGAAGGGCCACATCAAGCAGAACTGTTTCACTTGGAAGAGAGAGAAGAAAGGCGACAAGGGAAAGAAAAGTGAGAACCTTACAGCGGCGGCCTCGACACATGGAGGCGATATGATCATTGTAGGTGATGAGGTAGTTATGAACCTCGCTTGCGATGACAACTCTTGGCTGGTGGACTCAGGTGCTTCAGCGCACGTATCTCACAGCAGGGCACTATTTGCTACATACACAACATGCGACAGTGGAGTGTTGAAGACGGACAATGGAAATGTGTCGAAGGCGGTTGCCATTGGAGGTGTGCATTTGAGGACAAAGACAGGTGCAGTTCTTGTTCTCAAATATGTCCGTCATGTCCTTGATATCCGTTTCAACCTGGTGTCGGTTGGAAGGTTAGATGACGAGGGTTTCTTCAGTCTCTTCGGGAACAATTAGTGGAAGCTTTCCAGAGGTTCGATGGTGATTGCCAGAGGAAGTAAGAGGTCTGGACTCTACTATATGGAAAGGAGCGCACAGGGGACACAGGAGGTTAATGCAGCTACTGATGCGTCTACTGAGTTGTAGCACAGACGACTCAGCCATATCAGCGAGAAGGGGATGAGCTACTTGGTGAACAGGAAGGTGATTCCAGGGCTAAAGTCTACAAAGTTGGAGAAGTGCACGTACTGTTTGGTGGGGAAGCAAAATATGGTGTCTTTTTAAAGTCACCGAAGTTCAAGGAAGCCGGCGTTGCTCGAGTTGATTCACTCGGATGTCTGCGGTCCTATGAAGGTAAAATTTATTAGTGGTGCTTCTTATTTTGTAACATTTATTGATGACTGTTCCAGGAAGGTTTGGGTCTATACCTTAAAGACCAGGGATCATATGCTGCACACTTTCAAGGAGTTTCAGGCCTCTGTCGAAAGAAAGACGGACAAGAAGCTGCTTTATGTTCGGTCGGACAATGGCGGCGAGTATATCAGTACCTTTGATGCTTATTGCAGAGAGCAAGGGATACGACACCAGAAGACTCCACCAAAGACACCGCAGCTCAACGGTGTAGCGGAGCGGATAAACATGGCGCTAATGGAGAGGGTGCGGTGTTTGCTGTCAGAAGCAAACTTTCCAGGCAGCTATTGGGGTGAGGCACTTTACACAGCTGCTTATGTTATTAATTTATCTCCTAGTGCTCTTTTGCAGGGTGATGTGCCTGACAAAGTATGATACGATAAAGAGCGGTCATACAATCACCTGCGAGTGTTTGGTTGTAAGGCCTTCATACATGTACCGAATGACGAGAGATTCAAACTTGAGCCAAGTCGAGGTGGTGCATCTTTGTCAGCTACGGTCGGGATAAGTTTGGCTATAGACTCTGCGATCCAGTGGGAAGAAAGCTCTACAGAAGCAGGGACGTGGTATTCGTTGATGATCAGACCATGACCAACACTCAGGATTCCGAGATGCCTTCTGAGGCTGAGGAATTGCCTGAGTTAGAGTCATTTCGCTTCGAGCAATTTCCAGAGGACATCACAGAGGATCCAGTTATGGGGGAGCCAGTACATGGAGTTGCTCCCAACCTTGATCATTAGCCTGCTGATGGTGGTCAGGGTGACCCTCAGAAGGATGAGCATGCCGACGAGGCAGTTCCTGGAGGGGAAGAAACTGTAGATATACAGCCAGCACTAGTGGTTCCGTTGAGGAGGAGCAATAGAGAGCGTTGACCATCTACGGGATACTCACCGGGTGAGTATGTGCTACTGACTGACGGGGGAGATCCCGAAAGTTTCGCAGAGGCTATGGAAGACGAATACAGGCAGGAGTGGATGGAGGCCATGCAGGAGGAGATGAGTTCCTTGGAGGCCAACTCTACTTATGATCTGGTGCGGTTACCAAAGGGCAAGAAGGCTTTGAAGAATTGATGGGTGTTCAAAGTGAAGCAGACAGATGATGCTACTCGCCCTCGATATAAAGCGAGGCTGGTAGTTAAAGGCTACAGTCAGTGAAAATATATAGATTATGATTAGATTTTTTCGCCAGTCGTCAAGCAGTCGTCTATAAGGGTGGTGCTAGCATTGGCAGCCAGTTTCGACTTGGAGGTCGAGCAAATGGACGTGAAAGACGGCATTCCTCTACGGTGATCTTGATGAGGAGTTGTACATGGAGCAGCCAGAGGGATTTTGTGATAAGGGCAAGTCACATTTGGCTTGCCGGTTGAGGAAGAGCTTGTATGGTTTGAAACTGGCTCCGAGGCAGTGGTACAGGAAGTTTGAGTCATTTATGGGAGAGCATGGATATGCACTGTCACGACCCGCACCCAGAAATTCGGGCACGAGTGCGTGGGTACGTCCAGCCTACGCCGCAGAGTCGGCGGTAGTACGCTGTCTAGGTCAATCCATTATTTGCTAACTAGCTCATTCACAAATAACATAGGCAAGATAATAATGAGAATGAAACTTTAAGATTTCAACTGAAAATAAATGTGACAGCAGATTCAAATGTTTTAATACAGGATTTCAATATTGAAGTCGGGGACAAACCCGATAAATAAGATAAGAATATAAATGAAAGATAGCTACTACTAGCTACTCAGCAGCAGGGGTCTCCTGGGTGGGTTCTGGCTCCTCATAGGTACCATCAGTCCCCTCATAGGGACCATAATAAGTAGGGGCAAGATCCTCATCATCGCCTAAATCAACAGATCCAGTCAGGAAAGGAGCAAAGTACACAGTGCACAACAAGGTTAAACTAAATATTTATGACAATTAATTATTGAATATCATGTTAAGGAAATTTGCATAAAGGAATGGTAATATCTCAGAGTCAAAACTATAAACAGGAATATGAGAAAACAGAAGTAAACGAGCAGGAAATGAAACTACACAGTCAGCAAGAAATATAACATGACCAGAAGTTATCTGTATGAAACTTGTGTTTGTTTTTAGAATACTTAGTTGGCATGTAGGGGTTTATAAGGCTAATCCGGCCGTCATGGACGGCTATTAAACACGAATAATCGAGATCCGGCTGATGGACAGTCGTGTACCACCAGCTATTAAACACGGCAAGGGGAAGGGTAAACTACATGCCTTCTAGTATTCTCCCACCCGACATGAAAAACAAGACATGAATTCCAATGTTCAAGACATGAAATATAGTATTCTAACACTACGTGTAATCAGCAAGGGTACTAGTAGAGCAGGGAATTTAATTATCACAATATAAAGATTAACTTGAAGTGCAGGTACTTGCCTGTTGTTTGGATCTGATTAATTGTTCTAGGGAAGTTTCCAGAGATGAGTCCAAAAGCTGAAATAAACATTACCATCATGCTCAGAAGATGTCAAATAGCTAGAAACGCCTGTCCTTGGGTCCAATTTGGAGACAAGGGCAAAAACGGCAGTTTCGGGTCAAAACGGGGTCCGCCGGTGGGCCCGCTTTGCACCGAAAACGCGTCCGGTCAAAGGTCTCCAAATTCACCAAACTTAGTGTCAACAGGTCAGGAACGCTGATACGAACCCAACGGAACTTCCAGATTTGGATTCCGATGAGCCGAACACAAAATCGCCCATCGAGCGGGGCCTGTGGGGCCCACGACACGCGATTTCGTCAACGTTCTCAGAATCGAACCAAACTTGACCCACAGGACCAGCGTATCGCTACGAGTCCGATGGCACAAGTTTCGTCTCGATCTGACGAGTGTACACGAAGTTAGGGCGAATTGCAGAAAGGGCGGATACGGGACGATGTCCGCGGATACGCGTTGATTCCGGTGTGCACGCACACCCGAATCAGCTTCCACGAAATCTCACACATCCGTATCGACGATGCGCACGTATCTGTAAAGACCGCACGCGACCAAGTCGTCCCGTTTGGCGGGGCGCACTCAGTTCCGGGGTGAAATAGGGTCTGGTTTTTCCTGTTTTTGGATCGCGATGTGCGATCACCACAGGACGCGATGTCCCGAACAGTTTGTCCGGACACCGAGAGGGTCATACGGGCTTCACAACGCAATTTGCGGAATTGAAAACGGAGCTACGAGGCGAAAGTTACACGCACCTGAAGGGGACCCAAAAATCGGGGTCTGACACGTGTCCGACACGACACAGGACACTGTGTCCTGTGTCTCGTGTCCGACACATGGAGGGGATTTAGGGTTAGGGTTTGGGAGCTACGGCGGGTGGCCGGCCGGGGGTACGCCGGAGAGAGGCTGGGGGCGGGCCGAGCTTCGCCGGTGGCGGCTCGCGGAGGCGGTCGGCTACGCGGGGCCGAGGCGGCCGGAGCGGCCGGGCTAGCTGCTGCGGGGCGCTGTCGAGCGGGGCCGGAGGCAGGCGAAGGACGGGGGAGAGGCGAAGGCGACGGCGGTGGAAGGGCGAGGTGGCCGTGGCGGCGTGCGGCGGAGGGGAGCGCGGTGGCGGTGGCGGTCGAGGCGGATGGCCGGGGAGGGGGCTTTATAGGGAGGAGAGAGGGATCGTGCTGCCGAGCGGGGCGGAGGGGAGAGGGGGGTCGTGGCGGCCGGTGCGGGGGGTCGAGCGGTGGAGCGGGGCTGGCGGAGCAGCGTGGTGGCCGGAGGACGCGGCGGCTCCGCCGGAAGACTCGGGCGGAGAGGGGACTGGGGTCGTGCGGGTTAACGGGTCGCGGTCGGGTTCGGGTGGACCCGACCCGACCCGATAGCGTTGGCGGGCTGGGATAGGTGGGTTGGGCTGGGCCCTGAAATAATAAAAATAATAATAATAATAATAATAATAATAATAATAATAATTAATTTACTAATTAATTAATTAATTAAATAGTTTTAGGTGATTTAAAATTAGGTCCGGGGCCCGATAAATTCCAGAAAAATTATCCTAAGTCCAGTTTTCCATTTTACACCCAAAAATATTATTTCCATAATATAATAATATTATTTATTAATAATTAAAAATCATGTAATAATTTAAAACCCTGATTTTAATTACAGAAAATTCACAGAAAATTCCAGAAGATTGTGAAAAATTCCAATTTTAATATTTCTGAAAAATCAGGGGCTTACAATCTACCCAACTTATAAAAATTTCGTCCTCGAAATTTAAAATTAAGCCATAACCTAATAATCCTTCACGTACATCAATCGCAGTCCCCTTGCGATAATTAAATTCTAATCATGTCCACTGCAATCACTTCATGATCAGAAATTCGACCTATGGTTATTACTTCTTACTTTCTCAAATTTCCCACAGGCAGATTTTAGATTAAGTCCATATGGCATTTTCAAGGATTGCACATGCTTATGACCTTGCCTCCCTATTCTAACTATCATAATTCCGCTAGAAGTGATTCGAGTCCAACAATATTTGTATGTTTCAGCTTTTTAAATTACATTCACATCCTCAATATTCCAACTAGGTAGTCCAACCATCAACTTTTAAATTCTTAATTCAAATCATCGAATTGAGAAATAATTTAAGTGTAGTCCACCAATGTTCAAGTCTGAATTACATCCTCTAAATTCAAGTTGACGATTTTACTTTCATTATTCAAAATTAAATCATGTACCTAGGATGTAACTATTGGGTCCTCTATATCAATTCATTAATCATCTTAGTCACTCCTCTAAATTTTCAAAAAATTAGAATGGCTTGCTTCTTCCAATCTAACCTTACTCGGTCACGATCCAAAAGACATTCCTCTTGAGTTGACAAATGCATTGCTACCCAACTTATAGTTTACCCATCTATCACAAAAGGCTATATATCTTAAGAAAATATTCCTTAATATGGTTACTCATGTCATTCAATCCTCGAACTTCAACGCTGATCATATCACATATGATATGTCCTCAATTACGAAAGGTTATTCCTCAAGTATGTGATCGGCCTATGTGGCATATCTAGTACTATCTATGTACCAAACTTATACCAAGCACGAGATTTCGTCTTTCCGAAATAGGGGAGACGAAGATCAATAGTAAAGAGTTCAAGGGTGGGGTGATAGAATAGAAATATTGGGGTCATGACGTTTTAAAGAATTCAGGTGGAAATTGTCAAGCGATTTGTGGATTGAATCATATCTTGGTAATTCCTATTCACATGCTCGTATTAATACAGTCATGTAACCTGATATGATATGTTCAGACATGTCTAGGGCAAGTATATTAGTCAACTATATATCTCAATCCACGTAAAGTAGTGCGAAGGGCGAATCAAAATGCACTAAGCCTGATCAGACCGTAATACACTGATTCTGAATAGACAATCGTATTAGTGTGTCGACCCACTAATACATATGTCATGAACAAGCTCGATAAAGAGTAAGCTTGCAAAACTAGGCTATAGAATAGCAGCATAAGTCAAGTACAGCAAAATTAAGTGCGCTAGATGGTGATGAAAGGAGGTACAAATTATTTAAGTACACAAAACAACCTATAATAAACATAATAACAAAAGATTCTACAATCTCTACAGTTATAAATATAGAAGCATTCCAGGTTATTAGCAAGTTTAAAGTTACTAGGTTGGGGCTGAGGTCACGAACCAATAGGCACAAGCTAAAATAATACTAGAAACGACAGCTAAAAAGAATCACTTACGCGCATTAACTATTCCAAAAGTCTGCGCGTTCTCCACCGTCATGCTGGTAGAGCAATCTCGTGGTGATCTTGTAGGAACCTCGTCGCTTGCTGGTAGATCCTTCACTCTGCATCCAAAAATGAATGATAAAGGCGCACAGGAATCAAGGCAGGATGCAAGTCAATAAAATGATTCAAAGCCGATATGAATATCAAGAACGATTCAATCAAGTGGATGAGCTTTCCTAAAATCCTCAATCTTATTGCAGGCCTGTTCGGTCCCTAAGTTGAAACCGAACAATTTAGTCGTAGACCTGCATGGGCCACCACAAAAACGAGTCACGACCCGCACCCGAAAATTCGGGCACGAGTGCGTGGGTACGTCCAGCCTACGCCGCAGAGTCGGCGGTAGTACGCTGTCTAGGTCAATCCATTATTTGCTAACTAGCTCATTCACAAATAACATAGGCAAGATAATAATGAGAATGAAACTTTAAGATTTCAACTGAAAATAAATGTGACAGCAGATTCAAATGTTTTAATACAGGATTTCAATATTGAAGTCGGGGACAAACCCGATAAATAAGATAAGAATATAAATGAAAGATAGCTACTACTAGCTACTCAGCAGCAGGGGTCTCCTGGGTGGGTTTTGGCTCCTCATAGGTACCATCAGTCCCCTCATAGGGACCATAATAAGTAGGGGCAAGATTCTCATCATCGCCTAAATCAACAGATCCAGTCAGGAAAGGAGCAAAGTACACAGTGCACAACAAGGTTAAACTAAATATTTATGACAATTAATTATTGAATATCATGTTAAGGAAATTTGCATAAAGGAATGGTAATATCTCAGAGTCAAAACTATAAACAGGAATATGAGAAAACAGAAGTAAACGAGCAGGAAATGAAACTACACAGTCAGCAAGAAATATAACATGACCAGAAGTTATCTGTATGAAACTTGTGTTTGTTTTTAGAATACTTAGTTGGCATGTAGGGGTTTATAAGGCTAATCCGGCCGTCATGGACGGCTATTAAACACGAATAATCGAGATCCGGCTGATGGACAGTCGTGTACCACCAGCTATTAAACACGACAAGGGGAAGGGTAAACTACATGCCTTCTAGTATTCTCCCACCCGACATGAAAAACAAGACATGAATTCCAATGTTCAAGACATGAAATATAGTATTCTAACACTACGTGTAATCAGCAAGGGTACTAGTAGAGCAGGGAATTTAATTATCACAATATAAAGATTAACTTGAAGTGCAGGTACTTGCCTGTTGTTTGGATCTGATTAATTGTTCTAGGGAAGTTTCTAGAGATGAGTCCAAAAGCTGAAATAAACATTACCATCATGCTCAGAAGATGTCAAATAGCTAGAAACGCCTGTCCTTGGGTCCAATTTGAAGACAAGGGCAAAAACGGCAGTTTCGGGTCAAAACGGGGTCCGCCGGTGGGCCCGCTTTGCACCGAAAACGCGTCCGGGTCAAAGGTCTCCAAATTCACCAAACTTAGTGTCAACAGGTCAGGAACGCTGATACGAACCCAACGGAACTTCCAGATTTGGATTCCGATGAGCCGAACACAAAATCGCCCATCGAGCGGGGCCTGTGGGGCCCACGACATGCGATTTCGTCAACGTTCTCAGAATCGAACCAAACTTGACCCACAGGACCAGCGTATCGCTACGAGTCCGATGGCACAAGTTTCGTCTCGATCTGACGAGTGTACACGAAGTTAGGACGAATTGCAGAAAGGGCGGATACGGGGCGATGTCCGCGGATACGTGTTGATTCCGGTGTGCACGCACACCCGAATCAGCTTCCACGAAATCTCACACATCCGTATCGACGATGCGCACGTATCTGTAAAGACCGCACGCGACCAAGTCGTCCCGTTTGGCGGGGCGCACTCAGTTCCGGGGTGAAATAGGGTCTGGTTTTTCCTGTTTTTGGATCGCGGTGTGCGATCACCACAGGACGCGATGTCCCGAACAGTTTGTCCGGACACCGAGAGGGTCATACGGGCTTCACAACGCAATTTACGGAATTGAAAACGGAGCTACGAGGCAAAAGTTACACGCACCTGAAGGGGACCCCAAAACCGGGGTCTGACACGTGTCCGACACGACACAGGACACTGTGTCCTGTGTCTCGTGTCCGACACAGGGAGGGGATTTAGGGTTAGGGTTTGGGAGCTACGGCGGGTGGCCGGCCGGGGGTACGCCGGAGAGAGGCTGGGGGCGGGCCGAGCTTCGCCGGTGGCGGCTCGCGGAGGCGGTCGGCTACACGGGGCCGAGACGGCCGGAGCGGCCGGGCTAGCTGCTGCGGGGCGCTGTCGAGCGGGGCCGGAGGCAGGCGGAGGACGGGAGAGAGGCGAAGGCGACGGCGGTGGAAGGGCGAGGTGGCCGTGGCGGCGTGCGGCGGAGGGGAGCGCGGTGGCGGTGGCGGTCGAGGCGGATGGCCGGGGAGGGGGCTTTATAGGGAGGAGAGAGGGATCGTGCTGCCGAGCGGGGCGGAGGGGAGAGGGGGGTCGTGGCGGCCGGTGCGGGGGGTCGAGCGGTGGAGCGGGGCTGGCGGAGCAGCGTGGTGGCCGGAGGACGCGGCGGCTCCGCCGGAAGACTCGGGCGGAGAGGGGACTGGGGTCGTGCGGGTTAACGGGTCGCGGTCGAGTTCGGGTGGACCCGACCCGACCCGATAGCGTTGGCGGGCTGGGATAGGTGGGTTGGGCTGGCCCTGAAATAATAAAAATAATAATAATAATAATAATAATAATAATAATAATAATTAATTTACTAATTAATTAATTAATTAAATAGTTTTAGGTGATTTAAAATTAGGTCCGGGGCCCGATAAATTCCAGAAAAATTACCCTAAGTCCAGTTTTCCATTTTACACCCAAAAATATTATTTCCATAATATAATAATATTATTTATTAATAATTAAAAATCATGTAATAATTCAAAACCCTGATTTTAATTACAGAAAATTCACAGAAAATTTCAGAAGATTGTGAAAGATTCCAATTTTAATATTTCTGAAAAATCAGGGGCTTACATGCACGGACGTCAGATCATTGTGTTTTTGTGAGGTACTTCGCCGAGGATGATTTCATCATTTTGTTGCTTTATATTGATGACATGTTGTTGGTAGGTCGGCATGCCACCAAGATAGCAGAGTTGAAGCGCCAACTGGGCGCGACCTTCTCTATGAAGGATTTGGGCGCAGCGAAGACTATTCTTCGGATGGAGATCAGCCGAGAGAGAGTCCAAGCTGCTACACTTATCCCAAAAGAAGTACATTCACCGGGTACTTCAGCGTTTCGGGATGGACGGGTCGAAGAAAGTGAGTAACCCCCTTGCGGCTCACTTTAAGTTCACTGAGGAGCAGTGTCCATCTACCGAGGACGAGAAGGAAGATATTGAGCAAGTTACATATGCCTCAGTCGTTGAGAGTCTTATGTATGCTATGGTATGTACGAGGCCAGACATTGCTCATGCAGTCGGCACAGTTAGTAGGTACACTTCTAATCCTGAAATTGTACATTGGAGTAGGGTCAAGTGGATTCTACGATATCTTCAGGGTACTGCCGATTGGAGACTTTCATTTGGTGGTGATGAGCCAAAGCTGGTTGGATATACCGACGTTGATATGGCTGGAGATGTAGAGACGAGGCGATCGACTTCGGACTATATGATGATGTTTGCTGGTGGAGCAGTATCGTGGGAGTCGCGTTTACAGAAGTGTGTTGCTTTGTCGACGACAGAGGCAGAATACATAGCGGCGACGGAGACTTGCAAGGAGTTGTTGTGGATGAAGAAGTTGCTGCAGGAAATTGGGCTAAAGCAGGAGCAGTATCCTTTGCTTTGCGATAGAGTGTTATTCACCTTGTGAAGAACCAGACATTTCATAGCCGGTCCAAGCACATTGATACCCGATATTATTGGATACGGGATGTTGTTGACAAGAAGGAAGCGACGCTTGAGAAGGTTCATACAGATGATCACGGAGCAGATATGTTCACAAAGGTTCTACCAAGGAAAAATTTTGAGTACTGCAGGCGGATCGTCGGGATGACGACCCCCGCCAAATAGTTGTGAAGGGAAAGATTTGTTGGAGTGGGTGGGGTTCCCAACCTATGTGGAAAATACCCCGGAGTAGGATTGGATATTTTTACATATAATAGGAATATCTCAATGGATTTGGATTGGATATTCCTACATATAATAGGAATATGTCAATGGATTTGAATTTGGATTAGATATTTCTATCTATAATAGGTATGCTAGTTGTGGGTTTGAGGCTATATATAGGTGTCTCCTGGCCCTAAAATATCATCTCTCTCTAAAAAAAACATAGCAACAAGGAGAAAAAATAAGACAAGAGTGCCATTGCAACATTGGAGAGGAGAAAGAAGGATTGGAGGCCATTTCGAAGAAGTAGATCAGTTTCGGGTATTTTTCGTTGTCTTTTTTCTTCGTGGTTATAATCTATTTTCTGTTCCAAAAGAGTTGTGGTGATCCGTTTGGATCGGTGAGAAGTTTGTAAGGAGTCGGTGTATTTCTTATTCCATTAGTGGAGGATTTTCAGGGTTGGACTTCGATCGTCCAGTGGTTTTTCCCGCAAGGGTTTTCCACGTCAAATTTTTTTGTGTCTGCGATTTGTGTTTGGCATTTTTGGTTTGTGCGTTTTGCTCGGTTCTCTCGCAGGTACTCTCTGGTTTGGGGAACGGTTTTCGTACTTTTGTTTCCAACATTGAGATACCTTCAATCTAGACAAAGAGAGTAAGAGTTGTGAAGGTGTCACAGATTGGCTGATGAATTGGGACACGAGCCGTTATCGGCAATAATCCTTTCTTTGGGTAATACCAAACCCACATATCCTGTCCAAGTGAAAATCTTTATTCTTGTTCTCCTGCTCACATTTTTATTTACTCGAAGACACCCATGCCAGAGCTTCTTTCCGAGATGCAGACCAGACCTTCCTCTCTACTTCAGGGATAAATCCCTAGTGTGATCAGCCAAAAAGCCATTAAATGGGGCACTTGTTCAAATTAAAGACCAAGAAAAGAATAAGTCCTAGATCTGTGGGATTGAGGATTTGTCCCATGCAGAAAGAAAGAGCATGGAACATCGGACAAACCTATAGGTCCGTTTTCGTAAAGCAAGAACTGAAGTCACTAAATCATGCTCGTCTATCGGAGCGAATTAGATGATCAGGTCAAGAAGCTTGCTACCCCCTCCCCTCGCTCTCCTTTCTCTTCGTAGCTCTGGATCCCGCCTGCTTGCATAAATGAATGTAACAAAAGGGGGACTGGTTTCGGACCTGACGCGGGAGGTGACGGTCAGAAGTAGAAGAGAAGCGCGTTTTCCTGGCATTTCAGGATTTCCACTCTTTCTTATCTTTTTTAATTTTGGCAAAGAAAATTTATTTCACTTGCTCAGCTGCTCCGCTCAGGCGCCCGAGAATCCTCTTGCTCTACTCCCTTTACCAACCATTTTGAATGCATACCAACAAAGAAAAAAAAAAGTCAATTCTTCTAATATCCCGCAAACTTCTACAATATTTAGAGTGCATACATGAATTAATGTCCCATTGTCAACCATTGTTCGTCTAATCAACAGTCTCCTATGTAGGCAGTAATGTAGTCTATGTAAACATCATCCAAGTTCGGGTGTCTACTAGCATATATATCATAACCCGAGATTGTTCTTGGTGAAGGTGCAATGATATGGGAATCCCCAATATTTATGTCGTCAACCTTGGCTCTTTGCTAACCAGATGTTGGCGAATCAAAAGTGGAAATGAACATTTTACTGGAATGTTAAGGTTTAGTGTCCATAGAAAGGCCAAAGGAAGGGGTCACATGATGATCAGGACAAGGTAGTATTGACAATGGCCCTGTTTGCCAACATTTCAGATAGTAGGTGAATCACCCTCGCATCATATTTTCTTCCAAAAGGAAGAATTTATTTTATACAGATGCGATTGAAGAACCATTACAATCCTTGAATTTACGTGCATCGCCTACTTAGACTAGTTGCCTTGGCTATGTGGCAAGTCCGAATCTACTTTTTACCTAGGATATGTCATAATGAAGTTTTTTCAGCATCTAACGAGCTCCTCCATGGAGTTAAGGAAGATAAACAAACTGCCAAACTTTGACAAATGAGACATGGTCAAATCCTTCAAGAAATGTTGCTAAACAATGTTTATGTCATGACTTCTCATGGAATGTGAGATATAACTTTAGAAATCAATTTAGTCTACTAAGGTTCTTCAAGATTCAACAAACAAAAATCAATTAATTAATCAAAAATGCTATTTGTCATCCAAATTTTTTTGGGTGATGCATCTCTTTTTATGTGGCAGCTGACATGACAGATGACATGATATATGACATAACAAATTTTAATATTAAAATTAACATTAACATTAACATTAAAATTAACATTAACATTAACATTAAAATTGATATTAACATTAAAATTAACATTAAATTAACCTTAACATTAAAATTAACATTAACATTAATATTAAATTAACATTAAAATTAAAATTAAAATTAATATTAATATTAAAAATTTTGGATGATTAATTTTTTTGACTTTCGTCCCACTTAATAATATAATTGTAGACTTATATTACACTTTTTGTGTTTATTAGACTTCCATCACACTTTTTGTCACGAAAAGTATTTGACGACAGTTTTTCGCGAAAAGTATTTGACGACAGTTTTTCGTGAAAAAAAGTAGGATGCAAGTCTAAGAAATAAAAAAGGGAATATAAGTCTAAAATTATATTATTAAGTGGGACGAAAGTCAAATTTTTTTTAATTTTTTGGGTTAAAATCTGTAATGTCAGATGTTACATAATGGAAGATAGCATCACCCAATTTTTTTTTAAAACAAATAGCAAAATTATTAATTAATACTTGCATATAGGTTCATATAGTCAAGAACACATTCTAACTGTTTGTGGGGTCGTGGCTGTTGGTTATGATGGGGGCCTTCCGTGAGAATGGAGACGGTTCGAATCTTTCCTTGGGAACTTAGTTCCTAATACGGTAGAAAGGACATATATAAAAAAAAAAAAAAAAAAAACATTAAACTGAAAGGAAGTACATTGAAAATTTTAAAAACTTCTCTTCTTCAACCAGCCATACCTTTCGATCGGGAGGATCGACAAAGCCCTCGACGAAGCAATGGCGCCATACCGTTCGATCGGGACGATCGACAAAGCCCTCGACGAAGCAATGGCGGGGGCGCCAACTCTTTCTTCAGCAACCTTCAAAGACCCACTTCCCACATCTACAGAATTATGAAGAGAACAACTATTAGAAGAACATCACATAAAGCCGAGAAAACCAACTGCCAAAATACGGAAAAGAGAGAGAGAGAAAACTACTCACCGACATGGTGGGTTATGAGAGGAGAGGAGGCGGCTCGGGCGGAGGAGAGGCCATTGGCGGCGGGAAGCCTCCAGTGCTTGTTGAGCAATCTGGACAAGGAGGCCACTGAGGAAGAAGAAGCAGCCATTAGAGAGAGACGTCCTTCCTCTTTTTCTTTTCTTCTTCGGGAGAGCAGGGAGATGACAAGTAGAGTTTTGAGTAAGCTTCCGAGCGTTGGTACCAAGGGGCTTAAGAGCCACGTAATTCTGTACTTCATTTATGAGGTGTTTCGGCTGAAGGTGTCGTCTTGTGGTCCAGGCGCGGTCAAATTCCATCCGAGTCGGTCTAGGCCTAGTCAAATAGGCCAGCCCGGTCCAGCCCACCTATAATAGCAAGTCAGGATGAATTCTACTCCCACACCCACCCACCCACCCACCAAATCGGATTGGGCCCAGCCCAGCTTCCCCACAAGTCCGAGTTGGCTTCAGCCCCCAACCCGGTCGGATCGCTCCGATGGGTGAGCCGTTTTTGTACTTGGTATGAACCCACAACCTCTGATGTGGCAGAGTATTCTAATTCAACAAGTTAACCACGACACCCAAATCTCATATATATATATATATATATATATATATATATATATATATTTGAATTTGTCAATAATCTGATTTTAGATCAAATTTAGAAAAAAAAAAATTGTTTTAACAATTCTGTTAAGCAAATCTCTTTTATTAGGAATATGATATTTTATACATTTAAGGACTTTATTAAGAGGTTTATAATTAATAACTAGCCGGGGAATACCTCTTTCCTTTTTGCATAATTCAAGATAATTACAGTTCATATATATATATATATATATATATATATATATATATATATATATATATATACTAATTGTCAGAGGGAGACTTAAACATAACTCGTTTAAGCGGAATCTTGAAATCTTTTAAAAATGTCAATACTAAGTGATCGATGATAAGTAACACACAGAAGCACAATGAGAAAAAGTAGAAATTTTGCAGAAATGAAAAACGCACTCCCTCATGCTTAGGGGACTCCCCTATATATATTACAACATTGCTTCAGAACGAAGCTAAAACTTTACTCAGAACCATCCAACTGTCTTCCACCGAATCCTCCTTTAGGAAAAGCTGTCTTCCACTGAATCTCCTTTAGGAACGTGTAGCAGAAAAAGAAGAATACCACCAATCAAGCAGGTAAGTGTCTGGACACTTTAATAGCTGTCTGACGCATGACCGTCCAGCGCAACTAATAAGTGGAGAACCCACTAACATAAAGTTGCAAAAATTGCCCGTGATTAAAGGAAGACGGGACCCACAAAAGCGAAATAAATTATTTTTCTTCTGTGGACTGGGTAGTCGTAATCGACTGATATAATTCGTCAGCTGTCATATCTTCCAGGTTGGCCTCAGAGGTATTACCTGAAATGTCTATATTAAAATTGGCATCGAACTGTGCTTTCATAAATTGAAAGCATTACATCTTTAATTCATCCTCATATATGCGAGTATTCTTCCTGAGTAGGGATTCCTTTAACTTGGTGATTGTATTATCACCAAAGATCTCCTTCTGGACTTTCTTGTCCATATGAGCTTCATTCTCTTTGATAGAGGCAATAATTTCTATCAGTTTATCCTTTTCATCAATTCTCTGCTACCATTTTACAAGGAAATTTCGTGAAAAAATAGGTATATTGATGGAATCAAACTCACATTTAATAAATATATATGGAATCTGGAATTTAATAAAGTAATAGAATGCACTCACCCCCCCCCCCCCCCCACCCTCTCCAAAAAAAAAGAAGAAGAAGATGATCCTCTTGACAAGGAGGATAAAAGAATCCATTTAAATAATTGTTCCTTAATAGGAGTGGGATGAATTTTCAAGGTAGCTCCTAGCTTGACCCACCAGTCATAAAACCATGAAAGAATTTCGCTCTGAAGAACTTTAGGACAAATCCGGATGAACCAAGAATGGGTCCTTTGGGAATTCTCATAGTATAAGAAGTTGTAAAATGCTTGTATATAATCCCAATAATTATAGTTACAAACAATAACTTTATCTTTAGAGAGCTGTTGTTCTCTGTTAGGATGTAGTCTCCAAGATTGTGGTGTGAGAATAATTTTGATGATAACTTTACTGTAAGCTACTTCTAGAGAATGTGGTTTAGTAGAATGTTCCACAGTTATGGATTTTGTTGTGATCAAAATACCTTCATAAATGTTGACAGGTTTGTCCGTAACCGGAATAAAGCTGCCTTCAAAATATTGTTTATGAAGTTTCCATGGATCCTTCATAAGAGAAATATCACTCATATTAAGTTTAATTATTTCTTCAGAATTTAGCTTCTCAGAGAAGATGGACTCAGCTTCCATTGCTTCTTTGTAAGAAAAGGTATTGGTGTCACTATTGCCAAGTTGTTTGCCTTTGGCATTGGAGTTGGATCCAGCTTCAAAAGGCCGATTGTCAATTATTTTCTGATGAGCAAAAGAGTACTAAGGACGTAACGTCCCCTTAGACCTGCCTCTTACTCTGGCTTGGCTGGACATCTTGCTGTAAAAATTCACGAGTCAGAAAGTCAGGAAGAGAACTATCCTTACCATTAATAAATTCAATAATAAAATTAAATATTGCTAATTCAGCTTGCCATCGAGCAAAAATTTGTTTAGAGGCAAGATTCTTAACTTTCTTTTCAAGAATAGATTTAGCAGAACTGCAATATATTCGAAGTAAGAATTTTTTTATTTAATAAATCATCTTGAAATTTATGTGTGCATTTGATAATAGAAAGAAGTTCTTTCTTTATCGTAGAGTAATTAATTTGGGTATCATCCCGTTTACCAGAATGATATCTAACAAGAATATTATGACTATTATTGGGATCAATTTGTTTAAGAATATCCCCATAGCCAATATTGTTGGCATCAGTCTCAACAATTTTAAATCAATCCGGGTTGGCTAAATGTAAGCAAGGTAATCTTTTGACATTTTGCTTAATAAGCTGAATAGCTTTAGTATGACTACTACTCCAAGGAGCTGAATTTTTTCTTAGTCTTTGATACATAATTTTATGTCAATAACAATATTTTTATAAAAGTCAGCCGCATTGTTAAGGGCTCCCAGAAATTTCTGTAGTTGTTTAGTATCAGTGATTTCATCAAAAAAATTTGAAGCAAATTCGATACTCATGTCAATGGGAATAATTGTGTTGTTAACAATATTATGTCCTAGAAATCATATTTTAATTTGAAATAATTTTATTTTAGGAGCGGATATTACTAGACCATTTTTTATAGCCAAATGTTTAAAAATATTTAAATGCTTAAAATGTTCTTCCATAGTATTAGAGAATATTAATATATCATCAATATAGGAGAGTATAAAAGAAAAATATTGAATACATATCTCATTCATAATATTATGGAACTCGGAATGAGCATTTTTTAAGCCGAAGGACATAACATTCCATTCATAATGTCCAAATGGGACTGTGAATGCAGTTTTGTATTTATCTTTCTCTTCAATTTGAATTTGTCAGTATCCTCACTTTAAATCAAATTTAGAAAATATTTTTGCCCTAACAATTCTGTTGAGCAAATCCCTTTTGTTGGGGATTAGATATCTAATCCATTTAAGAGCAGTATTAAGGGGTTTATAATTAATGACTAACCTTGGAACCCCTCTTTCCTTTTCAGCATTATTATTAAGATAAAATGTTGTACAATTCCATGGGAAGTAATATTTTCTAATAAGCTTCTTATCAAGAAGATCTTTGATTTCTCGTTTGCATAATTCAAGATAATTATTGTTCATTTGACAAGGTCTAGCCTTTGTCGGAATATTTTTTCATTAAATATTTCTTCATAAGGAAGAGAAATAAAATGTTGCTTTCTATCCCAGAAGGCATTAGGAATATTACTACAAGTCTGACGTATAAATCCGTCTTCAACTTATTTTATTTTATTTTTAGTTTTAAATTTCTCAAGGTTGGTGAGAAGTTGATAACTAAATTTTTTTCTCTTTTATAAAGTTTATCTGATTGGTTTTCAAATCAACTTCTTTATTTTATTCAAAATTGTTACCACATGATTAGTGATAAATTCAAATGTAATATTTTTTTCCCTTGTAGTAAGTAGAAATTTTTTGCTTATTTATTTCTTTTATTGGCATGCGTTTTTCTAGAAAAGGAGTTCCTAGAATTACATGTTGTGATATCTCTTTTACAACTATGAAGTGTAAGGGAATGCAAACTTTATTTTTACAGATATAAACATCTATAACCTTGAAAGGGGTTGTAAGAGCTTTGTTATTAGCTGCACTCAAAGTCTGTGTAGTGCGTTCACAATACTTTAAAGAAATAATTCCTTCTTTGACATAGTTCAAATTAGCTCCACTGTCAACTAGAGCAATAAGATTATAAATCATTGATTCATTATTGATAATTAGATCTATTTTTATATACCATTTATGGGTAATAAAAAGATCTATCTTTGATAGAAAGGAGTTATCAATGGATTTTCTTTTGCGTTTCATAGAAACAGATTGGAATTGTTGATTTAAAGTTTCATCTTCATTTTCGCTAGGAGTATCAATTATACGAGAATATTCGTTCATTTCTCTGTTGAGAATAATTTCATTGTAGGATCTAACGTCCTATTCAATAAGAGTAAGCCTTTGTTGAGTTATTTCATCTTTAGAATTTAACTCTTTGATTTCTTTCTTCAAAGTTTTTAATTCTCTTTGAAGATCATTAATATAGACAGTTTTAGGATCTTTTCCTTTTCTTCGGGCTAAGACTTCTGTCATAGTATAGGGAGTGAAGCTAGGAGTCGTCTCCTTATTATCTTCTTGCAAGATTTCTATTATCTTTGCTTTCACATTTTGGCTAAGTTTATTAGTATATAGTGACTCTAGAATTTTCTTTTTATCACGACTGGTCAATACATTAATTGAGAGACCATTCATTTTATTGATAGACTTAAAGTAATCTGCTTTACTTTTATACATGCTTTGCAATTGTAATCACTACCACAATCAATATCATAATTCAGAGACTCATCTCTGAGACAGGATTGTTAGGGACGAAACCCGCATGCTTGCGGGTTGCTCGAAGTGTGGAAGGTATTTTTCTGTATCAACAAAAATATACACTTGACATTATCTCTGAGACAGGATTGTTAGAGGGGAAATCCGCAAGCTTTTCCATGGAACAACATCATCAACTGGCACACTCTACAAGTCCACTTTTTTCTGATGGTGAAGCATATCGACGGCTTGTGGGACGACTGGTTTATCTTTCGTTTACTCGGCTGGATTTGGCTTATGCTGTTCACATCTTGTCGCAGTTTATGCATGAGCCTCGACGTGATCATTGGGATATGGATTTGAGGGTTGTTAGATATTTGAAGGGTTGTCCCTGTCAATGCAATTTTCTTCGCTCTGACTTTGATTTGCTGCTCCGGGGGTGGTGTGATTCTGATTGGGCAAGTTGTCCCATCACACGATGCTCTTTGTCTGGTTGGTTAGTTTTTTTTGGTGATTCGTCCATCTATTGGAAGACGAATAAACAGGTGACGGTGTCCCGTTCTTTGGTCGAAGCGGAGTACCGTGCGATGGCGACGGTCATGTGTGAGCTTAAGTAGCTCAAGGGGTTACTTGGCAGTTTTGGGGTGCAACATTCGTGTGCTATAAATTTTTTTTGTGATAGTTAATCTGCTTTACATCTTACGCAGAACCCAGTTTTCCATGAGTGCACAAAACATATTGAGGTGGATTATCATTTTTTAAGGGATGATGTTCTTGCTGGACTTATTCGTCTATCTCATTTGCCAACGGATGGGTAATTGGCAGATATTTTCATCAAATTTTTGGGCAAGCGACAATTTGAGTTTCTTTTGAGCAAATTGGGCATTTGTGACTTGCATGCTCCAACTTGAGGGGGGTATTGGGATTAAATTATATTTATGGTAATTAGCTATATATGGTGATTAGCTATTGTAAACCCCTCAACCAAAATCTAGGTTTATAAATTTATTTAGAATTATTTTGGAATAATTCTTGGAGTTATAATTCACTACTGTGATTTTGATTCAATTATTGCACTTTACCGTTGTTTAAATATTTAGAGCACTACACTAGTTTCTTCCTTCCAACAAATATCACACCCCTGACCTAGACAAACCAATCTTCTATTTTGAACTTTGTGTCACTCATAAATACCCTCTCTTGTGCTTTATTTTAATCGCACAATAATCTCCAGACAATATCTAATTTTAAACCCAAACTTTGCACATATGTCCATTCTAATTGAAATTGGAGACACAACATCGATCTGTTTCTTGTAACCCAATATATAATGATAATATATTCCGAGTCTACTATGTCCATGATACTTGTGGTACCCCCAATTGAGACCCCATGCACTTTTAATTTATTAAAGAACATATATGACACAATTTTTATTTATTTTTGGGCAACCGACTCAACCTAACCCAAAACTAGACCAAACATCAAACCAAATCCGCACTCACACCCTCATGGCTCATACAAAATACCATACACCAATTTTTCCCACTACAACACACCAAATATGATATTTTTCCACATCCAATCCACTTTTTTCTTTGTGCAAGTCCTAAACTATTGGGGACTTTTGTGCAAATAACTAGCCATGTGTCCACCTCCTATTGGTTGGAGCAAATGAAGAAATCCCATTTTGAATGCTTGATCGATCATGAGCTCTCCCCCTCTCATTTTGAATGATACTATGTAACCTACATTAAATCCTAGCCTCTCATTCAAACCCCAACACATCTCCACCACATATTTCTTTATGACAACATGTCACCCTCTTCTTAGGAACCGTCAGCCCTAATCTCTAGGAAAGCTCTCTCCCTCTTCATTAAATAAACCCTCTTCTCTCTCTCCCATAATTTATTGCTTCATCCATCTTCTCCCTCATCCTTCTTCTCCACACCTGACCGCCACCGCTACCTTCACCATCAGCCATCACCATCACCCCCTTGCTGTGCTGCTGCTATTCTTCTTCTTCTTGATGTGATGCCCCTGGACGGAGCTCAGGCCGCTAGAGCAACACCCCCATCAGCCGAGCCTCTCCCTCTCCTTCCTCCATACTTCTTCTTATTCTCCTTCATCTTTTCTTCCTTTTATTCTACTGCCCCACCTCTTCTCTTCTCAACTCACCAACACCAACACCAACACCTTCACCAACACCTTCACCATCATCCTTAATCCCTCTCCTTGTACCTCCACGAAGATCACCTCCCTGATAACCACTACCACCATCACCTCGACCGAGCACCACCCACTTCCCCCTCTACCTTGGCGTGACTGTTGCTGCATTTATTGTTGTTGCTACTGTTGCTGCCAATGTTGTAGCTGCTTCCACTACTGCAGCTACCCTTCCTGCCACCCATCAGTCGAGCACCACCCCAGCAACTCGCCAATCCAGAAGAGCCTCCCCTACCACCTGCAGCCGTCGGGGACGGATGGGCCGTTGCTCAACGAGCCCTCCATTCTTGAGCTTTCAGTTTCGATCCAGACCCGAGTGCCCTCCTTCGCGATTCAATTTCTCCCTCTTCGCATAATGAAATCGTGAATCCAACTTCTCCGGTATACTCTCCACTTAACCTTCTTGCAACTTCTTCAATTAGAATAATTTAGTTTGTATTCTATTGTTAGTAATTAGAGTTCAAATTCATAAGAAAAACAATTTTATAAAATATGAAAATCTTCGATACGGAGTTTATTCTGTCAAACCAGACAACCTCGTCGTGTACCGATTGTACCGAAAGACGCGTACAGTATTTCTTGATGTGTGGGCTTTGGCAAAAATCGATTAGGACTTGTGTGTGCACCGGAATCAACCCGTATCCGTCGAAAGTCTCACGTATTGGTGTTTTGTAAATTACCCCACTAGTTGATGTACGTTCGTCCGATCGTAACAAAACTTTCACCACTGGACTCGCAACATTTTACTTGTCTCGTAACCCAAGTTTTGCCAGATTCGAAGATAGTCAAAAAATTGTCACTTTTGTGGGCCCCATAATTCGACTTGACGAGCAAATTTATGATCGGCTCACCGAAATTCAAAATTGGATATACCATTGAGTTTGTATCGTCATTTAGAACTTATTTGACCTATACTGTGCTAAGTTTAGAGACCTTTGATCCTGACACATTTTTCGGTGCAAGGCAGGCCCGCCTATGTGTAATGTCCCGCTCTGCGTCGGTATTATGTATAAGGTGAGTGGGCAGAACTTCGTTCTCTGATTCTTGTATGCCTTAATAATAATCTGAGTTTTTGCTTGCAATATTTTCATAAGAGAATGATAGAATCTGCCTTGCATGTTAATGAACGAATTCACCTAGCTTGTCTTTGAAACGAACAAGTCTGCTTAACGAGAATCCTGATAGCTTGTCTAAGAGTGCATGAACATGTTCACAATCCCATATGCTTCGAGAGAACCATATCGTGCCTGAATGTGTTCAAATGATAAGTAGCTTGCCCCGCAACAACGATAACTGTTCTGATGGTTCGTCTTGTCTGCATACTAAAGTTTATTTGATAGTGTTTCCATGCATTTGCATCGGTCGGACAATGGCTTTTGGTGGAGAGCTAAACTGCATGTGTCACGGCTGCTACCATGATAGTGAAAAGCAACCATGGGTCATAACTTCCATTAGCATCAGATAATGAGTCATTGGTATGCTGGTCTAACAGTTGTCGATCCTGAGATACTCGGGGATCGCGCTGCATATAGCTAGTTCATTTGTTGGCTTGGATAGATTGACTGCACCTAAGATGTGCATATGTGTCTAGCTATGCATTTGTCCCTCGAGTCCCACGAGACACACTGCGCACACCCAGAAATAGAACGAACGGCTTGCTTGCTTATATCATATATGAAACTCTGTTTTAAAAGATGTTTCCAAAACAATGTAATATGACTCCGTTCTTCTGCTGCATGAAACTAAACTAGGTAAAAACTAAAAAGATCACAAGTAATATAATGTTTTATAACATGATTACTTAGTGTTGGCTTTAGTGAATGCTTGCTTCCGTTTAGTTGTTTTATCTCACCAGTACTTATAAAAATGCTGACCCACCAACAGTTTACTTGCTTGCAGGTACTGGATCGTCCGAGGGAGCGATAGGCGCGCCTCAGTCCCTAAGACCTGGAAATCCTGGTTTTGATTGTGCCCTGAGCTTGCTATCATATAAAGGGGCATAATGTATGGAACGAATGCCTTTGCATAAGAGAACCCAGTCCCTCGATTAGTCCTGAATACTCAGTTGGCTAAATGCATTACATTACAATAATGTCCCTTTACGCTGCTTACTCGATTGATGCGATGATAGCCAACAAACAACTTAAACGATAAATCCTTGTGCGGGCGCAACCCCAGGCTCGCACGGTATCACGTCCCGACATCCAAACGGGCCGTCCCTTCCTCGCACCCGCGGGGCAGGCACCGAGGCGCGATGATGCACGTCCGGTGCGACGAGGCACGGTGATTCGCGTCCGGTTCAATCCTGGCTACAGGGGCGAGGCGGTGGTCCGGCCGGGCGGCCCCTCGGTTCTCGGGGGTCGGGGTGTGACACTATGGACCCTATATTGACAAGAAACTACTATTTTTCCCCTGTGTCCAAATTGGACGTATGGATATTTTTTTCTGAGTATCTCACTCATTTTGGGAATGTTGGTGATATTTGTGATAGCATCCGGAGACATTTGTTCCAGTCCCCTTCTTGTGCTGCTGCTTCCTTGGCGAGTTCGTGTTCGAATCTTCGCCTGGCTTCCAGGAAAATATATACTGTCTTGTTGTACTGTTTAAATTCAATTATTATTATATATTATGCTCTGGATATTATTTAACTGTGCGCGTCCGAGAATGACTCGGGAGCAGTCGACGAAGGCGTCAACGTTAGGACTTGTGTTCGACCTAGTGTCTAGTGGACGTACCCTAAGTTACAGAGTTATCATTATAACTCCGAGGCCTTGTTATGTATTATTTCACGTCATGGAGTGAGTTCATATTAGGACACAGGTTTACGCACTTGACTGGCCATCGGTACGAGTAGCTCGTGTGATGCTACTTAGCATAGTTGTATTGCTTTAGGTAACTTGCATTATAGTTACGAGATGTCCATGTCGTACTTGAGACTTGTATATTGGCATTGGACGGGGAGGACAACTAGTATGAGTATGGGACACCCACCTCTTATTATTTATGCAGATTTTGCGTTCTTCAGAGTGATACAGACGTTATTATTTATGCAAATTTTGCGTTCTTCGGAGCGATACAGACATTATTTATGCAGATTCTGCGTTCTTCAGAGCGATACAGACGTTACTATATTCAGGCGCCGCATTCTTCGGAGTGTTATGGCCGTTATTACATACGCGAGGGCCCTTGTTATGGGGGTATATGTATCATATCTTAGCCGGTCATGACGATTGGTGAATTACATCAGCATGTGTCTAGCCTACACCTACCCATACGCACCAAGTTGTCCTCAAATTGCATTCACTTAGAGGGATAGTTTACCATGGCTTACTTTACTCAGTATTTACTTTAGGGCATGTACTTTTTTGTATCTTGTTACGTCCTTCTGAGGACCTGGTTCCCTTCCAAGTTATTTGTACAGGTTGCATGATGCTTGATCCAGTGGAGTGGTAGACATCGTTGCAGGTATCATTATATCTTTCAGCTATTACAGTCATGTACTACTTTCCATTTTGATTCTGATTTTATAGCCTAGTGTTTATAGGCCTATATTGTTCTTTTGGCCTATTCTAATGGATGTATTATTGGACTGTAAACTAATGATGCATACCGTTATTTCTTGATATTTATTTACCATGGATTGAGATTTAGTTTAGTTGTTAGATAATATAAATAGATATTTAGCATTGATCACTTAACCGTGGACAGCGTAAGTGCACTTCGTCGGGTCCATTAAATTGGAAAGCCCTACGAAGTCGTACCAGCTAGCCATTGCCACGTGTTTGGTCCCGCATATTTTAGGACTAGGGTGTGATAGCTGGCTATATATGGTGATAGGGGTATTCGGATTAAATTATATTTATGGTGATTGGCTATGTGACTTAGGCTTCAAGTTGATATGTGGATGTACATATCTGTAATATCATGATGAATGAAATACCTAGAATATTATCTTCTATCACTTCTTCACAAGAATATAGTAGCTCATTTTTTAGAATATATAATAAGGCTCAATTGGAGCAACATGATGATCTCATCATAGCCAAGAGCTATAGCCTGGACCTCAGAATATCTACATTCAGAATGTAGGAACTCATTTTATAGAATAGTAAGACTTAATTTGTAGTCTCAATTTCTAGATTCTAGATTCTAGATTATATATATATATATATATATATATATATATATATATATATATATATATATATATATATTATGCTCCACCCGTGGCTATAAGAGCCAACCAACCGACGAATGGGGGATTCGAACCTTCGTCTACTCCAAGGCGGCCCGCCATATTACCTCTAGGATAATGCCTTTGGTGTATATATATATATATATATATATATATATATATATATATATATATATATATATATATATATATGAGGGATCTACATCCCCGATTTTTTGTATCTCCAAGCATCCTTATGTTATCAACCGTTGGATCTTATTTAAGTCATCTAATCTTAACCATTGACTTGATTGGTTCAAATCAGCAGTTAAAATTATATGACTTAAACAAGATCCAATGGTTGATAACATAGAGATACTTGGGAATGTAATAAAGAAAATATGGATCTCTCCTCATATATATATATATATATATATATATATATATATATATATATATATAAACTCATGGGTCTATATCCATTTATCCCATTTGGACCTCAATATATATTTTTTTACTTTTCTCATACAAACCCAACACATTCTACATTCTTTCATAATCAAATGAGAACCAACGTGAGATGCTTAGGGCTTGTTTGCTTAGTCATTATAAAGCTGCTTTCTGAGTTTTAACACAGAAAATGTGTAAAAGACTATTTGGACAAGTCAAGTCCTAAGTTGACACTCCGAATTTTTTTTCAAAACTGTGACGTTTAAAATAATATTTAAGAGAGAAGCTTTGAGTTGGCTTTTGAATGTGGTTTCTGAGTGTAGACCGGGGCCTACTCCCCACCAACACCCCCTCTCAGAATTCTCTCTCCTCTCTTACTTTTTTTCTCTTCCTCTATCTTCTCTTCATCTTCCAGATCTAGATTTGGGCTGAGTTCGACGTGGACGGCGGTGGGGTGGTTGAGCTCGGGGCCCACTCCGCCGCGAGCTCGTGGGCCTCCGGGGTGGTGATGGACGACTATAGTCAGTTTTGAGCTCTAAGGAGGAACCTCGTCGTCGTCGAGCTCCGAAACCTCGTCGTCGATTTTGAGCTCCAAGTCCAGGTCATCGAGCTCTAGGGCCAGGCCGTCGGTTTCAAGCTTCAGATCCAGGTCGTCGAGCTCTGAATAACGCCATCGTCGTCGAGCTCTGAATAACGTCGTCATCGTCGATCGCTAGGTCCAGGTCGTCGAGCTCCAAGGAGGTACCTTGTCGTCGTCGAGGTCCGAAACCTCGCCATCGGTTGATGTTGAGCTCTAGGACCTCGCAGTCGTTTCAAGCTCCAGGTCTAGGTCATCAAGCTCCGAACCTCATCATTGTCGTGGAGCTCTAGGTCCAGGTCGACCTCCGAAACCTCATCATTGGTTGATATTGAGCTCCAGGTCCAGGCCATCGGTTTCTAGCTCCAGGGAGAAACCTTGTCGTCGGTTGATGTGTTATTGTGTCGGATGATCTAGACACGATTGTGGACGGGATCATAACAGTGACCGACGGTTGGACACAAGAACGGTGATGACCGAAGAAGTTTTGGGAGGGACACAGTTGGACACAAAACAATATGGACACAGTTAAAAAAATTACTTTCTAAAAAAAATTTACCAAAGAAATTTTTTGATTTTTGTTTTTAAATTACTTTTCAGATAAAAGTAACCAAATGCAAAGCCAAAATTTGTATACTCAGAAAACAACTTTATAACTTAATTTTAGAAAATTATTTATAGAACAAAATTCTAGAAAGCCAATCCAAACGGACCCTTAGCTACTAGCTCGGAACCAAGTCAAGAACATGTCAACTGTTCCTACTTGCATGTCTCAAGTAGGAAAAGGACCTCCCCATTCAAAGAAGTCACATAAAGCCTAATCAAGATATATAAACTAACATGTTATCCCTTGATATCAGTGTATTGGAGTGGGTGGGGTTCCCAACCTATGTGGAGAATACCCCGGAGTGCGATGAGCGACATCCGTGTGTCGAAAAAGCTCGAAAAGTGCATCGACCGCCATGTATTGGAACATTTATGGTAAGCAAATATTATATTTGATTTCCATCTTTGACTTTAATTATATATTTATGATTGGATCTTTCATATATTAACTTTCCATATAATTGGATTTTTAATTTATGGTAAGCTAATTTATGATTTGATTTTCATTAAATATATGATTAAATATAATAGGATTTCCATAAATATTTTTTGGCTTCCATATATAGATTTTCATATAAAAACTCTAATTCATGCAAGGGTTTATATAAAGT
This sequence comes from Iris macrosiphon, assembly GCA_036927795.1. Taxonomy (NCBI): domain Eukaryota; kingdom Viridiplantae; phylum Streptophyta; class Magnoliopsida; order Asparagales; family Iridaceae; genus Iris; species Iris macrosiphon. The sequence goes on along the minus strand of JAYESA010000004.1, from coordinate 312,826,607 downwards.
CTCATGCAATATACAACAACAAAAGAAAAAAATAAGAGAGGGAAAAATGTGGCAAGAGTGCTATTGCAACTTTGGAGAGGAGAAAAAAAGGATTGGCGGCCCTTTCGGATAAGGAGATCAATTTGGGGTATTTCTTATTATTTTTTTCTTCGTGGTTGTAATCTATTTTCTGTTCCAAAGAGTTGCGGTGATCCGTGTTGGATTGATAAGGATCTTGTAGATGGTGTATTCTCTTTATTCCATTAGTAAAGGTTCTTCAGGGTTGGACTCTGATCGTTCCGTAGTTTTTTTAATCTGGGTTTTTCACGTAAAAATCTCTGTGTCTGCGATTTGTGTTTGACATTTTTTGGTTTGTGCATTTTGCTTGGTTCTCTCGCAGGTACTCTCTGGTTTGGGAAACGGTTTCCGTATTTCGTTCCCAACTGTCTTACACCGAATCCTCCTTTAGGAAAAGCTGTCTTCTACTGAATCTCATTTAGGAACGTGTAGCAGAAAAATAAGAATACCACCAATCAAGCAGGTAAGTGTCTGGACACTTTAATAGCTGTCCGACGCATGACCGTCCAGCGCAACTAATAAGTAGAGAAACCACAAACATAAAGTTACAAAAATTGCCGTGATTCAAGGAAGACGGGACCCACAAAAGCGAAAGAATTTTTTTTTTCTGTGGACTGGGTAGTCATAATCGACTGACTGATATAATTCGTCAACTGTCATATCTTCCAGGTTGGCCTCAGAGGTATTACCTGAAATTTCTATATTAAAATTGGCATCGAACTGTGCTTTCATAAATTGAAAGCATTTCATCTTTAATTCATTCTCAGATATGCGAGTATTCTTCCTGAGTAGGAATTCTTTTAACTTGGTGATTGTATTATCACCAAAGATCTCCTTCTGGACTTTTTTGTCCATATGAGCTTCATTTTCTTTGATAGAGGCAATGATTTCTATCAGTTTATCCTTTTCATCAATTCTCTGCCACCATTCACAAGGAATTTTTGTGACAAAATAGGTATATTGATGGAATCAAACTCATATTTAATAGTCCAATGAAATGTATATGGAATCTGGAATTTAATAAAGTAATAGAATGCTCTCCCCCCCCCCCCCCCCTCCCAAAAAAAAAAAGAAAGATGATCCTCTTGACAAGGAGGATAAAAGAATCCTTTTAGAGAATTGTTCCTAAATATGAGTGGGAAGAATTTTCAAGGTAGCTCCTAGCTTGACCCACCAGTCATAAAACCATGAAAGAATTTCGCTCTGAAGAACTTTAGGACAAATCCGGATGAACCAAGAATGGGTCCTTTGAGAATTCTCATAGAATAAGAAGTTGTAAAATGCTTGTATATAATCCCAATAATTATAGCTACAAACAATAACTTTATCTTTAGAGAGTTGTTGTTCTCTGTTAGGATGTAGTCCCAAAGATTGTGGTGTGAGAATAATTTTGATGATAACTTTACTGTAAGCCACTTCCAGAGAATGTGGTTTAGTAGAATGTTCCACAGTTATGGATTTTGTTGTGATCAAAATACCTTCATAAATGTTGACAGGCTTGTCCGTAACCGGAATAAAGCTGCCTTCGAAATATCGTTTATGAAGTTTCCATGGATCCTTCATAAGAGAAATATCACTCATATCAATTTTAATTATTTCTTCAGAATTTAGCTTCTCAGAGAAGATGGACTCAGCTTCCATTAAGGTATTGGTGTCACTATTGCCAAGCTGTTTGCCTTTGGCATTGGAGCTGGATCCAGCTTCAAAAGGCCGATTGTCAATTATTTTCTGATGAGCAAAAGAGTGCTAAGGACGTAATGCCCCCTTAGACCTGCCTCTTACTCTGGCTTGGCTGGACATCTTGCTGTAAAAGTTTACGAGTCAGAAAGTCAGGAAGAGAACTATCCTTACCATTAATAAATTCAATAATAAAATCAAATATTGCTAATTCAGCTTGCCATCGAGCAAAAATTTGTTTAGAGGCAAGATTCTTAACTTTCTTTTCAAGAACAGATTTAGCAGAACTGCAATATATTTGAAGTAAGAATTTTTTTATTTAATAAATTATCTTGAAATTTATGTATGCATTTGATAATAGAAAGAAGTTCTTTCTTTATCGTAGAGTAATTAATTTGGGTATCATCCCGTTTACCAGAATGATATCTAACAAGAATATCATGACTATTATTGGGATCAATTTGTTTAAGAATACCCCCATAGCCAATATTGTTGGCATCAGTCTCAACAATTTTAAACCAATCCGGGTTGGCTAAATGTAAGCAAGGTAATCTTTTGACATTTTGCTTAATAAGCTGAATAGCTTTAGTATGACTACTACTCCAAGGAGCTGAATTTTTTCTTATTCTTTGATACATACTTTTTATCTCAATAATAATATTTTTATAAAAGTCAGCCACATTGTTAAGGGCTCCCAGAAACCTATGTAGTTGTTTAGTATCAGTGATTTCATCAGAAAATTTTGAAGCAAATTCGATACTTCTGTCGATGGGGATAATTGTGTTGTTAACAATATTATGTCCTAGAAATCGAATTTTAATTTAAAATAATTTTATTTTAGGAGCGGATATTACTAGACCATTTTTTATAGCCAAATATTTAAAAATATTTAAATGCTTAAAATATTCTTCCATAGTATTAGAGAATATTAATATATCATTAATATAGGAGAGTATAAAAGAAAAATATTGAATACATATCTCATTCATAATATTAAGGAACTCAGAAGGAGCATTTTTTAAGCCGAAGGACATAACATTCCATTCATAATGTCCAAATGGGACTGTGAATGCGGTTTTGTATTTATCTTTCTCTTCAATTTGAATTTGCCAATATCCTGACTTTAAATCAAATTTAGAAAAAATTTCACCCTAACAATTCTGTTGAGCAAATTACTTTTATTGGGGATTGGATATCTAATCCATTTAAGAGCAGTATTAAGGGTTTATAATTAATGGCTAACCTTGGAACCCCTCTTTTCTTTTCAGCATTATTATTAACATAAAATATTTTGCAACTCCATGGGGAGTAAGATTTTCTAATAAGCTTATTATCAATAAGATCTTTGATTTCTCGTTTGCATTATTCAAGATAATTATTATTCATTTGACAAGGTCTAGCCTTTGTCGAAATATTTTTTTCATTAAGTGTTTCTTCATAAGGAAGAGAAACAATATGTTGCTTTCTATCCCATAAGGCATTAGGAATATTACTACAAGTCTGACGTATGAATCCGTCTTCAACTTGTTTTATTTTATTTCTAGTTTCAAATTTCTCAAGCTGGTGAGAAGTTGATAACTGAATTTTTTTCTCTTTTATAAAGTTTATCCGATTGGTTTTCAGATCAATTTCTTTTATTTCATTCAAAATTGTTACCACATGATTAGTGATAAATTCAAATATAATATTTTTTTTTCTTGTAGCAAGTAGAAATCCCTTGCTTATTTATTTCTTTTATTGGCATGAGTTTTTCTAGAAAATAAGTTCCTAGAATTACATGTTGTGATATCTCTTTTATAACTATAAAGTGTAACAGAATACAAACTTTATTTTTACAGATATGAACATCTATAACCTTGAAAGGGGTTGTAAGAGTTTTGTTATTAGCTGCACTTAAAGTCTGAGTAGTGCGTTCATAATACTTTAAAGGAATAATTTCTTCTTTGACACAGTTCAAATCAGCTCCACTGTCAACTAGAGCTATAAGATTATAAATCAATAATTCATTATTGATAATTAGATCTATTTTTATATACCATTTATGGGTAATAAAAAGATCTATCTTTGATAGAAAAGAATTATCAAATGGATTTTCTTTTGCGTTTTATAGAAACAGATTGAATTTGTTGATTTAAAGTTTCATCTTCATTCTCGCTAGGAGGATCAATTATACGAGAATGTTCGTTCATTTCTCTGTTGAGAATAATTTTATTGTAGGATCTAACGTCATGTTCAATGAGAGTAAGCCTTTGTTGAGTTATTTCATCTTTAGAATTTAACTCTTTGATTTTTTTCTTCAAGGTTTTTAATTCTTTTTGAAGATCATTAATAGAGACAGTTTTTGGATCTTTTTTTTTTCTTCGGGCTAAGACTTTTGTCATAGTATAGGGAGTGAAGCTAGGAGTCGTCTCCTTATTATCTTCTTGAAAGATTTCTATAATCTTTGCTTTCATATTTTGGCTAAGTTTATTAGTCAATAGTGACTCTAGAATTTCTTTTTTATCATGACTGGTCAATACATTAATTGAGAGACCATTCATTTCAATGATAGACTTAAAGTAATCTGATTTACTGTTAGTGGTACATGCTTTACAATTGTAATCAGTATCATAATTCAGAGACTCATCACTAGATGAATCAGATTCATAATCAGAATTGATCACGATCTTTAATAGAGTCTTTTTTAATCCTTCATCTTCGATCATATCGATCTTTTGTTTAGTTTAACATTTATTCGAATAATGGCCAACTTTGCCACATTTGAAACACTTAACATTTTTATTAGAACTTATATATTTTTAGAATTTTTTTTCCTTGTAGGAATTTTTTTTTTCAAAAAAATCTTTATGAGATTTTCTTTTAGAAGAATTACTCTTCTTTCTGTAAGATTTTTCTTTAGAGAAATATTTATTATTATCTAGAGGTTTAATAGTTTCCATAGCAAATTGGCTACAGAATTCTCCTAATTGTTTTCTCTCAGATAACCTTTGAGATTTTAATAGATTTTTTAATTTCAAGTCATTACAAAGGGATAACCCCTCTTGAATGCATGCGTTAACTAAGTTACCATAAGTAAAATCGCTGTACAGTATAATTTTATCATTATTATTTCTTATTTGTTGTCTAACTTTCTCTGCAAACAGATTAGGAAGGCCATCAATAAATTTTGATTTCCAGTATGTAGAATTTGTACCACTTAATTGTATAACTCTATAGAAAAGTATCTTTATACCATCTAAAATGAGTTAGAGTAAGATATCTAAGATTTTACAGTAGAGTTCTGATACGCTCACCATTATCCGAAACTAAACCAGTGAAATGATCACAGATAGTGCTTATCAAAGTCATAACACTATCTTGTATTTCATTATTATTTTTAATTTTGATAGCATTAGCTATATCTGCCTTTTGTTCAGAGGATAAACAATGATCCCACCAGCCTTTCAAAGTGCCGGTAAAGCCACAGGTAATAAAGCTAGCAATAGCTCGATCAGTGTTATGTTTTGAACGACAAACTGTAGCAAACATTAACATTCTGTTCATTTGGTCACATATTTGTTTGCAGAACAAACATCTATATTCCATTCATAAATATTGCCACTACTATAGTTATTTTGAATGATATTATCATTTTCTTCATATAAAATATCCATAGGAGTAGGTCGTTTATAGTAATACTTTTGAAGATTAGGTTTCTTATGTTGCTGCCGAATGGGCAGAATCATATTTGAAGTTTGATGATCAAGGGTTTTATGATCATTTTGAAATAATTGAAATGATTGCTGAATAGAATATATCTGATCATGATCTAAGTGATCTTCAGATGTCTGAGAATAACTCTCATTATTAGATTCAATATCTGAGTCTTCAGCTATTGAAGAATTTCCATCAAGCACTGCCAAATTATTTTATCTTTATTCCCCACTAAAGAGGTAGTTTGTAACTTCTCAATTAAGTTTTTTATTTCTTCCTTTGTAACCTCAGGAGAAGATAATTTAAAACCACTAGTATCACTAGCTGGCTTTATTGGTATGTTATTTGTCCTAACTTCTTTGGAAGTAGTGGCTTTAGAAACAGTGTTAGGTAATTTTAGAATAGAATTTACCTTATGAAGAACTTTATCAAGGGCAGTTTTTATTCTTACCAATTGAGAACCAATGATCTGAATATAAGCATTAGTATAATTATTTTGCTTCACAATCTTTTGAAGCACTTTTATTTGTTCTTACTTATTATCGATAATTTGAATAAAGGAAATAGCATCCATCTTTTCATAATTAACCGTAATCTTTAAAGATTCATTTGGCGGGTACAAAGCATGAATACGTTTACCCCTGTTGGTTATCCAATTCTTATAACCCTCCTTTAACACATTAATGCTAGTGAGTTCATGGTTGATATAGTTTTCAATAAACAGTTTATCAAACCATTTGAGTTTATTTATCTCCTTGAGATGAGCATAATATTTATATTTGAATTTATACCATTGATCAATAGTATAATTCTTTTCAAACCAGGCTTTGAATTCTATTTCATCTTCATAATCCTGAGCAATAATTTTTCGAACACCATTATTCTGAGTAAAATCAAAATAATTAGGGTAATTAAAATGATCATCTTTATTACTCGTTAAAGTAATAACATTCAAAGAATGAGTACCAAAAGTGGCATCAGAAGGATATACATTATCTGTAGGATCTATCCATTCTGTGTTATATTCTGGTTTTGCAATATTATTCTTTATTTTCATGCATTTTATCTCTTCTTCCTTTTCAGAATTCTGAGAATAATTTTCCTCATTTTCATAATAAGGAGAAGATTTTATAGAAGGTGATCTAAAACTAAAAGTCAAAATTCTAGATTTTATTTGTGGAGTAAATCTTACTTCCACTTCTCCATCTGGAGTCTGAATAATTTGATCTAATTCAGTATTCATAACGGGTCTAGGCGGAATCGCCTGATTAAGAACCTATTTGTTCTGAAATTGAATTTCTTCCCATCTAATTATTTTATTAGCAGCAATATTAGAAGTTAAGATTTATTTCTATCAAAGTTGTCTTACCAAGTTTGGTAAGATGTCTATCTTTAGGAGCTAAAGTAGACAATACTTTAAAGTGAATAAGATAAAGAACTGCAATATTCTTTGACCCTTGCTTAAAGTTATAACCATACGTCTTAAAATTAAACGTTATCGCATCCGGTAAGTTAGTATCTGTAAGAGACAGGCTAAGATTTGGATAAACATTAAAGTAAACTGGTCCATGGCAAAGATTAGTCTGCATAACTTCCATAAGAGATGGTTTCCAATCTAAACACCTGACATCTCTTAAAGAAGATATAAATGAAGCATTTAACCCTTGCAAAGTAAGAGGTTTTAATGATACCTGTATTAATCCGATATGGATAAATTTAGAAGCATTTTTTGCTATATATGGTTCAAGATCTTCCTCAGAAAGAAACTTGATAGAATGTTCGGTATCATTTACCTGAATAATTCTTTCCATAGTTTTAATGGCTATGGAAGACTTATAGTCGAACCAACCAATTTAGTAGTTTTTCTTTAGCTTAACGCTAGGAAAAGTCTATTTGTTTAATTCCTCTAGATCAGAGAAAAATTCGCTCATTTGAGCATTCTTGATCGATTTACCCTTATTAAGGGATTTTTTATTAGCACCAATGGCTAATGGATTACTCATATTAATTCTTACCTTTACATAGTTAATAATAATAGTATTAATTAAGACATAAAACAAAATTCTACTAACAACATCCCAAAAATAGAGAGTAGAATCACCTCAGCCTTGAGCCTTCATGGTTCTTATACCAATCGTCAGAGGGAGACTTAAAAGCAACTCGTTTAAGCAAAAACTTGAAATCTTTTATTAATATCGATACTAAGTGATCGATGATAAGTAACACAGAGAAGCACAATGAGAAGAAGTAGAAATTTTGCAGAAATGAAAAATGCACTCCCTTACACATAGGGGACTCCCCTATATATATTACAACATTGCTTCAGAACGAAGCCAAAGCTTTACTCAGAACCATCCAACTGTCTTCCACCGAATCCTCCTTTAGGAAAAGTTGTCTTCCACCGAATATCCTTTAGGAACGTGTAGCAGAAAAAAAAAGATGCCACCAATCAAGTAGGTAAGTGTCGGGACACTTTAATAGCTGTCCGAAGCATGATCGTCCAACGCAACTAATAAGTGGAGAACCCACTAACATAAAGTTGCAGAAAAAACTAACTGCCCATGATTAAAAGAATATGGGACCTACAAAAGCGAAAGGAATTAGTTTTCTTCTGTGGACTGGGTAGTCATAATCTACTGATATAATTTTTCAGCTGTCATATCTTCCAGGTTGGCCTCAGAGGTATTACCTGAAATGTCCATATTAAAATTGGCATCGAACTGTGCTTTCATAAATTGAAAGCATTTCATCTTTAGTTCATCCTCAGATATGCGAGGATTCTTCCTGAGTAGGAATTCCTTTAACTTGGTGATTGTATTATCATCGAAGATCTCTTTCTGTACTTTCTTGTCCATATGAGCTTCATTCTCTTTGACAGAGACAATAATTTCTATCAGTTTATCCTTTTCATCAATTCTCTGCCACCATTTTATAAGAATTTTTTTGTGACAAAATATGTATATTGTTGGAATCAAACTCACATTTAATAGCCCAATAAAATATATATGGAATCTAGAATTTAACAAAGTAATATAATGTACTCCACCCCCAACCAAAAAAATAAAAAGATAATCCTCTTGGCAAGGAGGATAAGAGAGAATTCATTTAGAGAATTATTCCTGAATAGGAGTGGGAAAAATTTCCTAGGTAGCTCCTAGCTTGACCCACCAGTCATAAAACCATGAAGAAATTTGGCTCTGAAGAACTTCAGGACAAATCCGGATGAACCAAGAATGGGTCCTTTGGGAATTCTCATAGTATAAGAATTTGTAAAATTCTTGTATATAATCTCAATAATTATAGCTACAAACAATAACTTTATCTTTAGAGAGCTGTTGTTCTCTGTTAGGATGTAGTCTCCAAGATTGTGGTGTAAGAATATTTTTGATGATAACTTTACTGTAAGCCACTTCCAGAGAATGTGGTTTAGTAGAATATTCCACAGTTATGGATTTTGTTGTGATCAAAATACCTTCATAAATGTTGATAGGTTTGCCCGTAACCAGAATAAAGCTGCATTCGAGATATCGTTTATGAAGTTTCCATGGATCCTTCATAAGAGAAATATCACTCCTATCGAGTTTAATTATTCCTTCAGAATTTAGCTTCTCAGAGAAGATGGACTCAACTTCCATTACTTCTTTGTAAGAAAAGGTATTGGTGTCATTATTGGCAGGCTGTTTGCCTTTAGCATTGGAGCTTGATCCAGCTTCAGACGGCCGATTGCCAATTAGTTTTCGATGAGCAAAAGAGTATTGAGGACGTAATGTCCCTTTAGACCCGCCTCTTTCTTTGGCTTGGCTGGACATATTGCTGTAAAAATTCACGAGTCAGAAAGTCAGGAAGAGAATTATCCTTACCATTAATAAATTTAATATTAAAAATATTGCTAATTCAGCTTGCCATCGAGCAAAAAATTATTTAGAAGCAAGATTCTTAGCATCCTTTTCAAGAATACTTTTAGTAGAACTGCAATCTATTCGAAGTAAAAAAAATTATTTATTAAATCATCTTGGAATTTATGAATGCATTTGGTAATAGAAATAAGTTCTTTCTTTATCGTAGAGTAATTAATTTGGGTATTATCCCATTTACCAGAATGGTATCTAACAAGAATACTATGACTATTATTTGGATCAATCTGTTTAAGAATACCCCCATAGCCAATATTGATGGCATCAGTCTCAACAATTTTAAACCAATCCGGTTTGGCTAAATATAAGCAAGGTAATCTTTTGACCTTTTGCTTAATAAGCTGAATAGCTTTAGTATGACTACTACTCCAAGGAGCTGGATTTTTCCTTAGTCTTTGATACATAATTTTTGTGTCGATAGCAATATTTTCATAAAAGTCAGCCACATAGTTAAGGGCTCCCATAAACCTCTGTAGTTATTTAGTATCAGTGATTTCATAAGAAAATTTTGAAGCAAATTCGATACTCCTGTCAATGGGGATAATTGTGTTGTTAACAATATTATGTCCTAGAAATCGTATTTCAATTTGAAATAATTTTATTTTAGGAGCGGATATTACTAGACCATTTTTATAGCCAAATATTTAAAAATATTTAAATGCTTAAAATGTTCTTCCATAGTATTAGAGAATATTAATATATCATCAATATATGAGAGTATAAAAGAAGAATATTGAATAAATATCTCATTCATAATATTATGGAACTCAGAAGGAGCATTTTTTAAGCCGAAGGGCATAACATTCCATTCATAATGTCCAAATGGGACTGTGAATGCAGTTTTGTATTTATCTTTCTATTCAATTTGAATTTGCCAGTATCCTCACTTTAAATCAAATTTAGAAAAGAATTTTGCCCTAACAATTCTGTTGAGCAAATTCCTTTTGTTGGGGATTGGATATCTAATCCATTTAAGAGCAATATTAAGGGGTTTATAATTAATGACTAACCTTGGAACCCCTCTTTACTTTTCAGCATTATTATTAAGATAAAATATTGTGCAACTCCATGGGGAGTAATATTTTCTAATAAGCTTCTTATCAAGAAGATCTTTGATTTCTCGTTTGCATAATTCAAGATAATTATTGTTCATTTGACAAGGTCTAGCCTTTGTCGGAATATTTTTTTCATTAAATGTTTCTTCATAAGGAAGAGAAATAATATGTTGCTTTCTATCCCAGAAGGCATTAGGAATATTACTACAAGTCTGATTATGAATCCGTCTTCAACTTATTTTATTTTATTTTTAGTTTTAAATTTCTCAAGGTTGGTGAGAAGTTGATAACTGAAATTTTTTCTCTTTTGTAAAGTTTATCTGATTGGTTTTCAAATCAACTTCTTTTATTTTATTCAAAATTGTTATCACATGATTAGTGATAAATTCAAATGTAATATTTTTTTCCTTGCATCAAGTAGAATTTTTTTGCTTATTTATTTCTTTTATTGGCATGCATTTTTCTAGAAAAAGAGTTCCTAGAATTACATGTTGTGATATCCCTTTTACAACTATGAAGTGTAAGGGAATGCAAACTTTATTTTTACAGATATAAATATCTATAACTTTGAAAGGGTTGTAAGAGCTTTGTTATTAGCTGCACTCAAAGTCTGAGTAGTGCGTTCACAATACTTTAAAGGAATAATTCCTTCTTTGTCATAGTTCAAATTAGCTCCACTGTCAACTAGAGCAGTAAGATTATAAATCAATGATTCATTATTAATAATTAGATCTATATTTATATACCATTTATGGGTAATAAAAAGATCTATCTTTTGTAGAAAGGAATTATCAATGGATTTTCTTTTGCGTTTCATAGAAACAGATTAGGTTTGTTGATTTAAATTTTCATCTTCGTTTTTGCTAGGAGGATCAATTATATGAGAATGTTCATTCATTTCTCTGTTGAGAATAATTTCATTGTAGGATCTAACGTCCTGTTCAATGAGAGTAAGCCTTTGTTGATTTATTTCATCTTTAGAATTTAACTCTTTGATTTCTTTCTTCAAAGTTTTTAATTCTCTTTGAAGATCATTAATAGAGACATTTTTAAGATATTTTCCTTTTCTTCGGGCTAAGACTTCTGTCATAGTATAGGGAGTGAAGCTAGGAGTCGTCTCCTTATTATTTTTTTGCAAGATTTCTATAATCTTTGCTTTCATATTTTGGCTAAGTTCATTAGTCAATAGTGACTCTAGAATTTTCTTTTTATCAAGACTGGTCAATACATTAATTGAGAGACCGTTTATTTCAATGATAGACTTAAAGTAATCTGCTTTACTTTTATACATGCTTTGCAATTGTAATCACTACCACAATCAGTATCATAATTCAGAGACTCATCTCCGAGACAGGATTGTTAGGGACGAAACCCGCAAGCTTGCGAGTTGCTCGAAGTGCGGAAGGTATTTTTCTGTGTCAACGAAAATATACACTTGACATTATTTCTGAGACAGGATTGTTAGGGGCGAAACCCGCAAGCTTTCTCATGGAACAATATCATCAACTGGCACGCTCTACAAGTCCACTTTTGTCTGATGGGGAAGGATATCGACGATTTGTGGGACAGCTAGTTTATCTTTCGTTTACTCGGCCGAATTTAGCTTATGCTGTTCACATCTTATCGTAGTTTATGCATGAGCCCCGGCGTGATCATTGGAATGCGGCTTTGAGGGTTGTTAGATATTTGAAGGCTTATCCCGGTCAATGCAATTTTCTTTGCTGCTCCGGGGGTAGTATAATTCTGATTGGGCAATGTAAACCCCCTGAATTTTCAAAATTTTAAAAACTGGATTTTTCACAATTTTCTGGAATTTTCTGGGATTTTTCTGTAATTTAAAAACAGGGTTTTAATTATTCAATGATTTTTAATTGATATTAAACAATATTAAAATATTATTAAAATAATATTTTTGGATGTAAAATGAAAAACTGGACTTAGGGCAATTTTTCTGGAATTTTTCGGACCCCGGACCTATTTTTAAATGCCTAAAAAGTATTTATTTATTTATTTATTTATTAATTAGTTTCTGATTATTATTATTATTATTATTATTATTTTTATTATTTTTATTTTTTTATAAAATACCCCAGCCCACTGGGCCCGGCACACCGGGCCCAGCCCGAACCCAAACCCAGCCCGCGCCGCTAGCGGGTCGGGTCGGGTCGGTCAGACCCGCCCGCTAGCCAAACCTGACCCGCACGCCGCCCGCGCGTCCCGGCCGCTCCGCCCGCCTCGACCGGCCACGTCGCCTCCACGCCCGCGCCCTTCGGCCCACTCCGCCCGCCATGGCCGGCCAACCCCACCGCCGCAACCCTATTTAAAACCCTCGCTCCCCCGGCCATCTCCTCCCCTCCGCCTCCAGCTCCACCGCATCCCTCGCCGACGCCGCCACCGCTCCACCTCGCTGACGACGAGCCACCGTGCCGCCACGCCTGCGCCGCCTCCTCCTTCTTCCCCAGCTCCGGCCTCTCTCCCCCACCGCGAGCGGCAGCCGCAGCAGCTCGAGCAGCCCCGCGCCGCCTCCAGCGCCGCAGCCTCCGCTCGAGCGACGCGCCGCCCTCCGCCGCAGCTCCCCCGGCCGGCCTCCCCCGCCCTGGGCCTCCGCAGAGCCGCCGGAGCTCAGCCGAGTTCCCAAACCCTAAATCCAAACCCTAATTCTCGGGTCCCTGTGTCCGACACGAGTCGGACACGTGTCTGACACGGTTTGACCCTGTTTTTTGGGTCCCCTTCAGGTGCGTGTAACTTTTTGCTCGTAGCTCCGTTTTTGATTCCGCAAATTACGTTGCGAAGCCTGTATGACCCTCTCGGTGTCCGGACAAACTGTTCGGGGCATCGTGTCCTGTGGTGATCGCACACCGCGATCCAAAAATAGGAAAAACCCAGACCCTGTTTCACCCCGGAACTGAGTGCGCCCCGCCAAACGGGACGACTTGGTCGCACGCGGTCTTCACTGATACGTGCGCATCGTCGATACGGACGTGTGGGATTTCGCAGAAGCTGATTCGGGTGTGCGTGCATACCGGAATCAACGCGTGTCCGCGGACATCGTCCCGTATCCGTCTTTTCTGTAATTTGATCTAACTTTGTGTACACACGTCGGATCGAGACGAAACTTGCGCCATCGGACTCGTAGCGATACGCTGGTCCTGTGGGTCAAGTTTGGTTCGATTCTGAGAACGTTGACGAAATCGCGTGTCGTGGGCCCCACAGGCCCCGTTCGACGGGCGATTTTGTGTTCGGCTCATCGGAATCCAATTCTGAAAGTTCCGTTGGGTTCGTATCATCGTTCCTGACCTGTTGATACTAAGTTTGGTGAACTTGGAGACCTTTGACCCTGACGCGTTTTTCGGTGCAAAGCGGGCCCGCATGTGGACCCCGTTTTGACCCGAAACTGCCGTTTCTGCCCTTGTCTCCAAATTGGACCCAAGAACAGACGTTTCTAGCTGATTGATATTTTCTGGATCTGATGGTGATGTTTGTTTCAGCAACCGGAGTACCGCCTGCAAATCCAACCGAAGTCAGAACCGCAAACATAGCCGGAACCACAGGCAAGTGTACCTTGCCAAACCCTGCAGCTTGCTAATTATTTTCTAGATTTAATTATGCAATAATGGACAAGTAAAGCTTGCCAAATCTCAGTGATTCTTGACATAGTGTTTTAATGAATTTCTTGTGGAATTAAATATAAACATGTTTTAACTGCTTAACCTAGGAAACGGGTGACGTGCTTAGTGTCCGATCATAGTCGGGTGCCAACTCTGTACGCGGGGTTGTGTAACGTCACATAGACATGGATATCGAGACCCGATAATGCTCGCACTTGTCTTATCAAGTACTTCAGAACCCAGGACACTTGATACTATTTCATGAGACAGAGTCTCCCTGAGACATTCAAGGTGATTCTGTATAGGATGCATGTTTTATGACATAGACTTTACATTTTTAGACAATTGATTCATAGCTATCAGACTTGCTGCATTAGTTATAATCGTGCGTGACATGGACATGAGGCATCGTGGACATGAGACGTGGGATTACATTGGGTGGGGAGAGACACACAAACTACAGGCTGATATTATATATAAAACATAGTATATAACATAGTGTAGTTCATAGTTATTGCCGCTACCGGCTCCCCGACACAGAGCTTGTAGTGGCTTCAGCCTGAGTTCTAGTGCTGCTCTCATATTGCATATCACATAGTTGGTTACTTAGTTTACCCTGATGATTATTTTATCTGCTGCACCGTATTTATTTTGGCTTGTATTTTCTGTACCTTGCTGTCCCCTGAGGACCTGGATCCGGATTATGTCCCCAGGTACAGCTGAAGAGAACTACCCAGAGGTGTACGGTACCGGAGCACTCCTTGGAGCAGAACAAGGAACAGAGGACGAAGTAGTGGCCGAAGACTTCTCCTGAGCACCGGCTTCATATTCACAGTATTTCCTTTTCAGTATTTTATTCCCAGTCTATGTTTCCTTAAATGTAACAGAATAATTCTCGGATTGTTTCCCGAGATAACCTTATTTGATATTGCATATTTAATTCCATTGCATTATTTCTGGCAATTAATCTGTGTTTATTCTGTGGATGGGATTAGTAATACCTGAGACTTGTACTTAATACTGCTAGACTACAGCTTAAGCATGCCCTGATGGATCCATTAAATTGGGTTGTCCATCGGTGCGTGCTGCTGGCCATTGCTCACGTGCTCAGTGCCTCATCATTTTGGGACTGGGGCGTGACATGGTTTTTGTGGTGGCCCATGCAGGTCTACGACTAAATTGTTCGGTTTTAACTTAGGGACCGAACAGGCCTGCAATAAGATAAGATAAGTTTTAGAATCTCATCCACTTGCTTGAATCGTTTTTGATATCTGTATCGTATTCGAACTAATTTGAACTTGCATCTTGCCTTGATTCCTGTGCGCCTCTTATTGGTTATTTTGGATACAGGAAAATGGACCCCCAAGAATGCAACGAGACTCCCGTCGGAACACCACCAGCTACAGGTGTCACCTACGACGACGAAGTAACACCAGTCGGAGGAGTCCCATCAACTCAACAGAGCCAGCAGGCAGGTCAACCTACCTCCCGATTCCGACACGATGATATTCCACCTCCGCCGCAGTTCGTTCCACCAACGCCCGTACTCCCACAAGGACAGCCAATTGACGGACAGCAGATATTCCAAATGATCTACGCGATGATGCAAGCTCAGCAACAAGTCCAACACGAGGCTCAGCGTCGTGAAGCTAATTTCTTGAGGGACAGCATTGTAACTGCACTGGGGCAGGCCAACCTACCTGCTCGACAGCCAACTACAGGCTCAATCACGGACTTCCGCCAACTGAAGCCCCGCACTTTTTCTGGAAAGGAGGAGCCCACCGAAGTTCACGAGTGGCTCACCAACATCCGGCATCAACTTGAAGCAGCTGAACTTCCACGGGAACGCTGGATGACTGCCGTCCGAATGCAATTGACGGATAATGCCCATCACTGGTGGCTATCCGAGGAGATACGACTCGGACCAGACCGAGTCACTTGGGAGGAGTTCTCCAGACTCTTCCAGGAGATGTACATTCCTGCCATCGCTCGATCAGAACTGCGGGACAAATTTAATCGCCTCACTCAGGACTCCATGACGGTGGAGGAGTACAACGCAGAATTCATTCGTCTGAGCCGCTTCGCCCCAACCCTGATCCCGACAGAGGAAGAGAAGGCCGAGAAGTTCTTCGACGGACTGAACTTTGAGCTACAGAGACTCATCGGATCCGTCGCACCTACCTCCTACTCGGACGTCCTTGCTGCGGCTCGACGCATAGAGCGCGTCACCAAGAGAGAGACCAGACTGAAGCGGCCTTCCCCATCCGTACCAACCAAAGCAGCACAAGAGGAGTCTGCAAAGCGTCAACAAACAAGCTCGCCACCACCAGCTGCACCAAAAGCCTTCTACCTTCCTACCTGTTACCACTGCGGCAAGATAGGCCATGTCGAGAGGGACTGCAGACGCAAGTTGGGATTGTGCCTGATTTGCGGCACCAATCAACACATAGCCAAGGACTGTCCCCGGCATCGAGATGGAGCACCAAGGGCAAACCAACCAGCTTTGCCAGCACCGATGCCACCTCTGGCACCTCAGGCGACACTCTTCCAGCAAGCCCAACAACAGCAGAGGAATCCACCACAAGGACGAGGACAAGCTTATGCGCTGACTGTGCAGGAAGCCGATGCGAGTAAGTGATTCATAGTTATCCGTTTCTAGTCTTGTTGTAGCTCGTGCCTACTGGTTCGTGACCTCAGCCCCAACCTAGTAATTTGCAACTTGTTAATAACAACCTGGTTTTTATAAAAGTATAGTTTTAACTAGATTTTCCTGTAAAGTGTAAACTTTCAATTTTAGGGAAATGGTATTTCCCTGAAGTCTCTTGTGATGTGCTTTCAAACGATACCTGCGACCGTGTCATCTCTGCTGACCGGTTATTCTTTGATTGCGAGAACGTAATCCTCTTAAGGGGGGTAGATTGTAAACCCCCTGAATTTTCAAAATTTTAAAAACTGGATTTTTCACAATTTTCTGGAATTTTCTGGGAATTTTCTGTAATTTAAAAACAGGGTTTTAATTATTCAATAATTTTTAATTGATATTAAACAATATTAAAATATTATGAAAATAATATTTTTGGATGTAAAATGAAAAACTGGACTTAGGGCAATTTTTCTGGAATTTTTCGGACCCCGGACCTATTTTTAAATGCCTAAAAAGTATTTATTTATTTATTTATTTATTTATTAATTAGTTTCTGATTATTATTATTATTATTATTATTATTATTATTTTTATTTTTTAATAAAATACCCCAGCCCACTGGGCCCGGCCCACCGGGCCCAGCCCGAACCCAAACCCAGCCCGCGCCGCTAGCGGGTCGGGTCGGGTCGGTCAGACCCGCCCGCTAGCCAAACCCGACCCGCACGCCGCCCGCGCGTCCCGGCCGCTCCGCCCGCCTCGACCGGCCACGTCGCCTCCACGCCCGCGCCCTTCGGCCCACTCCGCCCGCCATGGCCGGCCAACCCCACCGCCGCAACTCTATTTAAAACCCTCGCTCCCCCGGCCATCTCCTCCCCTCCGCCTCCAGCTCCACCGCATCCCTCGCCGACGCCGCCACCGCTCCACCTCGCTGACGACGAGCCGCCGTGCCGCCACGCCTGCGCCGCCTCCTCCTTCTTCCCCAGCTCCGGCCTCTCTCCCCCACCGCGAGCGGCAGCCGCAGCAGCTCGAGCAGCCCCGCGCCGCCTCCAGCGCCGCAGCCTCCGCTCGAGCGACGCGCCGCCCTCCGCCGCAGCTCCCCCGGCCGGCCTCCCCCGCCCTGGGCCGCCGCAGAGCCGCCGGAGCTCAGCCGAGTTCCCAAACCCTAAACCCAAACCCTAATTCTCGGGTCCCTGTGTCCGACACGAGTCGGACACGTGTCGGACACGGTTTGACCCTGTTTTTCGGGTTCCCTTCAGGTGCGTGTAACTTTTTGCTCGTAGCTCCGTTTTTGATTCTGCAAATTGCGTTGCGAAGCCTGTATGACCCTCTCGGTGTTCGGACAAACTGTTCGGGGCATCGTGTCCTGTGGTGATCGCACACCGCAATCCAAAAACAGGAAAAACCCAGACCCTGTTTCACCCCGGAACTGAGTGCGCCCCGCCAAACGGGACGACTTGGTCGCACGCGGTCTTCACTGATACGTGCGCATCGTCGATACGGACGTGTGGGATTTCGCAGAAGCTGATTCGGGTGTGCGTGCACACCGGAATCAACGCGTGTCCGCAGACATCGCCCCGTATCCGTCTTTTCTGTAATTCGACCTAACTTTGTGTACACACGTCGGATCGAGACGAAACTTGCGCCATCGGACTCATAGCGATACGCTGGTCCTGTGGGTTAAGTTTGGTTCGATTCTGAGAACGTTGACGAAATCGCGTGTCGTGGGCCCCACAGGCCCCGCTCGACGGGCGATTTTGTGTTCGGCTCATCGGAATCCAATTCTGGAAGTTCCGTTGGGTTCGTATCATCGTTCTTGACCTGTTGATACTAAGTTTGGTGAACTTGGAGACCTTTAACCCTGACGCATTTTTCGGTGCAAAGCGGGCCCGCTTGTGGACCCCGTTTTGACCCGAAACTGCCGTTTCTGCCCTTGTCTCCAAATTGGACCCAAGGACAGGCGTTTCTAGCTGATTGATATTTTCTGGATCTGATGGTGATATTTGTTTCAGCAACCGGATTACCGCCTGCAAATCCAACCGAAGTCAGAACCGCAAACATAGCCGGAACCACAGGCAAGTATACCTTGCCAAACCCTGCAGCTTGCTAATTATTTTCTGGATTTAATTATGCAATAATGGACAAGTAAAGCTTGCCAAATCTCAGTAATTCTTGACATAGTGTTTTAATGGATTTCTTGTGGAATTAAATATAAACATGTTTTAACTGCTTAACCTAGGAAACGGGTGACGTGCTTAGTGTCCGATCATAGTCGGGTGCCAACTCCGTACGCGGGGTTGTGTAACGTCACATAGACATGGATATCGAGACCCAATAATGCTCGCACTTGTCTTATCAAGTACTTCAGAACCCAGGACACTTGACACTATTTCATGAGACAGAGTCTTCCTGAGACATTCAAGGTGATTCTGTATAGGATGCATGTTTTATGACATAGACTTTATATTTTTAGACAATTGATTCATAGCTATCAGACTTGCTGCATTAGTTATAATCGTGCGTGACATGGACATGAGGCATCGTGGACATGAGACATGGGATTACATTGGGTGGGGAGAGACACACAGACTACAGGCTAATATTATATATATAAAACATAGTATATAACATAGTGTAGTTCATAGTTATTGCCGCTACCGGCTCCCCGACACAGAGCTTGTAGTGGCTTCAGCCTGAGTTCTAGTGCTGCTCTCATATTGCATATCACATAGTTGGTTACTTAGTTTACCCTGATGATTATTTTATCTGCTGCACCGTATTTATTTTGGCTTGTATTTTCTGTACCTTGCTGTCCCCTGAGGACCTGGATCCGGATTATGTCCCCAGGTACAGCTGAAGAGAACTACCCAGAGGTGTACGGTACCGGAGCACTCCTTGGAGCAGAACAAGGAACAGAGGACGAAGTAGTGGCCGAAGACTTCTCCTGAGCACCGGCTTCATATGCACAGTATTTCCTTTTCAGTATTTTATTCCCAGTCTATGTTTCCTTAAATGTAACAGAATAATTCTCGGATTGTTTCCCGAGATAACCTTATTTGATATTGCATATTTAATTCCATTGCATTATTTCTGGCAATTAATCTGTGTTTATTCTGTGGATGGGATTAGTAATACCTGAGACTTGTACTTAGTACTGCTAGACTACAGCTTAAGCATGCCCTGATGGATCCATTAAATTGGGTTGTCCATCGGTGCGTGCTGCTGGCCATTGCTCACGTGCTCAGTCCCTCATCATTTTGGGACTGGGGCGTGACAGGCGAGTTGTCCCATCACACGATGCTTTTTGTCTGTTTGGTTAGATTTTCTTGGTGATTCGCCCATCTATTGGAAGACGAAAAAATAGGTGACGGTGTCCCATTCTTTGGTTGAAGTGGATTACCGTACGATGGCGGCAGTCATGTGTGAGCTTAAGTGGCTCAAGGGGTTACTTGGCAGTTTTTGGTGCAATATTCGTGTGCTATAAATTTATTTTGTGATAGTTAATCTGCTTTATATCTTACGCAGAACCCAGTTTTCCATGAGCGCACAAAATACATTGAGATGGATTATCATTTTTTGAGGGATGATGTTCTTGCTGGAGTTATTCGTCCATCTCATGTGCCAACGGATGGGTAACTGGCAGATGTTTTCACCAAATCTTTGGGCAAGCAGTAATTTGAGTTTCTTTTGAGCAAATTGGACATTTATGACTTGCATGCTCCAACTTGAGGGGAGTATTGGGATTAAATTATATTTATGGTAATTAGCTATATATGGTGATTAGCTATTGTAAACCCCTCAACCAAAATCTAGGTTTAGGAATTTATTTAGAATTATTTTGGAATAATTCTTGGAGTTATAATTCACTACTGTAATTTTGATTCAATTGTTGCACTTTACTGTTGTTTAAATATCTAGAGCACTACACTAGTTTCTTCCTTCCAGCAAATATCACACCCTTGACCTAGACAAACTAATATTCTATTTTGACCTTTATGTCACTCATAAATACGCTCTCTTGTACTTTATTTTAATCGCACAACAATCTCCAGACAATATCTAATTTTAAACTCAAACTTTGCACATATGTCCATTCCAATCGAAATTGGAGACACAACATCGATCTATTTTTTGTAACCCAATATATGACGACAATATATTCCAAGTCTACTATGTCCATGATACTTGTGTCACCCCCAATTGAGACCCCATACACTTTTAATTTATTAAAGAACATCTATGGCATAATTTTTATTTATTTTGGGGCAACCAACTCAACCTAACCCAAAACTAGACCAAACATCAACCCAAATCCACACTCACACCCTCATGGCTCATACAAAATACCACACACCAAATTTTCCCACTACAACACACTAAATATGACATTTTTCCACATCCAATCTACTTTTTCTCTTTGTGCAAGTCCTAAACTATTGGGGACTTTTGTGCAAATAACTAGCCATGTGCCCACCTCCTATTGGTTGGAGCAAATGAAGAAATCCTATTTTGAATGCTTGATCGGTCATGAGCTCTCCCCCTCTCATTTTGCATGATACTATGCAACCTACATTAAATCCTAGCCTCTCTTTCAAACCCCAACACATCTCCACCACCTATTTCTTCATGACAACATGTCACCCTCTTCTTAGGAACCGTCGGCTCTAATCTCTAGGAAATCTCTCTCCCTCTTCATTAAATAAACCCTCTTCTCTATCTCCCATAATTTATTGCTTCATCCATCTTCTCCCTCATCCTTCTTCTCCATACCTGACCGCCACCACTACCTTCACCATCAGCCATCACCACCACCATCACCCCCTTGCTGTGCTGCTGCCATTCTTCTTCTTCTTCTTGATGTGATGCCCCTGGACGGAGCTCAGACCACTAGAGCAACACTCCCCATCACCCGAGTCTCTCCCTCTCCTTCCTCCATACTTCTTCTTATTCTCTTTTATCTCTAGTTCCTTTTATTCTACCGCCCCACCTCTCCTCTTCTCAACTCACCAACACCAACACCTTCACCATCATCCTTAATCCCTCTACTTGCACCTCCACGAAGATCACCTCCCTGATAACCACCTCCATGACCACCACCACCATCACCTCGACCGAGCACCACCCACTTTCCCCCTATACCTTGGCATGACTGTTGCTGCATTTGTTGTTGTTGCTACTGCTGCTGCCAATGTTGTAGCTGCTTCCACTACTGCAACTGCCCTTCCTGCCACCCATCAGTCGAGCACCACCCCAGCAACCCTCCAATCCAGAAGAGCCTCTCCTACCACCTTCAGCCGCCGGGGACGGCCGGGCCGTTGCTCAACGAGCCCCCCATTCTTGAGTTTTCAGTTTTGGTCCAGACCCGAGTGCCCTCCTTCGCGATTCAATTTCTCCCTCTTTGCACAAAAAAATGTGAATCTAGCTTCTCCGGTATACTCTCCACTTAACCTTCTTGCAACTTCTTCAATTAGAATAATTTAGTTTGCATTCTATTGTTAGTAATTATAGTTTCAATTCATAAGAAAAATAATTTTATAAAATGTGAAAATCTTCGATACGGAGTTTATTCCGTCAAACCGGACAACCTCATCGCATATTGATTGCACCGAAAGACGCGTACAATATTTTCCGATGTGTGGGCTTTGGCGAAAATCGATTCAGATTTGTTTGCGCACCGGAATTAACTCGTATCCGTCGAAAGTCTCACGTATTGGTGTTTTGTAAATTATCCCACTAGTTGATGTACGCTCGTCGGATCACAATAAAACTTTTACCACTAGACTCGCAGCATTTTACTTGTCCTATGGCCCAAGTTTTGCCCGATTCGGAGACAGTCAAAAAATTACCACTTTTGCGGGTCCCATAATTCGACTTGACGAGCAAATTTGTGATCGGCTCACCGGAATCCAAAATTGGACATACCGTTAAGTTTGTATCGTCATTTAGAACTTATTTGACCTATAATGTGCTAAGTTTAGAGACCTTTGATCCTGACATATTTTTTTGGTGCAAGACGGGCCCGCCTATGGAGCCTGTGTTGACTAGAAACTACCATTTTGCTCCTGCGTCCAAATTGGACGTATGTATATGCTTTTCTGAGTATCTCACTCATTTTAGGACTGTTGGTGATATTTGTGATAGCATCCGGAGACATCTGTTCCAGTCCCCTTCTTATGCTGCTGCTTCCTTGGCGAGTTCGTGTTCGAATCTTCGTCTGGCTTCCAGGAAAATATATACTGTCTTGTTGTACTGTTTAAATTCAGTTATTATTATGCTATGGATATTATTTAACTGTGCGCGTTCGAGAATGACTCGGGAGCATTCGACGAAGGCGTCGACGTTAGAACTTGTGTTCGACCTAGTGTCTAGTGGACGTACCCTAAGTTACAGAGTTATCATTATAACTCCGAGGCCTTGTTATGTATCATTTCACGTCACAGAGTAAGTTCATATTAGGACACAGGTTTACACACTTGACTGGCCATCGGTGCAAGTAGCTCGTGTGATGGTACTTAGCATTGTTGTATTGCTTTAGGTGACTTGCATTATAGTTACGAGATGTCCACGTCGTACTTGAGACTTATACATTGGCATTGGACGGGGAGGACAACTAGTATGAGTATGGGACACCCACCTCTTATTATTTATGCAGATTATGCGTTCTTCGAAGTGATACAGACGTTATTATTTATGCAAATTTTGCGTTCTTCGGAGCGATACAGACGTTATTATTTATACAGATTTTGCGTTCTTCAGAGCGATACAGACGTTACTATATTCAGGCACCGCATTCTTCGGAGCGTTATGGCCGTCATTACATACGCGAGGGCCCTTGTTATGGGGGTATATGTGTCATATCTTAGCCGGTCATGACGATTGGTGAATTACGTCAATATGTGTCTAGCCTACACCTACCCATACGCACCAAGTTGTCCTCAAATTGCATTCACTTAGAAGGATAGTTTCCCATGGTTTACTTTACTCAGTATTTACTTTATGGCATGTACTTTTTTGTATCTTGTTACATCCTTCTTAGGACCTGGTTCCCTTCCAAGTTATTTGTACAGGTTGCATGATGCTTGATCCAGTGGAGTGGTGGACATCGTTGTAGGTATCATTATATCTTTCAACTATTACAGTCATGTACTACTTTCCATTTTGATTCTGATTTTATAGCCTAGTGTTTATAGGCCTATATTGTTCTTTTGGCCTATTTGAACGTATGTATTATTGGGCTACAAACAAATGATATGTATCGTTCTTTCTTGATATTTATTTACCATGGATTGAGATTTAGTTTAGTTGTTAGATATTAGAAATAGATATTTAGCATTGATCACTTAACCGTGGACAGCGTAAGTGCACTTCGTCGGGTCCATTAAATTGAAAAGCCCTACGGAGTCGTACCAGCTGGCCATTGCCACATGTTTGGTCCCGCATATTTTAGGACTGGGGTGTGACAGCTGGCTATATATGGTGATTGGGTTATTGGGATTAAATTATATTTATGGTGATTGGCCATGTGATTTAGGCTTCAAGTTGATATGTGGATGTACATATATGTAATATCATGATGAATGAAATACCTAGAATATTATCTCCTATCACTTCTTCACAAGAATATAGTAGCTCATTTTTTAGAATATATAATAAGGCTCAATTGGAGCAACATGATGATCTCATCATAGCCAAGAGCTATAGCTTGGACCTCAGAATATCTACATTCAGAATGTAGGAACTCATTTTATAGAATAGTAAGACTTAATTTGGAGTCTCAATTTCTAGATTCTAGATTCTAGATTATATATATATATATATATATATATATATATATATATATATATATATATATATATATATATATATATATATATATATATTATGCTCCACCCGTGGCTATAAGAGCCAACCAACCGACGAATGGGGGATTCGAACCTTCGTCTACTCCAAGGCGGCCCTTCACATTACCTCTAGGATAATGCCTTTGGTATATATATATATATATATATATATATATATATATATATATATATATATATATATATATATATATGAGGGATCTACATTCCCGATTTTTTGTATCCCCAAGCATCCTCATGTTATCAACCGTTGGATCTTATTTAAGTCATATAATCTTAATAATTGATTTGAATGGTTCAAATTAGCAATTAAAATTGGATGACTTAAACAAGATCCAATGGTTGATAACATGGATATACTTGGGAATGTAATAAAGAAAATGTGGATCTCTCCTCATATATATATATATATATATATATATATATATATATATATATATATATATATATATATATATATATATAAACTTATGGGTCTATATCCATTCATCCCATTTGGACCTCAATATATATTTTTTACTATTCTCATACAAACCCAACACATTCTACATTCTTTCATAATCAAATGAGAACCAACGTGAGATGCTTAGGGCTTGTTTGCTTAGTCATTATAAAGCTGCTTTTTGAGTTTTAACACAGAAAATGTGTAAAAGACTATTTGGACAAGTCAAGTCCTAAGTTGACACTCTGAAATTTTTTCAAAACTGTGACATTTAAAATAAGATTTAAGAGAGAAGCTTTGAGTTGGATTCTGAATGTGGTTTCTGAGTGTAGACCGGGGTCCACTCCTCACCAACACCCCCCTCTCAGAATTCTCTCTCATCTCTCACTTTTTTTCTCTTCCTCTATCTTCTCTTCATCTTCCAGATCTAGATTTAGGCTAAGTTCGACGTGGACGGCGGTGGGGTGGTTGACCTCGGGGCCTACTCCGCCGCGAGCTCGTGGGCCTCCGGGGTGGTGATGGACGACGAAAGTCAGTTTTGAGCTCTAAGGAGGAACCTCGTCGTCGTCGAGCTCCGAAACCTCGTCGTCGGTTTTGAGCTCCAAGTCCAGGTCGTCTAGCTCTGAACTTCCCCGTCGTCGTCGAGCTCTAGGGCCAGGCCGTTAGTTTCAAGCTTCAGGTCCAGATGGTCGAGCTCCGAATAACGCCGTCGTCGTCGATCGCTAGGTCCAGGTCGTCGAGCTCCAAGGAGGAGCCTCATCGTCGTCGATCTCTGAAACCTCGCCATCGGTTGATGTCGAGCTCTAGGACCTCGCAGTCATTTCAAGATCTAGGTCCAGGTCGTCGAGCTCCGAACCTCATCGTTGTCGTCGAGCTCTAGGTCCAGGTCAAGCTCTGAAACCTCGTCGTTGGTTGATGTCGAGCTCCAGGTCCAGGCCGTCGGTTTCTAGCTCCAGGGAGAAACCTTGTCGTCGGTTGATGTGTTATTGTGTCGGATGATCTGGACACGATTATGGACGGGATCAGAACAGTGACCGACAGTTGGACACAAGAACGGTGATGACCGAAGAAGTTTTGGGAGGGACACAGTTGGACATAGAACAATATTGACACAGTTAAAAAAATACTTTCTAAAAAAAAATTACCAAACAATTTTTTTGATTTTTGTTTTTAAATTACTTTTCAGATAAAAGTAACCAAATGCAAAGCCAAAATTTGTATACTCAGAAAATAAATTTATAACTTACTTTTAGAAAAATTTTATAGAACAAAATTCCAGAAAGCCAATCCAAACGAACCCTTAGCTACTAGCTCGGAACCAAGTCAAGAACATGTCAACTGTTCCTACTTGCATATCTCAAGTAGGAAAAGGACCACCCCCATTCAAACAAGGCAAAGAAAGCCTAATCAAGATATATAAACTAACATGTTATCCCTTGATATCAGTGTGTTGGAGTGGGTGGGGTTCCCAACCTATGTGGAGAATACCCCGGAATACGACGAGCGACATCCGTGTGTCAAAAAAGCTCGAAAAGTGCATCGACCGCCATGTATTGGAACATTTATAGTAAGCAAATATTATATTGGATTTCCATCTTTGACTTTAATTATATATTTATGATTGGATCTTTCATATATTAACTTTCCATATAATTGGATTTCCAATTTATAGTAAGCTAATTTATGATTTGATTTCCATTAAATATATGATTAAATGTAATTGGATTTCCATAAATATTTTTTGGCTTCCATATATAGATTTTCATATGAAAACTCTAATTCATGCAAAGGTTTATATAAAGGCTCATGCAATATACAACAACAAGAGAAAAAAATAAGAGAGAAAAAAATGTGGCAAGAGTGTTATTGCAACTTTGGAGAGGAGAAAAAAAAGGATTGGAGGTCGTTTCGGATAAGGAGATCAATTTGGGGTATTTCTCATTATTTTTTTCTTCGTGTTTGTAATCTATTTTTTGTTCCAAAGAGTTGCGATAATCCGTGTTGGATTGGTGAGGATCTTGTAGATGGTGTATTCTCTTTATTCCATTAGTGAATGTTCTTCAGGGTTCGACTCTGATCGTCCCGTAGTTTTTTTAATCTGAGTTTTTCACGTAAAAATCTTTGTGTCTGCGATTTATGTTTGGCATTTTTTGGTTTGTGCGTTTTGCTTGATTCTCTCTCAAGTACTCTTTGGTTTGGGAAACGGTTTCCGTATTTCATTCCCAATAGTGTGGTATCAGAGCCAGGTTTTGAAATTTTAGAAGGGTGTCAGAAGTTGACAGACAAACCAGAGAGGAGAGATGGACGCGAAGCCGGTGCGCATAATAAACCAAATCGGTTCCAATTACCACTATTGGCAGAGCAAGTCTAACCATTGGTACCAGAACTTCGAGTGCTATCATTGTAGCAAGAAGGGCCACATCAAGCAGAACTGTTTCGCTTAGAAGAGAGAGAGAAGAAGGGCGACAAGGGGAAGCAAAGTGAGAACAATACAACGGCGACCTCAGCACATGGAGGTGATCTTATCATTGTAGGTGATGCGGTAGTTATGAACCTCGCCTGCGATGACCACTCTTGGCTGGTGGACTCAGGTGCTTCAGCGCACGTATCTCACAACAGGGCACTATTTGCTACTTACACAACAGACGATTGTGGAGTGTTGAAGATGGGCAATGGAGATATGTCGAAGGCAGTTGCCATTGGAGATGTGCATTTGAGGACAAAGATGGATGCAGTTCTTGTTCTGAAAGGTGTTCGTCATATCCCTGATATTCATTTCAACCTGGTATCGGTTGTAAGGTTGGATGACGAGGATTTTTTTCAATCTCTTCGGGAACAGTCAGTGGAAGCTTTCCAGAGGTTCAATGGTGATTGTCAAAGGAAGCAAGAGGTCTCGACTCTACTATATGGAAGGGAGCGCACATGGGGCACATGAGGTGAATGTAGCTACTGATGCGTCTACCGAGTTGTGGCACAAGCGGATCAGTCACATCAGCCAGAAGGGGATGAGCTACTTGGTGAACAAGAAGGTGATTCCAGGACTCAAGTCTATATAGCTGGAGAGGTGCATGCACTGTTTGGCGGGGAAGCAAAATATGGTATCTTTCCAAAGTCACCCAAGTTAAAGTAAGTTGGCGTTGCTCGAGTTGATTAACTCGAATGTCTGCGGTCCTATGAAGGTAAAATCTATTGGTGGTACTTCTTACTTTGTAACTTTTATTGATGATTATTCCAGTAAAGTTTGGGTCTATGCCTTAAAGACCAAGGATCAGGTGCTGCCCACTTTCAAGGAGTTTCAGGCCTCCGTTGAAAGGAAAACGAGCAAGAAGCTGTATGTGTTCGGTCGGACAATGACGACGAATATATCGGTCCCTTTGATGCATACTGTAGAGAGCATGAGATACGACACCAGAAGACTCTGCCAAAGATACCTCAGCTCAATGGTATAGCAGAGCGGATGAATATGACACTGATGGAGAGGGTACGGTGTTTGCTGTCAGAAGCAAACTTATCGGGCAGCTATTGGGATGCGACTCTTTACACAGCTGCTTATATTATTAATTTATCTCCCAGTGCTCCTTTGCAAGGTGATGTGCCTGACAAAGTGTGGTACGACAAAGAGCCGTCATACAATCACCTGCTAGTGTTTGGTTGCAAGGCCTTCGTGCATGTACAGAAGGACGAGAGATCCAAACTTGAGCCGAAGACGAGATGATGCGTCTTTGTCGGATACGGTCGGGATGTGTTTGGCTATAGACTCTACGACCCAGTGGAAAGAAAGCTCTATAGAAGCAGGGACATGGTATTCGTCGAGGATCAGACCATGACCAACACTCTGGATTCCGAGATGCCTTCTGAGGCTGAGGAATTGCCTAGTTAGAGTTATTTCGCTTCGAGCAGTTTCTAGAGGACATCACAGAGGATCCAATTATGAGGGAGCTAGTACATAAAGTTGCTCCCAACCTTGATCATCAGCCTGCTGATGGTTGTCAAGGTGATCTTCAGGAGGTTGAGCATGCCAAGGAGGCAGTTCCTGAGGAGGCTGTTGGTATACAACCAGCACAAGTGGTTCCATTGAGGAGGAGTGATAGAGAGCGTCGAACATCTAGGAGATACTCATCGAGTGAGTATGTGCTACTGAATGATAGAGGAGAAGCCGAAAGTTTCGTAGAGGCTATGGAAGACGAACACATGCAGGAGTGGATGGAGGCCATACAGGAGGAGATGAGTTCCTTGGAGGCCCACTTTACTTATGATCTGGTGCGGTTGCCAAAGGGCAATAAGGCTTTGAAGAATTGATGGGAGTTTAGAGTGAAGCAGATAGATGATGCTACTTGCCCTAGATACAAAGCGAGGCTGGTAGTTAAAGGCTACGGTCAGCGAAAATACGTAGATTATGATGAGATCTTTTTGTCAGTCGTCAAGCAGTCGTCTATTCGGGTGGTCCTAGAATTGGCAGCTAGTTTCGACTTGGAGGTCGAGCAAATGGACGTGAAGACGGTATTCCTCTACTGTGATCTTGAGAAGGAGTTGTACATGGAGCAGCCAGAGGGATTCTGTGAGAAGAGAAAGTTACACTTGGTCTTCCAGTTGAGGAAGAGATTGTATGGTCTAAAGCAGACTCTGAGGTATACTGGAAGTTCGAGTCATTTTTGGGGGAGCATGGTTACGCACGGACGACGTCAGACCATTGTGTATTTGTGTGGTACATTGCCGATGATGAATTCATCATTTTACTGCTCTATGTTGGTGATATGCTATTGGTGGGTCGGAATACCACTAGGATAGCGGAGTTGAAGAGCCAACTGGGCGCGGCCTTCTCTATGAAGGATTTGGGCGCAGTGAAGACTATTCTTGGGATGGAGATCAGCCGAGAGAGAGAGAGAGAGAGTCCAAGCTGCTACACTTGTCCCAAAAGAAGTACATTCACCGGGTACTTCAGCATTTCCGGATGGACGGATTGAAGAAAGTGAGTAACCCCTTTGCGGCTCACTTTAAATTCACTGAGGAGCAGTGTCCATCTACCGAGGATGAGAAGGAAGATATGGAGCGGATTCTATATGCCTCAGCTGTGGGGAGTCTTATGTATGCTATGGTGTGTACGAGGCCAGACATCGCTCACGTAGTTGACACAGTTAGCAGGTATACTTCTAATCCTGGAAGGGTACATTAGAGTGAGGTCAAGTGGATTCTACGATATCTACAAGCACTGTCGATTGGAGTCTTTCTTTTTGTGGTGACGAGCCGAAGCTGGTTGGGTATACCGACGCTGATATGGCTGAAGATGTAGACACGAGGCGATCGACTTCGGGCTATGTGATGATGTTTGCTGGTAGAACGGTATAGTGGCAGTCGTAGTTTTAGAAGTGTGTTGCCTTGTTGATGACAAAGACAGAGTACATTGCGGCGACAGAGGCTTGCAAGGAGTTGTTGTGGATGAAGAAGCTGTTGTAAAAAATTGTGCTAAAGCAAGAGCAGTATCCTTTGCTTTGCTATAGTCAGAGTACTATTCACCTTGTGAAGAACCAGACATTTCATAGCCGATCCAAGCACACTGAGACCCGATATCATTGGATACGGGATGTTGTGGAAAAGAAGGAAGCGGCGCTTGAGAATGTTCATACAGATGACAACGGAGGAGACATGTTCATAAAGATTCTTCCAAGGAAAAAATTTAGTACTGCAGGCGGATCGTCGGTATTACGACCCCCTCCACATAGTTGTGAAGGAGGAGATTTGTTGGAGTGGGTGAGGTTCCCAACCTATGTGGAGAATACCCTGGAGTGCGACGAGTGACATCCGTGTGTCGAAAAAGCTCGAAAAGTGCATTGAGCGTCGTGTATTTGAACATTCATAGTAAGCAAATATTATATTGAATTTTTATCTTTGACTGTAGTTATATATTTATGATTGGATCTTTCATATATTAACTTTTCATATAATTGGATTTTCAATTTATGGTAAGCTAATTTATGATTTGATTTTCATTAAATATATGATTGAATGTAATTGGATTTTCATAAATAATTTTTGGCTTCCATATATAGATTTTCATATGAAAATCCTAATTCTTGGAAGGATTTATATAAAGGCTTATGCAATATACAACAACAAGAGAAAAAAATAAGAGAGAAAAAAAAGGTGACAAGAGTACTATTGCAATTTTGGAGAGGTGAAAAAAATAATTGGAGGCCGTTTCGGAGAAGGAGATCAAATTGAAATATTTCTCATTGCTTTTTTCTTCTTCGTTGTTTTAATCTATTTTCTGTTCCAAAGAGTTGCGATGATCCGTGTTGGATTGGTGAGGAGCTTGTAGATGGTGTATTCTCTTTATTTCATTAGTGAAGGTTCTTCAGGATTGGATTCCGATCGTCCTGTGATTTTTTCCATCTGAATTTTTCACGTAAAAAATATGTATGCGATTTGTGTTTGACATTTTTTGGTTTGTGCATTTTGTTCGGTTCTCTCGTAGGTACTCTCTGATTTGAAACAGTTTCCGCGTTTCTTTCCAGAAACAATGGACTCATTGGTGTCTCTGGCCATTGAAGGTGGCTTGACGCTCAAGACCCAGTAGATACAAAGACTTGGGCAGAGTGCTAACAGGAACACGTCGAAGTAAGCTCATATTTTTCTACAATTGACCCAGCAAACATCAATCATGGTTAGCTACAGATCCTAGTGATACTAAAATTTAATTACATGAACAAGAACACTAATTAAGATCCATCAACAAAACCTCATTCTTCATTATATACGCAACTACTTATTCTAGCAAATGTAGAGGAAGAATGCCCTGCCAAGTAGCATGACAGGACTGAGGACTTTGTTATTTGGAACTCCCCATCCCATATTCTCTCTATAGTTACCAGAAAACACTCAAAACTACCTCCAATCTGCAGCAATCCTAACATGACAATACTGGAAACTTCTAATGAGAAACTAAATGAAATTACACCACAAAAATGTCTGCAAACTAGGCCAACTAAAAGCACTTTCTACTAAATCCATGCATCACTCCTTAAAATCATCCTTGTCATCAGCTGGAATAGTCATATTCCTCCAGAAAACTGCGAGAGCACTTCCACCGAGCTGTCAGAAGAGGGAAAAAGTGTCAAATTAATGTATGAAAAAGTCCAATAATGATCAATGATTTTCCATCACTTGATTAAGCAGATATTTTGTCTAGTGTAAGTCCATGTCATCGGTTTATAAAAAAATTACTAATCAAAATTAGATAAGACTTTTTCTTTTCTTTTTTTTCAATTTCTAAAACACGTCACGGAGATATAGTTTCAATTTTAAATATATATTCATGATTAATGAGGATCAATAACAAGCAAGCAACACTGAAAGCTGTATAGACAGATCTTTCTATAATAGTTTAAGAGTATAGACTACATGACAATATAACACAGCTTGTTAGTAAGTCATACCGCCATGCAAACAACACTGACAGCTGAAGGAACAGCTACAAGAGGATTAGTGAAATGCTTCTGTGCAAGGATAAACCCAAGTGCAGAGCTCTGTACAAAAGAAACACATTAGTATCCAAATACTAAAAGAATATAATATACTATTGCTTGCCTCATGAAGGAAAGAAGCATATTACTATATAATTGCTTCATCATGCAGGACAAGGAAGAAGAAAAGCAAATATGTGTATGTTCGTAGAAACAAGGGCGTAACTACGGTTGGGCTAGAGTGGGCTCCAGCCCACCCTAAAATTTTCAAATTTTTTGTTTTTTATATAGTATAAAACATAATCCAATTGTTTAGCCCACCCCAAGCCCCCACCAACACAACATAGGTCAGAACACTCAGTAAAAGGCAGAAAAATTTAACCGTAGAAATTTCACAACATGTAGGTAGATAGAAATCTCATAATATGGAGCTGGGTAAAAACCTCACCAAGCCAATTACATGGGTGGCCCTCTTATTTATAAAAGTCAATAGTAACAATAAAATAGAAACAAAACAACCAAAATAACAACAATATAATCAAGGAATTTTATTCTTATCCATGATTATTGAGGTGTATGAGTTGGAGATTTGAATTGATAAGCCTGAACTTAAATTTGTAACTGGCTTGATCTTTTAACAAAGGATCACAATCTGTTCTGATCCACGAATGGGTATATGGATCAGAACATCAAATTTATAACAGAAGGTATCCAGAACCCACATTAAAATGTCATAACCCAACTTAAACAGGAATATGGCGTGGCATGACCACAAGCCATTTACTTCTATGATAAACGTCAGTGCAAGTTAGTCATGAAAAGAATTTTATAGCGTAGCA
This sequence comes from Iris macrosiphon, assembly GCA_036927795.1. Classification (NCBI taxonomy): domain Eukaryota; kingdom Viridiplantae; phylum Streptophyta; class Magnoliopsida; order Asparagales; family Iridaceae; genus Iris; species Iris macrosiphon. The sequence goes on along the minus strand of JAYESA010000004.1, from coordinate 312,793,362 downwards.
ACAGTAAATGCCAAAGTTGATCATTGACAAACTAACTATTCATGGTCTCTTTGCAATATCTTGCCACTTGGAATGTTTTATATCAAACCAATGCTATATTAAGTGATTCAATAATGCGCTTGGTCCAGGACTGCTTAGTGATTAATAGGAACACAGTCAATCCATACAATTTGCAACAACATGCATGTATTGCTTAATCTGTCACCTAGTTAATTGGATTAACAGATAAATTAGTCGGCCTATTAATCACTGCTAAGAATTTCCAAATCAAAATTGTTGAGAAGATGTATTAGAGTTACAGAATTCAAATGTTTAATGAATATTCAACAAAAATCAATTTCTTCCAGCATTCTCTTAGGTATCTCTAAGGCCATTTATGCTTTTGAATTATGAAAATAAAATTTCCAATCATTTATTAAGAACTGTCTTCTGTTTAGCAATCTGACTTGACTAATCAGATGAATGGGCAACACGAACCAGACAAATGATCAGCTTGTCTTTGGTTGAAAGAAACATTCTGCGACAAGTGCAAGAAGGAAATTTTATTTCACTGAGGAACCGAAAGAGAAGATCAGATATTATGTTAGCCCCCACTATTACAGCATTCATAGAAGACATCCAAGAGAAATGAACTGGGCCACTACCTGGAAAGCACGGACACTCCAAAAATGTGGCAGTGTCGTGTTGGGGCACGTATCAGACACTCCAAAATACACTAGTACACACCAAGATAGGTGTCATATCCATGTCTGCCTGTCCTTACTATGTCCATGCGACACAGACCACTACTTGTAGCTCATATGTATAAAGGATTACACAAACGACAAATACAAAAGGACCACACATATATCTGAGTTGATGTCCACAACTACAGTATCTAAGATTTCTTTAGGCGGATATGAATATAATATTACAGGAGAGAGGATTTGTTGGTTATGATTGGGCTTAAATTCTTTATACCCGTTTTTGATCCTACCCTTGCTGTAACAAGGCTATTGGCAGCAAAATATAGACCGAAGATTGATAAAAACATAGGGTAACAGAAAAATTCATGATTTAACCCTGAAACAAAAGCCTTTGGACAATGGTGAACTGGATATTTTAGATTAGCATCATTGGCCATAACAGATCAGTGACCCCGGCAATAATTGTGACAGTTGAATAAAGAAAAAGTAGGTTTCTGCCAAACCAAAGGCGAGATAGTGTTTCCCCGGCAATTATTGTGACTGTCTTTCATTTTTGGGTGAACAAGTGTCAATCAGATTGCAAAGTTTCACACAAGAGGCACATATTATAGATAATTTACTGACAGTGAACATAAATACCATAGTTTGTAGTATCGGAATCCGATACGGTTGATACAAATACGGTTTGGCATGTCCCGATCCGATACTAACCGATACCCGATACTGATCGATACCGACATTGTCACGTCCCGATCCTGCAAAGGTCGATCGTCCTCGCTTGGATCCTTTGCGGAACCGATCATTCTCGCTTGGGACGTAATGTCCTGCAAAGGTCGATCGTGCTCGAGTGTAAATTTGCAGATAGCCCACCTGCCTTTTGTATGGGTGTGGTACCCTGCTATTTATAGTTATCCCGGGCGCGCATATGTTCGGCCGCATGGATTTTGGAGGGTGCCACGTGCCCCTTCGTAACAGGGTGCAGCTGTAACCGTGAGCAGGTCGAGCTACCACGTGGGCGCTTGTTGGAATTTTTCGTTGCTGAAGATCTGAGTGATTCTCGTCCTTTGTGGGCGTGACTTGGACAGCTTGACACAGTCTGCACTTGGTTGGAGAGAATAACTCTTGTCGTAACAGCAAGATCTGATGTTCATGGGGTCTGAAACACGTGGCCAGAGACGCATGAGACGCATGGAGTCTGGGACGCATGGGACCAGAGACGCATGGAACGCATGGAGTCTGGAACGCATGGGACCAGAGATGCGGGAACTACGGGACGCCAATATCTTTCATGCGGTGCGAGGCACCTATTATGGCCTGGAGATAAACCGTTGCCTCTTTATCGCCTTGATGGAGATGTATAACTGCCATACGGGGACTTTCTTCACGCCTGGTGGTGAGATGAGCATCGCTTTGCATGATATGCATTCGGTGTCGAAACTCCCCTGGGGCGATGTGCCTTACGAGGAATATGTTCTAAGTAACAACAAACTAGGGGACCTCGAAAAGGAGGATCCGAAGCTCGTAGAAGTGTACGAGGAGCTATTATGCCATCATAGTATCTGCCAGAGAATGTATGAGGAGGAGAAGCCGTCCGAAGGGGACATCCCCCATATTACTGTATGGACGCACTATCTTTTTCCAGAGGAGCCTGAGTCGAACGAAGTTTATGTCCGTGAGCCGCAATCCCAAGAGGATGTCGCGGCATTGATCCAGAAGTATCACGAGGCGTCTATCGCTCGCGATCCGTCTGCCGAGAGCGAGGAGTTGAGCTACTTCTTCATGGATACCTATGAGATATCTGATCTAGCGGGATATCTGATGATCTGGCTATGCAGCTGCGTGTTCGCGGGTAATTCAGGCTCAATTGAGAGAATCAGTCGTAATCTCATTCTCCCGACCGTACGGCTGGCTTTTGGCCATCCTCTTGCGCTGCTACCCGCGATGGTCTGCTGCATCCACCGCGGTCTCCGATATTTTGCTCCAAGGTGAAGCACCACAAATGGATTGGAGAGTTCAATAGGGTAGAGTTACCTTATCACTACTTGATGGGTTGGCTTTTATTGCACCATCGGTCCTTAATGCGTCCTTGCACCCAGGAAGGAATGTTGGAGGGGGATGTTGTTATCCGCCACTACCGGGGGATGAAGTGGAAGTGCAAGGATGTGCCCTCTTGTAGGAGGGAGCTTGCTTATCTGAACGGTTGAACGTTCTTTAGCACCGTCCTTGAATTTACTGAGGGGGAAAGGAGTGCTATTTATCGAGACAGTAACGCTGCAGATCGTCCGCTATCGGCGAAACTTTACCGCTGGCTCCTCATTATCCGTCCTTCCCATTTGGTGTATCAAAATCGGGATGCGTCTACTTGGAGCCCTATCTACCCAGTCGGTTTGCTCGTCAGTTCGGGTACTGCCAACTTCTGTTGGATACTCCTAGTGCTTTCCTCGAGTATTGCGACAATCTTCTCGATGGTGCTCGTGCGTGGAGCTACTATGCCGTCGGAACCCAAGCTAAGTTTGGATTGCCAGCGGCCAGCGTCGTGCCGCCCATGCTGTTTGCTGCAGGGAGTCTCTACTGCACAGTCAACGCTCCCCCGTCTGATTATGACCTCGGGACGAGCTGCCTGGCGGACACTGTTTTTGCGCCTCCGTCTTCGAAAGGTCGACGAACGTCTAAAAAGGACAAGGGTGTGGCCCGACCTTTGCTTGTTGATTCAGACCCGCCGACTGACGAGGGGACTCCTTCTGATAGACTTCCTGCTCCTAAGCGCAAGACGACTGTGGCTCGCCACCCGAGTCATTCCAAGCGAGCGCGAATCGAGAAGGCCCCGGAGGCGGGGCTTATAGAAGGATCTGATCCTTCTACAGAGGATATAAGAAAGGAGGTAGGACCCACTGCGCTGGTGGTTTTGAACCAGACCCCACTTTAGATGCGATAGCGATATCAGTAAGAACCTCTTAATTTGATTCTTGCGACTCCTCTATATGAACATCTTTCTTCTGGTCAGTTTGAAACTTTGCAACCACAGGAGAGACGGGATCACCCTCGACGGTCTACGGCTGCTAGGGTCTCTTACGCAGAACGAGACGAAGAGTCGATGTCTCCTGATCCCGAGGTCGCGACTGAGGAGCCTGCCCCTGGGAATTCAAGCGGCCATATCCTCGGGGGGGGGGGGGGCTGGTGGAACCGGCTACTCCCCACATCTTGATGAATGATCCAGACGTTGTCGAGGTGGCTCAACAAATTCTGTCATTTATCCGGGTATGTTGTTCCGCCTTTTCTCGCGGGATGAGATTTTTTGTCTTAAGTTTTCTATTTTGTTGGTGCGGTAGGTCACAGGTGATTTTGGCCCTGCAGACTCAACTTCTTCCCTGAGAATGGTGAATGTGGCCTCTAAGGAAGATGCGGAAGAAGACAAAGATGGGAGACTGGTTCAAAGGAAGTCCACTCTCCCTCCCCCTACTAGGGGTGGAGAACATCCGACGGAACCTTCTGTTGCGGTTAGTATAGGGGAAGCCTCTACCTCTGCGAGCCTACCTGGTGTGGCGACTGCTTTATCGCCTCCGCGGGGTAACGTTAGACGACCTGAAGTTGCAGCTTCCTGAGCTGTTGGGGACAACGGCCTTCCAGCAGGGTCCGTTCCTGACCTTGCCGGTGTGAAGGCCAAGCTTGCCGGTTTGCCGGGCATCTAGACACTAATTTCGGCAGGACAGAGCTTGGCTGCTGTGAAAGCAGTTCGTCGTCCGACACCTGTGATTCCACCATACAACTTTTCAAGTGTTGTCCCCTCTGTTTCACAGGCTACTTCAACTGTCGAATTGCCTGTAATTCCTTTGGCTTTGACTCCCTTGACGCCCTCTACGGAAGTTGCGGTGATGGCTACTTCGAAAGTTATCCTTCAGGGCTTCTACATATTGTTGAAGCAAGGGGTCCAAAATGTACTGGTTCGAGGGATGCCCTTTGTTTGGTCCAGGCACGGTGCCCTGGGGCAGATACAGATTTTGAAAATCCTCCCTGGCTCTGAGTAGATGGCTGACATGTTGTTTCAGAAGTTAATTGAAGTGGAACAACGCTTGGACAAGTTGCAACAGGTGCGACAGGCTGACGTCGCTGCGACCGTGACCACGGAGTATGAACGCCTCCTGGACTCCGTAAAACAAGTGAAGGATGCCTATGGGAAAACCATAGTGGTCTTGAGAAGCCTCGAAAACTGGAACTCCAACGTATTGCGTTGGACGCAGATGAGGCGGCTAGTTTCGTCCGGGAAGATGGTTTCTCTCACACGATTGCTGAGATCCAGACGAAGATTGCACAACTCTAGGCCAACCTTAAGATCCTGGAGGGTGACGTTCGCGAGGCCCGTCAATAGCGGAAGGTTATCCGCGCGCAATCTCTCACTGTAGCTCAGTCTTCTGCCAGCCATTGAAGGGACTCTGAAGAGATTGGAGGAGAAAAACCAGTCTTACGCTCACCTTGATAGTCCTGCTATCGTAGCTCAAGAAGCCGAGCGCCAAGTCAGGAGTCGGATTGATGCCAGAGTGGCTAGTCTCTAAGAACGCTTAGAGGAGTTGTGCACCGATCAGTAGTATCAGTGGTTGTTTCTTCCTTTTTATTTTGATTGAGGCATTGGTAAATCCACAAGTGTTGTTTGATTTTAGTTCCCCGTTTAGGGGAAAGCAATAATAAAAAAAGAGAAACTTTTCGCCTTTTGTAGGAATTATCCGTATAAACTTTGGGTATTGCAGTAGAGGTGATGAGGACGTAGTACAACACCGAGGTTGCCAAGTATATCCCACTGGAGGATCTTTGGGGGACTTATTACTTCTTGCGCATGAGAGTACAAATAATAAGTTTGAAGCGGGCCTTGCCAGAGGTGATATGAACGTGGCAAGTTTGGTGGGCTTAACACCGTTGGCGTACTTAAATTTAAGCACGGGTGATAAGTTGAGATGACGGCTGATGATAGTCGTAGGGAGAGGTTTGCTCAGAGGTCACATGGACATGGCAAACACTCGGAGTAGGACGTAAGGATGATAGCTCAGGGGTGACGTAGACGTGAGCTGATCGGTAGTCATACTGAGAGGTTAGGTACGATCCCGGTATTTTTGTGGAAGGAGAAGGAAGCGCGCTAGAGGTAGTATGGACGTGGCTGTTTGCTTCCATTGAGAAAATCCCACTGGGGGACTCTTGGTGGACTTATTATTTATTGCGCACGTTGAGTGCAAATAATAAATTCGAAAACAATCCCTATCAGAGATAATATGGACGTGATAGGTTCTGTGGACCCATTACTTTTTGTGCATGTTTGTGCAAGTAATAGATTTGGGACAAGCCCTGCCAGAAGTAATATGGACGTTGTAGTTTTTGTGGACTTAACACCGCTGGTTTACCTTGGTGAGTACGAGTGATAAGTGGGGATAACAATCTATATCAGAGGTAATATAGATGTGATGATCGATAGCCAAGACCCGAAAAGTTTGCTCAGATGTAATATGGCAAACTCAGTCGGGGAGAAATGTTAGGACGACAGTTCAGAGGTAATATGAACGTGAACCGATGTCCGAGAAACTCGCTGAGGAGTGATTTGCTGAGTGTGGTCTACCCGAACATAAAGATAGACCTGAGGATTCCTCTGCTGGGAAGATTGGTGGGACGATAGCTCAGAGGTAATATGAACATAACTGGCGTCTTAAGAGATTGGATTGAGTGGTCACTGCGGGAGTGCTAGTGGACCTGACTGCTCCGTTGGGGAGATTGGTGGGACGATAGCTAAGAGGTAATATGAACATGGCTAGCGTCTAAAGGGATTAGTTTTTGAGTGGTCACTGCGGGAGTGTGCGAGTGGACCTGAGGACTGCTCTGCTGGGGAGACTTTGAGGATCCATCATCCATTGTGTATCCAGAGCTTCTGGATACAGATGATGGCTTTTACAAGAATTTGTAAAGAAGGAAAAAATGTTGCACATAGGCACTTGCTGGGGATGAAGAACCAAGAGTGTAGAGATGTACATCTGGGTTGTTCTGCTGGTGATGAGGGGAGTATAAGTCAAGTTTAGACGTAGTACTTTTTCAAGAACTTGCAGTTGATAGGCATCATGAGCAAGTCGCCGTTGGGTTTCGCGAGCCGGTAGGCACCGTTGGAGAATACCGATTCTACGACGAACGGGCCCTCCCATTTATGCTAGAATTTGTCGGCCGTCTTGTGGTTCATAACCATCGGCCTCCTTACGGTCAGGACGAGATCACCCAATTGGTAGGTCCTCTTCTTCACCCGTTTGTTGAAGGCTCCAGAGAGACGTGCTTGGTATAGCTCAATGAGCTGTTGAGCTAAGAGACGTTTCTCGTCGAGTGCTTCTAACTCTTGTAGTCGTCGGCGGTGGTTGTCGTCGACGACTAATTGGTTGGAGAGAGCCACTCAGAGTGAAGGCATTTGGATTTCGAGCGCGAGAGGACCGCTTCGCTTCCGTACACCAGAGAGACATATTGCCATTAGTTGTTCGGACCGTTGTACGGTAGGCCTAGAGACATTCACCCAGCTTCTCTTTCCAGTCGCGTTTATTGGAAGATACGAACTTTTTGAGAAGTTTTATGATGGTCTTGTTGAAGGCTTCTGCCAGACCATTCGCTGCTGGGTTGTAGGCAGTCGACGCTACATTCTGAATCCGATTTTTATCACAGAACCGGTAGAACGCATGGCTTGCAAACTGTGGACCATTGTCATTGATGATCCTTCGTAGCAAGCCGAAGCGGTATATGACGTGATGCTTGACGAAGCTGATCACGTTGGACATCTTTACTTCCGCGAGTGGTACGACTTCCGCCCACTTGGAGAAGTAGTCGGTGACAGCGAGGATGAACCGATGTCCCTTGGATGAAGGTGGATTAATCGGCCCAATGATATCCATACCCCAGGCTTCGAACGGCCAGGACGCAATAGTCGGGTGTAGGAACTCCCAGGGTTGGTGGATGAAGTATGCGTGGATCTGGCATGTCTGGCATTTTCTCGCGTAATCAACAACATCCGCTACCATCATAGGCCAGTAGTAGGCTATTCTCCGAAGACGGTCTTGTAGCTTTGGACCGGGTTGATGCGCCCCGCAGACGCCGTCGTGAGCATCGCGGAGGGCTTGTTTTGCCTCCGCGTTCGACAAGCATCGTAGCAGGTCATATAGGACCGACTATACAATATTTTGGTCTCCGTGTCGTAATAGAAACAGCTCCGTCTCGTAATAGAAACAGAGGGAGTGTCTCCTGACTGAAGTGGCCTCCTTCGGGTTCTCGGAGAGAATTTTATTGACTGTATAGTCAATGAATGGAAGCCTCAGTCTTGGACATCAGTGTGTACTTCCCCCGCATAGCTCAGACATAGGCAGCAGTTATTTTTTGGGCAAACTCGCTCTTGACCGATCACCGTGATTAGCTGATGAGTGTTGTCTGGAACTGCCAAGGAGGCAGCGAGGCCGGCTAAGGCGTCAACCTCAATGTATTGCAACCGAGGGACGTGCTCTATGAAGAACATCTCGAAAGTTGCGATGATGCTAAGCGCAGCTTGGTGGTAGGGGATCAAGTCTTCATTTCGGACTTCGTACTCGTCCCGGACCTGTTTGACTATTAGCTGAGAATCACCGTAAGCCTTCAGGTATTCTACTCCAACTTGTTTAGCAAGTTGGAGCCCGATAATTAAGGCGGTACTCTGCCACATTATTGGAGCACGGCTCCGTGAGAGAGTAGGCACAATTGATGACGAGGCCGTAGGGGGAGATCAACACTATCCCGACCCCAGCGATGATGCCGCCTCTGGGCCCTGCTCTTGAAACGCCGTCAAAGAACATTCGCCACACAGCTTCGTGTCAAGTGACGTTGGAGTCCGCCGCCTTTGTCTGGAACATTCGCCACACAGCTTCGTGTAAGTGACGTTGGAGTCCGCCGCCTTGTCTGGAATCTCCTCATAGAGCTTCGAGGTTTCTGACCCCAGGTGGGCTGCCAGAAAATCGACCAGTGCTTGACCCATAACGGCCTTCTGTGGGACGAACACCATATCATATGGAGATAATAGTATCGCCCAGGTAGCCAAGCGGGAACTGAGTGCCCCTGGTTTGGTCATGAGGACCCTGAGGGGGTTGACTCGTGAGATTACATGAATGGTCTGTCCAGCCACGTAATGTCGAATTTTCTGAATAGCGAATACTAGAGCAAGATATTCCTTCTCAACGGTGGTGTACCTATGCTCCGCGTCGACCATCATCCGACAAAGATAGTATATGGCCTGCTCGCAGCCTGCATCACTATTCTGGGCTAACAGGACATTGAGAGAGTACTCCATCGCGTGTACGTAGAGCAGGAAGCGCTTTCCCATGACCGGGGCCACCAGCACAGGAGGGTTTGATAGGTACTCCTTGATGTCGTCAAACGCGCGTTGGCATTTTTTATCCCATACAAAGGAGACCTTTCTTTATGAGCTGGGTGAACGACCGACAACGTCCAGAAAGGTTTGATATGAACCTTCTGATGTATGCCAGCCTCCCTTGAAGGCCGCGGAGTTTTCGGAGGTTCTTTGTCGGGCTCATTTCCAGGATGGTCTTGGTTTTGTCGGGATCTATGTAAATATTCCAGGAAGTGATGACGAAACCCAGGAATTTGCCGCTGGAGACTCCCAGGAAGGACTTGGTGGGGTTTATCTTGAGACAATGTGCGCGCATTAAGTCAAACACAGTCCTCAAGTCTTGGAGGTGATCATCTTTAGAGCGAATCTTGACGGCGATGTCGTCGACATATCATTCCACTGTCTTGCGCATATGTTCACAAAAAATGATGCTCATAGCTTGCTGGTATATAGCACTTGCGTTCTTTAGACCGAAAGGCATGACCGTGTAGCAGTACACGCCTATTGGGGTCCGGAACGACGTATGCTTCTCGTCGTCGGAAAACATCTTGATTTGGTTGTAGCCTGAGAAGCCGTCTATGAAGGACATGTGCTCGAAGCCACAGGTATTGTCGATCATTAAGTCGGTGATCGGGAGGAAGAATTCGTCCTTAGGACATGCCATATTTAGATCACGAAATTCGATGCAGATTCGAATCTTCCCATTCTTCTTGGCGACATGCACTATTTTAGCTACCCAGTCGGGATGTTATTCCTCGCGGATGAAGCCACTAGCTATCATCTTGTTGACTTCAGCTTCGATGGAATTTATTATGTCCGGCCGGAACCGTCGTTGTTGTTGCATGACCGGTTTGACGTTCGACAAAATGTTGATTTTGTGGACCGCAATTTAAGGATCCAGCCCTGGCATGTCTTCATAACTCCAGGCAAAGACATCAATGTATTCCCTGACGAGCTAAAGCAGGGATTTTCGGTCTTCTTCGGACAGTCTTTTGCTGATGAAGATACGTTTTGGGGAAGATTCGTGGTCCAAATTGACTTGCACGACTTCGTCCTCTGTAGGAGGTTCTCGTTGTTCGAACCGTATCTCCCACTGTGCGTCTAGGCGTTGGGCCAACGGTTCTACTTCAAGGAGTTCCCGTGGATCTTCGTCGTCTTCCTCAGGGTCAGCTGACACCATGTTGGCAGACAATATTTGCTTGAGCATCTCCCCGATACTGACGTCGGAGTCCCAAGCGGAAGATTGCGAAGAGTGGGAGTAAACCTCATCTTCTTCATCTGAACCTTCGGGGGTTGTGGGAGGCGTTACGTACCCTAAGACATGCTTGGTCTTATGGTAGTAGTCCTCAGACTTGCTTGCGGGAGAAGGTAGACGCAGGGGCAGCCGTCGGCCCTTGCCGTAGTTTAAACCCCGATTATTTTTAAGGTTATAACCCATATTCTGGATGATATGTTTGGCTTGACCGCTGAACCGGTAGAGTTGTATTTTGCCGGTTTCGGGTTCTGGCTCTTGTTCTTCCGGGATGAAGGACCGAGGACATTCAACCCTGCTGAAGATGATAGGTTTGTCTCCCCTCCTCCTTGCTGGAACCGCGAAGTAGGAACCTTGACTAGGGAGGATCTGGTTTACTACGTAGGTAATGGTCACCTGTATTTGCAGGTGTAAGCTAGGCCGTGCTCTATAGAGTACAATGTGTTGATATGTGTACGCTCAGAATAATTAATAGATAACCCTTTATTGATAAAATAAGGTATCTCTTCCGGAGAAATCATATCATCAAGAGAATGGACGTTGGCCTGAGCGGCCACATATTCTTCTAGTTCGTCATCCTCATGGGCTACCCCCAGCGCGGTTACAGACATTGGTGGTTTCATGTGCAGTTTTACCACCAGAGGCCCGGAGGCTACAACCGTGGCCGGGTCTTCTTTTGGAGGTCTGGGAAGACGAACGACCATAGGTTCTGAAGGAGAAGATGGTGCGGGATCCTTCTTCAAAGGTTCGGACGTTGTGGAAGGTGCTAGAGATTCCGGTGCCTTCCTGTGCAACTTGACGACGAGGGGAGTGGCTGCGTCGGGAGTGCAAGCGTTGAGACGGGTTCTCATGGGCTCCTCCGGTGTTGTCGTAACCTCAGCCTCATCATCGGCCTCATTGCCACCTTTGTCTTTGTGGGTTTGCTTGTAGAGGACGACTTCGGAGTAGTATGTCTCGACTCCCTTGAATGGGTCGATGTCTGCAAACTCTATTATGATAATGCCATGATCGTCGACGCATTTTAAGCATTGGTGCAGGGTTGACGGCACGATCATATATTGGTGTATCCAGGGGTGTCCGAGCAAGACGTTGTAGGATATATCTACGTCAATGACGTAGCAAGTGACATCTGTTTTCAGGTCGCCGATCTAGCACTTCAGGCGAATCTTGCCCAGAGGGTAGCTTCTTTCTGCGTTGAAGCCTCTAATGGCAGTATTGGTAGCTTCCAGGCGGTGCATCGGAATGCCCAAGGTTTGAAGCAGACTCAGGATGATGTTGATTGATGAACTGGGGTCAATGTGCATCTGGTCCACCTTTATAGCACCAATATACCCTGTGTAATACATGGGACAATCATGCTTGTTATTCTTAAGCAACATGTCTTGTTGCGAGAATCTAATATTGGGTAGTGCATCCGTAATGTTATTACAATGGGAGCATGTCGTCGTATCTTCAGCTGACGGCTTGACTTGCCCGATAGGTGTCAGCATTTTGTAATGCCTCGCTCAGGGCAGCTCGAGTGTCTCTGAAAAGCCGCAAAAGCTCAAATAACGACAACTTTGTCGGGGTATTGGCGAGTTGAGCCAATACGTCAAATTTGTAGGGATTTTCCAATCCCTGAGCCGTTTTCTTGCGCAACGACTTGTCGAAGCGTCCCTCTTTTTGTTTGGACTTGTCCGCTGGTAGGGGTTGAGATGGACCCGGATCAGACGCGACAGGTGCAGTAGTTGGAGGTGCATTGATGTCGGGAACTTCGTAATCTCGCTGGTAAGCAAGGCCCGACCTGGTTGCCCCTGCCCAGGCCTCCTCAGTGGTGGGAGAAACCATGCGGCAGGACTTGGTTTTTCGTGTTTTAGGCTTGACGGCGGATGGCACTGCTTGCTGCGTCAAGTCTGGGACCAAATCTGGATGGACCCACATGATCTCGCCCAGAGGGGTAGTAAGAGGAGTCAGCCCGGCTGCTTGGTTGCGAGCTGGGGGAAGATTGACTACCTGCATTGTTGCCCTTAGGATCGATGTGACTCCGTCCGAGGCTTCCGTCGGTAGAAGTTGCCGAACTGGAGGGACACCATGTTAGCGGCAATCGTTACATCGTCAAAATTCAGGGAGAGAGCCTTGGTATCGATCAGCCGTTGGATGTACCGTTTCAAGGTGTAGCACTCCTGCGTCGGGTGGTGAACGTACCGGTGGAAGTGACAGTACTTTGGGTTGTTTATCTCCTCTGCTTCAGGCTGACATTTGATGTCGGGGAAGCAAATTTTACCTCCCTGCATCAGCATGTCGAAGATGGGCTTGACATTACCGTCTTCGAAAGAATCTCCTTTGATTTTGGAACCGCCTACTTTTGCTAAGGTTTCTTGGTCACATTAGCGACCATGGCTTGCTTTCTTTTTGCATCGCGGTTGCTGTTACCGTTGTTGCTGGGACGCTTGCCCTTTTTCTCAGTAGTAAGGATATAGATTCCCAAGTGCTGGGCGTCCTTGAGCTTCTTTTCAGCGTTGGCGGCGCTTATAATGAACGTTGTCCAGTCTTTGAACTGGCTATCGCGCATCCAGAGGCTGACCGCCGGAAGCATATTTTTCCAGCACATCTCTATTAGTGTGGCCTCGGGATTGCTAGGGGGCAACCTTAGGGCCATTTGTCGGAACCGCTCGATGTAATTTTGCGTCAGTTCCCTTTCTCCCTGGACGACATCCATCAGAGAGGACATCGTCATATCATTTTCCGCCTCATAGAATCTGTTGAGGAACAGACGCTTGAGGTCATCGAATGATGAGATGCAATTATCTTCGAGATTGCAGAACCAGTCGAAAGCTACCCCCGCTAATGCCCCGACGAAGAGTCTGGTAAGGATAACATCGCTGCGGGGTCGGTGTCCCTTTGTAATCTCGAAGTAACTCATGAATCGGCGAGGGGAGGACTTGCCGTCAAATGTGTTTATGTTGAAAGGCTTGTATTTGGACGGATACGGTAAGTTCCTCCATGCTATCGGGTATGGTTGCCGCACCCCGAGATCGCGGAGTGAGTCCCCATTGCCCAAGGAGTCTAGGCGAGCCCGGAGTTCCCGGACCTCCATTGCTTCCTTGGCCTCGTCTCCTGCGGAGGGTGCAGACGGGCCAGGCAGGTGAGGATTACTACCCACAGGTAGGACGTTTGTGTTTGAATCCCCGTTAGTCACTGGGTCCAAGTTTGCTTGTCCAGGGGTTCTTGCTGGTTGAGAAGCCATATTTGTTTTGATTTCCAGCATTGTCTGAGTTAAGACTTGCATTGATGCACCCATCGTTTGCATGATGGCCTCGAGAGTCTCGAGGCGCTGGCGGTCGTTGGGGCCTTCATGGTCGTCCCCGGCCATGTATACCGTCCTCACATGGGAAGAGATGGACGGGGCAGTGGATGCCGCACTTTCCGTCTCAGACCCCTGACGATAGTAGTCATCAGGAAAAACTGGCAGCACCGTCTCCTCCTCAGACTCGGAAGGAATACTACCCCTAGTGTAGGAGGCTACATCAACCTGGCGAGGGGAGCTACCCCCCGGGATCTCGGAGTCCGTTGCTTGGGAATCGTTGTCTCCTCGGAACGTTGGGTTATTGCGTAAGTCGAGGGGAATACTACCCTCAGCATGGGCCACCCCTAGGGGTTCTGAGGAAGAACTACCCCCAGTAGCTGACAGTTTCTTCCTTGAGCGGGTACTCTGGAAAATGCCTTCCGCAGGTCCCATTGTTAACCCTCCTGGTAGTTGCCTTCACAACGCACTGGCAGAGTGACGAACTGGAGGTACTCGACTTCTTTCCTCCCTTGGTAGCGGGAAGCTTCCGAGTCGAGTAGCATGAGGCGGAGGGCAGCTCCTCCTCCTCTGGTATTTGCACCTGATCTTCGGGTTGTTGTCGGATATGTGCTTTTTGGTGCAGTCGCTGGAAAACCGACTACCTGTTTGTGGGTGTTGCCACTTTGTTGCAGCAGCAATTAATAATGATCTTGGCACAGTAATGCCCTGGAGAGGACATTTCACCGACCACAGTTGTTTCCCTCGTCTTGCGCTTGTGATTGATCACATTACGCAAATCAAGCAAGGGTTGTTCCACCTTTGTAGCCTTTTGTGGGCCCGGAAGGACCGAGCGTACAGGTGCGTGGGTGTTGTATTTGCTCCCTTATCCGGGGTTCATACAAGAACTTCTCTCGGATCGTCAACGGAAGAATTTTGAGACCGACGCTATCTATTTGCCGCTATGGGCTGGATGCACGAGGCGGCCTTATACAGCTTCCCATCAGGGGCCCGTGCAATGGTTAACGGTGCCCGCTGACGGTCGGCTAACTAGACAGTTGCTTGAGCCTGATGAGCTCGCACTGCCCTAGGCTTCTTTGACTTAGCACCCACAGGTGCGTAATACAAAGAATCCAGGTTTGGGTTTTCGCCATTATCAGCGAGCCGCATGGGATCTGCGACGGATCTGTGCCGCAGGAGATACAGTAAAAAACAGATGCTATGTTGTTGTTGGGGCCGCATGCGGCCGTCTGCCTGCGGCTGTGAGCTGGTGTCGCATGGCCAGTCCTATGCAGCCTCCTTCTTGACCGCATAAAAGCTGCCTCAGCCCCAGAACGCCTGGCATCGTAGTGTTTTCCTTTGCCAGAGTCTGGGTGACGAGCAGTTTCTGCGTCAGACGGGATTGCCGCATGGATGTGGATGTCCTGGGTGTTCGCCTGACGACCATCATCAGCAAGAGAGCGAGAAGTGGGAAGCGTGTGCTCCGAAGTTGGGCTAGGCGCAGCTGCCTTTGCTACCCACGTCCTGCGAGTCTTCTTGGACTTGGCTAGCCTTGGCGAAGGACTAGCACTTCTTCCGAGAACATTTTCTCGAACGCTTGCTGGTCGAAGCGGACTACCAGCATCTTTTGCGTTGAGCCGAGCTTGGCCGCATCGGACTGCGTCACCAACTTCTCATCAGAGTAGAAGTTCGTCCCCAGCAGAGTCGTCATCTTGCTCGCTATTAAATTCGAAGGTCTTTAAGCAAGAACTTGATTTAATTAACAAACGAAAGGAGAGTACAGAAAGGAGTCCTAAACAGACAAGTCTAAGTACAAATTTTGTGTTCTGGGGAGTGACGATGGAGGGTTAGGAGTGTAGCAACTCTCTTTACTCCGTGGACGATCCGATGCGGAAGCTCTTCTCTCTTGCTCGAGTATAGATTCGAAAATAGCCCGCCTGCCTTTTGTATGGGTGTGGTACCCTGCTATTTATAGTCATCCCGAACGCGCATATGTTGGACCGCATGGATGCTGGAGGGTGCAATGTGCCCCTTCGTAACAGGGTGCATCTGTAAACGTGAGCAGGTCGAGCTGCCACGTGGACACTTGTTGGGATTTTCCGTTGCTGAAGATCTGAGTGATTCTCGTCCTTTGTGGGCGTGACTTGGTCAGCTTGACACATAGTCCTTACTTGGTTGGAGAGAATCACTCTTGTCGTAACAGTAAGATTTGGTCATCATGGAGTCTGAAACACATGTGGCCAGAGATGCATGGGACGCATTGGACCAGAGACACATGGAGTCTAGGACGCATGGGGTCAGAGTCGCATGGAACGCATGGAGTCTGGGATGCATGGTACCAGAGATGCATGGAACGCATAGTGTCTAGGACGCATGGGGCTGGAGATGCTTGGGACCGCATGAAGCCAGGGACGCATGGAGTCTGGGATGAATGATGCCCTTGTTGTGCTGTCCACGTGGCGTTGCACCTCCATCGAGAGTGAAGTTCTGTGCTGACGTGAGACTTTTGTCGTTTAGTGTTCACGTCTTTTGAGGAAATCAGTAAATTCTTTTCGTCAGGATTCTGTGTCAGAGACGATCCTGCTGACGGGACACCACGTTAGGTCCTTCTGCGGCCAAGCTGCTTTGGCTGATTGGGGACGCATGGATGTCGCTTTTGTTTCGGTCGTAGGATGACTCTGCGGCCTGATTTGAGCCTCCTTTTGGGAGCGCATGGTTGTTGGCTTGTTGGGCCGCAGGGAGACTGAGGCCTGATCTCTTCTGAGTTTTCGTTTTTGGGGCGCAGTGTCGCATGACTACATATTTTCCATGCTTCTACAAGTGGGACGAAACCACTCGCCGAAATCAACACTTGCTTATTAAAGGAGAGCATGCATTAAAATTGTCTTGCTATTAAGAACTAGAGTGAATTCAGTTCATATCAGTTGCATGTTTTTGTGAGTAAATGACATAGAACCCATTTAGCCCATCGGTTGCTTACTCACTTCCTGTACTGAAACAGAAGTATACTAACCATCTGCACAAGACAATAAATTAGCATGTGTTCTATCTATATGCGGTCATTGGTGTGATCGACACCTTGGGGACTTATCGAACGGCATTGCGGCGCACCCTATAAGCCCGGGTTACAAGCCCCGCTAAAGGTCCTGCAATGCATCACGCCAAGCACGATCAAATATTTCTCCCGGGATCGATTCGATTCCAGTGCCCTGAAAACCGTTTCGAGGAAATTCCAAACCTTGTGCACAAGTTGTCCCAGACCATGCAGAATACGTGAACTGTTAAACTATCAAACAATGCATGAGATGAAACAGAAGAAGAAAAACAGCTATGTACTTATGCAACAGTTCATATTTTCTCAAAGTCATGTTCCGATTTTGATATCCCGTGGGTCCAAACTCTCCGAGGCACCAGGCCGCAACCAGTGATTCCGGTGCCGCACCCCATCAAGCAGTTTCTTGGTTTCGAACCACAATTGCTCGCTTCGTTGCGAAGCTCGTGTTATATATCGTGTACATTTATATACTAGTTAGACTACAACTATCCATGTTCCTTTCATATTGGCTGGCATGTGGCTAAGAATTTCCTAAGCGTTCAGTCGGGCATCATCGATTGAACGTTTGAAACATTAAGGATGTTGGCGTAAAGAAGTAGGAAAGAAGGGTCCGAACCACCCACCGAATAAAAATGTGCTGAAAGGAGTCCCGCCTAGCGACGATTAAGCGTCAGTTACACAGACATGCAATAGCACGAGCATCGAGTTAGAATCATTTTGCCTATCCTTCCTCCCGAAAATTCCCAAGAATCAAAGCTCAAAGCGATAAAGCCAACAGCGAAAATCAAGCAAATCGAAAGCAACACCAAAACAAAATCCCAAAGCGAAATCAAGAAAACCAAACAATAAAACACGAAAACTATTGGACTCGTTTCAATAGAAGCCTATCCATTTGTTGGAAAGGATCATCACATTTCGTCCATGGCAAGAGGATGTCGAAAGACTTCTAAACACTAAGCTACGACTCAGACGACCACAAGCACATTATATAATGCGCATCCCGGTCGGATCGGGATTTGAGGCACTACATAATATACCACTAAGAAAAAGTTTCGTCCTGAAACATAAGAACAAGGTCTTACCTACGACTGAATGAACAATGAAGGGTACTTCTCCTTCATCTCTGACTCCATCTCCCACGTTGATTCTTCGACCAAATGGTTCCGCCACAACACGCGAACTAAAGACATCGATCGATTCCGTAGCACTTTCTCCTTGCGATCCAAGATCTGCAAAGGTTCCTTTGAGTAAGATGGGTCCGTGCGCAGCTCCAACTGATCGAAACTAACCACGTGACTCGGATCATGCACATACTTCCGAAGTGAGAGACATGGAAGACATCATGCACTTCAGCCAAGGCGGGGGTAGCGCAATCCGGTAGGCCACAGCTGCTACTCGCTCAAGTATCTCAAATGGACCAACAAATTTGGGACTCAATTTGCCTTTAATACCGAAGTGCATCACTCCTCGCATCGTGTCACCTTCAAGAAGACGTGATCCCTGACCATAAACTCCAAGGGTCTTCGATGAGCATCGGCGTAGCTCTTCTGTCGTCTCTGCTCAGTGCAGAGTCTTACCCGAATCAAGCGAACCTTTTCAACGGCCTGCTCTACCAGCTTTGGCCCGAGTACCTTTCGCTCGCCGACTTCGTCTCAGCAGATTGGAGATTGACACTTCCGCCCATAGAGTGCTTCGTATGGTGCCATCTGGATGCTCGATTGATAATTGTTGTAAGCGAACTCCGCTAACGGTAGATGCGTGTCCCAACTAGTCTTCAGATCGATCGTACACGGTCGCAACATATCTTCAAGTATCTGATTTGTCATCTCCGTCTGGTCGTCAGTCTGGGGGTGTTATGCGGTACTGAACTTCAGCTTGGTGCCCAATGCAGACTGTAGGTTAATCCAGAAACGAGATAAGAAACGTCCGTCGCGGTCCGAGATGATTGAGGCAGGTACTCCGTGTAATTGAACAATCTCGTCAATGTAAATCTGCGCTAGCCGGTCGACGCTCTATATAACTTTGATTGGAAGGAAGTGGACATATTTGGTCAAACAATCAATAATGACCCAAATCGCATCATGCCTCCGTGGCGTCTTCGGAAAGCCCACGATAAAATCCATGTCGATGTCCCATTTCCACTCGGGAATAGCGAGGTTCTGCAGCTCCTCGTCAGACCTCTGATGCTCAGCTTTCACCTGTAGACAAGCCATACACTGTGACACAAAGGTCGCCACATCCTGCTTCATACCGTGCCACCAGAAGATCATGCGCAAGTCCTTGTACATCTTTGTGCTCCCCGGATGCAAGGAATACTTCACATAGTATGTCTCAGTCATGATTTCCTTTCGGAGTTCTGGATCGCTAGGAACGCACAATCTTCCTTTCACCTGTAGGTTCCCATCCTCGCCTTCTGCAAAGTCGGACGTCTTTTCCGTTGAGATCAACTCCCATATTTTTTCAGGAATTGATCGTTCTTCTGAGCAGACTTGATTCGTTCACTCAGACTCGACTCAAGATGGAGTGGAGCCAGCTGCATCCCTTGATATCGAACTCGAAATTCGATGCCCATTTCCTCTAGCTCTCGAAGCAAACGACAGTTTATGGATAGCGAGCTCACGTGCTTTTGACTCAGAGCATCAGCAACGACGTTTCTCTTGTCCGGCGTATATGTGATCGTCAAGTCATAGTCCTTTATCAGTTCTAGCCAGCGCCGCTGCCGGAGGTTCAGTTCCCATTAGGTGAATAGGTACTTGAGGCTCTTGTGGTCTGTATAGATTTTGCAAGCAACACCATATAGATAATGTCGCCATAACTTCAGCGCGAACACAATTGCCGCCAATTCCAAGTCATGTGTTGGAAAATTCTTCTCGTGTGGCTTCAATTGTCTTGAGGCGTAAGATATCACATTGTCCCTCTGCATGAGCACACCCCCTAAGCCGAGTCCCGAAGTATCGATGTATATCTGAAACTCTTCTACTCCATCCGGAAGTACAAGTATTGGAGCTGAAATGAGCCGTTGCTTTAGCTCCTGGAAGCTAGCTTTGCAGTCGTCGCTCCACTTGAATGAAATCCCTTTCTGAGTAAGGCAGGTCAAAAGCGAGGCAAATTTAGAAAAATCTTTTACGAACCTACGGTAGTAACCCGCAAGGCCAGAAAGCTTCGAACTTCACTAACTGACGTAGGCTGCCTCCAGTCCACCATCGCTTCAATCTTCTTTGGGTCCACTGCGACGCCTTTTGCCAAGACAACATGTCCGAGGAACGATATTCTGCTCATCCAGAACTCGCACTTGCTTAGTTTTGCGAACAACCGTTGCTCCCGCAACGTCTACAGCACGATCCTCAAGTGTTCCTTGTGCTCCGTCTTATCCTTGGAATTGATTAATATGTCGTCAATAAACATAACTACAAACTTGTCCACGAACGGCCGAAAGACGCAGTTCATCGGATCCATGAAAGCTGCTGGGGGGTTCGTCAAACCGAACGACATTACAAGAAATTCATAATGCCCGTATCGGGTTCGGAATGCTGACTTGGGGACGTCATCGGATTTGATCTTCAACTGATGATAGCGGACCTGAGATCGATTTTAGAGAATATTGCCGCTCCCTGCAATTGATCAAACATGTCGTCTATCCTCGGTAACGGGTACTTGTTTCGTACGGTAGCTTTATTCATTTTTCGGTAGTCTATGCAGAGTCGCATGAATCCGTCCTTCTTCACGAACAACACCGGAGCTCCCCACGGAGAAACTCTTGGGCGAATGTATTATCGGTCCAACAAATATTGTAACTACACTTTCAGTTCCTTCAACTCTGCTGGGGCCATTCGGTAAGGTGCCTTTGATATAGGTCGCGTATCCGAAAAGGTGTCAATGGCGAATTCGATCTCTTGATCAGAAGGCATTCCAGGCAGCTCGTCCGGGAACACGTCAGAGAAATCTGTTACGACATCAGCTTGAGCTGCATCTGCACCTTCCTGTTGGGTATCTCGAACAGAGGCTAAGTACCCTTCACAGCCCGAATACAACATGCGCCTTGACGTAACTACTGATATCACCATCACCGTCTACGGTGCAGCGCTGCACGAATAGATGAACTCTGCCTTGCCGGGTAGACGAAATACGACTCGATCATCGCATGGCAAGCACACAACCAATCCATCCCCGGGTAGACGAAATACGACTCGCTTCTCCGCGCACTCGAACGTCACATGGAAAGCACACAACCAATCCATCCCGAGAATAATATAATATTCCTTAATATCTAGAATAATGACATCTAAAGAGAGATTCCTCCCTTCGATACAAATGTAGCCGTCCCTACAGATCGCATTGGCAAGCATGTCGACTCCCGAAGGGGTACTCACGCACAGGTTTATATTTAATGGTATAGAAGCTAATTTATTCTCAATAATGAAATCAAAATATATGAAACTATACATAGCACCTGAATCGAATAACACTCTAGCGAGCAAACCAGTGAAAAGTAAGGTACATGTCACAACCGTGTCGGAGGAGGATGCCTCATCCCGAGTCAATGCATAGACTCGGCCTTGAGCACCCTGGCGTTGTGGTTTCACTGGTACAGCATTGGCGCCGTGTGTTGGAGGTCCCTTGATCTGATTCGGCTGGTTTGTGGGGTTCGCCCTTCCATCTCGGCAGTCAAATGACTTATGGTCCAGGCGACCACATTTGAAGCATCCCACGACTCATCACTCGGCTACCCGATGCCCGCTTTTGTCGCACCTGTGGCACTGCATTCCCGGATGGGGACAACGGTGTTCATATGTGTGCTGGCGCTTTGGCGCTGCAGACCCTCTGCGTCGTAAGGACGCTTGTAGAAAGTATTGTGGATAGTCTATCCCGCCTTCTGAGGATTACGTCCAAAGATCCGTTCGCTATTCAGAGCGGCTTCGTAATATTTCCGGTAGGTTTGACACTTCTGATTCATGGCATCCCTACGGAAGTCGTCATTTAGGCCTTTCTGGAAGTGATAGCACCACGCCTTCTGGTCCGGTAAGAAATTTTCGACAAATTTAGCAAGTCGAACGAATGTCGAGTCGTAGTCGTCAACCGACATGTTTCCTTAGATAAGGTTGCTAAACTTGTCCTCTTTTTGCTGTCGCACTGTCCTAGAAATGTACTGTTCTATGAAGGCCGTCTTGAACATCTCCAAGTGATCTTACATTGCGGATTGGCATCGTATATCCCCTGTTTGGCGGCTTCCCACCAATCATGCGCCCTTAGTTCCAATTGCACAGAGGCGCACTATCACGCCCCAATCCCAAAATACCGAGGGACCGGACGCGTGGCAATGGCCAGCAGCACGCACCGATAAACAAACCCAATTTAATGGATCCATCAGGGCATACTTAAGCTGTAAAATCCAGTCTACGACAAACATGGCACAACTAATCTCATCCACATAAGATATGAAATATGATCCACAGAATAAATAAGGAATGTAAATCATCAGCTAGTCTCACAAAGTACTTCGGGGAACAACCCGAAAAATAATCTGATACAATGGTTCAACAGACCAGAAATAAATGACTGAAATAAATAAATAAATACTGAACAAGAAACATGGATGCTCAGGAGAAGTCTTCGGCTAACACCTCGTCCTCGGATGGCGGTACAGATCCTGGATCAGCTCCTGCTCCGGTCCCGTATACCTCGGGATAGATCTCGTCCTCAAATCCTGGGGACATAATCCGGATCCAGGTCCTCAGGGGACATAGCAAGGTACAAGAAAGCTCATGCCAAAATAAATGCAGTGCAGAAAATAAATGGAATAAACAGGGCAAGTAAGTAACCATCTATGTGAAAATGCAAGTGAGAGCAGCACGAGTACTCAGGCTGTGCCACTACAAGCTCTGTGTCGGGGAGCCGGTAGTGGTAATAACACGTAATGTGCCTAGCTCTGCTACGAGAGTCTACGGCCTCACAATAGTAGTAGATATATATAGAAAACAGCATGTAGCCTGTGTGTCTCTCCCCACCCCATGTAACCACGCATATCATGACCATAACGTCTCGTGTCCATGTCAAGCGGGATCATCACTAATGCAACCAGTCATATGTATCTATGAATATAGTATCTCTGTCAAGTCCTGTATCCTATACAGAATCACTACGAATATCTGGGGAATATCCTGTCTCATGAACAGTGTCAAGTGTCCTGGGTCGTATGGTACTTGATAAGACAAGTATGAGAATATAAAGTGTCACGAATGTCCATCTCTACATGACAGTACCCAACACCGCGTACAGTGTTGGCACTCGACAGATAATCGGACGCTAAGTACGTCACACGGTCCTAGGTTGAGCATGCACAGCAATATAATGAAGCAAGAAAAATATATAACAATACTGCAGGGTTTGGCAAGGTACACTTGCCTGATGTTTGAGTATCAACAGTCGTCCCGGTATCAGTGGATCTTGTGGGTACTCCTCCAAAAGCTGTAATAAACATCACCACCCGTCTCAGAAAATGTCAAATAGCTAGAAACGCCTGTCCTTAAGTCCAATTTGGACACAGGGACAAAATGACATTTTCGGCCCAAAGCGGGGTCCACATGTGGGCCACTTTGCACCGAAAAGCGTGTCAGGGTCAAAGGTTACCAAATTCATCAAACTCAGTGTCTACAAGTCAGGAACGATGATACGAACCCAACGGAACTTCCAGAATTGGATTCCGATGAGCCGATCACAAAATCGTCCGTCGAGTGGAGCTTGTGGGGCCTACGATACACGATTTTGTCAACGTTCTCAGAATCGGACCAAACTCGGGTCACAGGACCAACGTATTGCTACGAGTCCGATGGCGCAAGTTTTGTCTCGATCCGACGTGTGTACACAAAGTTACAGCGTGTTCCAGAAAGGACGGATACGGGACGTTGTCGGCGGATACGCGTTGATTCCGGTGTGCACGCACATCCGAATCGACTTCTGCGAAATTCCACACGTCCGTATCAACGTCGCGCACGTTTTGGTAAAGACCGCGTGCGACCAAGTCGTCCCGTTTGGCGGGGCGCACTCAGTTCCGGGGTGAAACAGGATATTGTTTTTCCTGTTTTTGGATTGCGGTGTGCGATCACCACAGGACGCGATGCACCGAGCGGGTTGCACGGGCACCGAGAGGGTTATACAGTCTACGCGTAGCAATTGACGGAAACTAAAACGGAGTTGCGAGACGAGAGAAAACGATACCTGAACAGGGCTCCGTGAACGCTGAATTCCACGTGTCTGAGGTGCTGTCTCGTGTCCTGGTCCGAATCTACCGTGTTTGCGTGTCTGTCGTGTCTCCTTGACACGAGCCGAGTCAGGATCGGGGCGACTGCCTAGGTTGCTGGTGGCGAGCTGTTCCAGTCGGCGGAGGGAGGCTCGTCGGCTGCTGTTCCCAGCGGCGGGTCGGGGTTGAGGGGGAGTCGGGGTCGGCGGTGAGTAGCAGCGCCGGAGTCGGGCTGCGGGTGGGGAGGTCGACGAGGGGACTGGAGCTCGGCGAGGGACGAGCGGGGCTGGGTGGTCGCGGGTGGAGTCGAGCAGAGGGGCGGGGTCGTGGGGAGAAGAGGCTGCCGGTGATCGAGCGGATGAGAACGACGGCGTCGAGGGGTGGTCGACGTCTGGGGGAACGGGTGGAAGGTGGAGAAGACGTCGGCTGCCTAGGGTTCAGGCGAGGGGGATCGTCGGCTGCGGCAGAGATGGGTCTGTAGGGTTTTGCGGCGGCGGCGGGCACGGAAGTCGAGGTATAAATAGGGCTTGAACAGTGAATCCGGTGGGGGATTCTCTTAGGGCTCGGTTAGGGTTTCGGGTCCAGGTCGGGTTTGCTGGATCCGACCCGACCCGACCCATTATGATGGGTTGGCTTGGTTCGGCTTAGCCATCGGTTTGGTTCGGTCAACGGTTTGGTTTAATCTGGGTTTAGTTTGGTTCGGTTTAATGAGCCAAAAGTTTTTAAGGCTTAAAACGCGTTTCCAGAGTCCAATAAATTCACCGAAAAATACCCTATGTCCGGTTTTCCATTTTACACCATAAAATATTATTTCCACCATAATTTAATTCCAATAAACTGCATTTAAAAATCCTTAACCCTTAATTACCTTGGTTCTTTTCCAGAAAATATCGAATATATATTAAAAATTATTCTGAAAAATAGGGTGTTTACAATCTTCCCTCCTTAAAAGGATTGCGTCCTCGCAATCAAGGAGTAAGCTACAAAAGAGAGAATTATGGAAATACAAGGTGGCTTAGTTTACAACTGCCTCCTCAAACAAGTGGGGGTAACGCTGGCGCATACTATCTTCTCGTTCCCAAGTCGATTCGCCAGGAGAATAATGTTTCCAAGCTACACGAACCAGTCTGATTGTCTGTCCCCGCAATGTCTTCTCACTGACGTCGAGGATGCCAACTGGTTGTTCTTCATATCTTAAGCTTGGGCCCACTGCGATCTCTGAATGATCGACTACGTGACTTGGGTCGGTCACGTACCTTCGCAACTGTGAGACGTGGAATACGTCATGCACCCCCTCTAAGGATGGAGGTAATGCAAGACGATAAGCCACCTCACCAACGCACTCTAGAATGTCAAATGGCCCAATATACCTTGGGCTCAATTTGCCTCTGCTCCCGAATCTGATAGTACCTCGAGTGGGCGAAATCCTCAAGAACACGTGCTCTCCTTTAAACTCTAGGGGACGTCTGTGCGTATCTGCCCAATGCTTCTGTCTGTCTTGAGCTGCTCGTAGATGATTCTGAATCTGTTTTACCTTTTCCACTGTCTGCGTTACCAATTCTGGACCCAGTATTTGACGTTCACCTACGTCACTCCAACATATAGGCGATCTGCACTTCCTTCCGTATAAAGCTTCGAATGGTGCCATCTGGATGCTGACCTGATAACTGTTATTGTAGGAGAACTCCACTAAGTGCAAATGATCTTCCCAAGATCCTCCAAAGTCTAGCATACATGATCGCAACATATCCTCCAAGATCTGAATGGTGCGCTCCGATTAGCCATCTGTCTGTGGGTGG
Organism: Iris macrosiphon; assembly: GCA_036927795.1. Taxonomy (NCBI): domain Eukaryota; kingdom Viridiplantae; phylum Streptophyta; class Magnoliopsida; order Asparagales; family Iridaceae; genus Iris; species Iris macrosiphon. The sequence continues at coordinate 312,767,691 of JAYESA010000004.1, read as the reverse complement.
TATGCCGTGCTGAATTTGAGTCTGGTGCCCAGACTCTCTTGCAGCTTCTCCAAAAATGAGATATAAATCTCGAATCTCGATCCGATACAATACTAACCGGCACTCCATGTAATTTGACGATTTGTCGCATATACATGTCGGCTAGTACCTCTGTGGACTGTCCAACTCTAAATGGCAAGAAGTGTGCCGATTTAGTGAGTCTATCCACGATAACCCATACTGCATCTCTTCCGCTGGGGCTCCTTGGAAATCCTGTGACAAAATCCATCGTGATATGTTCCCACTTCCATTCTGGTATAGGAAGCGGCTGTAACATACCTGCAGTCCTCTGATGCTCGGTCTTTACTTGCTGGCAGACTAAGCATTTGGCCACAAATCTTGCAATCTCCCTTTTCATTCCATGCCACCAATAATACTGTCTCAAGTCTCGGTACATCTTGGTTCCTCCTGGATGAACAGAGTACATAGAGCTATGTGCTTCCGTCATTAACTCCTGTCTCAATTCTCCATTTGGAACATACAGGCGGTTTTCAAACCTCAATGTCCCGTCTTCGTGAATGCGAAGTCCTGTCTGCATGCCCGCTTCTGTCCTCTCTTTCAACCTTCTAAATCTAGCATCGGTGGGCAATGCCTCCTTAATCTTCTCCACGAGGGATGACTTAATTTCAAGATTAGCCATCAAGCCATTCTGTCCTGGTAAGACAACCTCTATCTGAAGCTCTTGTAGGTCTCTCAATAACTCGGGCTGCATCGTCAAGAAATAAGCCGTAGGCTTTCTGCTTAGTGCGTCTGCTACAACATTCGCCTTTCCCGGATGATACTGCAGATCTATGTCAAAATCTACCATCAATTCAAGCCAACGCCTCTACCTCATGTTAAGCTCCTTCTGAGTATATACATACTTCAGACTTTTGTGATCTGTAAAGATGTCTACTTTCTCCCCATAAAGGTAGTGCCTCCAAATCTTCAATGCAAATATAACTGCTGCTAACTCCAAATCGTGTGTTGGGTAGTTCTTCTCGTGGACCTTTAACTGTCTCGATGCATAAGCAATGACTTTGCCATGTTGCATTAAAACACATCCCAGTCCACTACCTGATGCATCGCTGTAAACAACAAAACCTCCTGACCCCGAAGGAAGAGTCAAGACAGGTGCTGTTGTTAATCTTCTCTTCAATTCTTCGAAGGCCTTCTAGCAGTCTTCTGTCCATATAAACTCCTGGTCTTTACGTGTCAGCTTCGTCATCGGTTCTGCAATCCTCGAGAAATTTTCTACAAACCTTCGGTAATATCCCGCGAGTCCGAGAAAACTTCTCACCTCTGCAACTGATGTGGGGGTAGGCCAAGTCTCTATTGCCGCAACTTTCTCTGGATCCACTGAAAGTCCTTCTCCTGAGATGATATGTCCCAAGAAAGGTACTTTGTCCATACAGAACTCACACTTACTGAGTTTGACATATAACTTCTCCTGTCTCAAGGTCTCTAACACGATTCTGAGATGCTCCTCGTGCTCTTCGTGGCTTTTGGAATATATTAGAATGTCGTCGATGAACACCACCACGAATTTATCCAAGAACTGATGGAAAACTTTGTTCATTAAACTCATAAACACTGCTGGCGCGTTGGTTAAACCAAACGGCATTACCAAGAACTCATAATGTCCATACTTGGTCCTGAAAGCTGTCTTCGGGATGTCTTCCTTCCTTACTTTGATCTGATGATAGCCGGATCGAAGGTCAATCTTTGAGAATACCCTTGCACCACTCAATTGATCGAATAGATCATCAATGCGTGGTAAGGGATACCTGTTCTTGATGGTCACAACATTCAGTGTCCTGTAGTCAATGCATAACCTTACTGTTCCATCCTTCTTCGGCACAAACAATATGGGTGCTCCCCAAGGTGAAACACTGGGCCGAATGAAACCCTTCTCCAGAAGATTGTCAACCTGTTCTTTCAACTCCACTAACTCCTTAGGTGCTAGCCGATATACTGATGAAGTGATAGGCTCTGCTCCTGGAGTTAAGTCTATTGTGAATTCTATTTCCCGATCAGGCAGTAAACCTGGAAGATCATCGGGAAATACATCTACAAATTCTGAGATGACTCTTGGGTAACCTGTCTCCCCTTCTACAGAGAGTACCCTAAGAGTAGGCTGAACTCCTTGCTCTACTGATCCTCGAAGAAACTCAAATTCTGGATGTCCACGCGGTCTAAATATAACCTTTCCAAGCCGACAATCAAGAGTCGCATGGTACTGACTTAACCAGTCCATACCAAGTACAACGTCATAGTCGGGCATAGAAAAGATCAGAAATTGGGCTCGCATCTCTTCCACAAACTACTACAGAACATGATCTACAGACGTCACTAACCGGAATAATTCCACCTCCCGTAAGAATTCTCTTCATCTTCGGAAAGGGTGCGGTAGCTACTCTATGGGTGGCCACAAAGCTAGCTGCTATAAATGAATGCGATGCTCCAGAATCAAATAATACTACAGCTGATAATGAAGCTACTAAAATAGTATCTGCGATGACTTCGCCTGCAGTAGCTTCCTGCTCAACAGCTAATGTGAATGCCTGGCCTCTTCCCTGAGCTGGACCACTCTGCTGCTGCTGCTGCTGAAATAGGGCTGCCTGTGGTGCCAGTGGTGGTCTCTGCTGGTAGCCCCCTGTAGCTGGTGGTCTAACTCCTCCAGCTCCTGTCTGCTGTGCTCCTACTGCTGGATAAGCTGGTCGTGGTGCAGGCAAGGCTAGTCTCGGTGCTCCCTCTCTATGTTTAGTGCAGTCTCTGGATAGATGCTGGTCGGATCCGCAAAGCAGGCATAGTCCCAACTTACGCCTGCACTCTCTCTCAATGTGTCCTACCTTGCCGCAGTGGTGACAAGTAGGAAGAGATATGGCCCTGTGTGCTGCTCACTCTGGTATATTCCTCTGGAATCGTTTTGCAGAATCTCCAGGTGCTGTCTTGGATGGTGCGGATGTGTTTGGCCTCTTCAGATTCGATTTTCTTCTAGTGACGCGCTCCATGCGTCGTGCTGCTGCAAGGACATCGGTATAAGATGTAGGTGCGACCGAGCCAATCAGTCTCTGAAGCTCGAACTTCAGTCCATCAAAGAACTTTTCAGCTTTCTCTTCCTCTGTCGAGATCAATGTTGGAGCGAAGCGACTTAGGCGAATAAATTCCGCGTTGTATTCTTCCACTGTCATACTGCCTTGGATGAGGCGGTTGAACTTGTCTCTGAGCTCTGACCGTGCAACTGCTGGAATGTACATCTCTTGGAAGAGTCTGGAGAACTCTTCCCATGTGACTCGGTCCTGTCCGAGCCTCCTTTCTTCTGCTAACCACCAGTGATGTGCATTTTCAGTTAACTGCATTCTGACTGCAGTCATCCACTTCTCTCTCGGAAGTTCAGCGGCTTCCAACTGATGCTAAATGTTAATGAGCCATTCATGAACTTCGGTTGGCCCTTCTTTACCAGAAAATGTGCAAGGCTTGAGATGACGAAAATCGGTGATAGATCCCGTCGTTGTTCGCCTCGTTGGTGGATTTGCCTGCTCCAATGCGGATACCAGGCTGGTCCTCAGATACTCTGCCTCCTGGCGATGGGCCTCTTGCTGAATCTGCTGCTGGGCTTGCATCATGGCATACATCATCTAGAACATCTGTTGCCCGTCCATGGCTTGTCCGGGCGGAAAAACTGGCATATGGGGAGTGAACTGTGGTGGAGGTGGGATGTCATCTCTCCGGAACCTTGGATTAGGCTGACCGGTCTGATCGCTCTGCGATGCTTGTCCTCCATTCCCTGGGGTCACTCCGTCTATATCAGTAACCACAGCGTCGTATGGTGTATCTAATGGAATCTCGTCTCCGTTCCTGGGATCCATTACTCTGCAATCAAAAGATAAACTGTAAGAACGCTCAGAGGAATCAAATAGGATTCAAATCAAGTGACAATTTCGAGTTCGGTATAGAGTTCAATAATGGTTTAAATAATGGATGAGATCCTATAACTTATCCTATTCTTAGGGCAGGCTGGTTCGGTCCCTATGTTGAAACCGAACAATTTAGTCGTAGACCTGCATGGGCCACCACAAAAACCATGTCACGCCCCAATCCCAAAATACCGAGGGACTGGACGCGTGGCAATGGCCAGCAGCACGCACCGATGGACAAACCCAATTTAATGAATCCATCAGGACATACTTAAGCTGTAAAATCCAGTCTACGACAAACATGGCACAACTAATCTCATTCACACAAGATATGAAATATGATCCACAGAATAAATAAGGAATGTAAATCATCAGCTAGTCTCACAAAGTACTTCGGGGAACAACCCGATAAATAATCTGATACAATGGTTCAACAGACCAGAAATAAATGACTGAAATAAATAAATAAATACTGAGCAAGAAACATGGATGCTCAGGAGAAGTCTTCGGCTAACACCTCGTCCTCGGATGGCGGTACAGATCCTGGATCAGCTCCTGCTCCGGTCCCGTATACCTCGGGATAGATCTTGTCCTCAAATCCTGGGGACATAATCCGGATCCAGGTCCTCAGGGGACATAGCAAGGTACAAGAAAGCTCATGCCAAAATAAATGCAGTGCAGAAAATAAATGGAATAAACAGGGCAAGTAAGTAATCATCTATGTGAAAATGCAAGTGAGAGCAGCACGAGTACTCAGGCTGTGCCACTACAAGCTCTGTGTCGGGGAGCCGGTAGTGGTAATAACACGTAATGTGCCTAGCTCTGCTACGAGAGTCTACGGCCTCACAATAGTAGTAGATATATATAGAAAACAGCCTGTAGCCTGTGTGTCTCTCCCCACCCCATGTAACCACGCATATCATGACCATAACGTCTCGTGTCCATGTCAAGCGGGATCATCACTAATGCAACCAGTCATATGTATCTATGAATATAGTATCTCTGTCAAGTCCTGTATCCTATACAGAATCACCACGAATATCTCGGGAATATCCTGTCTCATGAACAGTGTCAAGTGTCCTGGGTCGTATGGTACTTGATAAGACAAGTACGAGAATATAAAGTGTCACGAATGTCCATCTCTATATGACAGTACCCAACACCGCGTACAGTGTTGGCACCCGACTGATAATCGAACGCTAAGTACGTCACACGGTCCTAGGTTGAGCATGTACAGCAATATAATGAAACAATAAAAATATATAACAATACTGCAGGGTTTGGTAAGGTACACTTACCTGATGTTTGAGTATCAACAGTCGTCCCGGTATCAGTGGATCCTGTGGGTACTCCTCCAAAAGCTGTAATAAACATCACCACCCGTCTCAGAAAATATCAAATAGCTAGAAACGCCTGTCCTTAAGTCCAATTTGGACACAAGGGCAAAATGACATTTCTGGCCCAAAGCGGGGTCCACATGTGGGCCACTTTGCACCGAAAAGCGTGCCAGGGTCAAAGGTTACCAAATTCATCAAACTCAGTGTCTACAAGTCAGGAACGATGATACGAACCCAACGGAACTTCCAGAATTGGATTCCGATGAGCCGATCACAAAATCGCCCGTCGAGTGGAGCCTGTGGGGCCACGATACACGATTTTGTCAACGTTCTCAGAATCGGACCAAACTCGGGTCACAGGACCAGCGTATTGCTTCGAGTCCGATGGCGCAAGTTTCGTCTCGATCCGACGTGTGTACACAAAGTTACAGCGTGTTCCAGAAAGGACGGATACGGGGCGTTGTCGGCGGATACGCGTTGATTCCGGTGTGCACGCACATCCGAATCAACTTCTGCGAAATCCCACACGTCCGTATCAACGTCGCACACGTTTTGGTAAAGACCGCGTGCGACCAAGTCGTCCCGTTTGGCGGGGCGCACTCAGTTCCGGGGTGAAACAGGGCATTGTTTTTTCTGTTTTTGGATCGCGGTGTGCGATCACCACAGGACGCGATGCACCGAGCGGGTTGCACGGGCACCGAGAGGGTTATACAGTCTACGCGTAGCAACTGACGGAAACTAAAACGGAGTTGCGAGGCGAGAGAAAACGATACCTGAATAGGGCTCCGTGAACGCTAATTCCACGTGTCCAAGGTGCTGTCTCGTGTCCTGGTCCGAATCTACCGTGTCCGCGTGTCATACGTGTCTCCTTGACACGAGCCGAGTCAGGATCGGGGCGACTGCCTAGGTTGCTGGTGGCGAGCCGTTACGGTCGGCGGAGGGAGGCTCGTCGGCTGCTGTTCCCAGCGGCGGGTCGGGGTTGAGGGGGAGTCGGGGTCGGCGGTGAGTAGCAGCGCCGGAGTCGGGCTGCGGGTGGGGAGGTCGACGAGGGGACTGGAGCTCGGCGAGGGACGAGCGGGGCTGGGTGGTCGCAGGTGGAGTCGAGCAGAGGGGCGGGGTCGTGGGGAGAAGAGGAGGCTGCCGGTGATCGAGCGGATGAGAACGACGGCGTCGAGGGGTGGTCGACGTCGGGGGGAACGGGTGGAAGGTGGAGAAGACGTCGGCTGCCTAGGGTTCAGGCGAGGGGGATCGTCGGCTGCGGCGGAGATGGGTCTGTAGGGTTTTGCGGCGGCGGCGGGCACGGAAGTCGAGGTATAAATAGGGCTTGAACAGTGAATCCGGTAGGGGATTCTCTTAGGGCTCGGTTAGGGTTTCGGGTCCGGGTCGGGTTTGCTGGATCCGACCCGACCCGACCCATTATGATGGGTTGGCTTGGTTCGGCTTAGCCATCGGTTTGGTTCGGTCAACGGTTTGGTTTAATCTGGGTTTAGTTTGGTTCGGTTTAATGAGCCAAAAGTTTTTAAGGCTTAAAACGCGTTTTCGGAGTCCAATAAATTCACCGAAAAATACCCTATGTCCGGTTTTCTATTTTACACCATAAAATATTATTTCCACCATAATTTAATTCCAATAAACTGCATTTAAAAATCCTTAACCCTTAATTACCTTGGTTCTTTTCCAGAAAATACCGAATATATATTAAAAATTATTCTGAAAAATAGGGTGTTTACACGCACGCTATCTGCTTAGACCCTTTTATGCCGACAAGGTTGAAGAGTCCTTCGAGTTTCGTGATCCACCCCATCACCACGTCCGGTTCGGCTCTCCTGTTGAACGTATGCGGGTGCATCTTAGTGAACTCTTCCGTCTTGTAGGAAGTCTTAGCGAAAGGCTACACCTCCTCTGAGTCGTCATCTACTGCCACAGCTTGCGGCGTAGGTGCCGCCGTAGCCGCACCGTTGTTGGGTACGAAGCTTGTGATCAACTGCATCAGAGTGTCCAATTGCTTTTGTTGTGCCACAAATTGAACTTGGATCTACGCATGTTGAGTTGCAGCCTGCTGCTGCTGTACTTCCATTAATTGCATGATCCTCTTCATCATGCCATTCGAACCTGCCCTCCGGACAAGGTCTTCTTTTCGGGCAGGCGGACCGTTGCTTGCTGTGGCAGCGTTCTCCTTTGCTATTGCTACAAACGAGAGTAGCTTGTCAACACTCCAAAAACGAAATTTTTATTTATGGGCTCATTGCATGGGGCGATTATCTCATGCAGTGGACACCGAATGTATTCAATCGAGAGGCGCATCAAACTTCTAGAAATATCTTTTTTTTAAACCCAAGGAAGTGAAGCCGTGCTCTGATACCAACTTGTCACGTCCCGATCCCGCAATGGTCTATCGTCCCCGCTTGGATCCTTTGCGGAACCGATCCTCGCTTGAGACGTAATGTCGTGCGAGCCTGGAGTTGCGCTCGCACAAGGCAGGAACGTGCAATGATAAAAATCTATTTGAAACACAAGTTAGAAAACACATTCACAGAGAGTTGAACATAGAGTATAGGAAGAAACATACTTTTCATTTATTGAAATCAGAGTAATTTATATAGAATTTACATTTGATATGCCTCTCAGCTACATTGAATGCATTACGAAAGAAAACTCAAAAGGCAGGGCGCTCCATCAGATAAGTTTTGAGGTCTCGTTCTTTACGCCCTTGTATAGGTTGAAATACATGCCTCCAAAATGAACTAACTTCAACTATACTTCAAAATAGAAAGCTTCCAACGCTTTTTCGTCTATCCACTAGCGGTGCGCACCCTAAGTACCTGAAATGGTGCCCACAAACGTGGGTCAGTACTCAGTTATACTGGTGAGCGGGACGAAACCACTTGCCTAAATCAACACTTGCTTATTAAATGAGAGCATGCATTAAAATGGTCTTGCTATTAAGAACTAGAGTGAATTCAGTTCATATCAGTTGCATGTTTTTGTGAGTAAATGACATAATCTATTTAGCCCATCGGTTGCTTACTCAACCGATGCGTCCCTTCCCTGCACTGAAACACAAGTATACTTACCATCTGCACAAGATAATAAATTAATGTGTTCTATCTATATGCGGTCATTGATGTGATCGACACCTTGGGGACTTATCGAACGACATTGAGGCGCACCCTATCAGCCCGGGTTGCAATCCCGCTAAAGGTCCTGCAATGCATCGCGCCAAGCACGATCAAATATTTCTTCCGGGATCGATTCGGTTCCAGTGCTCCGGAAACCGTTTTGAGGAAATGCCAAACATTGTGCACAAGTTGTCCCAAACCATGCAGAATACGTGAACAGTTAAACTATCAAACAATGCATGAGATAAAACAGAAGAAGTAAAGCAGCTATGTACTTATGCAACAGTTCATATTTTCTCAAAGCTGTGTTCCGATTTTGGTGTCCCGTGGGTCCAAACTCTCCGAGGCACCCGGCCGCAACCAATGATTCCGATGCCGCACCCTATCAAGCAGTTTCTTGGTTTTGAACCACAACTTCTCGCTTCGTTGCGAAGCTCGTGTACATTTATATACAAGTTAGACTACAACTATCCATGTTCCTTTCTTAGTGGCTGGCATGTATTGTGGCTAAGAATTTCCTAAGCGTTCAGTCGGGCATCATCGATTGAACGTTTGAAACATTAAGGATGTTGGCGTGAAGAAGTAGGAAGGAAGGGTCCGAACGACCCACCGAATAAAAATGTGCTGAAAGGAGTCATGCCTAGCGACGATCAAGCGTCAATTACGCAGACCTGCAATAGCACGAGCATTGAGTTAGAATCTTTTTTCCTATCCTTCCTCTCGAAAATCTCCAAGAATCAAAGCATCAAGCGAGAAAGCCAACAGCGAAAACCAATCAAATCGAAAGCAACACCAAAACGAAATCCCAATGCGAAATCAAGAAAACCAAGCAACAAAACACGAAAACAATTGGACTCGTTTCAATAGAAGCCTATCCATTTGTTGGAAATGATCATCACATTTCGTCCGTGGTAAGAGGATGCCGAAAGACTGCTAAACACTAAGCTACGACTCAGACGACTAGCCACAAGCCCATTATATAGTGCGCATCCCGGTCGGATCGAGATTTGAGGCACTATAGACATTGTGGGTTCCGGTCAATTCGGCAAATAAAATTTAACAAAAATGACCAATCAACATGGATACAAAAGTATAGTAAGGTTGTAAAAGCATGTAAAAGAAGAAAACTTATATATTGCATGTAAACAATTGGCAAGGGTGACTACTATTTCATTAAATTTCAAAACTACTAAGAAACAACATTATAAATACGTAAAATTATGCATAAATGTATAAAATATAGTTTCTAAAATATTAATAATTATTTTGTTTTCGATACCAAAAAATCCGATATTCCGATCTGAAACCGCCAATACGCCGATACGGCCGATTCCGATACTCATAGGCATGTTCTGATACCGATACTACGAACCTTGATAAATACTTGTTCGAACCTCAATTTGAAGAATACCTTACATCAATATTCTTTGTTCTTAATATTAGAAATATCATATATCTTCTTTTCATACAACAACAACAAAAGAGCCGTAACTTTTGTTCAGAAAGAAATTAAAAAAAGTCTGTAATGATTTAGCAACTAACGTAGACAGACCGGCGAGTTTTCATAAACAGGCTTAAAAATGGGTCAATTTATGGAGCAGAGAAAGCCCACAAAAGAATTGACAGTTTAAAAGACAGGCATCAACCTTATCTCAATCCTCTTAGCTAAGTTCCCAGAAAAGGTAGTTGTGAGCAAGAAGGGCCTTGCCCAAACCAAAGAAGACTAGTTAGCTAGTAGTACCATTGAAGTTATTCAGTTGAAGCCCATGCAATAAACGAGCAGCCTCTGATTTCCCTATACTAAAAGAGTGCACATTCATAGGTAAAATGGTACCTCTGCTTAGGAAATTGCATTCACTCGCACCGCTACAACAAACTGAGACAAAGGGAGAAAAGGATGGAATTCCAATATTATTCCTAAGCAATATGAAATGTAAAATACTAATAATAATTGTATGTATGGGTGTAACAATATGGAGAAATCCCAAGGAAGAAGGTATCTTGAGCCATCTAAGTTAAAAACCAGCATGGTTCATCTTGATCTACAAACTTCCATATAGTTTCCTCTCAGTAGAAAATGGATCATTAAAGCACTTGTCAATAGGAATAAAGAAAACCCCTATTTTTCCTTGGCTGTAAATAATATTTTTCTATATATGCATGGTGAAAATTTACTATGGAAACATATGTTAGATTTATACACTAAATACAGATAATATTCCATCTCACTTCTCAATTAGAATAACTCGACTAACGAAAGTACCTGCATCCCGCATTCTATGGAAATTGTACGAGAAGTGGATTCACCAAATGATGAAAGCCTTGACAACCAATAACCAAGAGCAAATGCAGCAGCATGCAGGAGAGCAACAGGAAGTATTAGCTGTGTCCCTTGGGTCTTCAGGACTTCTGCAACTTGTCCAATCTTTTCAAAAAAAGAAGAAGGAAGAAGATGAAGGTCAGTTGTCTACAATACCTTATAAGTTATAACACAACTCTAGATAACCTCCGATTTGAAAGATGCAATTCAATTTTAGTTGTTTCCATATTTATGGAATTGAACAAGCAAATTAACCAAAGTTGATATTACATTTGAACAATGATCCGGTGTCAAAATCACAAGCTTAATTTACTAACCTAGGCCCAAACCTAGGCCCAGCGGGCCAGCAGTGCTATTTGATTTTCAATATTCTACAAATGAGTCACATATTATGAGCATCATTGTATGTGTAATGGATTAAAGTTATGCACACTTACAGGGCTTGCACAAAGGAGTGTAGTAAGGATAACTCCAATCAATGGCATGAGCGTCATTATTTTCTTGGTAAACTTAGGGAAATACTCATGTAATAGCACTGCAACCACAAATATAGGTTATTAGCTCTGACCAGATTCAATATTTAAAATAATAGAGTGGGTGGCAACAGAATAGCTTTTGATAATGCCATTTAGTTACCTCCAATAATGGTGGGCAACAAGACCACCTGAAAAGTGCTAATGGCTAAACCCTGAAGGAAAAATGATTATACCATCAATTAATGACAACATCATCCAGAATTACTAGCAAACCACAATGTTCTTACCGCGGCATCAACAGGAACTAGTTGACCAGCAAGGAGCTTTGTAAGGAGCGGTGTCATAATAATAGCACCAATTGTTGAACAACTAAAAAGGTCAAAATATTCACTGGTTATTGAAGACATAAAGTAATTACCAAGATGAACATCTATTTCTCATCTCTTTTCTTGCCCAACACAAGCCAACAAACACAAAATCATAATCTTATTTTGTGATGAAAAGTTCTAAACAATTGTCACCATACTAACCAATGGTATATTGATCAAAGAGAATTATTGGGACAAGTCAAAGAAAATTAAAGTAATAGATAATATGCAAAACTCAGAAAAAATCACCAGCAAACAAGTAGAATGTACTATCAGGTGAAATATCATTTCATCAAGCATATAGATTCAATAGCAAATATATGTCATTATAAAAACAAATGAATAATAATAAAGTACATAACTGAAATTTATTCTTTTTGAACTATAATCAATTATGATAAAGAAAATGCAATTTCGTGTACCAGTTACACAAAAAATATACGAAGGTAATATCCAACATGTAGGCGCTCTAGTTTGTTCAACCTAAAAAGCATATATGATAGAAATCGATATCTCAATGGATCCTTGTTTTGGCCAAATTCAACAGGCTACGGTGAGAAGTTTCATGAATTCACTGACAATTAAATGAACATGATATGGAAAAGAAAGATTACGTTGTCGTTAGAACTGAAAGTGCCACATTTCCTTTGGATATGTAAGTAGCAACATTAGATGCTTGGCCTCCAGGGCAGCATGAGACCAAAATAAGACCAGTTGCTAGAGGAGCCGACAGTTTTAAAGCCTGCAAGCAGTTGATATCAGATCAGTATTATAAGTTAGTAAATGCCTGTTTACCAGCATTAGTAATATTAGTAAATTTTATTAGTACAAGTAGTTTTTTCTTGTGTTTATTATTAATAATATTATTAAATATTATTGTTGTTGTTATCATTATTGTTATTACAATACTTGCAATGTTCTCAAATTAATTTGTAAGAAGATACAAAATGAGATAATATTGGAAGAACTTACTGATGATGACTAAAAGTTGCAAGCAAACAACAATGTAAAAGGAACCATCGCCAAATAGGTGATCCGTGATCATTTGTTGGATACAGTAAGCACGTAGAATCATACCATTGCGATAAGGAACCCTAAACCGGGTTTGATTAAATATTGGGCGAGAAATCCCACACCTACCTGTTGAAACGAAGAAAAAATGTTAACGAACATGTATCCCTCATTTACCAACTGAAAAGATTATGAGGTATAACTTCTTACTGTCCATGGATTTCTCATACATCTCCTGAAATCTTCAAATGTTAAAGTCAGACCCATAGAAAGCATGAGGAAACCCAGGCCAACAGTGAAAAGGTCCGTTTTCAACCACGTAACCTGGATATGTAACCAAGAAGTCAAGTAATTATACAACAAGTACGAAATGGGAACTAAACAACTGTTAACACAATAATTAGGAAAAGTAAACTCATTTCATCAGCTTTAAAGAAATATGGCAGCATCCTTATGGCCTTACTGCAGTTGGCTTGTATATGCCGATTATTGTGCCTAAAATGACCTGTCAAACAAATATGATAGTTATTATTAGGTGGAAGAATAAAAAGTAAGACTTACAATAATTAGTATAACATACCCAAACAGGGAAAAGTGTAGTGAGAATTTCAACAATGCTCTCATATTGGCTCATCTTACTAGGAGAGGCACTTGGAGCATCACCAGATATATTTGCCTCGGCTTTACAAGATACTTGTCTAGACCTGAGAATACAATATCCAAAAGAAAAATCAAAGTCGTATTAGCCGATTCAAATCCTATTTCTATCTGTAATAGAGACAATTGTATATGTGTAAGAAGTGGCAACAAAATTATGATGTAAAAAGAAGCATTAACCTGTAAGTCTGTAACTTCCTTCATCTGCGAAAAAGAGTTTGTGAAGACTAATATTTAGCAAACATCATCATCCTAGTTCAAGTTATTTTCCTGGAGGGTGTAGCAATATTTGATTAACTACTTGATAAATAGATTATGGAAGAAAGAAGGAAGGTCAAGCAAGGGAGAATGGAATCAGATGTAAACCAAGGTCGGAGGAGCCTTGGGTAGTAATTGAGTGTAGGGTAGTAATTGAGTGTTGGAGTGGGTGGGAATATGTCAATGGATTTGGATTGGATATTCCTACATATAATAGGAATATGTCAATGGATTTAGATTTAGATTGGATATTCCTATCTATAATAGGAATGCTAGTTGTGGGTTTGAGGCTATATATAGGTGTCTCCTAGCCCTAAAATATCCTCTCTCTCTCTCTAAAAAAAAAATATATAGCAACAAAGAGAGAAAATGAGGCAAGAGTGCCATTGTAACATTGGAGAGGAGAAAGAAGGATTGGAGACCGTTTCGAAGAAGGAAATCAGTTTCGGATATTTCTCGTTGTCTTTCTTCTTCGTGGTTATAATCTATTTTTTGTTCCAAAAGTGTTGTGGTGATCCGTTTGGATCGGTGATAAGTTTGTAAGGAGTCGGTGTATTTATTATTCCATTAGTGGAGGCTTTTCAGGGTTGGACTTCGATCGTCCCGTAATTTTTTCCGCAAGGGTTTTCCACGTCAAAAATTTATGTCTGCGATTTGTGTTTGGCGTTTTTGGTTTGTGCGTTTTGCTCGGTTCTCTCGCAGGTACTCTCTGGTTTGGGGAACGGTTTCCGCACTTTCGTTCCCATCAAAGTGGTATCAGAGCCATGTTCTGGAATTTCAGAAGGGTGTCAGGAGTTGACAGGTAAACCAGGGAGGAGAGATGGACGTGAAGCCGGTGCGCATGGTAAACCTGAACAGTACCAACTATCATTACTGGAGGAGCAAGATGAAGGATCTGTTATTTGTAAAGAAGCTGCATCTACTGGTATTTGCTTCCAAGAGGCCCAGTGACAAATCCGAAGAGGACTGAAATTTGGAGCATATACAGGTATGTGGGTATATCAGGCAGTTCGTTGATGAGAACGTCTACAACCACGTTGCCAATATTGAGCACGCGAGAACACTGTGGGATAAGCTGGAATCTTTGTATACGAAGAAGACCGGAGTAAATAAATTGTTCATGATCCGGATAATAATGGGTCTGCAGTACAAAGATGGGACGTCTATTACGGATCACTTGAGTGAGTTTCAGGGCGTGGTTGACCAGCTATCCTCGATGGGAGTCAAGTTCGACGACGAGGTTCAGGGACTATGGCTGCTGTGTACATTGCCAGAATCGTGGAAGACCGTACGAGTGTCTATGATCGCTTCTGCTCCGGAAGGCGTGATCAGTCTGGAGTTTGCCAAGAGCGAAGTACTGAATGAAGAGACGCGAAGACGTTCTCAGGGCACTTTATCCACATCCCACTCAGAGGCGCTTGTTTCGGAGAGCCGCGGAAGGGGTAAAAGCAGGGGTCCAGGCGGTGGCAGAGACAAAAGCAGGGGAAGGTCCAAGGGTCGGTACGAGGACTCAGAGTGTTACCATTGTGGCAAGAAGGGCCACATCAAGCGGAACTGTTTCACTTGGAAGAGAGAGAAGGGCGGGCGACAAGGGTAAGCAAAGTGAGAACACTACAATGGCGGCCTCGACACATGGAGGCGACGTGATCATTGTAGGTGATGAGGTAGTTATGAACCTCGCCTACGATGACAACTCTTGGCTGGTGGACTCAGGTGCTTCAGCACACGTATCTCACAACAGGGCACTATTTGCTACATACACAACATGGGACTGTGGAGTGTTGAAGATGGACAATAGAAATATGTCGAAGGCGGTTGTCATTGGAGATGTGCATTTGAGGACAAAGACATGTGCAGTTCTTGTTCTCAAAGATGTTCGTCATGTCTCTGATATCCGTTTCAACCTGGTGTCGGTCGGAATGTTGGATGACGAGGGTTTCTTCAGTCTCTTCGGGAAAAATCAGTAGAAGCTTTCCAGAGGTTCGATGGTGATTGTCAGAGGAAGCAAGAGGTTCGGACTCTACTATATGGAAGGGAGCGCACAGGGGGCACAGGAGGTTAACGCAGCTACTGATGCGTCTACTGAGTTGTGGCACAGACGGCTCAGCCATATCAGCGAGAAGGGGATGAGCTACTTGGTGAACATGAAGGTGATTCCAGGGCTAAAGTCTACAAAGTTGGAGAAGTGCACGTACTGTTTAGCGGGGAAGCAAAATATGGTCTTTCCAAAGTCACCCAAGTTCAAGGAAGTCGGCGTTGCTCGAGTTGATTCACTCGGATGTTTGCGGTCCTATGAAGGTAAAATCTATTGGTGGTGCTCCTTATTTTGTAACATTTATTGATGAATGTTCCAGGAAGGTTTGGGTCTATACCTTAAAGACCAAGGATCACGTGCTGCCCACTTTCAAGGAGTTTCAGGCCTCTGTTGAAAGGGAGACGGGCAAGAAGCTGCTTTGTGTTCGGTCGGACAACGGTGGCGAGTATATCAGTCCCTTTGATGCTTATTGCAGAGAGCAAGGGATACGACACCAGAAGACTCCACTAAAGACACCGCAGCTCAACGGTGTAGCGGAGCGGATGAACATGACGCTAATGGAGAGGGTGCGGTGTTTGCTGTCAGAAGCAAACTTTCCAGGCAACTATTGGGGTGAGGCACTTTACACAGTTGCTTATGTTATTAATTTATCTCCTAGTGCTCCTTTGCATGGTGATGTGCCTGAAAAAGTATGGTACGATAAAGAGCGGTCATACAATCACCTGCGAGTGTTTGGTTGTAAGGCCTTCGTGCATGTACCGAATGACGAGAGATCCAAACTTGAGCCAAGAAGAGACGGTGCATCTTTGTCGGCTACGGTCGGGATGAGTTTGGCTATAGACTATACGATCCAGTGGGAAGAAAGCTCTAAAGAAGCAGGGACGTGGTATTCGTCGATGATCAGACCATGACCAACACTCAGGATTCCGAGATGCCTTCTGAGGCTAAGGAATTGCCTGAGTTAGAGTCATTTCGCTTCGAGCAGTTTCCAGAGGACATCACAGAGGATCCAGTTATGGGAGAGCCAGTACATGGAGTTGCTCCCAACCTTGATCATCAGCCTACTGATGGTGGTCAGGGTGACCCTCAGGAGGATGAGCATGCCGACGAGACAGTTCCTGGAGGGGAGACTGTAGATATACAGCCAGCACTAGTGGTTCTGTTGAGGAGGAGCGATAGAGAGCGTCGACCATCTACGGGATACTCAACGGGTGAATATGTGCTACTGACTGACGGGGGAGATCCCGAAAGTTTCGTAGAGGCTATGGAAGACGAATACAGGCAGGAGTGAATGGAGGCCATGCAGGAGGAGATGAGTTCCTTGGAGGCCAACTCTACTTATGATCTGGTGCAATTACCAAAGGACAAGAAGGATTTGAAGAATCGATGGGTGTTCAGAGTGAAGCAGACAGATAATGCTACTCGCCCTCGATACAAAGCGAGGCTGGTAGTTAAAGGCTACGGTCAGCGAAAATGCGTAGATTATGATTAGATCTTTTCGCCAGTCGTCAAGCAGTCGTCTATACGGGTGGTGCTAGCATTGGCAGCCAGTTTTGACTTGGAGGACGAGTAAATGGACGTGAAAGACGGCATTCCTCCACGGTGATCTTGAGGAGGAGTTGTACATGGAGCAGCCAGAGGGATTTTGTGATAAGGGCAAGTCATATTTGGTTTGTCGGTTGAGGAAGAGCTTGTCTGGTCTGAAACAGGCTCTGAGGTAGTGGTACAGGAAGTTCAAGTCGTTTATGGGAGAGCATGGTTATGCATGGACGACGTCGAATCATTGTGTTTTTGTGAGGTACTTCGTCGAGGATGATTTTATCATTTTGTTGCTTTATGTTGATGACATGTTGTTGGTGGGTCGGAATGCCACCAAGGTAGCAGAGTTGAAGCGCCAACTGGGCGCGGCCTTCTCTATTAAGGATTTGGGCGCAGCGAAGACTATTCTTGGGATGGAGATCAGCCGAGAGAGAGTCCAAGCTGCTACACTTATCCCAAAAGAAGTACATTCACCGGGTACTTCAGCGTTTCGGGATGGATGGGTCGAAGAAAGTGAGTAACCCCCTTGCGGCTCACTTTAAGTTCACTGAGGAGTAGTGTCCATCTACCGAGGACGAGAAGGAAGATATTGAGCAAGTTACATATGCCTCAGCCGTGGAGAGTCATATGTATGATTTGGTATGTATGAGACCAGACATTGCTCACGCAGTCAGCACAGTTAGCAGGTACACTTCCAATCCTGAAAGGGTACATTGGAGTAGGGTCAAGTGGATTCTACGATATCTTCAGGATACTGCCGATTGGAGACTTTCATTTGGTGGTGATGAGCCGAAGCTGGTTGGATATACCGACACTAATATGGCTGGAGATGTAGAGACGAGGCGATCGACTTCGGACTATGTGATGATGTTTGCTGGTTGAGCAGTATTGTGACAGTCGCATTTACAAAAGTGTGTTGCTTTGTCGATGACAGAGGCAGAATACATTGCGGCGACGGAGGTTTGCAAGGAGTTGTTGTGGATGAAGAAGTTGCTGCAGGAAATTAGGCTAAAGCAGGAGCAGTATCCTTTGCTTTGCGATAGTCAGAGTGTTATTCACCTTGTGAAGAACCAGACATTTCATAGCCGATCCAAGCACATTGATACCTGGTATTATTGGATACGGGATGTGGTTGACAAGAAGGAAGCGGCGCTTGAGAAGGTTCATACAGATGACCACGGAGCAGATATGTTCACAAAGGTTCTACCAAGAAAAAATTTTGAGTACTGCAGGCGGATCGTCGGGATGACGACCCCCTCCATATAGTTGTGAAGAGGGAGATTTGTTCGAGTGGGTGGGATTCCCAACCTATGTGGAAAATACCCCAGAGTAGGATTGGATATTTTTACATATAATAGGAATATCTCAATGGATTTGGATTGGATATTCCTACATATAATAGGAATATGTCAATGGATTTGGATTTGGATTTGGATTGGATATTCCTATCTATAATAGGAATGCTAGTTGTGGGTTTGAGGCTATATATAGGTGTCGCTTGGCCCTAAATATCATCTCTCTCTAAAAAAAAATATAGCAATAAGGAGAGAAAATGAGACAAGAGTGTCATTGCAACATTGGAGAGGAGAAAGAAGGATTGGAGGCCGTTTCGAAGAAGGAGATCAGTTTCGGGTATTTTTCGTTGTCTTTCTTCTTCGTGGTTATAATCTATTTTCTGTTCCAAATGAGTTATGGTGATCCGTTTGGATCGGTGAGAAGTTTGTAAGGAGTCGGTATATTTCTTATTCCATTAGTGGAGGCTTTTCAGGGTTGGACTCCGATCGTCCAGTGGTTTTTCCCGCAAGGGTTTTCCACGTCAAAATTTTCTGTGTCTGCAATTTGTGTTTGCCGCTTTTGGTTTGTGCGTTTTGCTCGGTTCTCTCGCAGGTACTCTCTGGTTTAGGGAACGGTTTTCGTACTTTCGTTTCCAACATTGAGATGCCTTCAATCCAGACAAAGGGAGTAAGAGTTGTGAAGGTGTCACAGATTGGCTGATGAATTGGGACACGAGCCGTTATCGGCGATAATCCTTTCTTTGGGTAATACCAAACCCACATATCCTGTCCAAGTGAAAATCTTTATTCCTGTTCTCCTGCTCACATTTTCATTTACTCGAAGACACCCATGCCAGAGCTTTTTTCCGAGATGCAGACCAGACCTTCCTCTCTACTTCAGGGACAAATCCCTAGTGTGATCAGCTAAAAAGCCATTAAATGGGGGCACTTGTACAAATTAAAGACCAAGAAAAGAATAAGTCCTAGATCTGTGGGATTGGGGATTTGTCCCATGCAGAAAGAAATAGCATGGAACATCGGACAGACCTATAGGTCCATTTTCGTAAAGCAAGAATTGAAGTCACTAAATCATGCTTGTCTATCGGAGCGAATTGGATGATCAGGTCAAGAAGCTTGCTACCTCCTCCCCTCGCTCTCCTTTCTCTTCGTAGCTCTGGATTCCGCCTGCTTGCATAAATGAATGTAACAAAAGGGGGACTGGTTTCGGACCTGACCCAGGAGGTGACGGTCAGAAGAAGAAGAGAAGCGCGTTTTCCTGGCATTTCGGAGGATTTCCATTCTTTCTTATCTTTTTTAATTTTGGCAAAGAAAATTTATTTCGCTTGCTCAGCTGCTCCGCTCAGGCGCCCGAGAATCCTCTTGCTCTACTCCCTTTACCAACCATTTTGAATGCATACCAACAAAGAAAAAAAAGAAGTCTTCTTCTAATATCCCGCAAACTTCTGCAATTTTTAGGGTGCAGACATGAATTCATGCCCCATTGGCAATCATTGTTCGTCTAATCAACAATCTCCTATGTAGGCAGTAATGTAGTCTATGTAGACATCATCCAAGTTCGGGTGTCTACTAGCATATATATCATAACCCGAGATTGTTCTTGGTGAAGGTGCAATGATATGGGAATCCCCAATATTTATGCCGTCAACCTTGGCTCTTTGCTAACCAGATGTTGGCGAATCAAAAGTGGAAATGAACATTTTACTGGAATGTTAAGGTTTAGTGCCCATAGAAAGGCCAAAGGAAGGGGTTACATGATGATCAGGACAAGGTAGTATTGAATCAAAGCATTTTTGATTAATTAATTGATTGACAATGGCCCTGTTTGCCAACATTTCAGATAGTAGGTGAATCACCCTCGCATCATATTTTCTTCCAAAAGGAAGAATTTATTTGATATAGATGCGATTGAAGAACCATTACCATCCTTGAATTTACGTTGTTTGCATCGCCTACTTAGACTAGTTGCCTTGGCTATGTGGTAAGTCCGAATCTACTTTTTACCTAGGATATGTCATAATGAAGTTTTTTCAGCATCTAACGAGCTCCTCCATGGAGTTAAGGAAGATAAACAAACTGCCAAACTTTCACAAACGAGACATGGTCAAATCCTTCAAGAAATGTTGCTAAACAATGTTTATGTCATGACTTCTCATGGAATGTGAGATATAACTTTAGAAATCAATTTAGTCTACTAAGGTTCTTCAAGATTCAACAAACAAAAATCAATTAATTAATCAAAAATGCTATTTGCCATCCAAATTTTTTTGGGTGATGCATCTCTCATTATGTGGCAGCTGACATGACAGATGACATGATAGATGACATAACAAATTTTAATATTAACATTAACATTAAAATTGATATTAACATTAAAATTAACATTAAATTAACCTTAACATTAAAATTAAAATTAACATTAACATTAACATTAATATTAAATTAACATTAACATTAAAATTAAAATTAAAATTAAAATTAAAATTAAAATTAAAATTAAAAATAAAAATAAAAATAAAAATTTTGGATGATTAATTTTTTTGACTTTCGTCCCTCTTAATAATATAATTGTAGACTTACATTACACTTTTTGTGTTTATTAGACTTACATCACACTTTTTGTTACGAAAAATATTTGACGACAGTTTTTCGTGTCAAAAAGTAGGATGTAAGTTTAAGAAATAAAAAAGGGAATATAAGTCTAAAATTATATTATTAAGTGGGACGAAAGTCATTTTTTTTTTATTTTTTGGGTTAAAATCTGTCATGTCAAATGTTACATAATGGAAGATAGCATCACCCAATTTTTTTTAAAAACAAATAGCAAAATTATTAATTAATACTTGCATATAGGTTCATATAGTCAAGAACACATTCTAACTGTTTGTGGGGTCGTGGCTGTTGGTTATGATGGGGCCTTCCGTGAGAATGGAGACGGTTCGAATCTTCCGGAGACGGTTTGAATCTTCCCAAGGGAACTTAGTTCCTAATACGGTAGAAAGGAAATATAAAAAAAAAAAAACATTAAACTGAAAGGAAGTACATTGAAAATTTTAAAAACTTCTCTTCTTCAACCAGCCATACCTTTCGATCGGGAGGATCGACAAAGCCCTCGACGAAGCAATGGCGCCATACCGTTCGATCGGGACGATCGACAAAGCCCTCGACGAAGCAATGGCGGGGGCGCCAACTCTTTCTTCAGCAACCTTCAAAGACCCACTTCCCACATCTACAGAATTATGAAGAGAACAACTATTAGAAGAACATCACATAAAGCCGAGAAAACCAACTGCCAAAATACGGAAAAGAGAGAGAGAGAAAACTACTCACCGACATGGTGGGTTATGAGAGGAGAGGAGGCGGCTCGGGCGGAGGAGAGGCCATTGGCGGCGGGAAGCCTCCAGTGCTTGTTGAGCAATCTGGACAAGGAGGCCACTGAGGAAGAAGAAGAAGCAGCAGCAGCAGCAGCAGCAGCAGCAGCAGCCATTAGAGAGAGACGTCCTTCCTCTTCTTCTTTTCTTCTTCGGGAGAGCAGGGAGATGACAAGTAGAGTTTTGAGTAAGCGTCCGAGCGTTGGTACCAAGGGGCTTAAGAGCCACGTCATTCTTTACTTCATTTATGAGGTGTTTCGTTTTCGGCTGAAGGTGTCGTCTTGTGGCCCAGGCGCGGTCAAATTCCATCCGAGTCGGTCCAGGCCTAGTCAATAGGCCAGCCCGGTCCAGCCCACCTATAATAGCAAGTCAGGATGAATTCTACTCCCACACCCACCCACCCGCCAAATCGGATTGGGCCCAGCCCAGCTTCCCCACAAGT
This sequence comes from Iris macrosiphon, assembly GCA_036927795.1. Lineage (NCBI taxonomy): Eukaryota > Viridiplantae > Streptophyta > Magnoliopsida > Asparagales > Iridaceae > Iris > Iris macrosiphon. Next base: position 312,745,528 of record JAYESA010000004.1, on the reverse strand, counting down.
CCGAGTTGGCTTCAGCCCCCAACCCGGTCGGATCGCTCCGATGGGTGAGCCGTTTTTGTACTTGGTATGAACCCACAACCTCTGATGTGGCAGAGTTTTTTAATTCAACAAGTTAACCACGACACCCAAATCTCATATATATATATATATATATATATATATATATATATATATATATATTTATTTATTTGAATTTGTCAATAATCTGACTTTAAATTAAATTTAGAAAAAAAATTTGTTTTAACAATTCTGTTAAGCAAATCTCTTTTATTAGAAATATGATATCTTATTCATTTAAGGACTTTATTAAGAGGTTTATAATTAATAACTAGCCGGGGAATACCTCTTTCCTTTTTGTATAATTCAAGATAATTACTGTTCATATATATATATATATATATATATATATATATATACTAATTGTCAGAGGGAGACTTAAACATAACTCGTTTAAGCGGAATCTTGAAATCTTTTAAAAATGTCAATACTAAGTGATCGATGATAAGTAACACACAGAAGCACAATGAGAAAAAGTAGAAATTTTGCCGAAATGAAAAAATGTACTCTCTCACGCTTAGGGGACTCCCCTATATATATTACAACATTTCTTCAGAACGAAGCCAAAACTTTACTCATAACCATCCAACTGTCTTCCACCGAATCCTCCTTTAGGAAAACTGTCTTCCACTGAATCTCCTTTAGGAACGTGTAGCAGAAAAAGAAGAATACCACCAACCAAGCAGGTAAGTGTCTGGACACTTTAATAGCTATCCGACGCATGACCGTCCAGCGCAACTAATAAGTGGAGAACCCACTAACATAAATTTGCAGAAATTGCCCGTGATTAAAGGAAGACGGGACCCACAAAAGCGAAATGAATTATTTTTCTTCTGTGGAATGGGTAGTCGTAATCGACTGATATAATTCGTCAGCTGTCATATCTTCCAGGTTGTCCTCAGAGGTATTACCTGAAATGTCTATATTAAAATTGGCATCGAACCGTGCTTTCATAAATTGAAAGCATTTCATCTTTAATTCATCCTCAGATATGCGAGTATTCTTCCTGAGTAGGGATTCCTTTAACTTAGTGATTGTATTATCACCAAAGATCTCATTCGGGACTTTCTTGTCCATATGAGCTTCATTCTCTTTGATAGTGTGTAAACCCCCTGATTTTCAAGAATTTTTTTATTTGGAATTTTCCTGAATTTTCTGTATTTTTTGGAATTTTTCTCTAATTAAATTAAGGTTCTTTAATTATTAAATAATTTATAAATGATATTTATTAATATTAAAATATTATAAAAATAATATTTTATGGTGTAAAATAAAAATCTAGACATAGGATAATTTTCCGGGAATTTATTGGACCCCGAAAGTATTTTAAAAGGCCTAAAATCTATTTTGTAATTAAACCCAAATTAACCTGGTTCATTGAACCAAATTGAACCGAACCATACTGTGAACCGAACCAATCCAGACCCAACCCACCTTAGCGGGTCGGATCCGGGTCAGATCCGACCCGGTTAGGACCCGACCCGGCCCGAAGTCCCTTCCCCTTCCCCTGCTGCTCACCCGACCGTTCCGGCGCCGCTTCTCCTCCGGCCGTCGTGTAACGCCGACGACGTTCCCTCTTCGACTCCCTTCAACCGCCAGCCGTCTCCCTTCCTCTTCCCTCGGAACCGCCGACCGGTCCTCTCCCTTTCCCCTCTATTTAACCCACTCTCCGGCCACCTCCGCCATCTCCCCTCCTAAACCCGACGCCACTCCCCGCTGCCCTCCGCCGGCGACCCGCCTGTGCGACCCCGCAGCCCCGGCTTCCCTATCACCTCCGACCTCTCCTCCGCCTCCCAGAACTTCCCTCCCTCGAGCTCCCCTAGCCGCCCACCTCCACCAGTGAACCGCGACCGCCTCCCGCAGTATCTCGCAGCATCGGCCGACCTCGCAGAGCCCCTCGCCAGCCTCCCCTGACCCGCCGTCTCCCTCCAGCACTCGCCCCCGACCTCGGCATCTCCTCCGTCGTGAAGCCCTAGCCGCCTCCGTCGAAGCCGTCCCCTCCGGCGTAGTTCGAGCCACCACGGTGAAGCCTCGGCGAGCCCAGCACCTCTCCGGCGATCTCCGGCGAACTAGAGCCCTAACCCTTGTTTGGACACGGCCGGACACAGGACACAGTGTCTCGTGTCGACATGCGAGGACACGAGAAACCTAGTTTACGGAGTCCTGTTCAGGTATTCTTTTCTCTCCTCGTAGCTCTGTTTCTCGTTCCGTCAGTTGTGATGCGAACCCTGCGTGACCCTCTCGGTGCCCGTGCAACCCGCTCGGTGCATCGCGTCCTGTGGCGATCGCGAACCGCGATCCAAAAAACAGGAAAACCAACGCCCTGTTTCATCCCGGAACTGAGTACGCTCCGCCAAACGGGACGACTTGGTCACACGCGGTCTTTACCGATACGTGCGCATCGTTGATACGGACGTGCAGGATTTTGCAGAAGTTGATTTGGATGTGCGTGCACACCGGAATCAACGCGTATCCGCCGACAACGTCCCGTATCCGTCCTTTTTGGTTCTCACTGTAACTTAGTGTACACACGTCGGATCGAAACGAAACTTGCGTCATCGGACTCATAGCAATACGCTGGTCCTGTGACCCAAGTTTGGTTCGATTCTGAGAACGTTGACAAAATCGCGTATCGTGGGCCCCACAGGCTCCACTTGACGGACGATTTTGAGATCGACTCATCGGAATCCAATTCTGGAAGTTTCGTTGGGTTCGTATCACCGTTCCTGACTTGTTGACACTAAGTTGGACAAATTTGGAGACCTTTGACCCTGACACATTTTTTGGTGCAAAGCGGCCCACATGTGGACCCCGCCTTGACCTGAAAATGTCATTTTCGCCCCTGTGTCCAAATTGGACTCAAGGATAGGCGTTTCTAGATAATTGATATTTTCTGGATCTGATGGTGATATTTATTTCAGCAACCGGAGTACTCCCTGCAGAATTCACGGAAGTCAGAGCTACAGTTGGAGCCGGAACCCCAAACAAGTATACCATGCCAGATTCTGCAGTTTTTGCTACTTATTTCCTTGACATATATAATTGTTGTACATGCTTAAACCTAGGACCGTGTGACTTACTTAGCGTCCGATTATAGTCGAGTGCCAACACCGTACGCGGAGTTGTGTAAAGTCACCTAGAGATGGACATCGTGACCCTTTACATTCTCGTACTTGCTTTATCAAGTACGTTATACCCAGGACACTTGACACTATACATTTGACAGAATTTTCCTGAGATATTCGTGGTGATTCTGTACAGGATGCAGGATGGACATAGACATTATATGCTTAGATCTTATTATGACTTGCTGCATTAGTTTTGATCTTGCGTGTCATGGACATGAGACGTGTGATTACATTGGGTGGGGAGAGACACACAGGCTACAGGCTGATCATATATATATATATATATAACCCCTATTATTGCGGTGCTCAAGACTCTAAACCCGAGCTTGGCCCACTACGTGTTATTACTACTACCTGCTCCCCGACACAGAGCTTGTAGTGGTTTCAGCCTGAGTTCTAGCGCTGCTCTCATCTTGTATTTTCACTTAGCCTGGTTATATAGTTTACCTTATTGCTTTATTTATTGCTGCACTGCTTTATTTATTTTTGGCATGAGTTATTTTGTACCTTGCTATGTCCCCTGAGGACCTGGATCCGGATTATGTCCCCAGGATTAGCAGAGGAGATCCACTCTGAGGTTTACAGGATAGGAGCTTTAGCAGAAGCAGAAGCAGAATCAGGAGCAGGTACTGGAGCAGAACCAGGAACCAAGGACTAGGTGATTGTCATGTATTTTCTGAGTATATGTCTCTTCCATACTCAGTCAGTGATGTTATTTACTTTCTTGTTTAGCAAACAATTGTAACAGACTTAATTATCGGGTTGTTCCCCGATTTAATTACTTATGACTTGATGTTGATGTTTTATTTCCTTTTGTTGATTTGATATATTCATTCTGTGGATGAGATTAGTAGACCCTGATAGTTGTATTACAAGCTTAAGTATGCCCCGATAGATCCATTAAATTGGGTTTGTCCATCGGTGTGTGCTGCTGGCCATTATCACGCGTCCGGTCCCTCGATATTTTGGGACTGGGGCGTGACAGATAGAGGCAATAATTTCTATCAGTTTATCCTTTTAATCAATTCGCTGCCACCATTTCACAAGAAATTTTTGTGACAAAATAGGTATATTAATGGAATCAAACTCACATTTAATAGTCTAACGAAATATATATGGAATCTAAAATTTAATAAAGTAATAGAATGTAGTCTCCCCCCCCCCCTCTCTCCAAAAAAAAAGATGATCCTCTTGACAAGGAGGATAAAAGAGAATCCATTTAGAGAATTGTTAGTGAATAGGAGTGGGAAATTTTTTTAAGGTAGCTCCTAGCTTGACCCACCAGTCATAAAACCATGAAAGAATTTCGCTCTGAAGAACTTTAGGACAAATCCGGATGAACCAAGAATGGGTCCTTTGAGAATTCTCATAGTATTTATAAGATTGTCACAAAGGTGATAGTCAATAGGATCAGACCTATCCTGAACCGGATTGTATCTCCCACCCAAAGTAGTTTCTTGCCTGCCCTTCGGCAAGCGGCACAAAGTGGCATCGGAGGTGACCCAATAATTATAACTACAAACAATAACTTTATCTTTAGAGAGCTGTTGTTCTTTGTTACGATATAGTCTCTAAGATTGTGGTGTGAGAATAATTTTGATGATAACTTTACTGTAAGCCACTTCCAGAGAATGTGGTTTAGTAGAATGTTCCACAGTTATGGATTTTGTTATGATCAAAATACCTTCATAAATGTTGACAGGTTTGTCCGTAACCGGAATAAAGCTGCCTTCGAGATATCGTTTATGAAGTTTCCATGGATCATTCATAAGAGAAATATCACTCATATCGAGTTTAATTATTTCTTCAGAATTTAGCTTCTCAAAGAAGATGGACTCAACTTCCATTGCTTCTTTGTAAGAAAAGGTATTGGTGTCACTATTAGCAGGCTATTTGCCTTTGGCATTGGAGCTGGATCCAGCTTCAGAAGGCCGATTGTCAATTATTTTCTGATGAGCAAAAGAGTACTAAGGATGTAACGTCCCCTTAGACCTGCCTCTTACTCTGGCTTGGCTAGACATCTTGCTGTAAAAATTTACGAGTCAGAAAGTCAGGAAGAGAACTATCCTTACCATTAATAAATTCAATATTAAAATCAAATATTGCTAATTCAGCTTGCCATCGAGCAAAAATTTGTTTAGAGGCAAGATTCTTAACATCCTTTTCAAGAACAGATTTAGCAGAACTGCAATCTATTTGAAGTAAGAATTTTTTATTTAATAAATCATCTTGAAATGTATGTATGCATTTGATAATAGAAAGAAGTTCTTTCTCTATCGTAGAGTAATTAATTTGGGTATCATTCTGTTTACCAGAATGATATCTAACAAGAATATCATGACTATTATTGGGATCAATTGTTTAAGAATACCCCCATAGCCAATATTGTTGGCATCAGTCTCAACAATTTTAAACCAATCCGGGTTGGCTAAATGTAAGCAAGGTAATCTTTTGACATTTTGCTTAATAAGCTGAATAGCTTTAGTATGACTACTACTCCAAGGAGTTGAATTTTTTCTTAGTCTTTGATACATAATTTTTATGTCAATAACAATATTTTTATAAAAGTCAGCCACATTGTTAAGGGCTCCCAGAAACCTCTGTAGTTGTTTATTATCAGTGATTTCATCAGAAAATTTTGAAGCAAATTCGATACTCCTGTTAATGGGGATAATTGTGTTGTTAACAATATTATGTCCTAGAAATCGTATTTTAATTTAAAATAATTTTATTTTAGGAACGAATATTACTAGACCATTTTTATAGCCAAATGTTTAACAATATTTAAATGCTTAAAATGTTCTTCCATAGTATTAGAGAATATTAATATATCATCAATATAGGAGAGTATAAAAGAAAATTATTGAATACATATCTCATTCATAATATTATGGAACTCAGAAGGAGCATTTTTTAAGCCGAAGGGCATAACATTCCATTCATAATGTCCAAATGGGACTGTGAATGCGGTTTTGTATTTATCTTTCTCTTCAATTTGAATTTGCCAATATCCTGACTTTAAATCAAATTTAGAAAAGATTTTCACCCTAACAATTTTGTTGAGCAAATTACTCTTGTTGGGGATTGGATATCTAATCCATTTAAGAGCAGTATTAAGGGTTTATAATTAATGACTAACCTTGGAACCCCTCTTTTCTTTTCAGCATTATTATTAACATAAAATGTTGTACAACTCCATGGGGAGTAAGATTTTCTAATAAGCTTATTATCAATAAGATCTTTGATTTCTCGTTTGCATAATTCAAGATAATTATTGTTCATTTGGCAAGGTCTAGCCTTTGTTGAAATATTTTTTTCATTAAATGTTTCTTCATAAGGAAGAGAAACAATATGTTGCTTTCTATCCCAGAAGGCATTAGGAATATTACTACAAGTATGACGTATGAATCCGTCTTCAACTTGTTTTATTTTATTTTTAGTTTCAAATTTCTCAAGCTGGTGAGAAGTTGATAACTGAATTTTTTTCTCTTTTATAAAGTTTATCTGATTGGTTTTCAGATCAATTTCTTTTATTTTATTCAAAATTGTTACCACATGATTAGTGATAAATTTAAATGTAATATTTTTTCCCTTGTAGCAAGTAGAAATCCCTTGCTTATTTATTTCTTTTATTGGCATGAGTTTTTCTAGAAAAGAAGTTCCTAGAATTACATGTTGTGATATCTCTTTTATAACTATGAAGTGTAAGAGAATACAAACTTTATTTTTACAGATATGAACATCTATAACCTTGAAAGAGGTTGTAAGAGTTTTGTTATTAGCTGCACTTAAAGTCTGAGTTGTGCGTTCACAATACTTTAAAGGAATAATTCCTTCTTTGACACAGTTCAAATCAGCTCCACTGTCAATAGAGCTATAAGATTATAAATCAATGATTCATTATTGATAATTAGATCTATTTTTATATACCATATATAGGTAATAAAAAGATCTATCTTTGATAGAAATAAATTATCAATGGATTTTCTTTTGCGTTTCGTAGAAAAGATTGAATTTGTTGATTTAAAGTTTCATCTTCATTCTCGCTAGGAGGATCAATTATACGAGAATGTTCGTTCATTTCTCTGTTGAGAATAATTTTATTGTAGGATCTAACGTCATGTTCAATGTGAGTAAGCCTTTGTTGAGTTATTTCATCTTTAGAATTTAAATCTTTGATTTCTTTCTTCAAAGTTTTTAATTCTCTTTGAAGATCATTAATAGAGACAGTTTTATGATCTTTTCCTTTTCTTCGGTCTAAGACTTTTGTCATAGTATAGGGAGTGAAGCTAGGAGTCGTCTCCTTATTGTCTTCTTTCAAGGTTTCTATTATCTTTGCTTTCATATTTTAGCTAATTTTATTAGTCAATAGTGACTCTAGAATTTTCTTTTTATCATGACTGGTCAATACATTAATTGAGAGACCATTCATTTCAATGATAGACTTAAAGTTATCTGATTTACTGTTAATGGTACATGCTTTGCAATTGTAATCAGTACCACAATCAGTATCATAATTCAGAGACTCATCACTAGATGAATCAGATTCATAATCAGAATTGATCATGATCTTTAATAGAGTCTTTTTTAACCCTTCATCTTCGATCATATCGATCTTTTGTTTAGTTTAACATTTATTCGAATAATGGCCAACTTTGCCACATTTGAAACACTTAACATTTTTATTAGAACTTATATTTTTTTAGAATTGTTTTTCCTTGTAGGATTTTTTTTAAAAAAAAAATCTTAATGATATTTTCTTTTAGAAGAATTACTCTTCTTTCTGTAAGATTTTTCTTTAAAAAAATATTTATTAGTATCTGGAGGTTTAATAGTTTCCATAGCGAATTGGCTACAGAATTCTCCTAATTGTTTTCTCTCAGATAACCTTTGATATTTTAATTGATTTTTTAATTTTAAGTCATTACAAAGGGATAACCCCTCTTGAATGCATGCGTTAACTAAGTTACCATAAGTAAAATCGCTGTACGGTATAATTCCATCATTATTATTTCTCATTTGTTCTCTAACTTTCTCTGCAAACAGATTAGGAAGACTATCAATAAATTTTGATTTTCAGTATGCAGAATTTGTATCACTTAATTGTATTACTCTATAGAAAAGTATCTTTATACCATCTAAAATGAGTTAGAGTAGGATATCTAAGATTTTGTAGTAGAGTTATGATACGCTCACCATTATCAGAAACTAAACTAGTAAAATGATCACATATAGTGCTTATCAAAGTCATAACTCTATCTTGTATTTCATTATTATTTTTAATTTTGATAGCATTAGCTATATCTGCCTTTTGTTCAGAGGATAAACAATGATCCCACCAGCCTTTTAAAGTGTCGGTAAAGCCACAGGTAATAAAGCTAACAATAGCTCGATCAGTGTTATGTTTTGAACGATAAACTATAGCAAACATTAATATTATGTATATTTGGTCACATATTTGTTTATCATAACAACCATCTATATTCCATTCATAAATATTGCCACCACTATAGTTATTTTGAATGTTATTATCATTTTTTTCATATAAAACATACATAGGAGTAGGTCGTTTATAGTAATACTTTTGAAGATTACGTTTCTTATGTTGCTGCTGAATGGGCAAAATCATATTTGAAGGTTGATGATCAAGGGTTTTATGATCATTTTGAAATGATTGAAATGATTGCTGAATAGCATGTATCTGATCATGATCTAAGTGATCTTCAGATGTCTGAGAATAACTCTCATTATTAGATTCAATATCTGAGTCTTCAGCTATTGAAGAATTTCCATCAAGCACTGCCAGAGTATTTTATCTTTATTCCCCACTAAAGAGGTAGTTTGTAACTTCTCAATTAAGTTTTTTATTTCTTCCTTTGTAACCTCAGGAGAAGATAATTTAAAACCACTAGTATCACTAGCTGGCTTTATTGGTATGTTATTTGTCCTAACTTCTTTGGAAGTAGTGGCTTTAGAAAAGTATTAGGTAATTTTAGAATAGAATTTATCTTATGAAGAACTTTATCAAGGGCAGTTTCATTCTTACCAATTGAGAACCAATGTCTGAATATAAGCATTAGTATAATTATTTTGCTTCACAATCTTTTGAAGCTCTTTTATTTGTTCTTCCTTATTATCGATAATTTGAATAAAGGAAATAACATCCATCTTTTCATAATTAACCGTAATCTTTAAAGATTCATTTGGCGGGTACAAAGCATGAATACGTTTACCCGTGTCGGTTATCCAATTCTTATAACCCTCCTCCAACACATTAATGCTAGTGAGTTCATGGTTGATATAGTTTTCAATAAACAATTTATCAAACCATTTGAGTTTATTTATCTCCTTGAGATAAGCATAATATTTATATTTGAATTTATACCATTAATCAATAGTATAATTCTTTTCAAACCAGGTTTTGAATTCTATTTCATCTTCATAATCCTGAGCAATAATTTTTCGAACAACATTATTCTGAGTAAAATCAAAATAATTAGGGTAATTAAAATGATCATCTTTATTACTCGTTAAAGTAATAACGTCAAAGAATGAGTACCAAAAGTGGCATCAGAAGGATATACATTATCTGTAGGATCTATCCATTCCGTGTTATATTCTGGTTTTGCAATATTATTCTTTATTTTTATGCATTTGATCTCTTCTTCCTTTTCAGAATTCTGAGAATAATTATCCCCATTTTCATAATAAGGAGAAGATTTTATAGAAGGTGATCTAAAACTAAAAGTTGAAATTCTAGCTTTTATTTGTGGAGTAAATCTTACTTCCACTTCTCCATCTGGAGTCTGAATAATTTGATCTAATTCAGTATCCATAACGGGTCTAGACGGAATCGCCTGATTAAGAACCCATTTGTCCGGGAATTGAATTTCTTCCCATCTTATTATTTTATTAGCAGCAATATTAGAAGTTAACAGATTTATTTCTATCAAAGTTGTCTTACCAAGTTTGGTAAGATGTCTAACTTTAGGAGCTAAAGTAGACAATACTTTAAAGTGAATAAGATAAAGAACTGCAATAGTCTTTGAGCCTTGCTTAAAGTTCTAACCATACGTCTTAAAATTAAACGTTACCGCATCCGGTAAGTTAGTATCTGTAAGAGACAGGCTAAAATTTGGATAAACATTAAAGTAAACTGGTCCATGGCAAAGACTAGTCTGCATAACTTCCATAAGAGATGGTAGCCAATCTAAACACCTGACATCTCTTAAAGAGGATATAAATGAAGCATTTAACCCTTGCAATGTAAGAGGTTTTTATGATACCGGTATTAATCCGATATGGATAAATTTAGAAGCATTTTTTCCTATATATGATTCAAGATCTTCCTCAGAAAGAAACTTGATAGAATGTTCGGTATCATTTACCTGAACAATTCTTTCCATAGTTTTAATGGCTATGGAAGACTTATAGTCGAACCAACCAATTTAATAGATTTTTTTTAGCTTAACGCTAAGAATAGTCCATTTGTTTAATTCATCTAGATCAGAGGAAAATTATCTCATTTGAGCATTCTTGATCGATTTACCCTTATTAAGGGATTTTTTATTAGCACCAATGGCTAATGGATTACTCATATTAATTCTTACCTTTACGTAGTTAATAATAACAGTATTAATTAAGACATAAAATAAAATTCTACTAACAACATCCCAGAAATAGAGAGTAGAATCACCTCAGCATTGAGCCTTCATTGCTATGATACCAATCGTCAGAGGGGGACTTAAAAGCAACTCGTTTAAGCGAAAACTTGAAATCTTTTATTAATATCGATACTAAATGATCGATGATAAGTAACACAGAGAAGCACAATGAGAAGAAGTAGAAATTTTGCAGAAATGAAAAATGAACTCCCTCACACATAGGGGACTCCCCTATATATATTACAACATTGCTTCAAAACAAAGCCAAAGCTTTACTCAGAACCATCCAACTGTCTTCCACTGAATCCTCCTTTAGGACAAACTGTCTTCCACCGGATCTCCTTTAGGAACGTGTAGCAGAAAAAAAGGATGCCACCAATCAAGTAGGTAAGTGTCGGGACACTTTAATAGCTGTCCGAAGCATGATCGTCCATTGCAACTAATAAGTGGAGAATCCACTAACATAAAGTTCCAGAAAAAACTAACTGCCCGTGATTAAAGGAAGACGGGACCCACAAAAGCGAAAGAAATTATTTTTCTTCTGTGGATTAGGTAGTCATAATCCACTGATATAATTCGTCAGCTGTCATATCTTCTAGGTTGGCCTCAGAGGTATTACCTGAAATGTCCATATTAAAATTGGCATCGAACTGTGCTTTTATAAATTTAAAGTATTTCATCTTTAGTTCATCCTCAGATATGCGAGGATTCTTCCTGAGTAGGGATTCCTTTAACTTGGTGATTGTATTATCATCGAAGATCTCCTTCTGTACTTTCTTGTCTATATGAGCTTCATTCTCTTTGAAGAGACAATAATTTCTATCAGTTTATCCTTTTCATCAATTCTCTGCCACCATTTCATAAGAATTTTTTGTGACAAAATAGGTATATTATTGGAATCAAACTCACATTTAATAGTCCAATAAAATATATATTGTTGGAATCAAACTCACATTTAATAGTCCAATAAATAGGTATATTATTGGAATCAAAATAGGTATATTGTTGGAATCAAACTCACATCCTCGGCGATCACCTCGTCCTCTGGTTCTGGTACTGCTCCAATGTCTACTCCTATCCCGTACACCTCGGGGTAGATCTCCTCTACTAAACTTGGGACATAATCCGGATTCCAGGTCCTCAGGGGACATAGCAAGGTACAAGAATAACTCAAGCCAAAATAAATGTAGTACAATAATAAATGAATCAATAGGGTAAACTATGTAACCAGCTATGTGACATGCAAATGAGAGCATTAATCATACTCAGGCTGAAACTACTATAGCCTCTGTGTCACGGAAACCCATAGTAGCATTTATCTCGAAGGGCCAGTACTTGTGCCAAAGCTCTGTGTCAGAGTCTAAGGCACCTCCAGAATAACTATATATATAATATAATCAGCCTTTAATATGGTAAGACTCTCCATACCCAATGTAATCACACGTCTCATCTCCACGACGTCTCATGTCCATGTCATGCAAGATCATGATCTCTAACTAATGCAACGAGTCATAATGATAGCTATGCATATAAAAATCTATGCCACGAATCCTGTAAGCCTATACAGAATCACCATGAATAACTCAGAAAGATTCTGTCTCATGAACAGTATCAGGTGTCCTATGGTATGACGTACTTGATAATGCAAGCACGAAAATGTATAGGGTCGCGATATCAATCTGTAGGTGACGTTACACAACTCCGCGTACGACGTTGACACCCGAATATTATTCGGATGCTAAGTAATGTCATACGGTCCTAGGTTGAACAGATACATCATATAAATAATTCAAGGGAATAATATAATATAAATGTTGCAAGTATGGCAAGGTACACTTGCCTGGGGTTTGGATTCCAATAGTTGCTCCAATTATAGTGTGATCTGCAGGTACTCCTCCGGTTGCTGAAATAATCATTACCATCATGTTCAGAAGATATCAAATAACTAGAATTTCCTGTCCATAAGTCCAATTTAGACACATGGGCAAAATTGACAGTTTCTGGTCAAAGCGAGGTCCACATGTGGCCACTTCGCACCGAAAAATGTGCCAGAGACAATATTCTCCAAATTCGTCAAACTTAGTGTCTACAAGTCCAGAACGACGATATGAACCCAACGGAATGTCCAGAACTGATTTCTGATGAGCCGATCACAAAATTGCCCTTCAAGTGGAGCCGTGGGGCCCACGATACGGGATTTTGTCAACGTTCTCAGAATCGAACCAAACTTGGGTCACAGGACCAGCGTATCGCTACGAGTCCGATGTCGCAAGTTTCGTTTCGAAACGATGAGCACACACGAAGTTACAACGAGTTTCAGAATAGGGCCGATACGGGGTATTATCGACAGATATGCGTTGATTCCGGTGTGCACGCACATCTAAATCAACTTTCACGAAATCCTACATATTTGTATTGACGGTGCGCATCTTTCGGTGAAGTCTGCACACGACCAAGTCGCCTCATTTAGCGGGGTGCACCGAGTTCCAAAAAAATTAAGGTTTTAAATACCAAGCTTTTTGGTCATTTTTACCCGCTAAATAATTACAATCTACAGCTCAATAAAATAAACTAAAAACAAGGTTTAAAACTTGATTAGGTGGTCTAAATAACTGTTCAAGTAAAATTTTGAAAAGATTAACTAGGTTGGTCGTAAAACAGCTGTGAACTGGGGAGTTCGGGATAAATTCTAAATTTTCAGAAATAGGGGTCATTTTTCCTGATTTTGTGTCACAGTTTGCGACCGGCACAGGACGCGATACCCCGAACTGATTGCACGGGTTTCGAGAGGGTCACGTAGCGAATATGACACAATAATCCGTTCAGAAAATGAGATGACAAGGAGAGAGAAATACTCACTGGAATAGGACGCCAAAAATCACTATGCTTCGCGTATACGCGGGGAGGCACGACGCGGCTACGGCGGAGCTCGGTAGTGATGCTGCGGCTGCTGGGGTCGGCGGCGACGTCGTCGACGGGTGCTCGGGCTCGCCGAGGCGTCGCCGTCGTCGGGCTGCGGGGTCTCGGCAGAGGGGAGCTAGGGGGAGGTTCGAGGTCGAGTGGTGGTGGCAGCGGTGATGTGTGTTAGTCGGGGCCTCGGGGTCAGCGCGGGGAGTTCGTCGGCCGGAGGACGGTGGTTCGGTGATGGATGAAGTGGTAATCATGGTGGTGGTGGTGGTGGTGGTCGAGAGGAGATTGACTGGGGGTTGAAATAGGGTACGGCGGGGAGGAGAAAGGCCGATCGTTGGCGGAGAAAGGAGAAGTTGGCGGCGGCGGGTCGGGAAGTCGGAGCGGCAACCGGTGAACGGCTGCGGGGATCGCGGGCAGGCGGCAGGGAAACGACCGGGGAGGGGAGGCGATTCGTCGGGGTTTAATTAGGGATACTGTAGCAGGGTAAGCGGGTCGAGTTCGGGTTTGGATGCGAGTACGGGTTCAGATCCGACCTGACCCGCTAGGGTTGGTTCGGTTCTGTTTATTTGAACCTGTTTGGGTTGGTTCAGAATGGTTTAACCCGGTTCATTTTTTGTTTTTTGAAACTTAGTTTTTAGCCATTTAAAAATAGTTTTTGGGTCCAATAAATTCCAGAAAAAATTATACTATGTCTAATATTTTATTTTATACCCAAAAATATTATTTTTATAATATTATAATATTTAATAAAATAAATTAATTTAATACCAGAAAACATTGATTTTAATTAGTTAAAAATCATAGAAAATTCCCGAAAATTCATTTTTAAATTTTTGAAAAATTCGAGTGTTTACAATCTACCCCCTTAAGAGGATTGCGTCCTCGCAATCAAAGAATAACGAAACATAACCGGTCAGAAGAGATGACACGGTTGTAAAATATGTTTGAAAGCATGACACCAAGAAAGATTCATGATCAAGAAAAATCGAAGGAAAAGTGTGAGGATCCAGCAGAACACATAAAATATTTTCCTAGCAATCTAGATAGAGCAAGAAAATCTACAGTTTGGGTATCAAGTACTAACAAATTCAAAATATCAGGTTTAAGGCTAAGAAAATGATTTAACAGGCATGTGCTAAAGCATTACTAGGAATAGATAACTATGATAAAACTTAAATCTTACGTGTATTCGTTACTCCACGAGTCTATGCGTCATCCATTGTTATTGCAAAAGCTTGTTCGCGTCCTTGTGGTGGTGCCCTCTGCTGTTGCTGGGCTTGTTGGAAGAGTGCTGCTCGTGGTGCCAAGGGTGGCCTTGGTTGATATCCTTCCGGTGCTGGTAAAGCTGGTTGATCTACCATCAGTGCTCATTCTCGACGCTCAGGGCATTCCCTCACTGAATGCTGACTGGATCCGTAAGCTAAACATAATCCCAATCTGCGTTGGCATTCCTTGGCAAGATGGTCTGTCTTGCCACAGTAGTGGCAAGAAGGTAGGACTAGTGCTAGTGGTGTAGATGCTCTTTGTGGTTGGTGCATGTGAGGTCTCTTTGCAGCTTCTCCTTGTGGTGCTCTGGCTAGTGCGGATGTGAAAGGCCGCTTCAGGCTGGACTCTCTCCTAGTGACGTGATCCATGCGTCGAGTTACGACAAGGACGTTTGAGTAAGAAGTAGGTGCAACAGAGCCAATTAGTCTCTGTAGCTCAAAGCTAAGTCTGTCAAAGAACTTCTCTGCATTCTCTTCTTCTGTCGGGATCAGGGTAGGGGCAAAATGACTCAGATGAATGAACTCCGTATTATACTCTTCCACTTTCATATTGTCTTGAGTGAGGCGATTGAACTTGTCTCGAAGTTCTGATCGAGCAATAGATGGAATGTACATCTCCTGAAAGAGTCTAGAGAACTCTTTCCAAGTGACTCGGTCTGGTCCGAGCCTTCTCTCCTCAGATAACCACCAGTGATGTATATTGTCCGTCAACTGCATCCGGACGGCAGTCATCCAACGTTCCCTTGGAAGCTCAGCTGCTTCTAATTAATGTTGAGTATTTGTGAGCCACTCATAAACTTCAGTGGGCTCCTCCTTGCCAGAAAAGGTATGGGGCTTCAGTTGGCGAAAATCAGTGATAGATTCAGTCGATGGCCATCGTACTGGTAGGTTTGCCTGCTCTAGTGCGATTACTATGTTATTTCACAAATTTTCTGTCTCGTGACGCTGAGCCTCTTGTTGAATCTGTTGTTGAGCTTGCATCCTTGCGTAGATCATTTGAAATATCTGTTGTCTGTCCATAGCCTGCCCTTGTGGGAATACGGGCATTGGTGGAGTAAACGGTGGCGAAGGTGGAATGTCATTTTGCCAAAATCTAGAAGCATGCTGATTTGCCTGACTGCTTTGGTGAGTGGAGGGATCTCCACTTAATGGCGTCACTCTATCTTCTTCGTAGGTGGCTACAACACCTTGCGATGTTCCTGCAGGAGTTTTATCGCTTGTTGGTGGATCCATTACTCTGCATCCAAAATAAACTATAAGAGACGGACAGAGGAATCAAGGCAGGATGCAAGTTAAGAAATTAATTCGAATCCGATATAGAGATCAAGAACGATTCAATCAAGTGGATGAGATCCTATAATTTATCCTATCCTTATCGCAGGTTTGCTCAGTTCCGTAGTTGAAACTGAAACAATTTAGTGTTGACCTGCATGGGCCACCACAAAAACTATGTATGCCCCAGTCCCAAAATACCGAGGGACTAGACACGTGGCAATGGCCAGCAGCACACACCGATGGGCAAACCCAATTTAATGGACCCATCGGGTGCACTTAAGCTGTAAAATAACAATAAAGGTCTAATCTACTAATCTCATCCACAGAAATAAATATAATCAATATAAAATATAAAGCAACATCAAGTCTCAATAAAATATATCTCGGGGAACAACCCGATAATGAGTTTGATACATCAATTCAAATAAATAGGAAATAAGAGTCTAATAACAGAAATGACTGAGTATAATAAACCAGATACTCAAGAGTAATCCTCGACGATCACATCGTCCTCTAGTTCTGGTACTGCTCCAATGTCTACTCCTATCCCGTACACCTCGGGGTAGATCTCCTCTGCTAAACTTGGGGACATAATCCGGATTCCAGGTCCTCAGGGGACATAGCAAGGTGCAAGAATAACTCAAGACAAAATAAATGCAGTGCAATAATAAATGAATCAATATCGTAAGCTATGTAAACAACTATTTGACATAAAAATGAGAACATTAATCATACTTAGACTGAAACTACTATAGCCTCTGTGTCGGGGAAACCCATAGCAGCATTTATCTCGAAGGGCCAGTACTTGTGCCAAAGCTCTGTGTCAGAGTCTAAGACACCTCCAGAATAACTATATATATAATATAATCAGCCTTTAATATGGTAAGACTCTCCCCACCCAATATAATCATACGTCTCATGTCCACGACGTCTCATGTCCATGTCACGCAAGATCATGATCTCTAACTAATGCAGCGAGTCATAATGATAGCTATGCATATAAAAATCTATGTCACGAATCCTGTAAGCTTATACAGAATCACCATGAATAACTCAGAAAGATTCTGTCTCATGAACAGTGTCAGGTGTCCTATGGTACGACGTACTTGATAATGCAAGCACAAAAAAGTATAGGGTGACGATATCAATCTCTAGGTGGCGTTACACAACTCCGCGTACGGCGTTGACACCCGAATATTATTCGGATGCTAATCAATGTCATACGGTCCTAGGTTGAACAGGTACATCATATAAATAATTCAAGGGAATAATATAATACAAATGCTGCAAGTATGGCAATGTACACTTGCTTGGGATTTGGATTCCAACAGTTGCTCCAGTTACAGTGGGATCTGTAGGTACTCCTTCGTTTGCTGAAATAATCATCACCATCATGTTCAAAAGATATCAAATAGCTAGAATTGCCTGTCCATAAGTCCAATTTGGACACAGGGGCAAAATTGACAGTTTTTGGTCAAAGTGAGGTCCACATGTGGCCCACTTCGCACCGAAAAATGTGCCAAAGACAATAGTCTCCAAATTCGTCAAACTTAGTATCTACAAGTCCAGAACAATGATACGAATCCAACAGAATGTCCAGAACTGGTTTTCGATGAGCCGATCACAAAATCGCCCGTCAAGTGGAGCCGTAGGGCCCATGATACAGGATTTTGTCGACGTTCTCAGAATCGAACCAAACTTGGGTCACAGGACCAGTGTATCGCTACGAGTCCGATGGCGCAAGTTTCGTTTCGAAACGATGAGCACACATGAAGTTATAATAAGTTTCAGAACAGGGCCGATACGGGGTGTTGTCGATGGATATACGTTGATTCCGGTGTGCATGCACATCCAAATCAACTTCTTCGAAATCCCACACGTCCGTATTGACGGTGCACACCTTTCAGTGAAGTTTGTATACGACCAAGTCACCTCGTTTGGCGGGGCGCACCTAGTTCCGGGAAAATCAGGGTTTTAAATACCAAGCTTTTTGGTCATTTTCACCCGCTAAATAATTACAATCTTCAGCTTAATAAAATAAACTAAAAACCGGGTTTAAAACTTGTTAGGTGGTCTAAATAACTGTTCAAGTAAAATTTTGAAAACATTAACTAGGTTGGTCGTAAAACAGTCGTGAACTGGGGAGTTCGGGACAAATTCTAAATTTTCAGAAATATGGATTATTTTTCCTGATTTTGTGTCTCGGTTTGCGACCGGCACAGGAAGCAATATCCTGAACTGATTGTACGGGTTTCGAGAGGGTCACGTAGCGGACATGACACAACAGTCCGTTCAAAAAATGAATGACGAGGAGAGAGAAACACTCACTGGAATAGGACACCGAAAATCACTATGCTTCGCGTATATGCGGGGAGGCACGACGCGGCTACGACGGAGCTCGGTGCTGTTGCTGCGCCTGCTGGGGACGGCGGCGACGTCGTCGACGGGTGCTCGGGCTCGCGGAGGCATCGCCGTCGTCGGGCTGCGGGGTCTCGGCGGAGGGGAGGTAGGGGGAGGGTCGAGGTCGAGTGGTGGTGGCAGCGGTGATGGGTGTTCGTCGGGGCCTCGGGGTCAGCATGGGGAGTTCGTCGGCTGGAGGATGGTGGTTCGGTGGTGGATGAAGTGGTGATCGTGGTGGTGGTGGTGGTGGTGGTGGTGGTCGAGAGGAGATCGGCTGGGGGTTAAATAGGGCACGGTGGGGAGGAGAAAGGCCGGCCGTTGGCGGGGAAAGAAGAATCTGGCGGCAAGCGGTGAACGGCCACGAGGATCGCGGCGGAGGCGGCGGGGAAACGGCCGGGGAGGGGAGGCGATTCGTCGGGGTTTAATTGGGGATACTATAGCAGGGTAGGCGTGTCGGGTTCGGGTTTGGATGCGGGTACGGGTTCAGATCCGACCCGACCCGCTAGGGTTGGTCCGGTTCGGTTTATTTGAACCAGTTTGGGTTGGTTCAGAATGGGTTTAACCCGGTTCATTTTGGTTTATTTAAAACTTAGTTTTTAGCCATTTAAAAATAATTTTTGGGTCCAATAAATTCCAAAAAAAATTATACTATGTCTAATATTTTATTTTTACCCAAAAATATTATTTTCATAATATTTTAATATTTAATAAAATCATAAAATTAATTTAATACCAGAAAACATTGATTTTAATTAGTTAAAAATCATAAAAAATTCCCGAAAATTCATTTTTTAATTTCTGAAAAAATCTGAGTGTTTACAGTAAGAAAAGGTATTGGCAGGCTGTTTGCCTTTGGCATTGGGGCTGGATCCAGCTTCAGAAGGCCGATTGCCAATTATTTTCCGATAAGCAAAAGAGTATTGAGGACGTAACGTCCCTTTAGACCTGCCTCTCCCTTTGGCTTGGCTGGACATATTGCTGTAAAAATTCATGGGTCAGAAAGTCAGGAAGAAAATTATCCTTACCATTAATAAATTTAATATTAAAATCAAATATTGCTAATTCAGCTTGCCATCGAGCAAAAAATTATTTAGAAGTAAGATTCTTAGCATCATTTTCAAGAAAAGTTTTAGTAGAACTGCAATCTATTCTAAGTATGAAATTTTTTATTTATTAAATCATCTTGGAATTTATGAATGCATTTGGTAATAGAAAGAAGTTCTTTCTTTATTGTAGAGTAATTAATTTGGGTATTATCCCATTTATCAGAATGGTATCTAACAAGAACACCATGACTATTATTGGGATCAATCTGTTTAAGAATACACCCATAGCCAATATTGCTGGCATCAGTATCAACAATTTTAAACCAATCCGGTTTGGCTAAATATAAGTAAGGTAATCTTTTGACCTTTTGCTTACTAAGGTAAATAGCTTTAGTATGACTACTACTCCAAGGAGCTGGATTTTTTCTTAGTCTTTGATACCTAATGTTTGTGTCGATAGAAATATTTTCATAAAAGTCAGCCACATAGTTAAGGGCTCCCATAAACCTCTGTAGTTGTTTAGTATCAATGATTTTATCAGAAAATTTTGAAGCAAATTCGATACTCCTGTCAATAGGGATAATTGTGTTGTTAACAATATTATGTCCTAGAAATCGTATTTTAATTTGAAATAATTTTATTTTAGGAGCGGATATTACTTGACCATTTTTTATAGCCAAATATTTACAAATATTTAAATGCTTACAATGTTCTTTCATAGTATTAGAGAATATTAATATATCATCAATATATGAAAGTATAAAAGAAGAATATTGAATAAATATCTTATTCATAATATTATGGAACTCAGAAGGAGCATTTTTTAAGCCGAAGGGCATAACATTCCATTCATAATGTCCAAATGGGACTGTGAATGCGGTTTTGTATTTATCTTTCTATTCAATTTGAATTTGCCAGTATCCTCACTTTGAATCAAATTTAGAAAATATTTTTGCCCTAACAATTCTGTTGAGCAAATCCCTTTTGTTGGGGATTGGATATCTAATCCATTTAAGAGCAGTATTAAGGGGTTTATAATTAATGACTAACCTTGGAACCCCTCTTTCCTTTCAGGATTATTATTAAGATAAAATGTTGTGCAACTCCATAGGGAGTAATATTTTCTAATAAGCTTCTTATTAAGATGATCTTTGATTTTTCGTTTGCATAATTCAGGATAATTATTGTTCATTTGACAAGGTCTAGCCTTTGTCGGAATATTTTTTCATTAAATGTTTCTTCATAAGGAAGAGAAATAATATGTTGCTTTCTATCCAGAAGGCATTAGGAATATTACTACAAGTCTGACATATGAATCCGTCTTCAACTTATTTTATTTTATTTTTAGTTTTAAATTTCTCAAGGTTGGTGAGAAGTTGATAACTGAATTTTTTTCTCTTTTATAATGTTTATCTGATTGGTTTTTAAATCAACTTCTTTTATTTTATTCAAAATTGTTACCACATGATTAGTGATAAATTCAAATGTAATATGTTTTCCTTTGTAGCAAGTAGAAATTTCCTGCTTATTTATTTCTTTTATTGGCATACGTTTTTCTAGAAAAGGAGTTCCTAGAATTACATGTTGTGATCTCTTTTACAACTATGAAATGTAAGGGAATGCAAACTTTATTTTTACAGATATAAACATCTATAACCTTGAAAGGGGTTGTAAGAGCTTTGTTATTAGCTGCACTCAAAGTCTGAGTAGTGCATTCACAATACTTTAAAGGAATAATTCCTTCTTTGACATAGTTCAAATTAGCTACACTTTCAACTAGAGCAATAAGATTATAAATCAATGATTCATTATTGATAATTAGATCTATTTTTATATACCATTTATGGGTAATAAAAAGATATATCTTTGATAGAAAGGAATTATCAATGGATTTTCTTTTGCGTTTATAGAAACAGATTGGATTTGTTGATTTAAAGTTTCATCTTCATTTTTGCTAGGAGGATCAATTATACGAGAATGTTCGTTCATTTCTCTGTTAAGAATAATTTCATTGTAGGATCTAACATCATGTTCAATGAGAGTAAGCCTTTGTTGAATAATTTTATCTTTAGAATTTAACTCTTTGATTTCTTTCTTCAAACTTTTTAATTCTCTTTGAAGATCATTAATAGAGAGAGTTTTAGGATCTTTTCCTTTTCTTCGGGCTAAGACTTTTGTCATAGTATAGGGAGTGAAGCTAGGAGTCGTCTCCTTATTATCTTCTTGCAAGATTTCTATAATCTTTGCTTTCACATTTTGGCTAAGTTCATTAGTCAATAGTGACTCTAGAATTTCCTTTTTATCATGACTAGTCAATACATTAATTGAGAGACCATTCATTTCAATGATAGACTTAAAGTAATCTTTTTTACTTTTATACATGCTTTGCAATTATAATAACTACCACAATCAGTATCATAATTCAGAGACTCATCTCTAAGATAGGATTGTTAGGGGCGTAACCCGCAAGCTTGCGGGTTGCTCGAAGTGCGAAAGGTATTTTTTTGTGTCAACAAAAATATACACTTGACACTATCTCTGAGACAGGATTGTTAGGGCCGAAACCCACAAACTTTTCCATTGAACAACATCATCAACTGGCACGGTCTACAAGTCCACTTTTGTCTGATGGGAAAGCATATCGACGGCTTGTAGGACTGCCAGTTTATCTTTCGTTTACTCGGCCAGATTTGGCTTATGCTGTTCACATCTTGTCGCAGTTTATGCATGAGCCCCGGCGTGATCATTTGGATGCGGCTTTGAGGGTTGTTAGAAATCTGAAGGGTTGTCCAGGTCAATGCATTCTTCTTCGCTCTGACTTTGATTTGCGGCTCCGGGGGTGGTGTGATTCTGATTGGGCGAGTTGTCCCATCACACGATGCTCTTTGTCTGGTTGGTTGGTTTTTTTTGGTGATTCGCCCATCTATTGGAAGACGAAGAAACAGGTGACGGTATCCCGTTCTTCGATCGAAGCGGAGTACCGTATGATGGCGGTGGTCACGTGTGAGCTTAAGTGGCTCAAGGGGTTGCTTAGCAGTTTTGGGGTGCAACATTTGTGTTCTATAAATTTGTTTTGTGATAGTTAATCTGCTTTATATCTTATGCAGAACCCAGTTTTCCATGAGCGAACAAAATACATTGAGGTGGATTATCATTTTTTTGAGGGATGATATTCTTGCTGCAGTTATTCGTCCATCTCATGTGCCAACGGATGGGTAACTGGCAGATGTTTTCACCAAATATTTGGACAAGCGGCAATTTGAGTTTCTTTTGAGCAAATTGGGCATTTGTGACTTGCATGCTCCAACTTGAGGGGGGTATTGGAATTAAATTATATTTATGGTAATTAGCTATATATGGTGATTGGCTATTGTAAACCCCTCAACCAAAATCTATGTTTAGGAATTTATTTAGAATTATTTTGGAATAATTCTTGGAGTTATAATTCACTACTGTGATTTTGATTCAATTGTTGTACTTTACCGTTGTTTAAATATCTAGAGCACTACACTAGTTTCTTCCTTCCAATAAATATCACACCCTTGACCTAGACAAACCAATCTTCTATTTTGACCTTTGTGTCACTCATAAATACCCTCTCTTATACTTTATTTTAATCGCACAATAATCTCCAGACAATATCTAATTTTAAACCCAAACTTTGCACATATGTCCATTCCAATCAAAATTGGAGACACAACATCGATCTGTTTCTTGCAACCCAATATATATCGATAATATAATCCGAGTCTACTATGTCCATGACACTTGTGTCACCCCCAATTGCGACCCCATGCACTTTTAATTTATTAAAGAACATCTATGACACAATTTTTATTTATTTTGGGGGCAACCGACTCAAATAACCCAAAACTAGACCAAACATTAACCCAAATCCACACTCACACCCTCATGGCTCATACAAAATACTACACACCATTTTTTTCTACTACAATACACCAAATATGACATTTTTCCACATTCAATCCACTTTTTCTCTTCGTGCAAGTCCTAAACTATTGGGAACTTTTGTGCAAGTAACTATTCATGTGTCAACCTCCTATTGGTTGGAGCAAATAAAGAAATCCCATTTTGAATGCTTGATCGGTCATGAGCTCTCCCCCTCTCATTTTGTATGATACTATGCAACCTACATTAAATTCTAGCCTCTAATTCAAACCTCAACACATCTCCACCACCTATTTCTTCATGACAACATGTCACCCTCTTCTTAGGAACCGTCAGCCCTAATATCTAGGAAAGCTCAATCCCTCTTTATTAAATAAACCCTCTTCTCTCTCTCTCTCCCATAATTTATTGCTTCATCTATCTTCTTCCTCATCCTTCTTCTCCACACCTGACCGCCACCACTACCATCACCATCAGCCATAACCACCACTATCACCCCCTTGCTGTGCTGCTGCCATTCTTCTTCTTCTTCTTGATGTGATGCCCCTGGACTGAGCTCAGGCCGCTAGAGCAACACCCCCCATCACCCGAGCCTCCCCTTCTCCTTCCTCCATACTTCTTCTTATTCTCCTTCATCTCTTCTTCCTTTTATTCTACTGCCCCACCTATCCTCTTCTCAACTCACCAACACCAACACCAATACCTTCACCATCATCCTTAATCCCTCTTCTTGCACCTCCACGAAGATCACCTCCCTGATAACCACCTCCATGACCACCACAACTATCACCTCGACCGAGCACCACCCACTTTCCCCCTCTACCTTGGCGTGACTATTGCTGCATTTGTTGTTGTTGCTACTGCTGTTGCCAATATTGTAGCTGCTTCCACTACTGCAGCTGCCCTTCTTGCCACCCATCAGTCGAGCACCACCCCAGCAACCCACCAATCCAGAAGAGCCTCCCCTACCACCTGCAGCCGCCGGGGACGGCCGGGCCGTTGCTCAACGAGCCCCCCATTCTTTAGCTTTTAGTTTTGGTCCAGACCCAAGTGCCCTCCTTCGCGATTCAATTTCTCCCTCTTCGCACAACAAAATCGTGAATCCAACTTCTCCGGTATACTCTCCACTTAACCTTCTTGCAACTTCTTCAATTAGAATAATTTAGTTTGCATTCTATTGTTAGTAATTAGAGTTCCAATTCATAAATTTTTTTTTTATATAAAATATGAAAATCTTTGATACAGAGTTTATTCCGTCAAACCGGACAACCTCGTCACGTACCGATTGTACCGAAAGACGTGTACGATATTTTCTGATGTGTGGGCTTTGGCGGAAATCGATTCGGACTTGTGTGCGCACCGAAATCAAGCTGTATCCGTCGAAAGTCTCACGTATCGATGTTTTGTAAATTACCCCACTAGTTGATGTATGCTCGTCGGATCGCAAGAAAACTTTCACCACTGGACTCGCAACATTTTACTTGTCCCGTGACCCAAGTTTTGCCTGATTCGGAGACAGTCAAAAAATTGCCACTTTGTGGCCCCATAATTCGACTTGACGAGCAAATTTGTGATCGGCTCACCGGAATCAAAAATTGGATATAACGTTGAGTTTGTATCGTCATTTAGAACTTGTTTGACCTATAATGTGCTAATTTTAGAGACATTTGATCCTGACACATTTTTTCGGTGCAAGGCGGGCCCGTCTATGGACCCTATATTGACTATAAACTACCATTTTGTCCCTGTATCCAAATTGGACGTATGTATATGCTTTTCTGAGTATCTCACTCATTTTGGGACTGTTGGTGATATTTGTGATAGCATCCGAAGATATCTGTTCCAGTCCCCTTCTTGTGCTACTGCTTCCTTGGCGAGTTCGTATTCGAATCTTCGCCTGGCTTCCAAGAAAGTATACATTATTTTGTTGTACTGTTTAAATTCAATTATTATTATATATTATGCTCTGATATTATTTAACTGTGCGCGTCCGAGAATGACTCAGGAGTAGTCGACGAAGGCGTCGACGTTAGGACTTGTGTTCGACCTAGTGTCTAGTGGACGTACCCTAAGTTACAGAGTTATCATTATAACTCCGAGGCCTTGTCACGTATCATTTCACGTCACGGAGTGAGTTCATGTTAGGACACAGGTTTACGCACTTGACTGGCCATCGGTGTGAGTAGCTCGTGTGATGGTACTTAGCATAGTTGTATTGCTTTAGGTGACTTGCATTATAGTTACGAGATGTCCATGTCGTACTTGAGACTTGTACATTGGCATTGAACGGGGAGGACCACTAGTAGGAGTATGGGATACCCACATCTTATTATTTATGCAGATTCTGCGTTCTTCGGAGCGATATAGACATTATTATTTATAAAAATTTGCGTTCTTCGAAGCGATACAGACGTTATTATTTATGCAGATTTTGCATTCTTTAGAGCGATACAGACGTTACTATATTCAGGCGCCGCATTCTTCGGAATGTTATGGCCGTCATTACATACGCGAGGGCCCTTTTTATGGGGGCAAATATAGCATATCTTAGCCGGTCACGGCGATTGGTGAATTACGTCAGCATGTGTCTAGCCTACACCTACCCATACGTATTGGGCTGCAAACTAATGATGCGTAGCGTTCTTTCTTGATATTTATTTACCATGGATTGAGATTTAGTTTAGTTGTTAGATATTAGAAATATATATTTAGCATTGATCACTTAACCGTGGACAGTGTAAGTGCACTTCGTCGGGTCCATTAAATTGGAAAGCCCTACAGAGTCGTACCAGCTGGCCATTGCCACATGTTTGGTCTCGCGTATTTTAGGAATGGGGTGTGACAGCTGGCTATATATGGTGATTAGAGTATTGGGATTTGTCACGACCCGCACCCGAAAATTTCGGGCACGAGTGCGTGGGTACGTCCAGCCTACGCCACAGAATCGGCGGTAGTACGCTGTCTAGGTCAAATCCAGATTTACTAACTAGCTCATTCACAAATAACATAGGCAAGATAATAATGAGAAATGAAACTTAAGATTGCAACTGAAATAAATGTGACAACAGATTCAAATGTCTTAGTACAGGATTTCAAAATGAAGTCGGGGACCAACCCGATAAATGAGATAAGAATATAAATAAAAGATAGCTACTACTAGCTACTCTGCAGCAGGGGTCTCCTGGGTGGGTTCTGGCTCCTCATAGGTAACATCAGTCCCCTCATAGGGACCATAATAAGTAGGGGCAAGATCCTCATCATCGCCTAAATCAACAGATCCAGTCAGGAAAGGAGCAAAGTACACAGTGCACAACAAGATTAAACTAAATATTTTATGACAATTAATTATTGGATATCATGTTGAGAAACAGCATTAGCAGAACATTATTATCTCAGAGTTAGCTGTAAACAGGAATATGAGAAACAAAAATAAATGAAACAGGAAATGAAACTACAATAGCCAGCAAGAAATATAATATGACCAGAACTATCTGTGTGAACTTGTGTTTGTTTTTAGAATACATAGTTGGTATGTAGGGGTTTATAAGGCTAATTCGGCCGTCATAAACGGCTATTAGACAATATAATCGAGATCCGGCTGATGGACAGTCGTGTACCAACAGCTATTAAACAATACAGGGGAAAGGGTAAACTCCATGCCTCCTTAGTATTCTCCCACCCGACACGAAAAATAAGACATGAACTCCAGTATTCAAGACATGAAATTCAACATTTCTAACACTAGGTGTAAACATCAAGGGTACATGTATGGCAGGGAATTAATTATCACAATATATAAAGATTAACTTGAAGTGCAGGTACTTGCCTGTTGTTTGGATCTGATATGGTTCTCGGGGGAAAATTCCAAAGATGAGTCCAAAAGATGAAATAGACGTTACCATCATGCTCAGAAGATGTCAAATAGCTAGAAACGCCTGTCCTTGGGTCCAATTTGGAGACAAGGACAAAAACGGCAGTTTTGGGCCAAAACGGGGTCCGCCGGTGGGCCCGCTTTGCACCGAAAAACGTGTCCGGATCAACGGTCTCCAATTTCACCAAAATTAGTGTTAACAGGTCAGGAACTCTGATACGAACCCAACGGAACTTCCAGATTTGGATTCCGATGAGCCGAACACAAAATCGCCCGTCGAGCGGGGCCTGTGGGGCCCACGACACGCGATTTCGTCAACGTTCTCAGAATCGAACCAAACTTGACCCACAGGACCAGCGTATCGCTACGAGTCCGATGGCACAAGTTTCGTCTCGATCTGACGAGTGTACACGAAGTTAGGGCAAATTGCAGAAAGGGCGGATACGGGGCGATGTCCGCGGATACGCGTTGATTCCGGTGTGCACGCACACCCGAATCAGCTTCCACGAAATCTCACACGTCCGTATCGACGATGCGTACGTATCTGTGAAGACCGCACGCGACCAAGTCGTCCCGTTTGGCGGGGCGGACTCAGTTCCGGGGTGAAACAGGGTCTAATTTTTCCTGTTTTTGGATCGCGGTGTGCGATCACCACAGGACGCGATGCCCCGAACAGTTTGTCCGGACACCGAGAGGGTCATACAGGCTTTACAACGCAATTTACGGAATGGAAATCGGAGATACAGGATGCAAGATACGAGTACCTGAAGGGGACCCGAGAAACCGGGGGGTGAGACGTGTCCGACACGTGTCCGACTCGTGTCGGACACAAGGAAGCTAGGGTTAGGGTTTTGGGGTCGCTGCGGCGGCTCCGGTGGTCGGCACGGCGGCGGGAAGGTCGAGGGCGGTCGGGGGCGCTGGGGCGCGGCCGGACGGAGGCACGGCGGAGCCGAGGGCGGCGCCGGACGCTGCTGCCGGCGAGGGAAAGGGCAGCGGCTGCTGCTGCTGGGTCGAGCGGGTGGCGCCGGAGGAGGAGCAGAGGAGGGCGGCTATGCAGGGTGGAGCTGGGCGAGGCGGTCGGCGAGGCAGAGGGACGGTTGCGGCGGGCTAGGGTGGAGGCGACGGCGGCCGGAGTTAGGGTTACGTAGCCGGAGAGGAATGAGGGAGGAGGAAGAAGAAGGGGAAAGCTTAAATAGGAGGAGGAGAGGGGCTCGGCGGGTCTGCGTGGCCGCGGGGGAGGCGGGGAGCGGGCCGGAACGGCCGGCGCTGCGCGCGGAGGCCGGCGCGGGCTGCGGGCGATCGTGGGGGCTGGGGAGAACGGGTTTCCGGGTGCGGGCGGCTAGCGGGTCGGGTTGCCTGACCCGACCCGACCCGGAAAGTCAGCGGGCTGGGAAGTTGGGCCGGCTGGGCTGGGCTTCGGCCCACTGGGCTGGGCCGGCCCAGGAAAAAGAAAAATAAATAAATAATTATAAGTAATAAATATAATAATAATAATAATAAATAAACAGTTTAATTAATTAATTAATTAGTAAAAAATAGTTTTTAGGTATTTAAAATAGGTTTGAGGCCCAGAAAAATCCAGAAAAATTATCCTAAGTCCAGTTTTCCATTTTACACCCAAAAATATTATTTTCATAATATTTTAATATTGTTTAATATCAATTAAAAATCATGTAATAATTAAAAACCCTGATTTTAATTTCAGAAAATTCCCAGAAAATTCTAGAAAATTGTAAAAAATCCTAATTTTAATATTTTTGAAAAATCAGAGGCTTACAATCTACCCAACTTATAAAAATTTCGTCCTCGAAATTTAAATTATGGCAGGGTTCTCTCTGTCCAAACTCACCTGATTACAGTCCAGCGGGTTTCTCTCAGGTGGACATTGCGGTCGCTACCCAACTTATAATTTTACCCATATCCTCTAAGGCTGTACAACTAGTAAAGCTAGGTCTCAACTTAATAAATCAGGGTATTGAATCTTAAGCCTGTAACACAAAACACAGCACCTAGGGTCTTGTCTTAGTCATAAAGGGTTATCATCAATTCGTCCGATCTGAGGGTATGTCTAGCACTACAAATCAACTTATACCAACTACAGGTTTTTGTCTTTCCGAAATAAGGAAAGACGAGGATCAATAATAAAGAGTTTAAGGGCGAGGTGGTAGAACAGAGGTATAGGGATCAAGGCGTTTTTCAGGAATTCTAATGGGAATTGTCAGGCGGTTAAGGATCGAGATTCTATTCTGGTAATGCTGATACGATATGCTCGGACGTATTTAGGGGCAAGTACACTAGTCAACTATATATCTCAATCCACGTAAAGTAGTTGTGCGAAGTGCGAATCAAAATGCACTAAGGTTGATCAGACCGTAGTACACTGATTCTGAGTAGACACTTGTATTAGTGGGGTTGATCAGGCCTCAATAATACAGGTGTCATGAACAAGCCCGATAAAGAGGAAGCTTGCAAAACTAGGCTATAAAATAGCAGCATTAGTTGAGTTTAGCAAAACTAAGTGCGCTAGATGATGATGAAAAGAGGTACAAATTTATTGAAGTCCACAGAATAACACAAAATAAGCACAATAGCAAAAGCCTAAAGATCTATACAGTTATCAAATTTAAAAGCATACTAGGTTATTTAGCAAGTTCAAAAATTACTAGGTTGGGGCTGAGGTCACGAACCAATAGGCACGAAAATAATACTAGAAAAAGGTATCTACGAATCACTTACGCGCATTAGCTGCTTCCAGAGTTTGCGCGTTCTCCACGGTCATCACGTAAGCTTGTCCGCGTCCTGGAGCAGTGGGGCAGTCCCTCACTTGATGTGCTGCTGAGCCACAAAGTAGACAAACACCTAGCCTCTTTCTGCAAACTTGCCAAGTACGGCCTGGTCTATGACAATAGTTACAAGCAGCAGCTTATTGGTTCTGTCCCTGGGCCTGGTGTTGGGGTGCTGGAGCTCGAGGGAGAGGACGCTGAGCTTGTTGCGGGGCCTTCTGCTGTTGCTGTTGTTGAAAAGGGCGTTTGTTGGGTCCTGTACTTCCAGTATCTCTTTCCCGTTTTAGTTTATGTCCCATGTCTCTCTCAACGCCTTGTGCCACGCTCAAGATTTCCTCATAGGTGCGAGCTCTGCTGGTGGTGACAGCAAGGCAAATATCCGGAGACAGCCCCTTCTTGAATCTACGGGCCCTGTCCTCCGGGGTACGAACCATGTACTCCGCAAAATGGCTTAACCTGCTAAATTCAGCAGTATATTCATCAACAGACAGGTTACCTTGTTCCAGTCTCTCGAATTGGCTTTCGAGAGCTTCCCGAGCCACTTTGGGGTAGAATTTCTCCTTGAATAGCCTCTTGAAGTCTTCCCAGGTGATGTCAGGAGCAGATAGTTGGGGTTCATCTCTGAACCAGGTCCGAGCTATGTCGAACAGTTGCAGGCTTGCGGACTCCACTTTGAGATTATCAGGAACCCGAGCAGTTTTTAGGAGTCTCTCTACGTTCTCTATCCATTCATCGACATAGAGAATGCCTTCAGTTCCGTAAAATTCCAGGGGTCTAAGGTTCTTAAAGTCCTTGGCACTTCCTGGCCTCTTTTGTGGTGACTCCCGGGTCCGAAGAGCTTCTGAAAGGCTGGTCCGTAGCAGGGCAGTTTGTTCCTTCTGGGATTACACCAATCCCTGGAACACTCCTAGTAGCTGTGCCCCATCTAGGGTAACTGCCGGAACAGATGGAGGCGGCGGGAGTGCAAGAGTCTCGAGCACATTCTGCTCAGCTGGTTCTGATGTGCCTCCTACTGTGTTCCTCGTCTGAACCATACTGAAAGATTAAGGGGGGGTAGGAAGATCAGAATAGAATACTTGGAAATCAAAGGCGATAGGAAAATTGAGCAGAAATGATATCAAGAATTGAAATAAGGACCCTATACTGTGAATGAGCTTTTCCTAGAATTCTCAATCTTATTCCATACCCTGTCCTAGGGTAATACCCTATTTTAGGATAGGACCTGCATGGGCCACCATAAAAACGTGTCACGACCCGCACCCGGAAATTTCGGGCACGAGTGCGTGGGTACGTCCAGCCTACGCCGCAGAATCGGCGGTAGTACGCTGTCTAGGTCAAATCCAGATTTACTAACTAGCTCATTCACAAATAACATAGGCAAGATAATAATGAGAAATGAAACTTAAGATTGCAACTGAAATAAATGTGACAACAGATTCAAATGTCTTAGTACAGGATTTCAAAATGAAGTCGGGGACAAACCCGATAAATGAGATAAGAATATAAATGAAAGATAGCTACTACTAGCTACTCTGCAGCAGGGGTCTCCTGGGTGGGTTCTGGCTCCTCATAGGTAACATCAGTCCCCTCATAGGGACCATAATAAGTAGGGGCAAGATCCTCATCATCGCCTAAATCAACAGATCCAGTCAGGAAAGGAGCAAAGTACACAGTGCACAACAAGATTAAACTAAATATTTTATGACAATTAATTATTGGATATCATGTTGAGAAACAGCATTAGCAGAATATTATTATCTCAGAGTTAGCTGTAAACAGGAATATGAGAAACAGAAATAAATGAAACAGGAAATGAAACTACAATAGCCAGCAAGAAATATAACATGACCAGAACTATCTGTGTGAACTTGTGTTTGTTTTTAGAATACATAGTTGGCATGTAGGGGTTTATAAGGCTAATCCGGCCGTCATAAACGGCTATTAGACAATATAATCGAGATCCGGCTGATGGACAGTCGTGTACCAACAGCTATTAGACAATACAGGGGAAAGGGTAAACTCCATGCCTCCTTAGTATTCTCCCACCCGACACGAAAAACAAGACATGAACTCCAGTATTCAAGACATAAAATTCAACATTTCTAACACTAGGTGTAAACATCAAGGGTACATGTATGGCAGGGAATTAATTATCACAATATATAAAGATTAACTTGAAGTGCAGGTACTTGCCTATTGTTTGGATCTGATATGGTTCTCGGGGGGAAATTCCAGAGTTGAGTCCAAAAGCTAAAATAGATGTTACCATCATGCTCAGAAGATGTCAAATAGCTAAAAACGCCTGTCCTTGGGTCCAATTTGGAGACAAGGACAAAAATGACAGTTTTGGGCCAAAACGGGGTCCGCCGGTGGGCCCGCTTTGCACCGAAAAACGTGTCCGGGTCAACGGTCTCCAATTTCACCAAACTTAGTGTTAACAGGTCAGGAACTCTGATACGAACCCAACGGAACTTCCAGATTTGGATTCCGATGAGCTGAACACAAAATCGCCCGTCGAGCGGGGCCTGTGGGGCCCACGACACGCGATTTCGTCAACGTTCTCAGAATCGAACCAAACTTGACCCACAGGACCAGCGTATCGCTACGAGTCCGATGGCGCAAGTTTCGTCTCGATCTGACGAGTGTACACGAAGTTAGGGCAAATTGCAGAAAGGGCGGATACGGGGCGATGTCCGCGGATACGCGTTGATTCCGGTGTGCACGCACACCCGAATCAGCTTCCACGAAATCTCACACGTCCGTATCGACGATGCGTACGTATCTGTGAAGACCGCACGCGACCAAGTCGTCCCGTTTGGCGGGGCGGACTCAGTTCCGGGGTGAAACAGGGTCTGATTTTTCCTGTTTTTGGATCGCGGTGTGCGATCACCACAGGACGCGATGCCCCGAACAGTTTGTCCGGACACCGAGAGGGTCATACAGGCTTTACAACGCAATTTACGGAATGGAAATCGGAGATACAGGATGCAAGATACGAGTACCTGAAGGGGACCCGAGAAACCGGGGGGTGAGACGTGTCCGACACGTGTCCGACTCGTGTCGGACACAGGGAAGCTAGGGTTAGGGTTTTGGGGTCGCTGCGGCGGCTCCGGTGGTCGGCACGGCGGCGGGAAGGTCGAGGGCGGTCGGGGGCGCTGGGGCGCGGCGGGACGGAGGCACGGCGGAGCCGAGGGCGGCGCCGGACGCTGCTGCCGGCGAGGGAAAGGGCAGCGGCTGCTGCTGCTGGGTCGAGCGGGTGGCGCCGGAGGAGGAGCAGAGGAGGGCGGCTGTGCAGGGTGGAGCTGGGCGAGGTGGTCGGCGAGGCAGAGGGACGGTTGCGGCGGGCTTGGGTGGAGGCGACGGCGGCCGGAGTTAGGGTTAGGTAGCCGGAGAGGAATGAGGGAGGAGGAAGAAGAAGGGGAAAGCTTAAATAGGAGGAGGAGAGGGGCTCGGCGGGTCTGCGTGGCCGCGGGGGAGGCGGGGAGCGGGCCGGAACGGCCGGCGCTGCGCGCGGAGGCCGGCGCGGGCTGCGGGCGATCGTGGGGGCTGGGGAGAACGGGTCTCCGGGTGCGGGCGGCTAGCGGGTCGGGTTGCCTGACCCGACCCGACCCGGAAAGTCAGCGGGCTGGGAAGCTGGGCCGGCTGGGCTGGGCTTCGGCCCACTGGGCTGGGTCGGCCCAGGAAAAAGAAAAATAAATAAATAATTATAAATAATAAATATAATAATAATAATAATAAATAAACAGTTTAATTAATTAATTAATTAGTAAAAAATAGTTTTTAGGTATTTAAAATAGGTCTGAGGCCCAGAAAAATCCAGAAAAATTACCCTAAGTCCAGTTTTCCATTTTACACCCAAAAATATTATTTTCATAATATTTTAATGTTGTTTAATATCAATTAAAAATCATGTAATAATTAAAAACCCTGATTTTAATTTCAGAAAATTCCCAAAAAATTCTAGAAAATTGTGAAAAATCCTAATTTTAATATTTTTGAAAAATCAGAGGCTTACAGGATTAAATTATATTTATGGTGATTGGCCATGTGACTTAGGCTTCAAGTTGATATGTGGATGTACATATATGTAATATTATGATGAATGAAATACCTAGAATATTATCTCCTATC
Source organism: Iris macrosiphon (assembly GCA_036927795.1). NCBI lineage: Eukaryota > Viridiplantae > Streptophyta > Magnoliopsida > Asparagales > Iridaceae > Iris > Iris macrosiphon. The sequence goes on along the minus strand of JAYESA010000004.1, from coordinate 312,711,089 downwards.
ACTTCTTCACAAGAATATAGTAGCTCATTTTTTAGAATATATAATAAGGCTCAATTGGAACAACATGATGATCTCATCATAGCCAAGAGCTATAGCCTGGACCTCAGAATATCTACATTAAGAATGTAGGAACTCATTTTATAGAATAGTAAGACTTAATTTGGAGTCTCAATTTCTAGATTCTAGATTATATATATATATATATATATATATATATATATATATATATATATATATATATATATATATATATATATATATATATATATATAAGGGATCTATATCCCCGATTTTTTGTATCCCCAAGCATCCTCATGTTATCAACCATTGGATCTTATTTAAGTCATCTAATCTTAACCATTAATTTGAATGGTTCAAATCAGTAGTTAAAATTAGATGACTTAAACAAGATCCAATGGTTGATAACATGGAGATACTTCGGAATATAATAAAGAAAATATGGATCTCACCTCATATATATATATATATATATATATATATATATATATATATAAACTCATGGGTCGATATCCATTCATCCCATTTGGACCTCAATATTTTTTTTATACTATTCTTATACAAACCCAACACATTCTATATTCTTTCATAATCAAATGAGAACCAACGTGAGATGCTTAGGGCTTGTTTGCTTAGTCATTATAAAGCTGCTTTCTGAGTTTTAACACAAAAATGTGTAAAAGACTATTTGGAGAAGTCAAGTCCTAAGTTGACATTCTGAATTTTTTTTCAAAACTGTGACGTTTAAAATAAGATTTAAGAGAGAAGCTTTGAGTTGGCTTCTGAATGTGGTTTCTGAGTGTAGACCGGGGCCCACTCCCCACCAACACCCCCTCTCAAAATTCTCTCTCCTCTCTCACTTTTTTTCTCTTCCTCTATCTTCTCTTCATCTTCCAGATCTAGATTTGGCCTGAGTTCGACGTGGACGGCGCTGGGGTGGTTGAGCTCGGGGCCCACTCTGCCGTGAGCTCATGGGCCTCTGGGGTGGTTATGGACGACGACAGTCAGTTTTGAGCTCTAAGGAGGAACCTCGTAGTCGTCGAGCTCCGAAACATCGTCGTCGGATTTGAGCTCCAAGTCCAGGTCGTCAAGCTCTAAACTTCCCCATCGTCGTCGAGCTCTAAGTCCAGGCCGTCGGTTTCAAGCTTCAGGTTCAGGTCATCGAGCTCCGAATAACGTCGTCGTCGTCGAGCTCCGAATAACGTTGTCGTCGTCGATCTCTAGGTCCAGGTCGTCGAGCTCCAAGGAGGAACCTCGTCGTCGTCGAGCTCCGAAACCTCGCCATCGGTTGATATCGAGCTCTAGGACCTCGCAGTCGTTTCAAGCTCCAGGTCTAGGTCGTTGAGCTCCGAACCTCATTATTGTCGTCGAACTCTAGGTCCAGGTCGAGCTCCGAAACCTCGTCGTTGGTTGATGTCGAGCTCCAGGTCCATGCCGTCGGTTTCTAGCTCCAGGGAGAAACCTTGCCGTCGGTTGATGTGTTATTGTGTCGGATGATCTAGACACGATTATGGACGGGATTAGAATAGTGACCGACGGTTGGACACAAGAACGGTGATGACCGAAGAATTTTTGTGAGGGACACAGTTGGACACAGAACAATATGGACACAGTTAAAAAAAATACTTTCTAAAAAAAATTTACCAAACAATTTTTTTGATTTTTGTTTTTAAATTAATTTTCAGATAAAAGTAACCAAATACAAAGCCAAAATTTGTATACTCAGAAAACAACTTTATAACTTACTTTTAGAAAATTGTTTATAGAACAAAATTCCAGAAAGCCAATCCAAACGGACCCTTAGCTACTAGCTCAAAAATAAGTCAAGAACATGTCAACTGTTCCTACTTGCATGTCTCAAGTAGGAAAAGGACCACCCCATTCAAACAAGGCATAGAAAGCCTAATCAAGATATATAAACTAACATGTTATCCCTTGATATCAGTGTGTTGGAGTGGGTGGGGTTCCCAACCTATGTGGAGAATACCCCGGAGTGCGACGAGAGACATCCGTGTGTCAAAAAAGCTCGAAAAGTGCATCAACCGCCATGTATTGGAACATTTATGGTAAGCAAATATTATATTATATTTCCATCTTTGACTTTAATTATATATTTATGATTGGATCTTTCATATATTAACTTTCCATATAATTGGATTTCCAATTTATGGTAAGCTAATTTATGATTTGATTTCCATTAAATATATGATTAAATGTAATTGGATTTCCATAAATATTTTTGGCTTCCATATATAGATTTTCATATGAAAACTCTAATTCATGCAAGGGTTTATATAAAGGCTCATGCAATATACAACAACAAGAGAAAAAAATAAGAGAGGAAAAAAATGTGACAAGAGTGCTATTGCAACTTTGGAGAGGAGAAAAAAAGGATTGGAGGCCGTTTCAGATAAGGAGATCAATTTGGGGTATTTCTAATTTTTTTTTCTTCGTGGTTGTTTTAATCTATTTTCTGTTCCAAAGAGTTGCGGTGATCCATGTTGGATTGGTGAGGATCTTGTAGATGGTGTATTCTCTTTATTCCATTAGTGAAGGTTCTTCAGGGTTGGACTTTGATCGTCCCGTAGTTTTTTTAATCTGGGTTTTCCACATAAAAATCTCTGTGTCTGCGATTTATGTTTGGCATTTTTTGGTTTGTGCGTTTTGCTTGGTTCTCTCGTAGGTACTCTCTGGTTTGGGAAACGGTTTTCATTTTTTGTTTCCAATAGTGTGGTATCAGAGCCAGGTTCTAAAATTTTAGAAGGGTGTCAAAAGTTGACAGGCAAACCAGAGAGGAGAGATGGACGCGAAGCCGGTGCGCATGATAAACCAAATCGGTTCTAATTACCACTATTGGCAGAGCAAGTCCGAGCATTGGTACCAGAACTTTGAGTGCAATCATTGTGGCAAGAAGGGCCACATCAAGCGGAATTATTTCGCTTAGAAGAGAGAGAGAGAGAAGAAGGGCGACAAGGGGTAGCAAAGTGAGAACAATACAACGGCGACCTCAGCACATGGAGGTGATCTTATCATTGTAGATGATGCGGTAGTTATGAACCTCACCTGCGATAACAGCTCTTGGCTGGTGGACTCAGGTGCTTCAGCGCACGTATCTTACAATAGGACACTATTTGCTACTTACACAACAGGCGACTGTGGAGTATTGAAGATGTCATGCCCCGATCTTCTGCAGGCTAATCAGCCGTCCCTGCTAGGCGAGAATCACCGTGCCAGCGCTCCCGCGGGACGATCGCTTGACCCATCCGGGCGTGATGCCGCACGAGCATGAGTCGCGCCCATGCAAGGCGTGGTTCATTGGCTGATGGTAAGAGTTCTAAGCCACAGAGTCACATAAATTGTCCGAGTGCAGCGGAATCATAAATGCATAGGCGATTTGATAACAAGTTCACTGAGTCGATAATAGCTGAAGCACTGAATAATACAAGTAGAAGTAAAGCAACTCTTTATTGATATAAACAAGTGTTACAGGTGGCGCATAGCCGAGATTACAAATCGCTCAAGCATTTCTCTCCCAAGCAGTAAAATCATGCCAAGTGGCTACATTTATAGAATGATTATACAGGCGATGAACATGCGATGTTTGTAAAACCCATAATCCTAAAAACCGTATTAAGCTATTTTTAATTAATTATTAATTTAACTGTAGTAATTATAAGCTAATTAGGAGAAATAGATTTTATTTTATTTTTATTTTAGGTGTTCGTGCATTTAGGAGATTTATGGAGCCGGTATAAATTTTTCCTAATTTATTTCATGTAGGAGACCCTTTAGACAGTTGCTAGCTTAATGGTATGAATTAATACAAATTCTAGATTTTTCTATATATATATATATATATATATATATACATATTTTTTTAAAAGAAATGAAAATAAAAAAAGAATAAAAAGAAAAAGAAAAAGAAATGGAAATGGAAATTAGTTAATGGATCCTTAAAAACTACCCAAAACCATCCTAACCCGACCTACCCACTTAGCTAAAACCCGCCCGCACCCTTAGAATTAGAATCAACAGCAGCAACAACTCGGAATTACCCCCCCTCCCCGCGTTATCTCTCTCCCTCTCTTTTCCTATATATATATATATATATATATATATATATATATATATATATATATATATATACTTCCCTCATCTCCAAAACCATAACCCTAAAACTCATAGCCCGCCTCCTTCCCATCTGACCGCCGAGCCTAGACCGCCGTCCGCCGCCCAGCCCGGATCGCCGACGCCGCCCAGAACCGCCGTCGACGACCGCGACCCCGCGCAACCCCGCACAACTGCAATTTTGAACAATAATCTTCCTGTGTTCCTAACGCGTTTTTCGTCACCTCGCTGAACCAAACTTGACCCCGTCTTCACCGGTACGTTCACCACTTAACCTCCTTCCATATATGTATGATAGTTGAACTCGAACAGCGCATAACCCTAGACAAAAATAGCGTCCAAGTTGACGAAAAAAGATAACTTTTGGGTATCGCAGAAAACTGTGGTAAACTACCTATGTTCCCGGATTCGTATCTCCCACCACAGAGATCCGAATTGGATTTTTCTTTTTGGTATGCGGAGACCACTTGACCTAGTTTAATTTTTGTTAATTATATTAAATTATTAACTGTTGTATGTAGAATTAAATTTGTTGGAAAACTCCGAAAACTCACTTTTTCCAGATTTCCAAAAAATTGCGAAAATGAGCGCATCCCGCCAAACGGGACCGCCCCGTCGTGTACTAAGTGTACTAAAGGGTGCGTACAGTGTACCCGGATACGTGAGATTTTGTGAAAACTGATTCGGACGCGTGTGCGCGTCGAAATCAGCCCGTATCCACGGACAATTCCCGTGTCACAACTTTTGTAAAAGCCCTGCGCATTTTGTGCATGCTCGTCAGATTACGATAAAACTTGCGCCACTGGACTCATGGTATCGCGCTGCTCCTGTGACCCAATTTTTACGCAATTCTGAGACAGTTGACCAAGTCGCCAATTGACGGGCCCTACGGTTGACTTTTGGGCCCAATTGTGTTCGGCTCACCGGAATCAACATCTGGACATACCGTTGAGTTCGTACTGACATTTAGAGTTTTTTTGACCTATAATTTGTCCCATTTAGAGACCTTTACCCTTGGCACGCTTTTCGGTGCAAAGTGGGCCACACGTGGACCCTACTTTGACCCAAAATTATCGTTTTATTCTTGTGTCCAAATTGGACGAAAGGGAAGTGCTTTTTAGCTATTTTGCTTATTCTGGAAATGTTGGTGATGTTTATTTCAGCATTCGGAGATATTTGTTCTGAGGCCATAGATTCTGATCTTGTGTGTTTGACATCTGGACGTTACATTTTGTAGCTTCTTGCGAGGCAAGTATACCTTGCCATTGTACTGTTATTTATATTTCATATGTTACATGCATCTTTATTTTCTGTCTTTAGTTCATATATTTTAACTGTTATATAAAATGCGCACGACGGTGTCGTCGCGATATATTTTTATTTATGTATTTGCATTGACCTTGTTTATGAGACCACCCCATTATCATGTAGCATCATTAGATTTCATTGGCCGTGACACAGTTGTTACACGAGTGTGAGTCTCATATAGATCATGGACTGTGTGACAGGTCTGGCCTCCTGTACGTATGGGCCGTGCGTTAGGGATGGCTGCTGATAGAAACTTTGTATGCTAGAAGACTTAGCAGTCATTAGAGGTCCATGGACATAGCCTATTGTAGTACGGTGGTCCAATCCTTGTCCTTGTTTGGTTGCAGGATTGGGCTAGGTTACTAAAGATAGGCTATGAACCAAATCGTGTCATGGATGTGACATGCTTAGAACATGGGGTAGCGAGAACAACAAGTACCGCATTTGGGCTCCTTTACACTTTTTCTATGTGCGTCCGAATTATCCGCCGGAGATACGGGTGGTGATAACCACTATATATTATATATTATCTGGCGGCCTCTGGCGTTCAAAAGACGACATACTTTTTAGGCCCCTGGATCTCCAAGAGAACCATGCCAATCCCAGTTTTCAGCCAGATAGCCCACTTGTGGGGAAAGTTGTTCTTAAACTGCATTCACTTAGACGGTTAGGCGACCCATTGGATATTTATTTCAGTACTTTATTGGCATACTTTTATGTATCTTGTTATGTCCCTCTGAGGACCTGGCCCTTCCAGGTGTCGCTGTTCTTGAGTATTCGCAGGAGCGCAGATTCAGATGGTTACATATGTTTCGAGGAGGTCTTCTCTTCGATCCCGTGATTTGATAGCTGGTATTCTTATATTGTGTTTATTGTGTTGTACTTTTACATTCGAGTTGGTAGTGGATTGGTTTCCATCCAACTATCATCTTTAGATACTTTGTATTGAGATATAGTTTCATAGATATTGGTTATTTATTTATGTTGATTTTCTGTAGATGAGATTTAGATTATACCCTGTGACTTGTGACATATATTTATACCACTTGTGGATTTGATATTCATATTACAGTGTACGTGTGGATTTTGGTTTCCATATATTGGAGTTGTCATATCCATACGGCTGGCATGCTTACGTGTCATAGTCCTACGTATTTTGGGACTGGGGCGTGACATATTTTTGTGGTGGCCTATGTAGGGCAAGAGCATATTGTCTCGGTTACGTTACTGTACCGAACAAGCCTGCACCTAGGAATAGAGTATTGGATCTCATCCATAATTGACTATGATTCGATCTCCTTCCAGTCCATTCTATTCGAATAATTGTATCCTGCTTGATTCATGTGCTTCCCTGATAATTCCTTGAGTATAGCCCCCTTCTAGAATATAGAAGTCCCTGTTGTTAGATGATAAGTAGGGTAACCTTCCTATTAAGAGTACAACTAGAGTGTTGACACAACACTAAGTTTAGAATATCTAGTGAACCCTAGAATTCCTTATCTATAGATTGGTTTACCATTATCCCTTGATGTATTATGAGGACTTGAGAGTAGTATAGACACTACTAGAGTTAGTTAGAAGTTTTACCATAATGTTTGACCCTAGTATTGAGAAACCAATAGAAAACCAAAATTGAATATTAGGACTGAACCTAATCTTCATAGTTAGATAGTATTGGAGAACTATAAACTTAGATCATTGTTTTATTATTAGTAGACAACACCTTAGGAAGCCTAGAGGAATGTAATCAACACTTTTTCCTTGATCATACCTCGAACATAGAAACTAGCATAACACTCCCCCTTAGAAAACCATGATGCTATCTAGAGCCCTCTATTTTAATTTCATATATTGTTCCTCTGCAACCTTAACGTTCGTTAATTGCGCGACGACTAAATTATGTTCTTCTTTTCTTTATCTTTCAACTCGTGCCACCTGACACCTCTGACCATGGACCAAGTGATTTTATTCTGTGTCAAGGACACATAGTTTGCTAGGATTATAGTTATAATCTTGAATTTTTAATTATGTGCTTGGTAGATTAGAGCTTGATAAGTTTGAGTTGTTCTTGTAGATTGTTACCCGATGATTATCCCTTAGTTTTAAATCGCGTAACTTGTACCACACCTCGATACAAGTTACATCCCTTTTCCTCTTGAATGCCAGTAACTTTTCCATTCTTGCTATTGACACTTGCTCTATAAGCGCTATGACTAAGACTTAAGATAACCATTACCTATATAATGCAATAGGATACCAAAAGTACCAAGATCTTTCCCTAACAATAGTTTATACTTTATTTATAAGGACCATGTTATTCTGAAGAATTCCCTCAAGGCAATTACAGTATTGGTTTAATTTTTATAAGTTGGGTAGTATACCTCACAACATAGTATCACCTATCCCTCTTGACCCATTGATGAAGTATAACCGAATGACATTAACTGTATGCTAGCATAAGACGATAGCGTTTATTCAGACTGTACAAAATTAGAGGTCCATACCTTATTTGGTCGACTAGCAACTTAGATAAGGAGCTAGTATGACAATTGTAGAGATTGTGGAGTCTTATTTCTTTTGTGAACTTGAATTGTTATGTACCTTATTTCATCATCATCTAGCGTACTTATATTTTATTTACTACCTTGACTTATGCTGCTATTATAGTCTAGTTTTTGCAAGCTTATTCTTTTATCGAGCTTGTTCATGATATATGTGTTATTGGGGCCTGATCAACCCACTAATACATTTCAGAATCGGTGTATTACGGTCTGATCAACCATAGTGCGCTTGATTCGCTCTTCGTAATAATACTTTACGTGGATTGAGATATATAGTTGACTAGTAGACACCTGTACTTGCCCTCTAGATATGTCTGAGCGGATCGTATCAGTTACATAACTGTACTGATACGAGCATGTGAATAGGAATTTCCAAAATAGGATTTCAATCCACAACTGCCTTGACAATTCCCATTTGAAATTTTTTACGCCTTGATCTCCATACTTCTATTCTAGTACCTTTCCCTTGAACTCTTTATCATTGTTTTCCGTCTTCCCTTATTTCGGAAGGACGAAACCTCGTACTTGGTATAAGTTTGATAGACAGATAGTACTAGAGGTACCCATAGGCCAATCGTATTATTTGATGACTATCTTTTATAATTGATTAAGGGCCTAACACATATGATATAATCGGTGTTAAAGTTTTGAGGATTGAATGACATGAGTAAATAAATTAAGAAATATTTTCTTAAGTGTATAGCCTTATATGATAAATGGGTAAATTCTAAGTTGGGTAGAAGTCGCATTGTTAATTTGAGATTAAATTCTTTTAGATTCTGATCAAGTAGGATTAGATTGAGAGATTAAGTCATTTTAAATGTGGAGAATTTAGAAGAAGGAGTTAGATGATGAGTATTTAATGAATTTTAAAATCTTGATATGTCGGACCAAATATTTATACTTTAAGTACATGATTTAAATTTTTGAATATTGTAGGTCGAATCATCGATTTAAATCTTGAGGAAAATAAATAGAACTCTAAAACATGAACATTGGTGGATTGAAGTTAAATTTTTTTTACAATTTGATGATTTGAATTAAGAGTTAAAATTTGATTATTGGATTACGTATTTGAAATATTGAGGATGTGAATTGAATTTAAAAATTTGAAGAATACAAAAAAAATTAAGAGAAAATAGGAATAATATTAGACTAGAATTGTTTTCTAGAGGAGATTATGATAGTTGGAGATCGTGATGTAAGATTTGATATGAGTTATTTAAATCTTGAGGATGTCATATAGATTTAGCTTAAATTTGGATGTGATTATTTAAAAAAATCGAGAAGAGATTATAATATGTCAAATTTTGATTAAACAGAGGTTACCTTAATTTTGAAAGTGATTGCGATGGATTTGAATAGATTTTAAATTTTTGGAAGAGATTATGATTGACTTGCCTTATATGCGAATGTAAAGGAGTTAACAAATTATGCCTTATTTCGAGGATGTAATTGGTTATAAGTTAGTTATATTGTAAACACCCAAAAGTAGGCCTACTTGGTTAGATAGAGAAACTAAGGCTAGTTTGAACTCAATTACAAATAGAACACGGTATTTTCTATTTAATTTTACAACATTGTATCACTTAACGTACCATACCGTTGCTTCGATAATTGGAGTACTACACTAGCCATTGCCTACCTATAAATTCCATACCCTTGTCCTAGACATGTCCGCCTTCTATTCTGACCTCGGTGTAACTTATAATTATGCTATCTTGTGCTATATTTTAGTCGCACAACATTCGTCACGGACGTTTATATTTAATTCTAAAATAATTCTAACTTTGTATCCTTGTGCGTTCCAATCGAATTAAATTGGAGACACGTGGACCCGTTTCGTACAACCCAATCTATGACAATATCCTAGCCTGGGCCCTCTATGTCCGTGACACTTGCATCCACCTAATTTTAGCCCAATGTACTTCTAATTAATTCACGAACGCCACGCGCATTAATTTTGATTAATTAATCCAATTTTCATCTTTGTGCAATTTTCTAATTGTTAGGCACTTTTATGCAAAGGTGCATTAAGGTGTCCACATCATTGGACATGACACTTGAAGAAACATAATTCTCCTCCATATGAATCTTCTCCCTAAATTTGTGGAATGTGCAAATGCGAGACATCACCCACTCCTTTAAACCTAGCCTTACATTTTAGACAATGCAAATCTTATACCAACCTTGACTATCTACCGTGGCTTAGTTTAATTTCGAGGACAAAATTTTTATAAGTTGGGTAGAATATAAAACCCCTAATCCTAAAAACGGTATTAAGCTATTTTTAATTAATTATTAATTTAACTGTAGTAATTATGAGCTAATTAGGAGAAATAGATTTATTTTATTTTTATTTTAGGTGTTCGTGCATTTAGGAGATTTATGGAGACGGTATAAATTTTTCCTAATTTATTTCATGTAGGAGACCATTTGGACAGTTGCTAGCTTAATGGTATGCATTAATACAAATTCTAGATTTTTCTATATATATATATATATATATATATATATATATATATATATATATATATAAAAGAAATGAAAATAAAAAAAGAATAAAAAAGAAAAAGAAATGGAAATGGAAATTAGTTAATGGATCCTTAAAAACTACCCAAACTCATCCTAACCCGACCTGCCCACTTAGCTAAAACCCGCCCGCACCCTTAGAATTAGAATCAACAGCAGCAACAACTCGGAATCACCCCCCCCCCCGCGTTATCTCTCTCCCTCTCTTTTCCTATATATATATATATATATATATATATATATATATATACTTCCCTCATCTCCAAAACCCTAACCCTAAAACTCATAGCCCTCCTCCTTCCCATCTGACCGCCGAGCCTAGACCGCCGTCCGCCGCCCAGCCCGGACCTCCAACGCCGCCCAGAACCGCCGTCGACGATCGCGACCCCGCGCAACCCCGTGCAACTACAGTTTTGAACAACAATCTTACTGTGTTCCCAACGCGTTTTTCATCACCTCGTTGAACCAAACTTGACCCCGTCTTCACCGGTACGTTCACCACTTAACCCCCTTCCATATATGTATGATAGTTGACCTTGAACAGCGCGTAACCCTAGGCGAAAACAGCGTCCAAGTTGACAGAAAAAGATAACTTTTGGGTATCGCAGAAAATTATGGTAAACTACTTATGTTCCCGGATTCGTATCTCCCACCACAGAGATCCAAATTCGATTTTTCTTTTTGGTATACGGAGACCACTTGACCTAGTTTAATTTTTGTTAATTACATTAAATTATTAACTGTTGTATGTAGAATTAAATTCGTTGGAAAATCCCAAAAACTTACTTTTCTAGATTTCCAAAAAATTGCGAAATGGAGCGCGCCCCGCCAAACAGGACTGTCCCTGTCATGCCCTAGTCCCAAAAATACGTAGGACTAGGACACGTAAGCATGCCAGCCGCATGGATATGGCAACTCCAATATATGAAAACCAAATCCATACGTACGCTGTAATATGAATATCAAATCCACATGTGGTATAAATCTATCACAAGTCACATGGTATAATCTAAATCTCATCCACAAAAAATCAAATATAAATAAATAACCAGTATCTATGAAACTAGATCTCAATATAAGTATCTAAGGACGATAGTTGGATGGAAACAAATCCACTACCAACTCGAATATAAGGACAAATACAATATAAGTACAACACAACAAACACAATATAGGAATACCAGCTAACATCCACGGACTCGAAGAGAAGACACCCTCGAATCATATGTAACCATCCGAACCTGCGCTCCTGCGAATACTCAAGAACAGGTACACCTGGAAGGGCCAAGTCCTCAGAGGGACATAACAAGATACATAAAGCATATGCCAATAAAGTACTGAAATAAATATCCAAATGGTCGCCTAACCATCTATGTGAATGCAGTTAAGAACAACTTTTCCCACAAGTGAGCTATCTGGCTGAAAATTAGGATTAACATGACTCTCTCGGAGAACCAGGGGCCTCAAAGGCACGTCGTCTTTTGAACGGCGGAGGCCCGCCAAGTAGTATAGGGGTCATCACCGCCCGTATCTCTAGCGGAGCTTCCGGGTTACAGAAGGAAAAAGTGTAAAGGAGCTCAAATGCGGTACTTGTTGTTCTCCCCACCCCATGCTCTAAGTATGTCACATCCATGACATAATTTGGTTCATAGCCTATTCTTAGTATCCTAGCCCAATCCTGCAACCAAACAAGGACAAGGATGGGACCACCGTACTATAATAGGCTATGTCCCTAGACCTCTAATAACTGCTAAGTCTACTAGCATGCAAAGTTTCTAACAACAGTTATTCATAACGTATGGCCCACACGTACAGGAGGCCAAACCCTGCACGCCAGTCCGTGATCTATATGAGACTCACAACTCGTGTAACAACTATGTCACTGCCAATGAACCTAATGATGCTACATGATAATGGGGTAGTCTCATAAACAAGGTCAATGCAAATACATAAATAAAAACATACCGCGACGATACCGTCGCGCGTATTTTATATACAGTTAAAAATATATAAACTAAAGACATAAAATAAAGATGCATGCAACATAGGGAATATGAATAACAGTACAATGGCAAGGTATACTTGCCTGGCAAGGAAGCTGCAATGTACCAATAACCTGCTCCAGAAGTTGTGCAGAACAAAACCAATATCCTATGTACACAAAATATAATACAATAAAATTTATTAGTCATTACATAACCACATTTATACTGGACTCATGGGGTATACTAGGGGTGGCACTAGTTATCTAACATGGTCAATTATGCGTTGAATTACGCAGGGTCACATCTTCAAGTGTTGTACACAATCAGACAGTCAGCTGACAGGTGTCTATGCCAGTGCGTTAATGTACGCAAGGCAGGCAATTCACAAGTTCTTAGGGTCAACATGGTCAAGGTAAGTACGGTTCAGTCCACGGTGTCCTAGGGTCGTACAGTCTGAATATATATAGTTCTAATTATTATTTAGCATAGTATTTAATTACTTACAATTTATGTACATACCATATATTTATATATTTCTATATATAACTCCCAAATATACATACCAATTGAATACATCTACTAAATATATATATATATATATATAAATATATATACCAATGAATAATATATGCGTATGCGTACATATACGTACACGCGTCTGGGTTCACCGAATCAGGGCCTGATGTAAACTAACCGTGGTGATTAAGTATTAATGTCCTACTGACGCACACACAAACACACATAACAAAGAGAAGACGGGACAGGTTCATACCTCGGAGTACGTGCACGGGTACGACGGTGAGGTTGACGATGATGACGACGAGGGTGAACCGAGATGATGATGACGATGACGATGATGGTGAGATGATGGATGACGATGATGCGATGCTGATGATGGGGTGTTGATGAGGGGATGACGACGTTGTTGGCGACAACGTCGACGAGGATGATGATGATTATGAGGAGTTGTGGTGATGGTGAGATGATGATACTAATGGTGATGGTGTTAGGGATGATGGTGGTGATTGGTGGGCTGCCGGATTCTGGCCAGGAGGGCTTCTCCGGCGAGCCATGGTAAGGGTGAAGATGATGATGTTAATGGAAGAGGGTGATGATGATGACAATGGCCAGGGTGGTGATATGATGATGATGATGATGAGTGTTGATGATGGTGATGCAGGTGGTGGCTGCTGTCCTCCAGCCAGCGAGGGGAGATCCGGTCAGAGAGGGGTAGCCGAGGGTAGTTCTGGGGAGACATCGAGGAGGGGGTGATCGAGGAGAAGAGCAGGGAGAGGAGAGGCCAGGGTGGTGGTGCTGGTGCAGTGGTGGTCGAACTGTGGGTCGAGGGGATTCCGACAAGGAGGACAGGGAGCAAGAGGAGGAGCAGGGAAGTATGGTGGATGTTCTCAGGGAGGCAGGGAGGAAGTCGTTCAGCAGGGTCGTGGGGGTGGTTGGACTGGTCCGGCGAGGGGAGATGACGAGGACGGGGAGTCGGGTGATGGGGATGGTGCGGGTAGTCGGGGTTCCGGCAGAGAAGGAAACTTGGAGGGGAGGAGAAGGCTGACAGCAATGGTGGTGGTTCGTCAGGTTGCTGGAGGAGGACGACGGGTGGTTGGGTGGTCGGCTGGGTGAGGCTCGGGTCAAAGAATAATGAACTCCGGCGAAGGGAAGGATGGGGGAGACAGTGAACAGGAACTCGGGGAAGGTCAGTATTAATGGAGGAGATCGAGGTCGGGTGGTTGTTCGACGCTCGGGGAGGATGGCGATCTGATGGCGTGCTCGTTGGGTTGGTCGGCGGAGGACATGGCGTCGAGGAGGGATGCTGCTGAGGTGCACCGGCGGGGTTGGGTGACCGAACTCCGGCAGCGGGGGAAAGCGGAGGAAGACGATGAAGAAGAAGTGGGAGATGCTGTGGTAGCGGTGGTGTTTGGGAGTCCGGCAAGGGGCAGTTGAGGTGGAGGTGTTCAGGTGGCTGGGTCTAGTATGGTGGTGACGAGCTACGCCGGCAAGTGCTCCGGCGGCGGACATAGGTAGGGGATGAACAGTACGGGTGATGGGGGGGGGTCGGCTGGTTTAGGCATTCCCATTAGGTTTTGGTTTTTGCAATTTAATAAAATGAAAGTTTGTATTTATAACCATGTGAACTAGGGTTTTGTTGACCTAGGAGTAGGCTTGGTCAACACCTCCTTGGGGTTAGGCCTTGGGCTCTCAGGGGGATTTTGGGGAGGCTACAATTTGCATTGTTTAAATGCAAGGGTAGGTTTAAATATACGAGGGTGAGGTGCGCGCATTACACATCCGGAAAAAATTACGAAAAAATCTATGTGAAGGGGAAAACTGGGTTTCTTCATGAATTGTCCAATGGTGGGGACACCTCAATGCGTTTTTGCATAAAAGTCCCCAACAATTGGAAAAATTGCACAAAGACAGAAATTGGATTTTAATTAATTAAATTAAACGCGCACGATATTCTAGAATTAATTAGGAGTACATGGGATTGTATTAGGCGGGACACAAGTGTCAAGGGCGTAGAGGGTACAATGTAGAATATTAATAAAATTTGGGTTACACAAAACGGTCAATGTTGTGTTCCTAATTTCGATTAGGGCGCACAAGGGTACAAAGTCAGGATTTATTTAGAATTAAGAATTAACGTCCGCGACGTTTATTGTGCGACTAAAATGTAGCACAAGAGAGCAATATTATAAGTTACACAAGGGTCAGAATAGTTGGCGGACATATCTAGGATGAGGTTATGAAGTTTGTAGATAGGCAATGGCTAGTGAGGTGCTCTAATTATCGAAGCAACGGTAAGGTGCGCTACATGATATAAATTATTGTATAATTAAATAAATGTCGTGTTCTAATTCTAATTGGTTCAAACTAGCCCTAGTTTCACTATCTAAGCAAATTAGGCCTAATTTTGGGTGAGGGGGTTTACAATCAACCCAACTTAAAATAATTTTGTCCTCGAAATTAAACTAGGGTAGGGTTTCTCTATCTAACCTTACTTGATTACAGTCTAAAGAATTCTCCTTAAGTTAACATTGCAATTTCTACCCAACTTAGAATTTACCCATCTATCATCTAAGGCTATACATCTAAGAAGGCTATGTCCCAAATTATTTAATCATGCTATTGAATCATCAAAGTCTTTAACACCAAATATATCATCTATGATATGCCCTTAATCATTTATAACAGAGAGTCACCAAGTCATATGATTAGCCTATGGGGTGTACCTAGCACTATCAGTGTATCACTTATTTCTAAGCACGAGGTTTCGTCTTTTCGAAACAAGGAAAGACGGAAAACAATGGTAAAGAGTTCAAGGAGGGGTAATAGAAAGGAAGTATGGGAATCAAAGCGTTTAAAGGATTCAAATGGGAATTGTCAAGGCAGTTGTGGATTGAAACACTATTGGGTAATTTCTTATTCGCATGCTCACATCAGTCCAGTTATGTACTTGATATGATATGCTTTGTCGTATCTAGAGGGTACGTATATTTGTCTACTGGTCAACTATACATCTCAATCCACGTAAAATAGTATTGCGAAGGGCGAATCAAGCGCACTATGTCTAGCTAGACCATAATACACTGATTCTGATTAGACAATTTGTATTAGTGTGGTTGATCAGGCCCCAATAACACATAAGTCATGAACAAGCTCGATATAAGATTACGCTTACAAAAACTAGGCTATAATAGCAGCATAATTCAAGGTAGCACAAAAAATATAACGCTGGATTATGATGAGAGAAGTTACAAAATAATTCCAGTTCACAAAAATAAAAACAACATAAGCAATAATGATAACAGACTCTACAATCTCTTCAATTATCATACAACCTCCTTGTCTAAGTCGCTAGTCGACCAATTATGGCATGGACCTCCAAATTCTACCGTCTAAATAAACATTTTCGTTTTATGCTAGTATACAATTAATGTCATCCAATTATACTTCAATAATGGGTCAGAAGACTATGTGATACTAGGGTGTGAGGTATACTACATAACTTATAACAATTGAACTACTATTATAATTGTCTTAAGGATACCGTAGAAGCTCTTGTTAGGGTCTACGGGAAGGGGTCTTGGTGCTTATTAGGGTATCTTCCTATATTACATAGGTCATGGTCGATGAGTGAGGACATAGACATGTACATCCCTCCTTCGTAGAATCGAGCGATGAACAGAGTCTTGAAATCTTCAAAGGAAGTAATACAGTTGTCTGCAAGACTACGGTACCATTGGTAGGCCACTCCAGACAGACAGCCCTTAAATACTCGAGTGAGAAGGGCGTCATTCCCTTGCAGCAACACCGTCATCATGCTGAAGTAGTTCATGTACTGACTTGGTGATGTCTTTCCCTCAAAAAAAACTATAGCCTGTGGTTTATATTTCGACGGGAAATGGACCTCGTCCCAGATAGCTGGGTAAGGTTGGTTGATGCCCAGCTTCTTGAGCTAATCCTTGTGCTTCAAGGTATCAAATTGGGCTTTCAATTCCCGAACTGCCTGCATTGGATCTTCAGCTGGGAAGGGGACCGCAGAGAGGTGAGAGGTCGGTTGTATTGTAACTCCAACAGGAGGCAATACATTCTCTGTGTTCAGAGGTGGAGAAGCCGTTGACTCTTGATTTGGAGCAGGCTCCTGGTTTGTGTTGGATGGTGGCATGGCCACCCCCACACGTAGTTGAGTTGGAGGAACCGATGCTTGAGCTATAGTAGCTGCATGTTGAGTCAGCATCATCTGGTGCATACTCTCCATCATGGAATGCATCTCTTTAAATGATGCTTCCAATACAGCGATGCGTTGCTCAGTACTCCCTGATGGAGAAGCCTTTTTGTGTTCATCTCCAATGGCATAGACTCCCATTTCTCTGGATGCTATTGAGGGATTAGTATAGATCTCTGTAGAGATTGAGTCTATACTTTCAGCATCCGATTCGGGAAACTGGCGACCCCCAGTGTTGGAATCAGAAGAATATGAAGCCGGTTGTCGTGACCTCGAACGGGTGTTTCAAAACACACCAGCTTCAATATTCTCAAAGAGTCTGTCGAATCTCCTTTGGCTTGGAGTTCTAGAGGGATGACGTCTTGAACTGGACCTTCCTCTAGGAATATGTGAAGCCATGTTCACTGATACGAATGTAGGCTCTTTTTCCTGTAAGGGCAAAGAGTAGTTCAACCGGTCGAAAATTGACCGTTTTGCCTTCGAGCAGCAGTAATTAACTACAACTTTGTGACTATTACAACAATGCTCCCTAGGGGGTGTAATAGACATGTTAGAAGATCCCCTGTCTTTACGCTTCTGGATCAGAAAATTACGCAAGTCAGAAGGATTAACAAGAGAAGAAGAAGGCTTATTTTGCCTTTTTACATCAGTTGGAGCGCGGATATTGGGAATCATAACTCTCTCCCTGCCATAAGAATACGACAGTTCAGCCATGTGAGTAGCGTATGATCCGTCGTCCGTCTGAGGAACGTACGTTCCTGTGAACCGGGTCATCTTTACGCCGCGAGGCTTATCCTGGTATAATTTGGAGCTTTGCATAGGTTGGCGTAATGTAACCCCCTGATTTTTTAAGAATTTTTAATTTGGATTTTTTACAATTTTCTGTAATTTTTGGGATTTTTCTGTAATTAAAACCTATGTATTTTGAATTTAAATAATTTTTAAATATTGTTAATTAATATTAAAATATTATGAAAATAATATTTTATGGTGTAAAATAAAAAACTAGATATAGGATAATTTTCCGGGAATTTATTGGACCCCGGAAGCATTTTTAAAGCCCTAAAAACTTTTTTTAAATAAATCTAATTAAACCCTAGAAATAAACCCGGTTCAATTGAACCAAACCAACGCAGACCCGGTTCAGCTGAACCGAACCCAGCCTTATTGGGTCGGGTCGGATCTAAACCCGACCCGAAACCCGCGGACCCGGACCCGTAACCCAATTCCTAATCTGAACCCTAAACCTAATCCGATCGGAAACACTGCTCCGATCGGCGGCTACCCCGATAAATAGCCCCTCCGCCCGTACGCCGAAACCCTAATCCCTTTTACCTCCTCCCGGCTCCGTCGACAAGCCCCTCGAACCCTCATCTCCCCTCTCCACCGTCTCCTTCCCTCGACCCGCCGACTCGAGCCCCCACAGCCGACCATCATCACTGCCCGTTCCATCCTCCCCCGACTCCGCCGCTCCCCGCTCCACCATCGAACACCCCGCAGCCCTTCGTCCCCGACGACTCTCTCCCGTATCCTCCGCCTCTCTCCTCGATCCAGCCCCAGCAGACCCTCCGCCGGAGCCACCTCGAGCCGACGAGCTCTGCCTGAGCACCTTCTCCTGTCGACC
The DNA here is from genome assembly GCA_036927795.1 of Iris macrosiphon. NCBI lineage: Eukaryota > Viridiplantae > Streptophyta > Magnoliopsida > Asparagales > Iridaceae > Iris > Iris macrosiphon. Next base: position 312,692,195 of record JAYESA010000004.1, on the reverse strand, counting down.
CAGCCCTGTCCTAGCCAGCTCCGGCGTCGATCTCCGGCGGAACCCTAAAACCTAGACGGACACAGCCTGGACACAGGACCCGGATACGAGAATTTTAGGTTCCACGGAGCCCTGTTCAGGTAACCCGTTCTCTCTCCTCGTTGCCCCATTTTCCGTTCCGTCAGTTGTGACGCGTAGACTGTGTAACCCTCTCGATGCCCGTACAACTCGCTCGGTGCGTCGCGTCCTGTGGCGATCGTGAACCGCGATCCAAAAACAGGAAAAATAATGCCCTGTTTCACCCCAGAACTGAGTGCGCCCCGCCAAATGGGACGACTTGGTCGCTTGCGGTCTTCACCGAAACGTGCGTGCCGTTGATACGGACGTGCGGGATTTCGCAGAAGTTGATTTGGATGTGCGTGCATACCGAAATTAACGCGTATCCGCCGACAACGCCCCGTATCCGCCTATTCTAGAATATGTTGTAACTTTGTGTACACACGTCGGATCGAGACAAAACTTACGCCATCGGACTCGTAGCAATACGCTGGTCCTGTGACCCAAGTTTGGTTCAATTCTGTGAACGTTGAAAAAATCGCGTACGTGGGCCCCGCGGCTCCACTTGACGGGCGATTTTGTGATCGGCTCATCGGAATCCAGTTCTGGAAGTTCCGTTGGGTTCGTATCATCGTTCCTAACTCGTTGACACTAAGTTTGACGAATTTGGAGACCTTTGATCCTGACACATTTTCGGTACGAATCGGCCCACATGTGGACCCCACTTTGACCAGAAACTGTAATTTTTGCCCCTGTATCCAAATTGGACTCAAGGACAAGCGTTTCTAGCTATTTGATATTTTTTGAATCTAATAGTGATGTTTATTTCAGCAACCGGAGTAGTACCTACAAATTACACTGAGATCAGAGCTACAATTGGAGCCAGAACTATAGGCAAGTGTACCTTGCCAAACATTGCAGTTCTTGTTACATATTTCTTTGACTTATTTATCTGTTGTACTTGCTTGACCTAGGACCGTGTGACTTACTTAGCGTCCGATTAATAGTCTGATGCCAACACCGTACGCGGAGTTGTGTAATGTCACCTAGAGATGGATATCGTGACCCTTTACATTCTCGTACTTGTCTTATCAAGTACATTATACCCAGGACACTTGACACTATTCATGAGACAGAATCTTCCTGAGATATTCATGGTGATTCTGTATAGGATACAGGTTTATGACATACACAGTTACATGCTTAGATTTTATTCAGACTTGTTGCATTAGATATGGTTTTGCGTGACATGGACATGAGATATCATAAAACTGTGACGTGAGATTACATTGGGTGGGGAGAGATTTACCATACATAAGGCTGATTATATATATATATATAATACTTAATGGAAGTGCCTTAGACTCTGACACAAAGCTTTGGTACCGTACTGGCCCTTCGAGAGAATACTGCTATGGGTTTCTCCGACACTGATCCTGTAGTAGTCTCAGCCCGAGTATGACTAAAACTCTCAACTTGCATATCACTTAGCTGATTATATTTTTACCCTATTGTTTATTTATTACTGCACTGATTTATTTTGGCTTGAGTTATTTTGTACCTTGCTATGTCCCCTGAGGACCTGGATCCGGATTATGTCCCCAGGATTAGCAGATGAGATATATCCCGAGGTATACGGCACCGGAGCATTAGCATTAGCAGAAGCAGGTGCCTACATTGGAGCAGAACCAGGATCTGAGGACGAGATCGTACCAGAGGACTTCTCCTGAGTATTGGCTTGAGATACTCATTTATTTCTGTTTCTAGTTATTTTATTTCCAGTCTATTACATTGATGTATCAGACTTATTCTCGGATTGTTCTCCGGGACACTTTTATTGAGATATGCTAGTTTATATTTATTTGTATTTATTCTGGCATTTGATCTGTAATTATCTGTTGTGGATGAGATTAGACTAGACCGTGACTTATATCATCGGACCTATTTATTGTTGTACTACAGCTTAAGTATGCCCTGATGGATCCATTAAATTGGGTTTATCCATCGGTGTGTGTTGCTAGCCATTGCCACGTGTCTAGTCCCTCGGTATTTTGGGACTGGGGCATGACATGGTTTTTGTGGTAGCCCGTGCATGTCAACGACTAAATTGTTCGATTTCAACTTAGGGACCGAGCAAGCCTGCAATAAGAATAGGATAAGTTTTTAGGATCTCATCCACTTGCTTGAAACGTTCTTAGTATCTATATCGGATTCAAATTAATTTCTTGACTTGCATCTTGCCTTGATTCCAGTACGCCTCTTATTGTTTATTTTGGTTGCAGAGTAATGGATTCAAGAGCAAATGATGAAACTCCAACAAACACACCAATAGGTGTTGTAGCCACCTACGGAGAAGATGAAGTGAAGCCATTGAGTGGAGATCCCTCTACTCACCGAAGCAGCCAAGCAGATCAGCAAGCTTCTAGATTTCGGCGTGATGACATCCCGCCGTCTCTGCAGTTCGTTCCACCGATGCCTGTTTTCCTACCAGGACAAGTCATGGATGGGCAAAAGATATTCCAAATGATCTACGCAATGATGCAAGCCCAACATCATATTTATTAAGAAGCTCAGCGTCGCGAGAAAGATTACTTGAGGAACAGCCTAATAAATGCACTAGAGCAGGCGAATCTACCAGCACGACGGCCAACGATGGGCTCTATCACAGATTTCTGCCAGCTGAAGTCCCGTACCTTCTCAGGCAAAGAGGAGCCTACAGAAGTTCATGAGTGGCTTACCAACATACAACATCAATTAGAAGCAGCCGAGCTTCCAAGAGAACGTTGGATGACTGCTGTCAGAATACAGTTGACGGACAATGCACATCACTGGTGGCTATCCGAGGAGACATGGCTCGGACCAGACCGAGTCACCTGGGAAGTGTTCTCCAGACTCTTTCAGAAGATGTACATTCCAGCTACCGCTCGATCAGAACTGCGGGACAAGTTCAACCGCCTCACTCAGGATACTATGACAGTGGAGGAGTACAACACAGAATTCATTCGTCTAAGTCGCTTCGCCCCTACCTTGATTCCTACAGAAGAAGAGAAGGCCGAGAAGTTCTTCGACGGACTAAACTTCGAGCTACAGAAACTAATTGGATCCGTTGCACCTATATCCTACTCAGACGTCCTTGCTGCAGCTCGACGCATAGAGCGCGTCACCAGGAGAGAGACCAGTCTGAAGCGACCTTCCACATCAGCACCAGCCCGAGCACCGCATAGAGAAGCTGCAAAGAAACCTTATTTGCATCAAGCACCACAAGGAGCTGTATCCAAATCCCTAATTCTTCCTATTTGTTACTACTGCGGCAAGATAGGCCATGTCGAGAAGGAGTGTAGACGTAAATTCGGACTATGCTTAGGTTGCGGATCCAGACAACATGCAGTAAGGGACTGCCCTGAGCGTAGAGAAGGAACACCAAGGGCAAACCAACAAGCTCTACCAGCACCAGGAGAATATCAACAAAGGCCACCTTTGGTACCTCGACCAGCACTCTTCCAGCAGGCCCAGCAATAGCAGAGGGCACCACCTCAAGGATGCGGACAAGCTTTCGCTATAACTTTGGAGGACGCGCAGATTCATGGAGTAGCTAATGCGCGTAAGTTTTTGTAGTTTTTGTTTCTAGTATTATTTTAGTTCGTGCCCGTTGGTTCGTTAGACTTAATCGGATAGTTTTAACTTGCTAATAATTGATAAACCTAGTGATAACCTAATATGTTTTTATAAGAGATAACCTAGTTTTTCTAAAAATTGTAGTCTTCTAGATTTCTTTCATCCGGGAAATTGTATAACTTTAATGCTTAGGAAAATGATTTTTCCCTATGTGTTTTTCTTACACTCTCATCCTTGAATCTCCTTAATCGTGATGTGCTTCGAACAATGGTTACAACCATGTCATCTCTGTTGATCGGTTATTCTTTGATTGCGAGGACGCAATCCTCTTAAGGGGGGTAGATTGTAACCCCCCTGATTTTTCAAGAATTTTTAATTTGGATTTTTCACAATTTTCTGTAATTTTCTGGGATTTTTCTGTAATTAAAACTTAGGTATTTTGAATTTAAATGATTTTTAAATATTGTTAATTAATATTAAAATATTATAAAAATAATATTTTATGGTGTAAAATGAAAAACTAGACATAGGATACTTTTTCAAAAATTTATTGGACCCCGGAAGCCTTTTTAAAGCCCTAAAAACTTTTTTAAATAAACCGAATTAAACCCTAGAAATAAACCCGGTTCAATTGAACCAAACCAACCCAAACCAACCCAGACCCGTTTCAGCTGAACCGAACCCAACCTTATTGAGTCGGGTCGGATCTAAACCCGACCCGAAACCCACGGACCCGGACCCGTAACCCAATTCCTAATCTGAACCCTAAACCTAATCCGATCGGAAACACTGTTTCGATCGGCGGCTACCCCGATAAATACCCCCTCCGCCCGTACGCCGAAACCCTAATCCCCTTTACCTCCTCCCGGCTCCGTCGATGAGCCCAGCCCCCTCGCCGCCCGGACTCGCCCCGCTCCGCCGCCCTCACCTCGAACCCCCATCTCCCCTCTCCACCGTCTCCTCCCCCGACCCGCCGACTCGAGCCCCCCACAGCCGACCATCTCCACCATCATCACCGCCCGTTCTATCCTCCCCCGACTCCGCCGCTCCCCGCTCCACCATCGAACACCCCGCAGCCCTTCGTCCCCGACGACTCTCTCCCGTATCCTCCGCCTCTCTCCTCGATCCAGCCCCAGCAGACCCTCCGCCGGAGCCACCTCGAGCCGACGAGCTCTGCCTGAGCACCTCCTCTTGTCGACCCATCCCTTCCCTAGCCAGCTCCGGCGTCGATCTCCGGCGGAAATCCTAAAACCTAGACGGATACAGCCTGGACACAGTACCCTGACACAGGAACCGGACACGGGAATTTTAGGTTCCACAGAGCCCTGTTCAGGTAACCCGTTCTCTCTTCTCGTTGTCCCATTTTCTGTTCCGTCAGTTGTGACGCGTAGACTGTGTAACCCTCTCGATGTCCGTGCAACTCGCTCGGTGCGTGGCGTCCTGTGGCGATCGCGAACTGCGATCCAAAAACAGGAAAAATAATGCCATGTATCACCCCGGAACTGAGTGCGCCCCGCCAAACGGGACAACTTGGTCGCGTGCAGTCTTCACCAAAATGTGCTCACCGTTGATACGGACGTTCGTGATTTCGCAGAAGTTGATTTGGATGTGCGTGCACACCGGAATCAACGCGTATCCGCCGACAACACCCCGTATCCGCCTGTTCTGGAACACGTTGTAACTTTGTGTACACAAGTTGGATCGAGACAAAATTTGTGCCATCGGACTCGTAGCAATACGCTGGTCCTGTGACCCAAGTTTGGTTCGATTCTGAGAACGTTGACAAAATCGCGTATCGTGGGCCCCGCGACTCCAATTGACGGGCGATTTTGTGATCGGCTCATCGAAATCCAGTTCTGGAAGTTTCGTTGGGTTCGTATCATCGTTCCTAACTTATTGGCACTAAGTTTGACGAATTTGGAGACCTTTGACCCTGACACATTTTCGGTACGAAGCGGCCCACATGTGGACCCCACTTTGACCAAAAACTGTGATTTTTGCCCCTGTGTCCAAATTGGACTCAAGGACAGGCGTTTTTAGATATTTGATATTTTCTGAATCTAATGGTGATATTTATTTCAGCAACCGAAGTAGTACCTACAAATCATACTGAGATCAGAGCTACAATTGGAGCCAGAACCACAGGCAAGTGTACCTTGCCAAACATTGCAGTTCTTGTTACATATTTTTTTGACTTATTTATCTGTTGTACTTGCTTGACCTAGGACCGTGTGACTTACTTAGCATCCGATTAATAGTCGGGTGCCAACACCATACGCGGAGTTGTGTAATGTCACCTAGAGATGGATATCGTGACCATTTACATTCTTGTACTTGTCTTATCAAGTACATTATACCCAGGACACTTGACACTATTCATGAGACAGAATTTTTCTGAGATATTCATGGTGATTCTGTATAGGATACAGGTTTATGACATACACAGTTTACATGCTTAAATTTTATTCAGACTTGTTGCATTAGATATGGTTTTGCGTGACATGGACATGAGATATCATAAAACTGTGACGTGAGATTACATTGGGTGGGGAGAGATTTACCATACATAAGGCTGATTATATATATATAATACTTAATGAAAGTGCCTTAGACGCTGACACAGAGCTTTGGTACCGTACTGGCCCTTCGAGAGAATACTGGTATGGGTTTCTCCGACACTGATCCTGTAGTAGTCTCAGCCCGAGTATGACTAAAAATCTCAACTTGCATATCACTTAGCTGGTTATATATTTACCCTATTGTTCATTTATTGATGCACTAATTTATTTTGGCTTGAGTTATTTTATACCTTGTTATGTCCCCTGAGGACCTGGATCCGGATTATGTCCCCAGGATTAGCAGACGAGATCTATCCCGAGGTATACGGGACCGGAGCATTAGCATTAGCAGAAGCAGGTGCCTACATTGGAGCATAACCAGGGTCTGAGGACGAGATCGTACCAGAGGACTTCTCCTGAGTATTGGTTGAGATACTCATTTATTTCCGTTTCTAGTTATTTTATTTCCAGTCTATTGTATTGATGTATCAGACTTATTCTCGGATTGTTCTCTGGGACACTTTTATTGAGATATGCTAGTTTATATTTATTTGTATTTATTCTGGCATTTGATCTGTGATTATCTGTTGTGGATGAGATTAGAGTAGACCGTAACTTGTATCATTGGACCTATTTATTGTTGTACTACAACTTAAGTATGCCCCGATGGATCCATTAAATTGGGTTTGTCCATCGGTGTGTGCTGCTGGCCATTGCCACGTGTCTAGTCCCTCAGTATTTTGGGACTGGGGCGTGACACATAAAACTGAGGAAGTCCTCAATCGGTTGTCAGCATTCCGCGTAATTTGAAAGGCGGGCAAAATTTTCTCTTAATGGCATAAAAGCCGAGAAGTTGGAAGGTTTGGCACCTGTTTTCCCTTGCGATGATTGCAAGGACCATTTGCCTTATTGCAGAGGGGAGATGTATTCTTACGCGTGGAGCACGTTTGGAATTTCTGAATTTGCGCTGGGGCATTATCAGAAATTTTGTCTGCCACGTCACAGACGGGAGACTGAATTTTACGTGCGGGGCACGGTGTAGACTTCTGGATTGGCACTAAGGCACTACGAGAAGCTTTGTCTGCCACGTCACAGACGAGAGACAAAGTTTTACGCGCAGGGCGCGGAGTAGACTTCTGGATTGGCACTAAGGCACTGCCAAAAGTTTTATCTGCCACGTCACTGACGGGAGACAGATTTTTACACGTAGGGCGCGAAGTAGACTTCTGGATTGGCACTAAGGCACTACCAGAAGCTTTGTCTGCCACGTCACATACGGGAGACAAAGTTTTACGTGCGGGGCGCACAGATTGCGATGTCACAACCTTGTTGGTCGGAGAGAGAGAGTCCGCAAGAATGGTAGAGGATGTCCGGGGCATCCATACTTTACGCGACTTCCTGTGGTCCTGGACAAAGAGGGAATGAGAGCTACCCCCTGCTCGAAGTATGTCTTCGTAAGCCGATTGGTCGAACTGGACGACCAGAGTCTTCTTCGTTGACCCGACGGATACAACATCGTGTTAAGCAATGACTTTCTTGTCAGATGAGAAAGTAGTCCCCAGCAGAGTCGCCATCTTGTGTTTGATAATAAACGAAAGAAATTAAAATTAGGTTTATACGAAACCCTTTCTTTGGTTTACAAACAAGAAAAAAAAGTACAATTAATCCTATACAAGGATATTAAGTACAAAAATTTGATTCTGGGGAAATATTGCTATAGGAGTCTGATCTGCGGTCGATCACTTTGTCCCTTTGACCACACGATGACGAGAAAGTGCTATAGAAGACGAAAAAGAAGCTTCAAAGACTGCAGGAGGGATTGAACTCTCGTTGCCAAAAAACTTTCTGGATATACTCTCTTCACTTGAACAATTCTTCACACTGGTTCCACCCTGGATTTCATGACCCTGACCTCCGTGGCCGGAGGTCTCTATTTATTGAGTCCAGCTACAGTCGGCGTAGAAACCGAATAGCGGGGAAAGCTGCACTTTTTACGCGACGGTTATGATAACTGCTACCCATGTATGAATGATCTCCTGAATCGGCGTGTGACGCGTGTCCCATTATGAGGTAATACGTATAATCGCTCGTCGAAGATCACGGCATGCAAGCTATGTAGGTAACTGCCCCTCGCGTAGAGAAGGTTGGCATAAAAGCCAAATAACTGTCATGTTGGCGTCAAAAGCCAAATAGTTATCTTATTGGCGTAGAAGCCAAATAGTTGTTTGGTGGCGTAAGAACCAAGTAGGCGTAGAAGCTGAATAGTTGTCAAGTTGGCGTAGAAGCCAAAATAGATGTCATGTTGGCGTAGAAGCCAATTAGCTGTTATGTTGGCGTAGAAGCCAAATAGTTGTCATGTTGGCGTAGAGGCAAAATTCTGCGTAAAGCTTGATGCTGCATGGATAGGTAACCAGCGTAAAGACAGCCAGTTTATCCTTCTTCGACTGAGGTCTTGAGCATATTCTGGGCCAAATGGCCTTATCACGCACCTTTGCAAATATCGCCCGAGTTGGCGTATTTCAAGGAGATGGCATACGGCGTACTCCTATAGTTGAAAATGGCCGGGTCGACATATTTCAAGGAGATAGCATACAGCATACTCCTATAGCTAAAAATAGCCTGGTTGGCATAATGTGCGGGGATGGTGATGGTGATGGGGACGTATTAGCCCTAATTATTGCTCACCCAATCAAAAAGTAGAACCAAGTCTCACGCATTAAATGCAGAGATCTGCCCCTATCTCACGCATTAATTGTAGAGACGTGCCTCGAGTTCTGTACGTAGAACAGCTTTTGATGTGGCGGTTGATTTTGTCTCATCCTGAGCGTAAAGCTCATGTCTACCTGTGTAGAATAGGCAGCGTATTCCTTGAATACGTAAACGACGTCTTATATCGAGGGTTATGTCACTAGACGACAGTCCGGAGTTCTGTGCAAAGCCATCATTACAGCCGTCCTCTCGATCGCTGTGTAGTACTCTTTGTCAGGGGTCAGGTTCACTGCTTCGCCTGACAGGTTCATTCAAGGAATACGAAGAGTTTCTCGTACAACTTCCTGCTTCATTAAAAGCAGACAGGTTTTATACCATAGTGGCGATGTAGCAACTTTTTTACGCCGCAGCAGTCTAGAAATACTGCATTACGCGAGTTGTTCTGGAGCTATGTTTTACGCTGAACAGCGTTGAAGCTCTGCGGTACGCCAATGGCTCTGAAGTCATGTTTTACGCCACCCAATGCTGGAGCGCTATTTTACGCGAGCTTCCTGCATGTTGAGGGTTTTACGCGTATAATACCTTAGCGTATTTTTCATGCTTCTACATGGTAGTAATCCTCAACTTTGTTTGCCAGAGCGGTTAGACTCAAGGGCAATCGTCGACCTTTGTCGTAAATCAAACCTCGGTCGCTTTTAAGTTCATACCACATCTTCTGAAAGAGGTGCTTCACTTGAAAACTGAACCGATAAAGTTATATTTTGTCGGTATTAGGTTCTGGCTCTTGATCCTCCGGGACGAAGGACTGGGGGCATTCTACTCTGCAAAGATAATGGGTTTTTCCTACCTCCTCCTCGATGGGACTGTGAAGTAGAAACTTTGGCTAAGGAAGATATGGTTTACTGCATATAGGTAGTAGTTACCTGTGTATGCAATTACAGGCCTATACCATGCTCTAGGGAGTATAATATGCTCAAATATGCGATAACAAAATAGTTTAAAGATAACCCTTTATTCATAAAGTAGGGGATCTTTTATAGGAGAATTATATCGTCCAGGGATGGAGCGTTAGCATGAGCCACTACGTACCCTTCTTGTTCTTCTTTCTCAGGATTTATCTCCAATGTGAGCAAGGGCTATGGAGGCCTCCTACGAAGCTTTGACCACCAAGGGTTCAGGAGCAGGAGTCGGTACTAGGTCCTTCTTTCGACTTGGTAGTCGTACTGTCAGAGGTTATGGCGCCTTCCTCTATATTTTCACAATGAGGGGAGGGGTTGTATCCCAAGCACATCCCTTAAGGTGGACCGTTAAAGGTTTGCTTTATACCGCGCTAATTTCTGCTTCGTGGTCGACATCATTCCCTACTTTATCTTAGAGGACGTGTTTGTATAGGAGTGAATCAGAGTAGTAGGCCTCTACCCCTTTGAAGGGATCGACATCGGCAAACTCCGTCTTAACTGTGCCATGGTCGCCAACTTACTTTAGGCACTGTTGCAAGGTTGACGGCATAATCATGTATTCGTGTATCCATGGACGCCCTAGCAGGACGTTGTAGGATACGTCTACATCAATAACATAATATGTGATTTCCATCTTCAAGTCGCCTATCTAAAATTTTAGGCGAATCTTGCCCAAAAGGTATCTTCTTCTAGCGTTGAATCCACTGATGGTAGTATTGGTGGCGCCAGCCGATGCACTAGGATGCCCAAGGTCAGAAGCAGACTCCGGGGGATGATGCTGATGGAAGAACCCAGATCGATATGCATCTGGTCCACCTTGATAGCGTCGATATACCCTATGTAATACAGAGGGCGATCGTGCCTATTGTTCTTCAGCAACATGTCTTGTTGTGAGAACGTGATACTGGATATTGCCTTTGTCACATTATTACAGTAGGGATATGCCACAAGATCTTCAGCTGGAGTCTTGACCTGCGCCAAGTAGGTGTCGATGTTCTGCAATGCCTCACTCAGAGCAACCCGAGTGTCTTTGGTGAGTCAAAGAAGCTCGAACAGTGACAACTTCGCCGGAGTATTGGCAAGCTGTGCCAGGATTTCGAAGTCATAGGGCTTCTCCAGCCCATGCGACGTATCTTTGTGCAACGGTTTATCGAAATAAGTTTCTTTCTGCTTGGACTTGTCCACGACTGGAGGTTGGGACAGACCCGGATCTGATGCAGTAGGTGCAGTGATTACGACCGTTGGCAGAGTATCGTCGTTGGGGGTATTACCTTTCCGCTGGTAGGTAAGGCCCGATCTAGTCGCCCTTACCATAGCTTCCTCAGTGGTGGGGGACACCATATGGCAGGACTTGGATTTTTGTCCTTTGGACTTGATGGCGGAAGGCGTCACTTGCTGCATCAAGTCTGGGGAAAGGTCTGGGTGAACCCATATGACCTCGCCCCATGGTATGCTGAGAGGTACCAGTCCGACAGTTTGTTCACAAGCTGGTGGGTGATTAAACACCTATATGGTGGCCTTTGGGATTGGTACTATCCCATCTCGGGCTTCCGTTGCCAGGAAGTTACCAAACTGGAGGGACACCATGTTGGCGGCAACAGTTTTGTCCTCAAAATCTGAGTTGAGGGCGTTAGAATCGACTAGACGCTGGATGTACCACTTCAATGTGTAGCAATCTCGCGTCACATGATGGACGTACCGATGGTAGCGACAGTACTTGGGGTTATTTATGTCTTCTGTCTCATCGGGGCGCTTGATGTCAGGGAGCGAAGCTTCTTCCCCTTCATTAGTTTGTCAAAGATTGTTGCGACGTCATCGTCCTCGAAAGAGTAAGTCTCTTTCGGCTTTGGAGCCTCTGTCGGCTTCTGTTCCGTCTTCTTGGCTATATTGGTGACAAGGGCCTACTTTCCTTTACCGTCATGGCCACTATTGCCGTCGTTATTGTTGTTGTTGTAAGGACTCTTTCCCCTGTCGTCAGCGACGGGGATTTGTATTCCTAGTAGTCGGGCGTTCTTTACTTTTCTCTCAGCACCGACGACATTTATGATGAACGTCGTGCATTCTTTGAATTAGGTGTCACCCATTCTTTTGACACATGTCCATCAACGTGGATTCAGGATTACCCAGGGGCAACTTCAGCGTGGCTTGCCTGTACCGTTCGACGTATTCCCGTACAGGCTTCTTCTCTTTTTGCATCATATCCAGCAAGGAGGATATCGTCATGTCACAACTTTTGTCATAGAATCAGGCAAGGAAAAAACTTTTAAGATCGTCAAATGACGATATACAGTTGTCCTGGATGCTGATGAACCAATCGAAGGCCACCCCAGACAATGCCCCGATAAAGCGGTTGGTGAGAAGAGTGTCACTATGGGATAGATGTCATGTTGCTGTCACAAAGTAGCTCATGTACTGACGAGAAGACTTCTTCCCTTCAAATGAATTTAAGTTGAAGGGCTTGTATTTAGGTGGATAAGGCATGTCTCTCCACTCGGGGGGATATGGTTATCGAATCTCGAGCTCGCGCAGTGAGTCTCGATTGCCCATTGAGTCCATACGGGCTCGTAGTTCTCGTACCTCCCGCATTCCTTCCCGAGCCTCATCTACTACAGAAGGAGTAGATGATCCAGGCCTAATATGATCACCGTTAACGGGCGGAGTTATGGCGTTTGAGTCTCTATTTTCTCCAGGATCTTGACTAGCTTGTCCCAGGTTCTTGGTGGTTGTGAGGCCATATTTGACTTGATCTTCAGTATTGTCTGGGTCAAGGCTTGCATCGACGCACTCATAGTGTGCATCATAGCCTCGAGAGTCTCAAGGCGTTGTCGATCGTTGGGGCCCTGGTGATCATCCCCTCCATGTATAATGTTCTTACATGGAAGGAAATAGATGAAACAGCGGACGTCGCACTTTCTGCCTCAGACTCTTGCAGCGAATAGTTCTCAGTGTCGTATCCTCTTCGGACTCAGAGAGAACACTACCCCCGGTATAGGAATATGCGTCTTCCTGGTGAGGGTGACTACCCCAGGGATCTCGATATATGTTCCTTGGGAATCGCTGTCCCCTCAAAATACCGAATTGTCGTGGAGTTCTGAGGGATTGCTACCCCCAGCTTGCTGAATCAATAGGGGTCTTGAGGAAGAACCACCACCAGCTGATAGTTTCTACTTGAGCGGGTGCCCTAAAAAAACTCCTTCTGTAGGTAACGCTACCTGTCCTCCTTGGGCCCGCCTTCTCGACATGCTGGCCGACCTCCCCTTGTGGAGGGAGACTTCCATGGGGAATAACACGAGGAGAAGGGCAACTCCTCCTCCTTCGGTGATTACACCTATTTTTTGGGACGCTGTCGGATAGGTGCCTTTGGTTGCATCCGCTGGAACGCCGACTTTCTGTTTGTTGGCACTGCTGTTTTAGCACCACAATATTTGATGATGATGTTGGTACAGGGATATCCTGGAGGGGATACCTCACATGTCTTGGTTGGTTCCCTTGCTTTGGCTTGTGGTTGATCACGTTGTGCAAATCAAGCGAGGACTGATCTACCTTTACACCCTTGTTATGAGCCTGGATAGACCTAGCATATGGGTGTGTAGGTGTTTTCTTTGCTCTATGTCCTGGGGTTCATACAATAACTCTCCCCAAGTCATTAATGGAAGACTTTTGAGACTGACCCTGTCCGTTTGCCACTGCAGGTTGGACACATGGGTCGGTCTTATACAACTTCCCGTCAAGGGCTCGTATAACAGTTAGCGGAGCCTGCTGACGGCCGGTCGTATGAGCAGTTGCTTGAGCTTGGCGAGCTCGCGTGACGTAGACTTCTTTGACCTAGCATATCCTCCCCTTTCTCAGCAAGGCACATGGAGTCAGTGCTGCATGAGATTCGGTCGAAGATGGAGGTTCTGCTTCTGTGCTAGCCACATGTAGTCATTTGCCTGCGGCTGATGATCGGTGCCGCATGTAGACTTTTTCCTGCAGCTGCCGACTTATACGGCTTCTGCTGTGGCCGCATGGAACATGTCTCAGCACCCAAACTTCTGGCATCATAGTATTTTTCTTTGCCAGAGTTTGGGCGCTGAGCACCTTTCCTGACTGCCGTATGGACAGGGTCAACCTAGGTGGACGCATGATGTGCATCTGCAGCAACAGGGAGAGAAGTGGGGAGCGCATGCTCCAAAGTTGGGTGAGGCGCAACGGCCTTCGCTACCCATATCCTGCGGATCTTCTTAGGCTTTTCTTGCCTTGGAGAATGACTCGTGTTGTCCCTAGAAAGCATGTTCTCGAATGCTTGCTGGTCGAAGCGTACCACCAGCATCCTTTGGATTGAATCCAGCTTGGTAGTATCGGACTGTGTCACTGTCTTCTCACCAAAGGATAAGTTCATCCCCAACAGAGTCGCCATCTTGTCCGCCATTGCAAGTTTTGAATTTTGAAATAACAAACAAAGAAGTCCAAAGAGATCCAAAATAGAAAATCTAAGTACAATATTTTGATCTGGGTAGTGACGATGGAGCCTGAGCGCGTCAGCATCTCTTTTACTCCACTGACGGTCTGATGAGGGAATGAGGATGCTCTCCTCTCTTCTTTCTCCTGAGCTTGTGTGCACATACATAGTTGGCCGGGGGGTTGTAGGATATGCTAACCTTACTATTTATAGTCATCCTACTGACAGGCTATAGGTGCCGCATATGCCTCTATTTGGTGGCCGCATAGGATTCCACTACCAGAATAAGTCAAATTAGCGACGTCTGGAAACGTCGCTAATGGCCTAAAAATGTCTCTAAAAAAATTTAGCGACGTAATTAGCGACGTTTTAATGAAGTCGCATTTAAGTTAGTCGCTGACAGAAAAAATATCGCAAAATGTCACTATAGCGACGTTTTCTAGCCACGTATTTGTGTCGCTAATATTTTTCATATTAGCGACGTTTAGCGACGCAACATCGCTAAATTAGCGACGTGCTTTGTGTTGCTAAACGTAGCTAAATTTTTTTGTTTAGCGATCTTTTGTATTATATTTAGAGACATTTTATTGACCTGACAAATACTGTCATGTCAGCAATTTAGCGACATTCAGCGACGTATTTAGCGACTTAATTAGCAACATAATTAGAGACGTATTCAACGACGAATTTAGCAACGATTTAGCGACATAATTAGCGACATACATAAAATTCTCTAAGCGTCGCTAAACGTCACTAAATTTTCAGTAAAAATATAAAAAATAGAATATAAAATGGTTTCCAAACCAATCTTCCTACAGTTTATGAATTCACAATTTATGTAAATAGACCCGGAGCAACCCTCCGTTGAATTTGCTGGGTTTGTCGACCCCTTCGGTGGAACACTCAACACCGGTATATTAACATATATTTAATATAAATAATATAGTAAAATTTGAATAAAATAAAATATTGAGATTACAAACCGAGTTAGGAGAAAATCTCGTCGTAAAGAATATAATAAATATCCACACAACTGAGTGCAAGAAATAAAGTCTGAAAGTCTCAAAAATAAAGAATATTCATAAATGACCAAATATCATAGGTCAAAACACAAGCAATCATTAAACTATCCTAACTAGGACAACTGCGGATCTGCAGGAGGATAACCACCGTCGTGGATTAGGGATAAGAACAAATCATACTGCTCCGATAAAATCGACACCGATGTTGATGGAGAAGGCAGTGACGTCGGTGGAGTCTATGTCGATGAAGGCACACCAGGAGGACGTATCTGCTCCAACGTTGCTAGTCGATGGTTGTATGAATCCATGGTAAATAACAGCCTCGAACTTCTATGAACTATTGAATCATGCATCATTGTCAACCTCTCGCCCAATGGACAGCTGTGATGCCTGCAGCTCCGTCACGCTAAGCTCTGTCGACGCTCTAAGATCAGCTGTCATATCCCTGAGCTCCATGATGCTTCGCTCGAGCATATCAAATCGTGTGATGAGCCTCGCATCGTACGCCTGCGGCTGGGACATGATTTGCTCCTCCATCCTTTGCAGCAACTCGTCATGGAGAGATACAATCTGATGGTCAACGGTCTCCTGGACTCGGGCCGACGGCTACGAGGGTTGTGGAAATGTACACTTGCAGTGGAGGCCCTAGAGGACTGTGTCGTAACAAGGGCGCCATAGAATTCCGTACCGTAGTACATACCCCTCTGGAGACCACCAACGGTGGTTACCCATAACTCGTCCGCCGACGGAGATGGAGAAGGGTGCGAGGAAGTACCAACCTCTTCTGCTGTAGGTGCACTAACAGTCGTCCGCTCACGCAGCCTAAGATACTCGGCCTAGAAAAGTTTGGATACTTGATAATTGCTAATGTGTCTAAGGTACTTATTAATAACTACATGGATATTTATTTGCATATTTTCTAAGTTATATTAAAATTAACACAAAGTAAAGTAATACTTACATAGGTCTGCGATGCCCTCTCACCAATGAGATTCCCGCCCTTTCGATAGGTGGCCAGGAAGACAGTCACCATGTTGGCATCCTCACCCCTCTGTACCTGTTAAAAATATATTATTTAGTACTAAAATTAAATATTTTATCCTACTACCATTTATCGTACTTGCATTAAAATAATATATCTGAAATAAAAAATATTTCAAACGATAAAAATATTTCGTCATCAGAATCGAGCCACCACACCACTTTGCTGCCTTCTTCCTAGCCGCCTTGGCCTTCTCAGACCTTTTCTTGTACCACGGATTGTCGAATCTAGCCCTCATCGTAGTCCACTTCTCAGGCGTGATCCAACCTTGGCTCGGTTTTCCTTCGCGATCATGAGCTTTTGGTCATCCAGAGCATTACGGATCAGCTTGGCCGCAATGACAAGAAATATCTGCTCGATCAACTATGTCCGGTGCGGTGGATAGAAATACGTTTTCTACAAGAAGTAATTTAGTAAGTTATATAATAAGCATAAATTAGAAGATTGATATAATATACTTTTATCTTGAAGTACGCAAACCAGAATACCTTCCACTCATCCGGAGCATCAGAGTAGTTGATCCAAGGGCCACCATAGTTGTAACTCAAAAAGTGGCACATGCATCTCTGTACCAACGAGGGACGATAAGTAAACCCCCTCACCCAAAATAGGTATTTGTGTATATTTTATATTATTTTATTTATTATAGATTATTTTAAATATTGAATTACTTTAGAATATTCTATTAGTTAATTAGAAAATAAATTTCTTAGTATATTTACTTATATAAATATTTATTTAGAATTATTTTTATGCTATTTTAGATTTTTTGAGATTTTTCTAGAATTTTTAGGTAATTAAAATATAGGGAACATAAATTTCTAGGACTTTCATGATTTACTATAAGACCATACTTGCATATTGTTCCTAAAAAATATTTATTTTAGGTTAAAATATTTAATTATATTTTTTTGTAATTTATTTAGAATTTTAAGAAATTTATTTAGATTTTTGAAATTATTTAGGATTTATTTGGATATATATAGTCTTAATATTAGATAGATGCTAATTTAGTGTTAATAGATATTAATAAGATTATATATAAATTATTTGTATTATCTTTAATTCTATTTAAGATTATAAATTATTGAGATAAATTCAAACTCTATTTTAAATTAATTCAAATCCTTAGCCTAGTAGGAAAGCAACTTCATGCATATCCTATCCTTATTTAAACTCATCCTAATCCTATCCAAATTAGCCAATCCTAGTCGTATTCAATAAAGTAGTGTACACTATTATAAATACCTCATCCTTCATATTTTTTTTCTCCAAATTTCCCTTATTTTCGTCCAAAAACAGTCAAAATTCGTCATAAATCCAGCCTCATTTTCTAGTAGTTATGACGACTTAAATAGACGATATCTCCTAGCTCCGGACTCCAAACGCGCTCCATTTTTTTTAGTTAGAACCATATCAAGATTATTTTTCTGAATATATAAATTATTTTAATAATTTTAGAACCTATTTTTCCAGAATATTCTGAAAGTGCCAGCTGTCCGAAATCAGACGCGTTTCCGTATTTTCGAGATTTCGGGAGATCCCGAATTCGGAATTACGAACCGTTTGAAGTTTCAGAAAGTTGACATGATGAAATTAAATAAAATAATATTTTTATAATTTAACATCTAAATTTAATTTACTATAAAATTTGTGCAACGTATACGTAAATAGAAAACTACCGAAAATTGTCATCTGTGCGCCCTTGTGGACATAACTCTTTACCGACTTGTAATTTTTGAAACCGTCGATTTCGGTGTTCATGTAGCACTGAAATCTATAGAATTCTACATACAAATCAAGAATTTGAGTCGGTTGACTTTTTAGTCAACGGATTGCCTCGATTTGCGTGCCATGGATCACAAATCCTTAAAGTTGATTTTCGTTGGACCAAAATTAGGGTTTAATAATAAAATCAGATTATAATAAAATTAAAATACTATTTTAAGTTATTTTATTCAAAAATAAAATAGATTAAAATTGAGGAACCTATTCACCCACTTTTGTAACCTAACTTGTTTAATTTATGTGACGGGTAGATCGGACGACGCCTTAAGTTGGGACTTCATTCTTTTTCAGACCAGGCAAGATACCTTGCCAAATTGTTTATAGTACTTTGCATGCTTATTATATTTTTGTATATTCATTGCATTTCTGTATATTTATTGCATGTGTAGTTTCTTTCAGTCATTACTATATATTAGATATGTTGACACACACATGACACTTAGTATCATGAGAGGACAATCAGTAGGCGTATGGGATTTAACCACTCTGGTAAACCGTAGTATCTAGCTCGCACTACGGGAGTGTGTCGCACTGGTCGCTACCCCCGCGGTATGTCAATTTCTGGAGTCACATGCTGGTCGCTACCCCCGCGGTATGTCGATTTCTGATGTTCTAGACGGGTGTGTGAGTTGTGAGGCTTAGATCGAGTAGCCTACCCTTGCCCATACATCAAAAATTTGTCCTCATTTGCATTCATATAGATTATCTTGTACAACGTACTTATATATTTTCCATCTATATTGTATGTTTACTGTATGCAAATTGGCTTGCTTCTATGTATCTTGTTACGTCCCTCTGAGGACCTGGTCCCTTTCTAGGTGTAGATATTCATGACTATTCGCAGGAGCACGGATCAGGACTTACTACTTATCTCTTCCGAGGAGGTCTTACCTTCTGAGCATCAGTGATTATCTCTAGCGATGAATCGCTTCGCTGATACCTTTATATCATCATCTCATTTATATTGGAGATTTACCCTTCTCCCTCATTTTAGTATTGATATAGTCATTGGTAGTGGATTTGTCTCCACCCGACTATTAGTTTTGGATTATTCAGACTCATTATTATAGTTTAGTTATTTTCTTTTGTGACTTGTTGTGTGGATGAGATTTAGTATATCCGTGACTTGTGACCATATATAAATACCACGTGTGAGTTTATATTCATATTACAGCGTACATGTGTATTATGGTATCCATATATTGGAGTTGCCATATACATACGTCTGGCATGCTTACGTGTTCCTAGTCCTACGTATTTTGGGACTGGGACGTGACATATTTTTGTGGTGGCCCATGTAGGCCGAGAGCATATTGTCTCGGTTACGTCACTGTACCGAGCAAGCCTGTGCATAGGATTAGAATATAGGATCTCATCTACTTATTTATCACCACCCTTGATTTTATTTCGCATTCTCATTTGATTGCTTCTATTGCATCTTGTGTGATCCCTTCTCTACGTCAATCTTATCTTATCTTTCGTGCTTGATAGGGGTTATGAAGATGATTTATACTAAGAATATATACTCTAGTATGCAATAACACTATTAGTTAAATTATTGTAAGTTGGGTAGTATGCCTCATAACCTAGTAACACATAGACCTATTGTCCCATTAATAAAGTGTAATTGAATGACACCAACTATAGACTTGCATAAAAAGATAGTGTTTACCCAGACTGTAGAACTTAGAGGCCCATACACCCATTTGGTCAACTAGAGACCTTGACAAGGAGTTATTATGAATATTGTAGAGGCACAACACCGATCTTCTTGGTGAACTTAGATTATTCTGTACCTTCCTCCATCATAATCAAGTGTACTTATATTTTTACTACCTCGACTTATGCTGCTATTATAGCCTAGTTTTGCAAGCTTATTCTTTTATTGAGCTTGTTCATGACATATGTATTATTGGGGGCCCACACTAATACATTGTCTAAATCAGAATCGGTGTATTATGGTCTGATCAACCGTAGTGCACTTGGTTCGCTCTTTGTATCACTACTCTATGTGGATTGAGATATAGTTGACTCAACTTGTTAGACAAATATACTTGCCCTCTAGACTATTCAGAGCATATCATGTCAGGTACCTAACTGTTTTGATATGACATGCATATAAGAATTTACCAAAATAAGATTTCAATCGATAACTGCCTTGGCAACTCCCTTTTAAAATTCTCTAATTCCTTTGAATCCCGTACTTGTATTCTATCATCTCCTCCTTGAAATTCTTTATTGTTATTTTCCGTCTTCCCCTATTTCAGAAAGGCGAACGTTCGTGCTTAGTATAAGTTGATACACGAATAGTACTAGATATACCCCATATGCCGAGCACTCACAATGACAAATATAGGAGCACAAGCATAGTAAGCCATAGATACAGGTACGACCTTAGTATATGTGTCATTTCATACTCATGATCCCCTTTATGACACGAGATCTTAGGTGCATAGTAGACGTAGAATTATATATATGGTAGTTTAGCAGTCATGAGGATATGTTGATATTCTACCCAGATGGAAGAGATGCGAAGCTAATGGATGACACGTAGCAGTAGTAGTATTCTCTTCCTATCAGCATCTCGCCCCTTGGGTGGCTCATCTTCTCTTCCATCTTTATCCCTTATATCGTGCTTAATTCTTTCTATCATAGTCGTATCTTTTCGTGCCATCATGAATTGTTTGAATTACTTCAACCTCACCCTTATATTGTTAGTTAAAACATAAATAGTTTAGTAAATGATTAATAACTAAAGGAATGAGTTCTTAATAAATACCCTTATGTATATGCACTATAACAATATCTGTATCCTCTTATTATTTTAAAAACCATGTATAGCATCCCTTAGGCTAATAGAAATTTGTTAGACTGTTTGAATTAGTTCATACTTCCAATAGTTTATAAAGATTAGTCAAGACCTAAAGTGTTGCCCTAAAACTTAGACTATGCTTAGGAAAGAGTTGAAGGCACTTGTTAAGAACTGACAACTATGACAAATCGCTGGCAAAGTAGCGACAGCTGCAGCTAGACCGTTGTAGTAGAGTATTAGAAGTATTTGCAGACATATTGGTCAGGTGGCATGGCAGTATTAGATTACGATACTTGACGGTTACAAAAAAAAATCACGGTTGTGAGATTCAAGACAAGTACCCCAAGATTCTCGACCCAATAAATATATTCGTCTTACAACTTAGACAATAGCCTCAAGAGACTGTGACTACTAGTAGAACTCTTGTAAGTTGGGTAGTGTAGATGAGTTAGAAATAGAATAGCGTATGGACAATAAATGAGGAAGTGTTAGAATGACAGAGCATGACTTTTAGGAAGCACTGTTAGACAACAATGAAGTATAATAGCTATAGTGATTCATTATGAATATGGGTAGTGTCAATTTCGAAGACAAATTTTTTGTAAGTTTGGTAGATTGTAAACCCCCTCACCCAAAATAGGTATTTTGTGTGTATTTTATATTATTTTATTTATTATAGATTATTTTAAATATTGAATTACTTTAGAATATTCTATTAGTTAATTAGAAAATAAATTTCTTAGTATATTTACTTATATAAATATTTATTTAGAATTATTTTTAGGCTATTTTAGATTTTTTGAGATTTTTCTAGAATTTTTAGGTAATTAAAACATAGGGAACGTAAATTTCTAGGACTTTCATGATTTACTATAAGACCATACTTGCATATTGTTCCTACAAAATATTTATTTTAGCTTAAAATATTTAATTATATTTTTTTGTAATTTATTTAGAATTTTAAGAAATTTATTTAGATTTTTGAAATTATTTAGGATTTATTTGGATATATATAGTCTTAATATTAGATAGATGCTAATTTAGTGTTAATAGATATTAATAAGATTATATATAAATTATTTGTATTATCTTTAATTCTACTTAAGATTATAAATTATTGAGATAAATTTAAACTCTATTTTAAAATAATTCAAATCCCGAGCCTAGTAGGAAAGCAACTTCATGCATATCCTATCCTTATTTAAACTCATCATAATCATATCCAAATTAGCCAATCCTAGTCGTATTCAATTAAGTAGTGTACACCATTATAAATACCTCATCCTTCATATTTTTTTCCCTAAATTCCTCTCATTTTTTTCCAAAAACAGTCAAAATTCGTCATAAATTCAGCCTCATTTTCTAGTAGTTATGACGACTTAAATAGACGATATCTCCTAGCTCCAGAATCCAAACGCGCTCCAGTTTTTTTGTTAGAACCATATCAAGGTTAGTTTTCTGAATATATAAATTATTTTAATAATTTTAGAACATATTTTTCCAGAATATTTTGAAAGTGCCAGCTGTCCGAAATCAGACGCGTTTCCGTATTTTCGAGATTTCGGGAGATCCCGAATTCAAAATTATGAACCGTTTAAAGTTTCAAAAAGTTGACATGATAAACTTAAATAAAATAATATTTTCAGAATTTAACATGTAAGTTTAATTTACTGTAAAATTTGTGCAACGTATACGTAAATAGGAAACCACCAAAATTTTTTATCTGTGCGCCCTTGTGGACATAACTCTTTACCGACTTATGATTTTTGAAACCGTCGATTCTGGTGTTCATGTAGCACTGAAATCTATAGAATTCTACACACAAATCAATGATTTGAGTCAGTTGACTTTTTGGTCAACGGATTGCCTCAATTTGCGTGTCATGGATCACAAATTCGTAAAGTTGGCTTTCGTTGGACCAAAATTAGGGTTTAACATTAAAATTAGATTATAATAAAATTAAAATACTATTTTAAGTTATTTTATTTAGAATTAAAATAGATTAAAATTGAGGAACCTATTCACCCACTTTTGTAACCTAACTTGTTTAATTTATGTGACAGGTAGATCGGACGACGCCTTGAGTTGGGACTTCATTCTTTTTCAGACCAGGCAAGATACCTTGCCAAATTATTTATAGTACTTTGTATGCTTATTATATTTCTGTATATTCATTGTATTTCTGTATATTCATTGCATGTGTAGTTTCTTTCGGTCATAACTATATATTAGATATGTTGACACACACATGACACTTAGTATCATGAGAGGACAATCAGTAGGCGTATGGGCTTTAGCCACTCTGGTAAACCATAGTATCTAGCTCGTACTACGGGAGTGTGTCGCTGGTCGCTACCCCCGCGGTATGTCGATTTCTGGAGTCACACGCTGGTCGCTACCCCCGCGGTATGTCGATTTCTGATGTTCTAGACGGGTGTGTGAGTTGTGAGGCTTAGATAGAGTAGCCTACCCTTGCCCATACGTCAAAAAGTTGTCCTCATTTGCATTCATATAGATTATCTTGTATAGCGTACTTATATATTTTCCATCTATATTGCATGTTTACTGTATGCAAATTGGCTTGCTTCTATGTATTTTGTTACGTCCCTCTGAGGACCTGGTCCCTTTCCAGGTGTAGATGTTCATGACTATTCGCAGGAGCACGGATCAGGACTTACTACTTATCTCTTCCGAGGAGGTCTTACCTTCTGAGCATTAGTGATTATCTCTAGCGATGGATCGCTTCGCTGATACCTTTATATCATCATCTAATTTATATTGGAGATTTACCCTTCTCCCTCATTTTAGTATTGATATAGTCATTGGTAGTGGATTTGTCTCCACCCGACTATTAGTTTTGGATTATTCAGACTCATTATTCTAGTTTAGTTATTTCCTTTTGTGACTTGTTGTGTGGATAAGATTTAGTATATCTGTGACTTGTGACCATATATAAATACCACATGTGAGTTTATATTCATATTACAACGTACGTGTGTATTATGGTATCCATATATTGGAGTTACCATATACATACAGATGTCATGCTTACGTGTTCCTAGTCCTACGTATTTTGGGACTGGGTCGTGACACAATATCTATACAAAGATAATTATTTTTATCAAAAATGTAAATATATGATGAATAAAGAAATACACGATATATATGATGCTAAACCAACTAATTGACTTACTTTGTACCGTCGGCCCAAATCTCCGTCCTTGTCTCATCCGGAGGTGTGCATGGAGGATCTCGCTGATGCTGCGATGACGTCTGCTTAACCGCTTCCATATGCTCATCTTTCTCCATGGTTCCATCAACAGAAGGAACGTTGGACGAGGGATTAGTCTCAGGCCTGGAACTACTCGTCCTAGGAGTGCTGCCACTTAACGTCGTTGCAGTCGAAGATGTGAATGGTCGATATACTAGAGTACTTGGCGCCGAGGATCCAGAACCAATAATAGGCAGTACCGGAGGAGCACTCCGTCTACCTCGGGACCTATCGAATGCTCCGCATCGTCCTGTCATACCTGGTAACAACATATGATGATAGAACAAATAAACACATTCTACAGTCAAAATATTATGCATATCTCACAGCATTAATAGAATGATGAGTAAATAACTAGTAGCGTCACAAGTCTAAATTGATAGTACATTCTACAGTCAAAATATAATACATGTCACAAGTCCAAATAGATTTATTTTATTTTTAATCATCTTCAGAAAATTCATCTTGTTCGCCTTCCTCGTCCTCCTCTTCCTCCTCATCTTCACTTTCATCTACTTCATTTTCGTCTTCCTCTTCGGATAATTCTACCTCTTCTACATTATTAGTCGTGTAATGAGTAACTTTTGTTAGGTCTACATCTATAATATTTGTTACAAGAGGTAGCTTATCCTCCTAATAAGCTATTTTGTCAACGTCAAGGGTATTTCTAGCTTTAGTCTTACATACTGTCCACCAATCCGACCTCGCTGTCCCCCGTCTAGGATAAGTTGTGAAGTACATGAGCTGAGCCTGACTTGATAGGATAAATGGTTCATAGCCTTGATATCTACGCTTGTAGTTTATATCCACAAGACCATGATTGTCAATTTTCTAACCTTGATCTTGAATCGGATCGAACCATTCACACTTGAATAGCACGATCTTATCAGGTTATATGCCATAATTATATGTCAACTCCATAATCTTTCGTAAGATGCCAAAAAAAATTATTGCCTGGATCGACGTCTTTGTAGTTCGAAGATTTGATACACAAACAACTATTTTTTGTGGAATCAAGATCCAGAAATCTCTCTCATCGGAGCATTTGTTGACTTGAACCTAAATGCATTCACACAGTAACTTTGCCATATTTTGACGACAATAATTGGTTCTTTGGCTAGAGTTCTAATAGATTCAGTCTCGGGTGTTATTAGACGATCGACCTAAATACCAAAGTAGCGATAGTAAGTTATTTATTGTGCAAGTGCATACATAAAAAATAATTACCGAGCTCTTTACGTATGCGCTCAACCAAGAAAGAAAATGACGTCTCATTTCTTGTTCTACTTCTTCGTTTGTTATGTAGGGTCTAACCGACCTTAGCTCATCATTATATGTTCTGAAAAACAATGAAGCAACCGTTGATTAGTAGCATAATATTAGCTTATACTATTACATTAAGATGACGTAAACGTGGACATATTAATTACTTACCCCTCTAGCTTCTCTACTTTATCCTCGTCGCAATTGAGTAATATATACAACTGAGCAGCCCTTAGCTCGTCGTCATTCAAATATCTCTTCTTCATTTTCCCCGAAGGCTTTTCAGATGCATTGAATACTTTCAGTTTTGCATCATTAGATTCCTGAAATCCGTCGTCGTTTCTCGGAGCTCTTGTTCTATTAGTAGCAACATGAGGTTTGAAATACGTCGAACAAAAGTTTGTAGTCTCCTCGAGAACACAAGCTTCACAAATGCAGCACTTCTTATATAATCCAACATCCCGACCACATCCTATATATATAATATCAAATGAACCCCCCAAATCAACAACTATGAAGTATAAAGGCAATACAATTAACTGCTCCCTAGCCACAATTTGCTACGCTATCCTACTCAATATTCCTCACATATAATTGCTTCTACGCTACACCATGCCTACCCATCCTCTCATGCATTAGATGCTGCTACCCCCATCAGGTGTTGCCTAGGTTGATGCCATTTATAGTCATTGCAAACAACTGCTGCCTTGCCTCCTATTGTCTGTTTCTGCTCTAATTACAAATTGATGTTGCTGTTGCAACTAAATATTGTTGCTGCTACTATGCTTTCGTGCTACTATTATTGTTAATGCATGTTGTTGATGCTGCTCTTCTAATTATTGGTTCTACAGCAGCTGTTGTCACCTATAACTTGCCCAATCACCCCTAATATCTGAGAACACTCACCTCAACTGCTAATAACACTCTCCACAAGTACTACACTGCTCTGAAACCTGAGCACCACATCCCCTTTTTTTCACCTCCATGTCACAACACCAACACCACAAAGCTAAAGCACACACACACACACACACACACACACACACACACAGATATATATATATATATATATATATATATATATATATATATATATATATATACTTAAAACTTATATACATGAGAATTAGGGTTAGGGTTTACCTGACTGAGGAGGGGGGCTGAATGGTCGGGAGTCGAAAGCGGAGGGAGAGTTAGAGCACACAGGGGGGGAGCCGGAGCACAGAAGGGGAGAGCCAGAGGGGGAGCCGTAACACAGAGGGGAGAGAGCCGGTGGGGGTAGGGATGGGGGGAGGAGGAGGAGGATGCCGGAGGGGGAGTACTTCGCCGGAGGGGGGGTACTTCGCCGGAGGGGGGGATAGGGGGGCTTTTCAAAATTTTAGGATGAGAGAATAGGGGAAAATAAAACCCTGAAACATTTATTAAAACAATTAGCGATGTCATAAATAGACGTCGCCAAACGTCGCTAATTAAAATTTTTGCAACGTTAGAGACATCGTTAAAAACGTTGCTAAAAATCAAAAAGTAACGACGGTAAATACGTTATTAAACGTCGCTAATCCATAAAAATCAGCGATATTTAGCGAGGTTAAAGAAGCTTATAGCGACTATTCTTTAAAAAAATAAAGTACAGTCGTTAAACTTCGCTATGTGTCACCAATAGCAACGTATAGCGACGTTTATTTTAGGAGTCGCTCAAGTCTTTAATATTAACGACGTTTTATTATGACGTTGCTAAAAATGTCGTTATTTTATCATATTTTGGTAGTGCTTCTTCAACAGAATGCGGTTGTAACTGTAGTCGCATGCCACGAACAGCCTGCCACATGGTCTTGGTTACAATATATTGTTGAAGAGATCTCGGGGTTATTGCGTACGTGACTTGGTTAGCTGGACACATAGTCAACACTGATTGTGCGAGAATTCATCTTCGATTGTAACAAAAATATCCTACAAGTCGAGAGCCGCATAACGTCTTGGCCACATATCGTCGTGGCCGCATACGTGATCTCATTTAGCCTTGGTCGTTTGGACACTCTGACCGCATGATGACGAGGCCACATGGGTATATAGCCGCATGCAAGCTCTCATCTGGCCTTGGTCGGATGGACACTCTGCTCGCATGGTAACGAGACCGCATGGGCATGTAGCCGCATATGAATGGACATATGGCGTGGCACGTCTGTCGAGGCCATCAATGAGTTGATGTGACCTTTTGTATTTTCCTGCGCTGTCGTCTTTATGAATCTTGAAGCGTCTCAGCGTGCGAGTTATTTGTCAGAGTATGACAGTCATCGAATGTTGTGTTATGGGGGATTTATGCGGCCTCCTTGCTCCATGGTCGTTCAGGCGGCATAGAGTATACTATGCGACTTGTAGATCTTTGGTTGACCAGGACGCATGTGGCTTCTCTGCGACTTGGTTGTTCAGGCCGCATGTGGCTTCTCTACGGCTTGGTTTTATTTTTGGGGGGGTATGACCTCTATTCGGCCTGCATGATTTTTCATGCTTCTATAGTGTTATACAGCGATTCATGGCTCGGCTAGCCCTGCTATAACATGGCTTGATCTGAGGATTCCTATTATATGCATAATATCTCTAGGATAATCCAGACTCCACCTAACAAGCCGTACAAGTGATTGGCCGATTATGTAACTGAGCTTGATTGTGTATTGTATCTTTTGTTAAATAGTTAGGGACATGGACTATCATGGTGCGACGGTCTAACCCTTGTCCTTGTCTGGTTGTAGAGTTAGATTATTATATCACGATAGGCTATGAACCAAAACTACTATATATATATATATATATATATATATATATATATATATATATATATATATATATATATATATATATATATTCTTGCTGTGGTTTAATTTTTTCATTCGTGCTTCTTTTGTGGTTCTTGCTATTTGGGGTCTAATCCCGCTGGTTTTGCATGGCCAGGTTTAGAGCCAACACCCGAGGATCAAGCGTACTTTCCCCTGAACAATGATGTGAAACAGACATATGGTCGTTGAGGGACACGAATAGGTTTCTTCTTTCCTGCTCATTATTTTACATTTTACTCTTTTGGACGTTTAGCCACCGGCACTTTTTAGCCATAAATCTGGACATTTAGTTTTCTTACATGATTGTAATTAATTAGACTGCAGTTGATCATGGTAATGTACTTTTGCTACTCTGTCAGCTTCTTATTTTGTACAGCTGGTTTCAAGAACATTTTGATAGCACGTTTGGGGCGCCTTACTGCTTTATCACACATGTTCTATGTTTACTGTCCTCACTTGACTGATGAGACAATAGATATTCTGTGTGACCCTAAGTGACTTGCTTGTAGTATGTACCCCCTTGTCTAGCTACATTCATGATCGACGTACGATATTTTACACCTTGTACGGGGTAGCTGGCCATGTCCGTCTCTGTATTCCGATACTGGGGTGTGACAATACGAGACTCTAAAACTAAACGAAAATATGTGAGAGTTGTGCAACTTGGATTATTTAGTTTTTTCATGATCAATCGAGGATGAGAGTACTTGTGATAATATTGGTTGCTTCTATCTTGATCTCAGTAGCCACACAAGTACTCTCCGGATCTTTTGAGTTACAAATATTCAATAATGCGACCGGGACGAGAGACATATAACGATACACGATTCTATGAACTCGTCCCCATCGAAATCGCCGTCAGGACGTAGTTGTTAAGATCATGATAAAAGAAAACAACAGTGTCACAAGTCTCATTCTCGATTATTCTCGATTGGTCATGAAAAACCAAATAATCCAGGTCACAATACTCACAATACAAAAATAAATAACCATAATCACACAATTTTCACATATGTCCGTTTAGTTTTAGGATCTCATATAGTAATCAAAATTTACATTTATATCTCCATTTTAGACGGTCAGGCAAAGTCAACCGTTAGAACGTAAGTGACTCGGATTATATTCTAGAGAATATGAAGATCTAAGAGCATCTCCAACCATTTTGTGAGTTTGGAAAAAATGGTTGCCACATAGAAATCATAACTTCTTATTTCAAAAATCCTTCTCCAATATGCAAATGTGAAGTTGACATGACAATGATATGACAAGGACAATGTGAAGTTGTTTGTCTAGATCTAGACAATAGATTTCATAATAACTTTATTCCAAATCATCAATTATGAATAAAAATATTTATAAAAAAAAGGAATAAGTGAAAAAGCTGTCTTGGAAGTTCGACGAAAAAAATAGTTTTTATTGTCTTCTCAATATTTTTGTATTGGAGAACAATTTTCTATCTCATTGTCTTCTGTGAATATAATCTTTCCACATAGGAAAGACATTATATTTTGTCTTATGTCACATACGAATCACAACACAAAACAAGACAATAGAGTTGGAGATGCTCTAAATATAAATTTTTAATATTATAATAGAGCCTAAATTTAAGTAATCTAAAATGTTATCATTGTAATAAATGTAGTCACGCAGGACGAAAAATGTTCCACATGTTGATAACATGTTAGTTTTCCCGTTGAGTGTTGCTCATATTATACTATATTCCGATAGCTCAGTGCATGCTTGTTCGAATAAATCTTGGTTTAATTCTTCAGTGAAGATGGATATTAGGCATGATGACTCAACATGTGAGGTGTGCAAAGTGGACACAATGACTATTGAAGGCGTATGTTACGGACAACATAATTAATGTTCCCTACAAAGTACGTACAAAGTCAAAAATTACAACAGCTCATAAGAAAAAACAAAATCAAAAATTACAACAACTTGTAAGAAAAAATTAATAAATTACAACTTACTTGTAATACGAAATTTTGAAATACAAAACTTGTACAAAATACAACACAGTTGTTACTATAATCCTTTTTTACAAAATACAAACGACATGTGAGGTGTCCAAAGTGGACACAATAACTATTGCAAACGTATGTTAGGGACAACACACTGTTGTGGCTTTTTTTTAGTCACAAGTCCCTTATTTCTACCATATTTCAGAGTAAAGTCAGTAAATCTTCGGATTTTTTTAAATAAAGTAATATATTTAGATATAATTGCAATAAAGGGGAGGAATTTGGTGTAATTGTAAGGAAAGGGATAACTCGCCAACTGAGTTGACGAGTTGTTGGGGCCCGCCAACTCAGTTGGCGGTGGGAGTTGGAACCGCCAACTCAGTTGGCGGGGGATTGGGAGTTGGATATATATATATATATATATATATATATATATATATATATATATATATATATATAATTTTTTTCTAAATTAATTAAATTTTGTAAATGGATAATAACAAATTATCTATTATAATATTACAAAAAAATTACATTGATAATACCAAAACAAAAATATTTATTAAAAAATTTAAATCTAAAAATTTAAATAATACCAAAAAATATCAAATAAATAGTATTATGGGATATTTTAGCAAATGCCCCTACAAAAAATGTCATAAAAAAATCGGTTAAAAGAGTGTGGACATATCTTAAAATTTTATCTATATATATTTGTATAAATAAAATTTCACTTTTATAGATTTATATAGATATATATACAATTATCTATATATATTTAGAATTTCACTAATTATCTAGATATATATGGATTTTTTTTTTAGATAATTTCACTAATATCTTCTTTTGGAGTTGATGTGGGCATCATCTGGTCTACTTGTCAAAATAGCTGTACAGGCACACATAAAATCTTAGCACTCCAATATAGAACAGCCACTTCCATTTTCTAATCAACTCGGGACTAAATATTTGATGTGGGATTAAATATCTGGATTTCACGGTTGAATCTGAGCTAACTTTGTATATATATATCTGGATAATTTGTGAAATTCTAAATATATTTAGATAATTGTATATATATCTATATAAATCTATAAAAGTGAAATTTATCTATACAAATATATATAGATAAAATTTTAAGATATGTTCGCACTCTTTTAACCGATTTTTTTTATGACATTTTTTGTAGGGGCATTTGCTAAAATATCCCATAATACTATTTATTTGATATTTTTTTGTATTATTTAAATTTTTAGATTTAAAATTTTTAATAAATATTTTTGTTTTGGTATTATCAATGTAATTTTTTTGTAATATTATAATAGATAATTTGTTATTATCCATTTACAAAATTTAATTAATTTAGAAAGAAATAATATATAATATATATATATATATATATATATATATATATATATATATATATATATATCCAACTCCCAATCCCCCGCCAACTGAGTTGGCGGTCCCAACTCCCAAGTTGGCGGGCCCCAATTATCCCTTTCCTTATAATTACACCAAACCCCTCTCCTTTATTGCAATTATATCTAAATATATTACTTTATTTAAAAAAATTCGTAAATCTTATTATATGCTTCATTCAATTAAATGCAAAAGAAAGGTCATTTGACCTGACAAATTACTAGGTCTTCCTGTGTAGATATAATTTGGATACCACAAATCACATTCTTTGGCCGCCATGTCAATATTGTCACAGGAAAATACCTATGCATTTTAATTAGCTAGTAGTAGTCTCACTTATAATGTTGAACATGATATAATTTTTGTTAGCAAGTTAAATGAGAAATGAATTTGTTTTAATTACACAATATACTACTCGTACTAGTTTGTAATGTGACGTCGTAAGAGCATTAGCCGAAACCCCGACCGAAGGGCTTTGATTACTATTTTCAAGAACGGGCAAAATTTCAACGAAAATGTAAGCTTGGTTTTAGAAAAAGAAACATTGCGACAAAAAAAAAAATGTATGCCAAAGGATTTTCTTTAGTAGGATTTGAAATGGAGATATATATAGAGTAAAAGATCTTGTAACTCATATATCAATGATTTATATACAACATGAATTGTAAATATGAGTTTGGATGATCCAACTGGAAGTCTATATATTGTTGTAGCTAGCAGTGCTCCATTCTGACTGATGATTAGAACTCAGAAATTTTCCTAGCAAATACTGTGAAGAAAAAAGAAAAGAAAAAGGAAAAGAAAGTACTTTTTTCTTCTTTTTCTTTCAGAAATGTTCCACCTAAAGAAAAGCTGTGTTTATCTGAGGTATTCTCACATGGCTCTCTACCTATTCTATTCTTATCATATACAATTGGTACGTACTCTGGCACATTTTGTAGGCTTGTAGAATTAAAAGTTGCTAGTGTATGGCTGCAACGAAATTTAGACAAATCTACAGATATTGTGAGACCTTTTCTTAACTTATAATTGATAATTTCTGTCTCCTCGTGTATGTCAGGAATTTCCCTAGCAAATACTGTGACTTAGAGTTCATCACATCATGTAGAATTCACTGATAATTTGACATATATATATACTTCTGTGAGCACAGCACGGTTATTTTGTACGTTTTAATTAAGACTTTCCATTGGTAATATATAGACTGTGAGTGTGTTATTCAGCGTAACTACAAGCAATTAAATACCTAGCTAGGAGAATAGAAGAAGTCGTTAAATGGATGGAGACAGAAATCTCAAATGATTGAATCCCTACAAGCAAGGAGCAAGAAATAGAATATATTCTCATCTATTTTAGGCAAGTAAGACGAAAGTTAAGTGCGCACAATATTTGTACTTTCAAGCTTTTCTTGTCAGCAAGAGTACTCCTTTGGATTTTTCCTCTCGTCTTCTCACTCATTCTCTAGCTATATATATATATATATATATATATATATATATATATATATAGAGAGAGAGAGAGAGAGAGAGAGAGAGAGAGAGAGAGAGAGATCAGCTTGACAAAGCAAATAGAGAGGAAATCAATGGAGGAGGGGAATGAGAGAGTGGCTAGAGGAAGGGGCTGCATTAAGTCTACAAGAGGGCCGTGGATCGTCCGGAGGCGGGGCAAGGCCGGGGTTCTGTCCGCATCGCTGCGGAGGCCGTCAGACCAGGAGAGAGAGAACAACCGACAGCGCGAGCAGCAGCGGCGTCGGGTGGCAAAGAACATCTACTCCGGGTTAAGGCAGCACGGGAACTACCACCTTCCGAAGCACCCCGACCGGAATGACATCCTCATCGCCCTCTGCGAGGAGGCCGGCTACCACGTCGACGAAGACGGAAATATCACTCGCAAGGTTTGTTAATCCGTATGTCATTATGAAATATAATCAACTACACTGTGCTTTAATTAAATCTATTTTCTCATTGTGTATATATTAACAGTGCTCTACTTACGGAGAACCTAGTGGCGCTGCAAAGAGTTTTCAGTCAGCTGCCATCGATAGCAGGAACTTGCTATCCAACTCTGGGCAACCAGAAATTATGGAAGAACTTTCACTCGATTTGACCATTTCCTTCAAGTATATGTAGTCTAAACCAAGAACATATTGAGAAGGACTAAATGACAGTACTTTCAAAGTTAATCTTGATTGCGCTTAGTTCCCATTCTATATGCTTTAGACTTGTAACTGACGTGGTAAAATAATTAGGGAAGTTCATGTCTGTCCTTCTTCCTTTATTCCTCCCAAATGTTCCATTTCTGGGCCATTGATCCATGGGTGATTCTTGGAAGCCCAATTGAAATATTATTTAGCTTAATCATTCTAAACTATTTCTCTAGTCCAACTCTCAGTTAAGGCTGGTTTGGTTGGCACTTCGAATTTAGTTTCCAATACGTGATTAAATACATATATAGACCAAAAGAACACAAATCATTCTAAACTATTTCTCTAGTCCAACCCTCAGTTAAGGCTGGTTTGGTTGGCACTTCGAATTTAGTTTCCAATACGTGATTAAATACATATATAGACCAAAAGAACACAAATCATTCTAAACTATCTCTCGTTGTCGAGTAAGAAAAGAGTGATTCATAGTCGAGATTGTTTGTTTTTCTTCCAGATAACTTCATTTGCCCCTTTTTATGATATATATTTCAAGGGCACGTACGGCACTTGTAAAATAGAATCTGTAAAACTTGTCGAAAAGAAATATTTTCATTTCTTACTTTTTGCAAGCAAAAGATCCAATATTGTGCCGTAGTGGAAAACAGGTTATGCAAATCTATATGTTCATGTTTAATTATTCACCAGAAGGTTGAACAAGAGGATTTAATTATACAAAACATGCTAAAGCCTTGAGCAGCAAAATGCAACATAAGCTACATTTTTAACAACGTAAGATGGTACAAGTGTATATATATATATATATATATATATATATATATATATATATAGCTTCTTATACGAAAATAATTTACCGGAACAACTTATGGCCGGGATGATTAAACCAAAATTAAATCTCTTTTAAGAAAACAAAAAAAATCCTTTCCGTAAAAAAAAAAAACATCTCTATACTCAGGTTTCTCTTTCAAATTTCTGTTTATTAAAAAAAAATTAAATCTCTCTTTTTAAAAAATCAAATCAATCTCTATCTTAAAATATTAAATCGCTCCATTTTAAAAAAAAATTCTATCTATATTTTAAAAAAGTATATCTTAATTTTAATATTAATATTAATGTTAATTATAATATTAATGTTAATATTAATGTTGATTTTTAAAATTAATGTTAATATTCATATTCATGTTAATTCTAATGTCAATTTTAATATTAGTGTTAATTTTTATTTTTATTTTTAATTTTAATCTTAATGTTAATGTTAATGTTAATATTAAATTTTATTTTCATTTCTAAAGTTAATTTTAAAACTAAAATTAAAACTAAAACTAAAATTAACATTAAATTCACTAAAATTAACTTTAAAAATAAAATTAACACTAAAATTAATTTTAAAATTTATAATAACACTAAAGATAATATTAATATTAATATTAACATTAATATTAAAATTATAAAACTAACATTAAAACTAAAATTAATTCAAATATTAAAATAAACCCTAAAAATAAAATTAACATTAAAATTAAATTAAAATTAAAATTAAAATTAAAATTAAAATTAAAATTAAAATTAAAATTAACATTAAAAATAATATTAAAATTAATATTAACATTAAGACTAAAAAACTAACATTAAATTAAAATTAAAATTAAAATTAAAATTAAAATTAAAATTAAAATTAAAATTAAAATTAAAATTAAAATTAAAATTAAAATTAAAATTAAAATTAAAATTAAATATTTTCAATATTTGTTTTAACTTTATATTTATTTTTAAAGTTAAATTATTTTTTAGATTTATTTTGAAAGATAAATTATATTTAGATTTTTTTTTTGTAAAAAAAATCTCTCTCTCTCTATTTAAAAAAAAATCTATCTCTGTTTAAAAAAAAAGATAGATAGAAAAGACTTATTTTTAAAGATTGAGATATGTTTGTTTTTAAAAGAAGAAATTTAATTTTTTTAAAGAAAAAAAATTTAGAATAGAAACATACGTATGTTTTCTCATAAGTTTGTCCCGTAAATTATTTCGGCAGAAGAAGGTCTCTCTCTCTCTCTCTCTCTCTCTCTCTCTCCTCTCTCTCTCTCTATATATATATATATATATATATATATATATTACGTGTGTTGCACGTAAAATAAGGTTTTTCTTCTAATATTAATATAAAATTGTTTAAATATTTAAATATTTAAATATACATAAATTAAAATTTATTATATTTATATTTATATTTTAATTATAATTTGTTATGTATTTGATTATATTTTAATTATAATTAGTTATAGATATATTTATAATTTTCATAAAGAGTCTTGAAAAATGTTAGTTACTTAATATTATCTAATTATAAACAAACATCTCTTCTAACTCATGTGGTTAAGGTGGGAGGTATTCTCTCTGGTTCGTTGAGTTGAATCCTTGTAATCATGTTATTTATTAAAAAAATTTAAAAAATCCATTAATTTTAATTTTATGTAATATTAATTTTTTTAAATAATTAATTAATTATATACATACAGCTTAGACGGCTTACTTTTGAGCCGTTTTGAAGACTCATTATATATACTAGTCAGTTCCACTTGCGTTGCACGTACAAAAAAATCATTGATATTATTAAAAAAATTAAATAATGCTAGAATATTTTAAATATAATTTGAATATATTTTAATTGTGATTTATTATAAATATATTTTAGATATATATTTAGTTAGATAATATCATTCAGTTAGTTAGAATAATTTTAGGTTTTTAATTTTTTTCACGTGAGAAGAGAAACTACAGTAGTTAAAAAAATATTTAAAATAAATTAATTAGTGATGATATGCATACAGCTTAGATCTCACTTTTGAGCCATTTTGAAGCATTATTATTATTATTATATATATATATATATATATATATATATATATATATATATATATATATATATATATATATATATATAAGTAAAAATTTTAACTCTGTATTTTAGAAACAAAAAATAGAATGTATGAAATGTAAATTGATAACCTGACCAAGACCGAGGCTTGAACTTGGTTCAATGTCCTTAAGACAATATTCGTCCCACATAGGTGCTTACGGTTTATTGGCGACTTAGTTTTCCAGACAATATTCGTCTCACACCGCAGGAACTGGACGAAGCAATAAAGATAGTGCCTCTCTCTTGGACTGAATGCTTGAATGAAACACTAACATGACTATGCTTTTTATAAATGACGAAGAGAAACAAAATATGAACAGACACAATGTTTGGAAGGGACACCCTTTCAAACAAATATACAAATTTTAGGAATTATTCATTCACTTAGAATAATTTTTCCAACAATATATATATATATATATATATATATATATATATATATATATATATATATATATATATATATAGAGAGAGAGAGAGAGAGAGAGAGAGAGAACTCCTACTGGAATAACTTACGGGACAAAACAGGATCAGGAAAGATACGTGTGTTTCTTTACTAAATTTCTTTCTCTTTAAAAATAAATCTCTTCTTTTAAAAACAAACATATTTCTATCTTAAAAAATAAGGCTTATATATCTATTTATTTATTTTAAAATAGAAATAAAATTATTTATTATTTTAAAAAAATAGAGACAAATAGATTTATTTTATGTTTTTTATAGAGGTAGATTTCTTTTAAATCTAAAAATTAATTTATCTTCCAAAATAAATCTATAATTTTAATTTTAATTTTAATTTTAATTTTAATTTTAAAAATAAACATGAAAATTAAACTTAACAGTAAAATTAATATTAATACAAAAATTAACATTAACAATAGCATTAATATTAACGTTAATATTAAAAATTAACATTAATATTAATATTAATATTAAAACTAAACTTAGAATTTAAATTAAGATATATTTTTTAATATAGATAGATATATTTTTTAAGATAAAGATAGATTTTTTTTTTTTTAAGAGTAGAGATGTAATATTTTTAAAGAAAGAAATTTTTTGAACAGAAACATGCGTACCTTCTTAAATCCCGTAAACTATTCACATAAGTTATTCCGGTATAAGAAGCCAAATATATATATATATATATATATATATATATATATATATATAAACGAGATATGATCCATAGTGCTTATTTTCTTAAATGAGCCATACACATGTGAAAAAATGAGCACTATGGCTTATATCCCATTTACCATATACACTACTATAAAAAGTCAAATTAGCGACGCCCAAAAACGTCGCTAAATGACAAAAAAATGTCGCTAATCACGTTTAGCGACGTAATTAGCGACATTTTACAGAAGTCGGTAATCATCACGTCGCTGAAAGGAAAAACGTCGCTATACCGACGTTTTTAGCGACTTAAATGTGTCGCTAACTTAGCGACGTTTAGCGACGCAGAGTCACTAATTAGCGACGTAATCAAACGTCGCTAATTAGCGACTTATATAGCGACGTGACAGCGACGTCTTTAATGACCTGGCAGTACTGCCATGTCAGCAATTTGCGACGTACAGCGATGTATGTAGCAACGTTTAGCGATGTCATTAGCGACGGCTATTAACGTCGCTAATTAGCGACGGCTATTAACGTCGCTAATTAGCGACGTATTTAGCGATGTTTATACACGTCGCTAAACGTCGCTAAATACGTCGCTAATTTTACAGAAAAAATAAAAAAAAATACTGAATTGTTTATATATTTTTTGTGTTATTTCGTACGCAAAAAATTCAATGGATGGTTGCTCCAGCTCTGTCTATAATATTTGTGTGTATTAATTGTATGATTGTGATACTTTTTATTCATATTAAATGATGTTAATTTATCGGTGTTGAGTGTTCCATCGAAGGGGTCAGCGAACCCATAGAATTCAACGGAGGGTTGCTCCGGGTCTATTTTTAATTAGAAATTTATAAATTGCAGGAATAATAGTTTGGAACAATTCAATTTTTTTTTTGTAAAATTAGCGAAGTATTTAGCGACGTCTAGCGACATTTTTATAAGTCGCTAATTAGCGACGTGTCATTAGTCGTCGCTAAAGACGTCGCTAAATATGTCGTTGTACGTCACAAATTGCTGACATGGCAGTACTGCCAGGTCATTAAAGACGTCGCTGTTACGTCGCTATATAAGTCGCTAATTAGCGACGTTTAGTGACATTTAATTACATCGCTAATTATTGACTCAGAGTCGCTAAACATCGCTAAGTTAGCGACACGTCTAAGTCGCTAAAAAATGTCGGTATAGCGACGTTTAGTGACGTTTTTCCTTTCAGCGACGTAATTATTACCGACTTCTGTAAAACGTCGCTAATTACGTAGCTAAACGAGATTAGCGACGTTTTTTGGTCAATTAGCGACATTTTTTGTCGTCGCTAATTTGATTTTTTCTGGTATTGCATTGACATTGACTTGACCTGCGTTCGGGATAACCTATGCCTACGGAAGAGGCGCCTCGATCGACGCATGATGGTACCGATCAGGGGACGCGGTCGTCGAAACTACAGTCCATATAATGGAACCGATCAGGGGTAGCCGAGATGTGTGGGTTATCTCCCTTAGTGAGGGAACAGTTCCTCCATGCCAAAAAATAAAGGGAACCGAGGAGAGCTCTCTCGACCAAATGCTCCCTTCGTAGTTGCAGGAAGAAAACCAGTTTTTTTGGGCCTCGATAAAGTCATGCTACGCCACATCAGAGTTGCAATACGTCAAGACATTGCTAGTCGATGGTCTTAAGACGACTGACATCACGGAAGACGACCTAGCGGAGACGGAGGAGCACTGGAGACACACCATAGTGCTATACCTAGTGGACTCTCAAGCAAACTATGGGATGATCTCGTCCTTGGCTAGAACACTTTGGCAACCGAAGGGAGGTGTGACTGCCAATTTGAGAGAGAATGGGTTCTACCTCTTTAAGTTTGAAATGACAGAGGATGTGGAGCAGGTGCTCGAGGGAGGGCCATGGACGTTCCACGGCAAGCTCGCCAATATTCAGAGGTGGGATTCCTCTATAAGCTTCGAACGGGACAAACTATCCAAAGTCCAAGTTTACCTGTAGATATTATTGTGAACAATATCATTGCCTGATATTGTTCACAACGAATTCCAAACTTATACTGTCGTGGATGATCATAGGCATGATTCCAAGGGTGTAGGACCAGTAGAGGACGAAGAAAGAGTTATGGGAATGCAGGTAGAGCAGCCTATTATGCCTTTTCTGAGCCTACTGGGGGATATCTTTAGACTGCTTCAGCATGCCAAAGGGTATCAAGGATACAGAGCTCAATTCAAGGGTCCATGAGGAATCTAATGCCAAAGGGTATCAAAGATATTGCCGCTACAGAATATATTCAACACTTCAAGTAAAAAGTTAGATATGATCAATCCACTATGGGAAGCTCAGCGCAGATTCAAAAGTGAACACCTAGGAAAGGAAAGAAATATGAAGAAAATGCTAGCGACTCGGCATCCTAGTTCCCGTATCACTAAAGGCCATCATACAAGAAGAATTACATAGATTACACTGTGTGGTCCCCAAAGAGTAGGAAGTGTAAAGAGTGCTTAAAGTTATTGGGTGTATTCTTGAAAAATATCTAGGTTTTAGGTCAGGGGAACCTAGATGAAATATTGTGACACATTTTACCTATATAAACAATTACCTTCTTCGAAATGTATGGCCAAGGACTCCTAGCTCATGTGGTAGGAGTGGGAGGCATCTCTCCCAAAGGTCTTGGGTTTCAAGCCTATGGGGAAGCATTTAATTCCACATGTGATTGGAAAATTAAATGGCTCAGCTAGGTGTGGGCCAATAGATCAATAGGGATAAAATTTAAATAACAACAATAATATATAATATCTTTTTCTTTCTAATCTTTAGGTTCCATATCTCTCTTTCTTCTTTTATGTTCTGAGTTCTGAGCGTTCAACTATATTGATGGTGTCGGGACAAAGCTCTTCGATAATGGAGGTAGCAAGCCACAACCGTCCGTACAAGAAACAAGAGATGCAAGTCCTGCAAATTTAGCAAATATCTCTAGGGATTCTATAACCTTTGTGAATATACAATACTGTATAACAACTATAACCCACAGGCTTTATAGTGACCAGTAAAACTTTGTTTCGAATTTCTTAACTAATCATGATCTAATATAATATACATTATTCAATGCTTGTGGTAATTTATTTGGTGGTAGGATACTGGTGGAGATTTTACTGATAATTCTTACTTGATTCATTTTCCAATTAAAAAATTAACCCTTTATTTGCAGGTTGTTGATGAGTTGATTGTGTGTTCTTTAGATGCTACTTATCATCTTTAGCTTTTAGCCCATTGATTAAAGATCAGTTTCTTTTTTCTTTTGTTTGTATGATGTTGGAAATATTTAGGATGACAGATCATCACAACACGATTCGGAAAAGCAAGGAATTTACACCTTTCCTTCGCCAATGGTGGAAAAAGAGTGATCTATCATACAAGAAAAGCTTGGAACAAATGCAGGTACATATGCAACTAGCTAGAAAGCTATACTGAAAAATAAAAACTATATAAATGTGCTCCAGATGACCAATCCCTAACTTAATTCACCAAAACCCTCCCTAAAACAAAGACCTAATCAGACTTCATCATGGATAGGACGAGAGAACTAGAAGACCCAGTTCGAGAAAACGGCCTTATAAGGCGCCAAATCCTACATTTGAAGAACTCAGGCCTGGGTTTGAATGGGATCGATCAAGAGGACACCCATTATAGGCTCCTTATCCATTTTTCAGGATTTTACAGTCACTGAAATTAACAACGACGAAGAAAAAAAACCAAAACCCTAACCCTAACCTTAACCCTAGGTCACGTGTGTGTGTCGTGTCAATGTGTGTGTCAGTGTCTGTGTCTGTAACGTGTGTGTGTCGTGTCAGTGCCATGTGTGTCCTGTGAGAGAGAGAGAGAGAGAGAGAGAGTTAGGGTTTACCTATAGGAGGAGGAGGAGAGGGGAGCACGATGCCGGAGGGGGGAGGACGCGGCTGGAGGGGGTCGTCGGGAGGGAGGAGGGGACGCCGGAGGGAGGAGAGGAGCCGGAGGGGGAGGGCGCGGCCGAGGGGGGTCGCCAGAGGGAGGAAGGAGGAGCCGGAGCGGGAGAGAATTTTGGGAGAGGGAGAGGGAGAGATCGAAGAAAATGGGGGGAATCAGCCCTAAGTAAAAAATTTAGCGACGATTTAGTGACTCCAATAATGACGTCGCTAATTTAGAATTTAGCGACGTATTAGCGACGCCAATAATGACGTCGCTAATTTAGCGACTCCTTGAACGTCGTTAATGACGTCGCTAAATGTCCAAAATATATACGTCGCTAAAAAACGTTGCTGAACGTCGCTAAATAAAACATATTAGCGACGTTTAGCGACCTAAATTGAACTTATAGCGACTAATCTTTTAAAAACTCAATAAAAGTCGCTAAACGTCGCTAAATCTCGCCAATTAGCGACGTCTACTGACGTTTTTACATGGAGTCGCTAAAAACGTCGCTAATCCCGCTTATTCTAGTAGTGATATGCATGACTCATTTAGAAAAATGAACACTATGGCTTATATCTCATTTACCATATATATATATATATATATATATATATATACTTTAGAG
The DNA here is from genome assembly GCA_036927795.1 of Iris macrosiphon. Classification (NCBI taxonomy): domain Eukaryota; kingdom Viridiplantae; phylum Streptophyta; class Magnoliopsida; order Asparagales; family Iridaceae; genus Iris; species Iris macrosiphon. Next base: position 312,649,677 of record JAYESA010000004.1, on the reverse strand, counting down.
GCTTGAAAATGATCCAAAATGAGCCGTGTCGTATGTATTTTCTCACGTAATTAAAAAATAAATAAATTTTAAGTAATTGTTTAACTACCAAATATTATCTAACTATAGTCAAATACCTTTAACTCATCTAGTTAATGTGGGAGTTATTCTCTCTGACGGGTGGGTTTGATTCCATGAGACAATTTTATTTATAACAATTTCTATTTTACTTATTTTTTCAACAATTTTTTTAAGTTGCGTGCAATCCACGTGATCTAGAGAAGTCATCTTAAACAGGGTCGGCCCAAGGAGATGGGTTGGCCTAGCCGGAGTTAAATTTAGTTGTCCCTTGCTAGCGGGATTTGAAGTCTCCGATTTTGTCAGCGGCCTGAAGTTCGGATTCTGAGTTCCTCTACTTGAGCTACTGGAGGACTTGGTAGATTGCTAGTTCAACTGACGTAGAGTAGTTGTGGTGGATCGCATAGGCTCTATTGACGAAAATATTAGAGTTAAGGGTCTGGAGGGTTGTCTTTGTGGGTTATCCAAACCCGATGGCTTGTTAGGCTTATCCTAGGGCCGACATGATCGTAAAGAGAGAGAGTGAGAGATCATGCAGTCTTCATGCTTCTGTAAAATTATCTTGTACTGAATTGAATTGAAGTTTCATTCACACCCGATCGAGAGAAGCGCGAGCTGATTCAAATGAAAGTGAGGCAGCCTCTCCATAGACTATGATCCCAAAGAAATAGACTTCTGCATGCTGGGCTGATCTCGGACCCTCTCTAAGTTTCTATTAGCTCCAAATCATACATAAATCAAACCAGCAAGACCGGCAACAGTCACGGAATTGTGGCATCTCCCAACTTTGAGATGCAGTCTAACCCCATGCTTAGCCTATTCCGTCCCTTGTGATCCATACAACAAGGATGAACTACATTTCATGAGTATGCAAGAAAATCACTTACAACAACCTTGTTTGAAAATTTTGTTTGAGAGCTGCAAACCAGTCATTCAACCTTGGATTCTAATATCACTTATATCGAGACGTCCTTATTGTGTCTTTGACAACATGCATGTACAAGCTATGAAGTATCCAAGCGATTGGATTGAATTGAATTGAATTAATACCATAAATTTTAGATGGCACATTCATTTTGTTAGTATGAGCGAGCTAGCTAGCTTGCGAAAATCTTCACACACAGAAACAATGTTATGAAATTGTGCTGACGGAACAATGTTTTATCAAATGTAGATAAAAACATATTAAATGCCCTTCGAAAAAATATTTTGAACACAAAAAATTATTGCGCCCTTTCAAACGGCATTTCAAGTGCAAAGACCATAAGCTTAACAAGTACCTAATTAACGTTAGGTAGTCTTTTCAGAAATGATTAAAAAAATTTAAGAGAAACGTTCATCCCAAAAGTATTTCTTGTCAAGAAGACACCCTTTATATGGATGTTTTCACTTTTTGGTAAAAATAAAAAATTTCCTTAGCAACTTCCTTGGAATGTACGTTTTTAATATTTTATTATTTATTTAGTTTATATATATATATATATATATATAACACTAAAAAAATACAGAGTTCTAGCGACGGAATTTTTCGTCGCTAAAATTCATATTTTCGTCATATTTTAATATAGCAATAGATTAGCGACGAAAATGTGGCGTCACAAATTTATGTGTCGCTGTCATATTTTCGTCGCTAATTCGTCGCCATGTCGACGGATTAGCGACGGAATTAGTGACAAAAATCTAGCGACGGATTAGCTAGTGACATATTATTTACGTCGCTGTATTTTGTGACAAATTAGCTACGAATCAGTACAGAAACTGTGAGCCCATTTTTACCAAATTTTTTAGAAGCTCACCGACTGAATTTTCGTCGTTAATCCTGTCACTACCACATTCTAAAATAGGGATATTTTTGTCATTTCGCATTAATATAAATATTGTGTCTATATTTTGTTTAATATATATATATATATATATATATATATATATATATATATATATATATATATATATATATATATATATATATATGTAATTACTATTATTATTATTATTTGTTAATTGACTAGTCTATTTTAATTAGATTTGACAATAGTGGATCACACTAGACTTGACTTGACATATTGACTCAATTGAATAGTTAGTCATGACTAGATTAATTCTATTAAACCTATTTAGACCCATGAATAGAATATTCCCCTAAGGTTTAGTTAGATCATATTCATAAAGGAATGAGAGGGGCACGTGTGTCAATTTAAACATTCCTCAACCTAACCCTAACCCTAACCCTAAGAGGAAGTCTATATAAGCATCTTATTCATGAATAACCCTCATTCCCTTTTCTCATTATTTCATTCCCAAAATTAAAGAGCAAACCCTAATTTCTCCATTCCTAAATTTTATCCCTCTCATTCTCATTTAAAGGAGTCTAAGGAGCTTGGCATTGCTAGAGGAAGCTTGAAGAGGAGTCCATGTGTTGAGGATCATGTCCACTTCGTCTTCCTCGTGTCCAAATTCGGAGTTCTTCAATATATAAAAATAATCTTTAATTCTTCTATAAGACTTCCTACATAAAATAAAATAAAAAAAATAATAGTTTTGCTCTACAAATTCTAAATGCATCTTTACTTAAAAATTAAATTCAATCAATTTATATTTTTCTAATATACTACAAAATAATGCAATTAAATCAAATGGTTAATTAAAATAATTAATATGGTTTTAAAATTAGGGGTTTTACAGACCCCCCCCCCCCCCTCAGCTCCTCGACCCCCTCCTCGAACCCCCCATTTCCTCGACCCTCTCCTCGAACCTCTCCTTGACCCCCTCCGTCTGCACCCTCCTCGACCCCCCCCCCTCTGCCCCCCTTCGCCCACCTCCACCCCCTCCTTGAACCCCCCTCTCCGGCCCCCCTCTCCTCGACCCCCCTCTTCGCTCCCTCTTCGACCCCTGTAAACCCCCTCACCCAAAATTAGGGCTACTTAGCTTAGATAGAGAAACTATGGCTAGTTTGAACCCAATTGGAAATAGAACACGGTATTTATTTAATTCTGAAATATTTATATCACTTAGCGTACCTTACCGTTGCTTCGATAATTGGAGCACTACACTAGCCACTACCTTCCTACAAATTTTACACTCTTACCCTAGACATGATCGCCTTCTATTCTGACATCAGTGTAACTTATAATTATACTCTCTTGTGCTATATTTTAGTCGCACAACATTCGAGACAGACGTTTATATTTAATTTTAAATAAAATTAACTTTGTACCCTTGTGCGTTCGAATCGAAATTGGAGACACAATCTAGACCCGTTTTGTGCAACCCAAATTATAATAAAATTCTACTTTGAGCCCTCTACGTCCATGACACATGTGTTCCACCTAATTTTATCCCTATGTGCTTCTAATTAATTCCAGAATACCTTGCGCATTAATTTTTAATTAAATTAATCAAATTTCCATCTTTGTGCAATTTTCCAATTGTTGGGCGCTTTTATGCAAAAAATGTATTAAGGTGTCAATACCATTGGATAATATATGAAAAAATCTATTTTTTCTTTCATACAAATTTTTTCCATAATTTTTGGAATGTGCAACGCGCAACATCGCCCCCTCATTTAAACCTAGCCCTTGCATTTTAAACAATGCAATTATAGCCCTCCAACATTCCCATATAAAGCCAAGGCCCACTCCAAGGAGATGTTGACCAAGCCCAAAATCTAGGTCAAACATCAAACCCTATTTTCTACATATAAATATAATATTTCCTTACTTTTTCCTATTTTACAAAACCAAAACCCAAACCAAATTTCAGCCGAACCCCCTCCTTCTACTATTCATCTCCTTCTTCAACCTCCATCTGCCATCTCCGGCCATTCCCCACCGGAACGCTGACTCCCATCTCCAGTCCCTGACCCCGACTGCACAGCAGCCAAACCGACCGCCTGAGAGTCGCTGCACACCGCCGGAGTCGACCCCGCACGACTGAACACCCGGCTATCTCGATCCGCCGGATCCTCCTCTCCTCCCTGTTATCCTCCTCTTGCCGAGCCCCGGTCAGACCACGCCGGAGCGCGACCTCCTTCGCCGCACCTCCCTCTGCAACACCACCACGGACCTCCACGACTCGACCTCTGCCGACCCGAGCCGCCTGTGCCCTCCTCCGCACGACCGCATCCCATATCCTCCCGTCATCCCGACCACTACCACTCTACACCACCGTTACCACCATTCTCCTCCCTGAGAACCTCCTCCCGACGACCACAGCCCACAGTCATCTCCTCCCTTAACCGACTAACACCACCGTTAACCTCCTCTGCCTTGGCCGGACCTCCCCCTGGCCGAAATAGTAACGTCATCACCATCATCATCTCATTATCACCACCTTCATCATCATCAAATAAACTACCCTAACTATAATTATCATCATCAACACCATTAACACTATCCACATCATCACCATTATCCCCATCATCATCCTCGTCATCACCATTATCCCAATCACCATCCATATCACTACCATCATCCACATCATCATCCTCGTCATCACCAGCATCCCAATCACCCTCCACATCATCACCATCATCATCCACATCATCACTATTATTATCATTCCCATCATCATTACCATCATCATCACCATGATAATCCCCATCATCAACATAACCATCATCAGTGACCTTCATCACCATCATAACCTCAATCATCATTACCCTCGTCATCGTCGTCATCGTGGACACGTTACCCTCGCCGAAGACAACCTGCAGCAGTCACCCCCAATTTCCGTGCATGTTCACGCTGACCCCGAAAATCTATTGGATTATTCTGCGTGACTTTTGGAGCAGAATATTTGGACTACGGAGCTTCTTGCCAGGCAAGTATACCTTGCCAAATTATTTACAGTACTTTGCATGCTATTTATATTTCTGTATATTCATTGCATGTGTAGTTTCGTTCAGTCATTACTATATATTAGATATGTTGACACACACTTGACACCTAGTACCATAAGAGGACAACCATTAGGCGTATGGGCTATAACCACTCTGGTAAACCATAGTATGTAGCACGCACTATGGTAGTCGTGTCCGATGGTCGCTACCCCCGCGATATGTCAATTGATAGTGTCATGATGGTCGCTACCCCCGCGGTATGACGGCTGATGATGTTCCTGACGTGTGTGTGAGTTGTGAGATTAGATAGAGTAGCCTACCCCTGCCCATACGTCGAAAAGTTGTCCTTATTTGCATTTATATAGATTGTCTTGTAAAGCGTACTTATATATTTTCAAATATTATGCATGTTTACTGTATTCAATTGGCTTGCTTCTATGTATCTTGTTATGTCCCTCTGAGGACCTGGTCCCTTGCCAGGTATAGACGACCAGGAGTATCCGCAGTAGTACGGACTCGGACATGACGCATGACTTTCTGCCGAGGAGACCTTAACCACTTAGCACCATTGATTATCTCTAGCGCTGGATCTTTTAGCTGACACTTTTATCATCACCTTATTTTATTTTGGTGATTTTACTATTCTCTCTTATTTTAGTTTTGTAATAGTCATTGGTAGTGGATTTGTCTTCACCCGACTATCATTGTTGGATTATTCAGACTCTTTATTCTAGTTTAGTTATATTCTTTTCTGTGACTTGTTGTGTGGATGAGATTAGTATTTTTGTGGCTTGTGACAATAAATATATACCACATATGAGTATTATTTATATTACAGCGTACGTGTGTATTATGGTATCCATATATTGGAGTTGCCATATACATACGGCTGTCATGCTTACGTGTTCCTAGTCCTACGTATTTTGGGACTGGGGCGTGACATATTTTTGTGGTATGTCACTACCACATTCCAAAAACAGGGGTATTTTCGAATTTTTATACATTATTAATATTATGGTATTTATATTAAATGATTTCATGATATGTGTATTTAAATTAAATAATTATGTGAGATGTGTAATTAAATATATTATTATATACAATGTTCATTAATGTTTAAACTGGTAGACTTGACCTAGAAGCCCACTAGACGAACACCTGACCGAATTATGGGATTATGTATTTAATTATTTCATTTAGAATTTAATTATTGGAGGTAGAAATTAATTATCGTAATTTATTTAATTGTTGTACCTTACCGTTGCTTCGATATTTGGAGCGCTACCCTACCTTTTGCCTTCTAACAAATTTCACAACCTTGCCCTTGACATGCCTGCCTTCCATTCTGACCTTTTTGTAACTCATAATTATGCTCTCTTGTGCTTCATTTTAGCCGCACAATATTCATCGCGGACGTTTATTTAATTCCTAAATAAATTCTAACTTTGTATCGTTGTGCGTTCCAATCAAAATTGGAGGCAATCTTGACCCATTTTTTGTGCAACCCAAATTAGGATAATATTCTGTTCTGAGTCTTCTTCACTAATGATATTTATGACCCGACCTAATTTTGGCCTCATGTACTCCTAATTAATTTTAGAACACAACTTGCATTTATTTCTAATTAAATTGGGGATACCATTTTGACTAATTTCGTTAATCCTGATTTAATTCCAGTACCCTATTAATTAAGCTCATACCAAATACACAACGCTCCCCTCATCCTACAAAATACCAAACACCAAATCGCCCACCAATTTTTTATTATTTTATGTGTTTGTGCAAATACCCAAATTTAAGGGGGCTAATTTACAAATTTGTATTAGGTGTCAACACCCCATTGGTTCAAACCAAATGGAGAGCCCTAATATTTAACTAGTCAACAACCCTCATCCTTACATGAAAAAATCTCTCCATGTCAAATCCTGACCATCCATTCAATGGGTGCATCTACACCATTCATTCCCACACACCCTCTTCCTATTTAATGTCCCATCACACACTTCCCAACCTAGACCTAATCCCCAAACCTAGGGAATCCCCCATCTCCTCCCCCTCACTCAACCGTAGCCCTCTCCATTTCTTCATTTTTTCCTTTCTTCTTCTTCTTCTTCTTCTCTTCTTATTCCTCCTTTCTTCTTCTCCTCCTTTTATTTTGAATTGGAAAGAAAAAGGGGGGAATCATCAACCCTCACCCACTGTACACCCGAGGCAACCCCGGCGGCTCTTCCCTGAACAGCCGGCCAGCCGACCTCGAGCCATCCCGAGCTCCGGCACAGCCCGCCACCATACTCCACCCCACACGACCCAACTCCGGCCAACAGTCGAGCCTGGCCCGCTGCAACTCCACCTGCACAGCCGAACTCCGGCCCCGACCTCCTCCAGTCGAGTCCCCTTTCCCGACTGCATCCACCACCACTGCCATTCCTCCGGCGAGCTCCCGCTGCTCATCTTCCCCGGCGGCCAACTGAACTCCATCAGAACCACCCCGCAGCCCGGCCTCTCCATTCTCCGAGCAGCCACCCCGAGTCCCACTGCTGCTCCTCCCCGCTCACTCGACTCCAGTCGTTCATCTCCCGGCGACCCGAAGCTTCTTCTCCGGCGACCCGAGCCCTCGTCGGACTACACCCGGCTGCCATTGTCATTCTTCCCGGCCTCCACCATATCACCACCGTCGCCATCATCATCACCCGCAGCTCCGTTCATCTCCTCCGGCCAGACGATCCAATCACCACCACCCTACACCAGAACCACCTCCACCCGGACGAGCCGAGCCACCCGACTCCGACGGCCTCCCTGCTGCACTCCGGCCAACCACCGTGAGCTCCCTCTCCCTCTTCCCTCTTTCATTAAGTATCATATACCATTGTATTAGTATAATACTTAGTGTATATGTATTCTTATACATATATGTATTATTTTGGTATATTTTTATGTAGAATATGTGTATTAAATACGTATTATTTTAGAATAAATATATATATATATATATATATATATATATATATATATATATATATATATATTGGTATTGGGTATATACTTGTATTCAATGTATTAGTATATATTTTTTTTAGTACGTATTTTAGTACGTATATTAATACGTATTTTTGGTGTATATATATACCTATATATATATGTATGTATTTTTGGTATAAATATATATATTTATTTTGGTATATAAATGTATATATATATACATATACATAATATATGTTTGATAAAACGTATTTTGGTAAATATATAAATGTAGCATATATAATTTATATTGGCATATATATATGTACATATATACGTATTGGTATATGTATTTATGTAGTATACGTATATTATTACTTGGTAAATATATATAAATATTTTTTTAACATACGTATTCTTTTGTATATATATATGTATTGGCATATATTTTTAAGACATATATATAGTATGTTAAATTCTATTTAATATATATATATATATATATATATATATATATATATATATATATATATATATATATATATATACGTATTGTATATATATCTCCATAATATATGTTTATATATATATACAAGTATTAGTTTTATTTAAAGTATATAAATACACATCTATTTTCGTAACCAAATGAACATTAATGTATATTTTAGTAGTAATATGTATAATATATATATAGGTACTAGATGACCCGAGTGTAAAATACGGACACCCCGTAACTACACATGACCTATGAACCTGTGAACTGTTAGCAGTATGCCACATGTACACTGACATACTGGCAAGTCCCGTATCGTTTTGACCGTCTGTCTTGCACAGCAATCACAGACGCGACGCTTGTGCAACTTGACGCACACGGACCCTAGTTGACCAGTGTCATACCTGGCATAGCCCTGAGTTCAATGTATTTGTGTTTGTGTTAGTGTAACGTCTGATACAATATTGAATTGTATTATATGTCTATAGGACTGTTGGATCATCCAGACTATACTCTGGGACAGGACATTGGTATTACCAGCTAAGGACCCAAGGCGAGTACATTCTCTGATTAGCTTCTTATTTATGATATTCCTTATGTTCATTGTATCTAGTGTAAATATCCATATTCTCGATACGCTGGTTACACGGATTGGTATATCCAGATCTCGTCATGAGATATTATTCCTTGTTCATGGTGTAGCTTGTACAAGTCTTATTTTCTTGTTATCTTGTGCATGTACAGACACTGATTTCCGGGAAGATTTGCTACCTTCCTAGGGAATCCCGTGCCATAGCATACCATGGTTGGATCTACTATACCAGTCGGGGTGGAGAGTATTTTAGTGTAGATATGTGATCATACCCTACATGTACAAGTCTTGTTCACATGTTAGTGTTGGTCATACACCGCACGTATGACTAGCCAGGCCATTATACCTGTACAAGTTCCTAAGCCGATCACATGTTAAAGCTAGTACTCACACACTTAGTCATAGTATTCTTGCTCATTGACATATTGTTCCTTCCCACATTTACTTACAGTATTTTCAGTATTTCCTTTATTGTATATCTCTCGTACATGTACATGCATCTTGTATTTTCCATCTATATACTGCTACATAGCTTATATCATTGATATAGAACTGCTATTAGAAATGTACTTTGCTCCTTCCTGACTGAAAATATTTTTCCAGACTATGCCTTAGAGGACCGCTATCCGACACTTTATGGACCACAGGGTGAGTAACTGCAGACTTGGACTTGGTAGTCCAGTTGTGATTCTGGGAGGTCTAGCCGGAATCACTAGTTATCTAGTTAGTTTCTTTCAGTAGTTATTTGGTACCGGATTTATTTCCGGCATACTTTGTTGAGACTTGGATTTATTGTTGAGTTAGATTATTTATATTTTAGACTTGTGTTGTAGTTTATTTTATTTTATTTATTTTTTTATCGTGTTGTAGTTATGTGATTGAGTATGTTGTTCATTTATATTGTGTTATCCGTGTCTCCTTATGGAGTTGGATACCCGTGCGAGATTATTTAGATAATGCTTTCACCTAGATAGCGTTCTACCGCCGATGCTGTGGCGTAGGCTGGACATACCCACGTACTCGTGCCCAAATTCTGGGTGCGGGTCGTGACACGTTTTTAGTGGTGGCCCATACAGGTCAGACTTCGCAAGTTGTACGATGTCGTGGTAGTACAACGTCATAGTTGTACTACTGCGTGCCTGCTATGGAATATAGGACATATGATACTAGGATGAGAAAGGATACTCAATCACAAAATTCTTGAGAGATTTCTGGGACGACCCCTTGAGAATCTTATTACAATTTCTAATTTTAATTCTTCGCCCTTGTTTCCGTCCGTCCTCACTCGTTGATATCGAGTTTGATTCTTGTTGACCAGTTGTTAAATTTAATTCTTGGTATCGTTGTTGAGTTAATTTTATATCAAGATAAATTTTATGGGCTAAAATTTACGGTATCATCTGATGACATATGTTGATGAGGACAGTGAGAAAGGTAAAACGTCTACTTTGGTTATGGAACCTAGAGTTTATCGCAGCCATACTAAGCTATCGTGACGAGAACGTAGGAACCTGACTTGGATGTACATACTGTAGTTATGAAACTTAGAGTCTCTCGCAGCCATACCGGTTGGCATGGCAAAGATTCTAGATGACATGATTATAGAAGTTGCATACCTTAGTTACGGAACCTGTCGTTTATCGCACCTATGCTTACTGGCGTGGTGAGGATTCTGAGTGTCATGATTTCTGACAGACGTGTATGATTATCAGGTTGTATCTTAAATTGGTTCTTAAAGTATCATCTCAACACTTATCTATTTCTGTTGTTACAGGACTTTATTCCATCGTTCTTTTGTTTGCTAGCAGTAGAAATACCTTCAGTCCTCAATCTAGTTCTTTTTAAGCTTCTATTCCTTGAGAATTCCTTGTTAAGTATGATAATTAGTGACTTGTAATTATGTCTGTGTCTTGAGTATTAGTATTGACTAAGTGTTGCTTGTGAGTTTGTAAGTGTTTCCTAGTTGGAAATGTGAGCAGTAGGCCTTAATCTAGAGTTAACCCATAGCACAGTACCTTGTAGCAATAAGCTTTAGGATAGGTGTCATTATAGTGCTATGAGTAAAGGAGAGTATAGAGTATCAGTGATAGTTCCAAGAGTTAGTATCAGAGCCAACATACCCATCCTGGATAATCATAATTATGTAATTGGATGATCTATGTAAACAATTAAGTATCCAGGAATTGTGTTAAGGATTAATAGAACATGATGTTCAATCTGATGAATGATACTTGGGGGTGTTTTAAGAATAAAGAAATAAATATGCATAAAGGGTTTTAATGAGATGTCATGAGTAGAGAAATATCAGGATTGGTAATGAAAGTGGTGAAGTGTATCACAGATTAGTTTAACAGGCTGTAAAATATTAAAGAAAAATACATATACATCAATCGAGATAAGGAACCATATACTTGCCCATGAGAGTAAAGTGAAACATGGGTGTTATAGAAGGTGCAAGTAATCGTGAGTTCTAATAAGTTTGATGAGATGATCCAATAATGAAGCTAGTGTTATCATACCAGGAGTACTAATGATTCCATATCGAGGATTAGTCGAGAATGATGCTAATAACAGTAAGCACTCGTGTGATGATAATTAGATTGATATACCAGTTAATATAGATTGAAAATCATGGAAGAAAGTACGTGTGATGATAACCTTAATTATTGGGAGTGATAGTGCAAGTAATCCGGGTAGTGCAAATCTTCGTACACAGTTGAGGTTGTAAATAATTGATGTATTAGTGTGCACCTTGAGTATTAGAGACTGTGAGCATTATATGTATAATTGTGGATTTGAATTGAAGAGTGGAAATAAATTTCAATTTTAAGAAAATTTGAGGAGTTGAGATCCTATGTTATTAAGTTTGAGGATTCCAAATTTGATTCAATAAACATAGTCAAGCTATAAAGGTTTTAGAAGTGATTTAAAAATTTTGTTTCGATATTGAGTATTTGACTTTTGAGGAAGTATATGCCTCTTGCTTTAAATCGTTCGAGAAGTAAAATTTTGATGATTTTATTTGAGGATAAATTTTATGGTGGGTAAGAAACATATATTAGTATATGAGTGGATGAATTGCATACGTAAGGATCTGTTAACTTGGGCATGATTGAGATGGCACTGCAAACAGACTTGGTTGTCCATCTAGAGTTGTATTAGAGAGAACAGTACTTGAGTGATAAGAACAACTAGTATGAACAATTATAGTAGGAACGAGAACTAGCAGTGGGTGTACTTGTAGTAGAACAAAGGTACCTACAGGGATAGGAGTACCAAACTTTGAATGCATCATTGACCTATGATTGTGTTAGAGGTCCTTGGTATCAGATTGGTATTAATAAATAGGTATGCGCAATGAGGATGAATTCATGGATGTTGTGGACTAATGATTATTTGATATGGGTACCAGTGTACAAGGATAGGAATTAGTTAGTGAATGTGCCAGAGTTAAGTGTATATTAGAGGATGAAGATATCCAAGTAATGGGTTAGAAGACTATGTTTTGTTCTTCCTTCTGTTCCTTTCTATTTTATTGATTGACTGATTTCCCTAGTACTATAGTTTGTATGCATGGTTTTCTTGTTAAAATGTAGTTAGTAGTACACCCTAACAGAGACTGCAATACCATGACAAAAGACCCATAACCGTACATATTTTTCTTAGATTGCATGGCTGTAGGTAGAATTTTCTTAGACCATGATTATTGGGGTTTGACCATAGTAGATTTATGAAGAGGTTATGACTTGACAAGAGAAACAAGATGCTTAAAATTTTGGAGGATAAGCATAAAGAGTTAAGGATTTAATATGGTAGAGTTGATGAATCATTGATTTTATCAAGATTGAGATATGATTAAATTATCATTAAAATTCGAGGATAAATATTAATTTAAATGAGAGGTTAAGAATTTAATATGGCAGGATTAATGATTATTGATTATGATATATTTATCATTAAAAACTTGAGGAAATTAAGGAGATTATCATTATATTTATTTGACTGCAAGTTATGAATTTTAAAATTTTATATTATGGACGTTGCATTTGAAGAATCCATAGGTATCGCGTTATCGAGTATTTTGAGGAAAAAGAAAACCAAGGAATAAGATCATTGATGGATTAGTATTTGAATTCAAACTTTTTGGGATTATTATTTGGGTATATTTTCATGTAGAATATGTGTATTAAATACGTATTATTTTAGAATAAATATATATATGTATATATTGGTATTGGGTATATACTTGTATTCAATGTATTAGTATATATATATATATATATATATATTAGTACGTATTTTAGTACGTATATTAATATGTATTTTTTGTATATATATATATATCTATATATATATATGTATGTATTTTTGGTATAAATATATATATTTATTTTGGAATATAAATGTATATATATATATATATATACATATACATAGTATATGTTTGATAAAACGTATTTTGGTAAATATATAAATGTAGCATATATAATTTATATTGGCATATATATATGTACATATATATGTATTGGTATATGTATTTATGTAGTATACGTATATTATTACTTGGTAAATATATATAAATATTTTTTCAACATACATATTCTTTTGTATATATATGTATTGGCATATATTTTTAAGACATATATATAGTATGTTAAATTCTATTTAGTATGTATACATATATATATATATATATATATATATATATATATATATATATATATATATATATATATATATATATATATATATATATATCTCCATAATATATGTTTATATATATATACAAGTATTAGTTTTATTTAAAGTATATAAATACACATATCTATTTTCGTAACCAAATGAACATTAATGTATATGTTAGTAGTAATATGTATAATATATATATATATAGGTACTAGATGACCCGAGTGTAAAATACGGACACCCCGTAACTACACATGACCTATGACCCTGTGAACTGTTAGCAGTATGCCACATGTACACTGACGTACTGGCAAGCCCCGTATCGTTTTGACCGGCTGTCTTGCACAGCAATCACAGACGCGACGCCCGTGCAACTTGACGCACACGGACCCTAGTTGACCAGTGTCATACCTGGCATAGCCCTGAGTTCAATGAATTTGTGTTTGTGTTAGTGTAACATCTGATACAATATTGAATTGTATTATATGTCTATAGGACTGTTGGATCATCCAGACGATACTCTGGGACAGGACATTGGTATTACCAGCTAAGGACCTAAGGCGAGTACATTTTCTGATTAGCTTCTTATTTATGATATCCCCTATGTTCATTGTATCTAGTGTAAATATCCATATTCTCGACACGCTGGTTACACGGATTGGTATATCCGGATCTCGTCATGAGATATTATTCCTTGTTCATGGTGTAGCTTGTACAAGTCTTATTTTCTTGTTATCTTGTGCATATACAGACACTGATTTCCGGGGAGATTTGCTACCTTCCTAGGGAATCCCGTGCCATAGCGTACCATGGTTGGATCTACTATACCAGTCGGGGGTGGAGAGTATTTTAGTAAGATATGTGATCATACCCTACATGTACAAGTCTTGTTCACATGTTAGTGTTGGTCATACACCGCACGTATGACTAGCCAGGCCATTATACCTGTACAAGTTCCCAAGCCGATCACATGTTAAAGCTAGTACTCACACACTTAGTCATAGTATTCTTGCTCATTGACATATTGTTCCTTCCCGCATTTACTTACAGTATTTCCAGTATTTTCTTTATTGTATATCTCTCGTACATGTACATGCATCTTGTATATTTCCATCTATATACTGCTACATAGCTTATATCATTGATATAGAACTGCTATTAGAAATGTACTTTGCTCCTTCCTGACTGGAAACATTTTTTCAGACTATGCCTTAGAGGACCGCTATCCGACACTTTATGGACCACAGGGTGAGTAGCTGTAGACTTGGACTTGGTAGTCCAATTGTGATTCCGGGAGGTCTAGCCGGAATCACTAGTTATCTAGTTAGTTTTTTTCAGTAGTTATTTGGTACCGGATTTGTCTCCGGCATACTTTGTTGAGACTTGGATTTATTGTTGAGTTAGATTATTTATATTTTAGACTTGTGTTGTAGTTTGTTTTATTTCTTCGTTTTCTTATCGTGTTGTAGTTATATGATTGAGTATGTTGTTCATTTATATTGTGTTATCCGTGTCTCCTTATGGAGTTGGATACCCGTACGAGATTATTTAGATAGTACTTTGACCTAGACAGCGTTCTACCGCCGATGTTGCGGCGTAGGCTGGACGTACCCACGTACTCGTGCCCAAATTTCGGGTGCGGGTCGTGACATGGTGGCCTATGCAGGTCGAGAGCATGTTGTCTCGGTTACGTTACTGTACCGAGCAAGCCTGCAATTAGGACTAGAGTATAGGATCTCATCCACAATGGACTATGACTCATCTTCCTTCCAATCTGTTCTATCTAAATAATCGCATCTTGCTTGATTCATGTACTTCCTAATAGTTCCTTGAGTATAGCCTTCCCCTAGAATATATGAACCCTTGTTGTTAGAATAATAATTAGGGTAATAATCATACCAAGAATACAACTAGAATATAGACACATCACTAAGTTTAGGACACCTAATGAACCCTAGCACCCCATACCTATAAATTAGATGACCATTATCCCTTGAGATATTTATGAGGGACTTGAGAGTGGTGTAGACACTACTAGAGTTAATTAGAAATTTAACCATATTGTTTGACCCTAGTATTGAGGGACCACTAGAAATCCAAGGTTGAATGTTAGGACCAAACCTAACTTTTATGGTAAGATAGCATTATAGAACTATAGATTCTTGTCTTGATATTAGCAGACAGTGCCCTAGGAAGCCAAGAGAAATAAAATAACACTTCCCTAGACCATACCTCGAATACAGAGATTAGAAAACCACCTTCCCCTTAGAAAACCATGATATTATCTAGAGTCTTTCTATTTAAATTCAAATCTTTTCCCTCTGAAAACTTAGCGCTCGCTATTATGCGACGACTAATTATGTTTTTCTTTTCTTTCAACTCGTACCACCTAACCTTCCATTCTTAATATTAACCCTTTTGTTCTATGAGCACTATGATTAAGACCTAAGATGACCATTACCTATGAAGTTTTATAATAGGATACCCTAATAAGTACCATTCCTTTTCTCGTAAACCTTAACATGAGTTTCTACTGTATCCTTAAGGCAGTACAGTATTAGTTAATTCTTTTAAGTTGGGTAGTATGCCTCATAACATAGTATCACATAATCCTACTGACCCATTGATGAAGTGTAATGGAATGAGATAACTATAGTCTTGCATAAGAAGATAGTGTTTATTCAAACTTTAGAACTTAGAAGCCCATACCCCTATTTGGTCGACTAGCAACTTAGACAAGGAGCTAGTATGACAACTGTAGAGACTGTAGAGTCTTACCTTCCTTGTGAACTTAAATTATTTTGTACCTTCTTTCATCATAATCCAGCGTATTTATATTTTCTAAACTACCTTGACTTATGCTACTATTATAGCCTAGTTTTGTAAGCTTACTCTTTTATCGAGCTTGATCATGATATATGTATTATTGGGTATACACACTAATACATTTCAGAATCAGTGTATTACGGTCTAATCAACCATAGAAAACATTATTTATGAACTACTGTAATTGTCCTCACAATTAGGCCACTATTTACGATGGAGCTTATTTGTCCTCAGAAATAATAATACAATTTTCCAAGAAAATAATATTCTAGTCGAAAATAGTTTTGGCGCCAACAACTCCCACCAATTAATGAGTAATTTTGACAAAAATAGCTCTTTTTTTAGCATACTTTATGCGTTAAAAATAATATGGATTTTTATTTTATTATTATTTCTAACAATGTTTACTTGGTATAGAAAATATTCAACAACATCCGATGAGATAAAAAATTCTTGAAAAACCTATACTTTCACCGACAATATTTATGTTCCCTCGTAAATACAAATTTATTTTAGACAATATCTATTATTTCTCATAAATAAAGTATTATTTACGAACAATTATAATTGCCCCTACAATTAGGTCAATATTTACGACGAGACATATTTGTCCTCAGAAATACTAATACTCTTTTCCGAGAAAAAAAATCTAGTCAAAAATAGTTTTGGCGCCAACAACTCCCTCCAATTATTGAGTAATTTCGACAAAAAATAGCCCTTTTTCGAGCGTGCAAGCTTCTTAGACGAATGTACTTGCCCTCTAGACATGTCTGAGCGTATTGTATCGGTTACATAACTGTACTGATACGAGCATGTGAATAAGAAATTACCAAATAGGATTTTAATCCACAACTGCCTTGACAATTCCCATTTGAATTCTTTAAATGCCTTGATCCTCATACTTCTATCCTATTACCTCCCCCTTGAACTCTTTATCATTGTTTTCCGTCTTCCCTTGTTTAGAAAAGACGAAACCTCGTGCTTGGTATAAGTTGATACACAGATAGTACTAGATATACCCCATAGGCTAATCACATGACTTGGTGACTCTCTTTTATAATTGATTAAGGGCATATCATATGTAATATGTTGGTGTTAAAACTTTTGAGGAATTGAATAACATGATTAAATAATTTAAGGAATATTTTTCTTAGATGTATAGCCTATTGTGATAGATGGATAAATTCTAAGTTGGGTAGAAATTGTATTGTTAAACTTGAGGAGAATTCTTTTTAGATTGTGACCAAGTAAGATTAGATAGAGAGAACCCATGCCTTATTTTAATTTCGAGGACGAAATTATTTTAAGTTGGGTAGATTGTAAACTCCCTCACCCAAAATTAAGGCTACTTGGCTTAGATAGAGAAACTAGGGCTAGTTTGAACCCAATTGGAAATAGAACACGGTATTTATTTAATTTTGCAATATTTATATCACTTAGCGCACCTTACCGTTGCTTCGATAATTGGAGCACAACACTAGCCACTGCCTTCCTACAAATTTTATACTCTTGCCCTAGACATGACTGTCTTCTATTCTGACCTTGGTGTAACTTATAATTATACTCCCTTGTGCTACATTTTAGTCGCACAACATTCGTCGCAGACGTTTATATTTAATTCTAAATAAAATAAACTTTGTACCCTTTTGCGTTCGAATCAAAATTGGTGACACAATCTTGACCCATTTTGTACAACCCAAATTATGATAAAATCTTACTCTGAGCCCTCTACGTCCATGACACATGTGTTCCACCTAATTTTATCCCCATGTGCTTCTAATTAATTCCAGAACACGTGCACATTAATTTTTAATTAAATTAATCAAATTTCTATCTTTGTGCAATTTTCCAATTGTTGGGCACTTTTATGCAAAAATATATTAAGGTGTCCACACCATTCGACAATATATGAAGAAATCCATTTTTTCTTTTATATGATTTTTTCCATAATTTTTGGAATGTGCAACGCGCAACATCGCCCCCTCATTTAAACATAGCCCTTGCATTTTAAACAATGCAATTATAGCCCTCCAACATCCCCATGTAAAGCCAAGGCCTACCCTAAGGAGATGTTGACCAAGCCCAAACCCTAGATCAAACATCAAACCCTATTTTCTACATATAAATATAATATTTTCTTACTTTTCCCTATTTCACAAAACCAAAACCCAAACCAAATTTCAGCCGAACCCCCTACTTCAACTATTCATCTCCTTCTTCAACCTCCCTCTGCCATCTCCGGTCATTCTCCACCGGAACGCTGACCCCCATCTCCAGTCCCTGACCCCGACTGCACAGCAGCTAACCCGACCGCCTGAGAGTCGCTGCACGCCGCCGGAGTCGACCCCGCACGACTGAACACCCGGCAATTTCAATCCGCCGGATCCTCCTCTCCTCCCTGTCATCCTCCTATTGCCGAGCCCCGATCAGACCACGCCGGAGCTCGACCTCCTTCGCCGCACCTCCCTCTTCAACACCACCACGGACCTCCACGACTCGACCTCTGCCGACCCGAGCCGCCTGTGACCTCCTCCGCACGACCGCATCCCATCTCCTCCCGTCATCCCGACCACTACAGGTCTACACCACCGTTACCACCATTCTCCTCCCTGAGAAACTCCTCCCGACGACCACAGCCCACAGTCATCTCCTCCCTTAACCGACTAACACCACCATTAACCTCCTCCGCCTTGGCCGGACCTTCCCCTGGCCGAAGCAACAATCATCATCACCACCATTGCCATCACCTCCTCCTCTTCCCTGCCCTCTCCTTCCTCCCGAAGCATGACCCGACCACCGCCACCTGCTCCCTGTCCTCCCCCTTCCTGAGCTCCTCCTCCTCGACACAGCCTCCTCCTTGGCCGGACCTCCCCCTGGCCGGAACAGTAACGTCATCACCATCATCATCTCATTATCACCACCTTCATCATCATCAAATAAACTACCCTAACTATAATTATCATCATCAACACCATTAACACCATCCACATCATCACCATTATCCCCATCATCATCCTCGTCATCACCATTATCCCAATCACCATCCACATCACCACCATCATCCACATCATCATCCTCGTCATCACCAGCATCCCAATCACCCTCCACATCATCACCATCATCCCCATCATCATCCACATCATCACCATTATCATCATTCCCATCATCATTACCATCATCATCACCATGATAATCCCCATCATCAACATAACCATCATCAGTGACCTTCATCACCATCATAACCTCAATCATCATTACCCTCGTTATCGTCGTCATCGTGGACCCGTTACCCTCGCCGAAGACAACCTGCAGCAGTCACCCCCGATTTTCGTGCATGTGCACGCTGACCCCGAAGATCTATTGGATTGTTCTGCGCGACTTCCGGAGCAGAATATTTGGACTACGGAGCTTCTTGCCAGGCAAGTATACCTTGCCAAATTATTTACAGTACTTTGCATGCTATTTATATTTCTGTATATTCATTGCATGTGTAGTTTCATTCAGTCATTACTATATATTAGATATATTGACACACACTTGACACCTAGTATCATGAGAGGACAACCATTAGGCGTATGGGCTATAACCACTCTGGTAAACCGTAGTATGTAGCACGCACTTTGGTAGTCGTGTCCGATGGTCGCTACCCCCGCGATATGTCGATTGATGGTGTCACGATGGTCGCTACCCCCGCGGTATGACGGCTGATGATGTTCCTGACGTGTGTGTGAGTTGTAAGATTAAATAGAGTAGCCTACCCCTGCCCATACGTCAAAAGGTTGTCCTTATTTGCATTCATATAGATTGTCTTGTACATCGTACTTATATATTTTCAAATATTATGCATGTTTACTGTATTCAATTGGCTTGCTTCTATGTATCTTGTTATGTCCCTCTGAGGACCTAGTCCCTTGCCAGGTATAGACGACCAGGAGTATCTGCAGTAGTACGGACCCGGACCTGACGCATGACTTTCTGCCGAGGAGACCTTAACCTCTGAGCACCATTGATTATCTCTAGCGCTGGATCTTTTAGCTGACACTTTTATCATCATCTTATTTTATATTGGTGATTTTACTATTCTCTCTTATTTTAGTTTTGTTATAGTCATTTGTAGTGGATTTGTCTCCACCCGACTATCATTGTTGGATTATTCAGACTCTTTATTCTAGTTTAGTTATATTCTTTTCTGTGACTTGTTGTGTGGATGAGATTAGTATTTTTGTGACTTGTGATAATAAATATGTACCACCTATGAGTATTATTCATATTACAGCGTACGTGTGTATTATGGTATCCATATATTAGAGTTGCCATATACATACGGCTGGCATGCTTATGTGTTCCTAGTCCTACGTATTTTGGGACTGGGCTATGACAAACCTTTCTTCGGCCCACGCTCCATCAGATCCCCTCCTCCTCCGTCGAAGGTAAGCTCTAACCTAACCATCATTCGTATTTTGGTTAATTATTAATTAGCATATAGGATTTAGGGTACTGGACACGTAGATATGAGACACTAGACACGGACACGAGAACATAGATATAGACACAGATATACTAAAAATACTATATTATATGCTTTTACAACCTTATTGTTTACAGTAATTTTGTAGTGGAATTAATGTGGTCACTTTACCATCATGTTGATATTCATCTACATGGATTCTATATATTTTACATGATTTGAAATAACATATGGGGCACTCTTATAAAATACGAATAGACAAATATGGTATAATATATAGACATATATAGCAGCAAGTAATGTATGGTAAATACGCATATAATATATAAAGGAAGAATCTGTGAACATACATATTTTCTCACTTGTGAATATTTTGAAGTAGCTATTTGATTTCTAGGTCTATCATTATGTTGGAAAAATGAATCTTCATGGAATTTATGAGAGAATAGGAGGATGAATTCAAGCATTATTATGTTCTGTCATTTTTAAATTCTGGAATATATTTATTAATTTATTGACTTGTCAAAAGTAGAGAAAGCCATGAATGAGAAACTTCAGTCTCATTCAAATGACTGAAGTTTTCAAAGTAACTGCTATTTTTTGTTATTAATATAAGAGAATTTCTTTGAACTAGGGCTTATGCATTTCAAAAACAATAATGCTAAGTTTACTACCAAATGCTTACAACCCACTCACCCCCTGCTATGTGGGCCACCTCCGGTCACACCTCCCCCCTAATAAACGACATATCACCCCCTTCTTACAAACAATAATGCTAATTCATACCTAAAAGATCTCAATCATAGAAATACGTTGACACTATTCTATATAGATATACTATCAAATTATGGCTTTTACTATATATGTATAGGCACCTCAATCTTATAGTGAAATGGGAATTGGGAAGAGAAGTATGGTTAAATATAAAAGAAGTTTAAAATCTTATATAAGATAACTAAACATAATAATTATTCATGCTACGGATTTGATGAAACTCACTACCTCATCATCGTGAAAGAAAACTGGTTATGAGAACTGCTTTGAAGCTTTTGTAGAGAAGAAAGCCAAATACACTCCAACGGAGGAAGAAGAAAGCGAAGGAGTGTTGAAGCAAGCCTTCTCGTACATAATCTTTCTCTTGTCTCCCATACTTGTTTGGGTTCCTATTGGCGTAAAAAAGTACTCAAAGCTATAATGGAATGCCTACTAAGATATGGTATCTTACTAAAATTTGTTCTTTAGTCATTTTTAATCTACAACTACTCAAAGCTATAATTTCGAAACTTACAAAAAATCTAGTGATATTCGATGAAGAGGACAGATTTTTGATGCCATCAAAAATAAACAACCACCATAGAAATCACAATATCAACAACCACAAGTCACACCACAACCTCAGGGGGGTACAAGGGCCTCAATATGTGCCCCAACCTCAAGGGGTACAAGGACCTTAACCCACACAACTACAGTGGGCACTAGACTACGGAGAAATAATGAAACATTATTGGATGAGATCAGAAATTAAGCACCATGGTAGAGTTTATAATGGGCGTGCATACCGAAAGAATAACCTCGCTTGAAATTTTTATTAAATACTTGCATTGTGAAAAATAACTCCAATAGAAATCTAACTATCACTACAAAAATACTTTTAACTTAGAAGAAGGGTTTCGTACCAATTTATAGCACGGACACATGTATCAAAAAAATACAAACAAATTGATACAAGTATTAGGACACAAAAATGATAATATGTATTGTATGTGTCTATAATTAACTTAGAAGAAGATTGACAAATTGAATATTACATATATAATTATTTTAATTTATATGTGTATCCTTAGTCGTACGTAATTCTTAATAGATAGGCTTGATCGTATCCTAGAATATCGAAAATAGAATATGTGACATTCAAAAATTCGTATAGGTATCGATTTATTCATCGGCCCTAAAATTGATACGATCATCACTAATTTAACCTATAATAAATTATTAACATTTTAGAGTATTGGTCTTTGTATCAGAATCGGTATCGGACCATTACTAAGAGTATCGATTATCACTTCAGGGTACTAATATGAATAGTAATTAGTAGTTCCAACCTTACTATGCTATAACATGTATCGGCCATATTCGGATGAGTATCGAGGAATTATGGTTTTGGATACTTATAAAATACGAAGAAATGCTCAAATATGGTATTTCCAATAGCTCATTTAGTTCTTTATGAGACTTCTTCATCAAGTATCCTAACTAACTAATCCTTTAGCAAATATCCTAACTCATCTTGTATCTAATCCATATTGTTTGAATATATGGTACATACAAAATAAATGAGTCGATACTTAGTTGACCGATTATGGATGTACAATCGACGACAATAGAGTATGATTGGTTTGACAGATAATTTCATGGCGGGTGTTGAAAATTTTCTCAAATACGTAAGTAGTCAACCTTATTTCATGGATGGGAGGCTCATCAAGTGTCATTGTGTCAAATGTCATAATATACCATTCAAAGAGGTGGATCTCTTGAGGGAGCATATCTACAAGAAGGGTTTCGTACCGAACTACAAGGAGTGGACGGCTCAACGAGAACCTTTTTTTTTGTAATATCATCATTCATCCTTCAATACGGAGGTAGAAGAGTCCACTCTCGGAGATAACTTTGAATATCGACCGTGAAATCTGGTGCGTGAGTTGGTATTTGATACGACTGGTCAAAGTTTTGATCCGGAGGATCCTAATCCTGATGCAAAAAAATTCTATGATATGTTCAAGAATGTCGATACTCTGTTATACTCGGGTTGTGATTCTCATTCTGTCATGTCGGTGGTGATGCGGCTATTGAACCTAAAGTCTTATTTTAACTTTCCGCGGGAATGCTACGACCGGATAATTCAGTTTGTTAGAGAGTTGTTGCCAAAAGGATCGAAGGAGTTGCCTGATAACTTCTACAAGTCGAAGATGATAATATGGAAACTCGGATTAAGCTACGAAAAGATAGATTTTGTCAAAATTGTTGCATGTTGTACTACAAGGAGAAAAATGATAAAGATAAATATATTTTCTTTTATGCGGACCGGTACAAGCCAATTCGGGACAAAAAAAATTAACTGTCCGAGCAAGGTTGCATCCCTACAAGTACATGCAGTTTATGCCGATCACAAAGAGGCTGCAGAGGATGTATATGTCTGCAAATACAGCACAATACATGACATGGCATAGCAAGAAACGAAAGATGGATGAAGGCGAATTATCTCAGCCTTCCGATGGAGAGGCGTGGAAGCATTTTGATTTATATCATCCTGAATTTGCTACGGAGCCCAGGAATGTCCGATTGGATTTATGTTCTGATGGATTCACTCCTTTCGGACAGTCGGGATCTCAGTACTCTTGTTGGCCGGTAATTTTGACTTCTTACGATCTACAACAGTGGATGTGCATGAAGACTCCTTACATGTCCTTGACACTTATCATACCCAGTCAAAAAAATCCAAAGAAGAACATCAATATCTACTTGCAGCCGTTGGTGGATGAGTTGAAATAATTGTGGCAATTCGGCATTCAGACATATGATATATCGAAGAAGCAGAACTTTCAAATGAGAGTGTCTCTTATGTAGACCATCAATGATTTTCTAGCATATGGGATATTATCGGGGTGGAGTACTCATGGTACTTTATCTTGTCCGATATATATGAAAAAGAGTATGGTATTTTGTCTCCAGAACGGAGAAAAGGCATTTTTTTATTGTCACCGTCAGTTCCTTCCTGCGACGCATCCTTGAAGAAGGAACAAAGATGCCTTTAGAGATGATAAACATGAACTATCTCCTCCTCCGTTGAGACTGACAGGAGACGAAGTTTGGAAAGAGGTAGATAGATTGCCGACTGTGATGGAAGATCCGATATCGGGCGATCACTTTGAAGGGTTTGGACATAGGCATAATTGGATAAAGCGGGGTATCTTTTGGGACTTACCTTTTTGGAAGGACAATCTCATAAGGCAAAATCTTGATGTCATGCATATCAAAAAGAATATATTCGACAACATCTTCAATATTGTGATGGATATCAAAGAAAAAACAAAAGACAATGTCAAAGCAAGAAAAGACTTGGAAATTATTTGCAGGCGTTCAGATTTGCACCTAAAATGAAATGGCAATGGCAATTGGGTCAAGCCTCCAGCACCGTTTACATTGAGTAGGGAGAATAAATTGATAATATGCAACTGGATTTTAAAGTTAAGATTTTCTGACGGCTACGTGTCAAATCTGGCAAAATATGTTGATCTCAACGAACACAAGCTGACAGGGATGAAGAGTCATAATTGCCATGTGTTTATGGAGAGGTTAATACCTATTGCTCTGAGAGAGATGTTGCCTCATCAAGTTTAGACTCCGTTGGCCGAATTATCCATATTTTTTAGAGATTTGTGTTCAAGCAAGTTGACGGTGCAACATATAATAGAACTTGAGGAGAAGATTGTATTGACATTGTGTAAGTTAGAAATGGTGCTCCCTCCCCCATTTTTTTGATAGTATGGAGCATTTGCCAATTTATCTTGCATACGAAGCACGCGTCGGTGCTTCCGTCCATTATCGATAGATGTATCCATTTGAGAGGTATAAATTCTTTATATTAATAATTCCTTTATTCAAATAATTCTAAGATTCAATATATTATCTATAGGTATCTACATCACCTGAAGAAGAAGGTTGGCAATAAGGCTCATGTAGAAGCTTCGATATGTGAAGCATATATCATTGATGAGGTTTTAAACTTCTGCTCCATCTACTTTGATACTCATGCCAGAACAAATCGCAATAGAGTCCCAAGGAATGATGAAGGTGGGGTTAATGTCCCGAATAGTGTAATCCACACTATCTTCAATATGGAAAAAAAGCCTACAAGTGCTACTAAAGTACATTGGTTAGAAGACGATGAGTTTGAAGCCACTCATCAGTATATATTGTTAAATAGTGGTATAAAAGAGATGCAAAATATTAAGAAGTAAGCGATACATATTTTCTAGATATTTCAATTTTGTATATACTTGAAAAAGAATTGCTCTAATTGCTCTCCTTATTATCACAGTACTTTTAGAGCTGAGGTAAAATCAAAGAGACCTAATATTAATGAAAATGATCTTGCTAGAGAGGTTGATAGAAAATTTCTATCGCGGTTCCATAATTATGTACGGATCCTAAACATTAAGCATTCTAAATTTAGCATTCAGACCAATCTTTGTCTAATGTCTATATGATACGTGATGTTTTAAGTTTTTTATCCAGGTACAGACTTACAAAATGAACGACTTCGAGCATTAGCTATCGGACCAACCAAGAGGGCAAAGTGTTGGGATGGATAAACCATCAATGGCTTCAAATTTAGAACCACTGATAAGTCTATTAATCAATCATTTATTGATGATGAGGCTAATTATACAAAGAATTTTGGAGTATGTGTGAGGGGTTCAGTCTACGTTGTCGATCCATAATTCGACTATTACGGTGTACTAAGAGATATCGTGGAGCTGGATTACTCTTATGAGACAAAAATTATGCTATTTAAATGTGATTGGTTCGACACAATACCCAAGCAAGGATGAAAAATTGACAAACTGTTTTGGTTTGTTGATATAAAATATGAAAAAATATATGTAGGTTTTGAACCATTTGTGTTGGCTAGTTAAACGGTTCAAGTGTATTATATGAGCTATCCTAGTCGATGACGCAATAATAAAGATTGGTGGGCTATATGCAAAACTAAAGCTAGAAACACATATAATATTGGGGATCTAGCATATCAAGAGGATGAGGTGGTCATGCCTCAACTTAGATATATGAGTTTGGCCGGTGTTGATGGTATGGAGGTTGATGTTACTGTAGAGGATGATAGAATTGACGAAGAGATTGACATAGAAGATTTATCTCATATAGAAGAGAACTCTGATATGGAGGTATCGAGCGAGGAACAATAATTGTAAGATGAAGGTGATAGTGATAGTGGAAGTAAAAAATAAAAATGAAGAAGTAGAAGATGAAGACGATTCAAAAAATGATTCGAAAGACGACGACGATTTGGAAGATGAAGAATATTAGTACGTACATACATATGCATTAGCTTAGATATTTATTTAATTATTTTATCATCACACTAGTATTTACTTATTTCACCACACCATGCATTACTTTATGATTATCTGTTTGATGACACCATTTTTTTATTTGCTGTAGATTTACCAATAGTATGGCGGGACGAGGACGACGACGGGTTCAGAGAGGATTATCTTCTCAGCATCCTCCGTCCACTACGCCAGCTACCCCAGATTCTCGCACACGACCTGAGGACGAGTTCGTAGATGCGGCAGATGGTTTATCCACGCCATATACTCGTTCTTCAGTAGGAGGAGCTACTCCATCTACCGGATTGCCATCAGCTGCTACCCCTTCTTCTACTCCAGCCACTACCGGCACTACTACACCGGCTACTCCACTAGTTGCTCCCACATGAGCAAATCCATTCCCAGGCCTTTTTGTGGAAAATGGAGTATATGCCCGCCGTCCTGGATTTGCAGACCCTTCTTACTCTACCAGAGCGGCGAGCCAATATCTCTTGTCCCGAGCTATGGGCCGATGGAGCAACGTAAGCATTTATTTGTTAATTCACACATTTATTTTGTATTTTTTATTCTAATTGTATATTATCTACTTATTTTATATTCTTTCCAATCAAGGCTGTGAATGATCTGGGGGAGACCATGCAGGACAACTTTGATGGCCCTTATATCAACTTTAGTGACATCCCGCTCGATCGACGATTCACTTGGCTGGAGAAGCTCGGGGTATGTATATAAATTTTATTTCTAAAAATATATAATTTTTTGATTACAATGATACAAAATATATTTATAATTTTCAAAGGTTGTACTGGTGGCTGGATCATAGAGATAGTAATATCCGAAAGTGCTACAAGATCGTCGTCAGCAAGAGGTTGAGAGATATGATCAATGACCAAAAGGCGTTGGCGTTACTTGGACCGGATCATCGCAAGGAGTGGCTGAACACGGATTACTAGGAGGAGATGAAGAAGAAGATGGACACCCCGGCCTACAAGGCCAAGTACGAGAAGGCGAGGGCTGCCCGTGCTAAGGGTGGTCTCCATACTGGTGGATCTATTACGACCGTCAAGCATTTTCGATGGATGGTTAGTATTAAAACATTTTGCTAGATCAGTTTTTTATAATTCAAATTTTTTTGCTTATTTATTAATTGCTTAATTTTTACAGTGCGACAAGGTCGTCAGAGCCGGGGAAGACCCCAAGACCGTCGACTTTCTAGCAATTTTCCATCAGATCCACAAAAGAAAGAAGGATGGAAAGCTCGTAGATGAGCGGGCCGCCAAAGCATATGTAAGTTTTCTTTATAAAATTTTGTCAATTTAATTAGATTATTTTTATAATTTAACTAGATTCTAGGTTTCTAGGTCAAACTAGATCAACTCTAGGTCAAACAGTCAAACTATAACATTTTCTAGTTTCTAGGTTAATTTTTTATCCATTCTAATGGTTTATGAAGTTATATTAGATTATATTAAGATTGTAAAAGCATATAAAAGAGGAAAACTTATCTATCGCATGTAAATTAATCGACAAGGGCGATTACTATTTCATTCAATTTCAAAAATACTAAGAATCAAATAGGTTTAGAGTTAAGGAATGGTCTGATACCGATTACGATTATGATACTTTGAAACTTGATTAAATTATATAATATGATATATAGTATCTAATATGATACTCTAACCAAAATCAAATATAGCACATATAACTCTAATTTTTTTAACTCTAAACCTATTTATATAAATAAATATAGGAGACGTATGAGAAGTTAGAGGTGGGCGTTGAGAGCAGTACGCCGACTGAGAGAAACGATCGGTGGATACAAGCTGTCGAAAGATGAAAAGGCGGCAGCCTGTACGGTACCGGATCGTTGGCACCCCAGTCGTCGGTTCTTTTCAGAACTCCTCCGACGGCTACTCCAGCTCCATCAGTGCCCGGTTCCGGCGTTCCTTCTGGTGCGATATCTCTAGAGCAGTTCACGATGACTGTGCATGAGCTACATGGGCTGGTCCGACAGTTGATAGACACGCGTGATGCTCCATCACCTGCTCCTCCGACGGCTACTACTACAGCTCCTCCAGCTACTCTGACGGCTCCAGCTCCTCCGACGACATCAATGGGTCCTCCAGCTCCTCCGACGACATTAATGGGTCCTCCAGCTCCTCCGACGGCATCGATGGGTCCTCCATCTCCTTCGACGGCTCCTGCCACTGCTCCATCTGTCGTTGCTTCCGATGATCTACAGAATATCATCACGATGGTTGTGGCGCAGTACATGGATAGCCGACAGCCACCTCCGCCCCCACCGTCGACTTTATAGATTTTTGAGTTTATGGTATATTTTTGAGTTTGTTGTATTTTTTTGTCTTGATTGTATTTATTCGACTTCATTGTATTTATTTGACCTTGTGGAATTGTATAACACCGTCATATTTTTGGAATTAAATTGTATAACACCGCCTCTGCCTCCACTATTGTATTTTTTAGTTTGTGGTATGTTTGGATTATTCAACTTTATTAGTTCATTGTATATATAACATTTGGACATGTTTGTGTGGGTCTTCATAGTTTGTGTGGAATTTACTTATGTGAAATTTATTTGTGTGAAAATTGGTGAATATATAACAGGTATATGTTCAGTAAAAATTAATTTCTGGGAAAAATATTACCTTTAGCGACGAACTAGCGACATACTAGAGACAAAAAATCTGGAAAATTTATGTCAACGACAAATTTTCGACGGACAATCTCAGGTTAGCGACTACCTAGCGACAAAAATTCTATCGCTAAAACGACTGAGACACACAAATGTACCAAACATGTATCAGGATCCGTCGCTAAAATTCGTCGCTAATCCGTCACTCAGAGTGATGACTAAGCGACGGATTAGCGACGAACTATGTGAGCCCAGAATGTGCAAAATCTTCTAAAAATTTTGATAATTTTTGGGCTCACAAAATCCGTCGCTATTTTGTCGGTAAATAGTCAGAAAGTTTAGCGACGGACAATATACATCACTAATACGTGCTGAAATTAGTCGCTTAAGCGACGGTTTAGCAACGAAAAATCTGTAATGACGTTAATATTTCTGACGGAAGAATTTCGTCGCTAATCCATCGCTATTTGAAAATAGCGACAAAAAATTACATTTTAGCTAAGGATAATTCCGTCGCTCAAATATTGTATTTTTTTAGTGCTTTGAACCTTGGACTAGTGTACTATGAGTACCAATGTAACATAACACTATAGAAAAAAAACTTATCTATAGCAAGGGTGTAAAAGCATAGTAAGATTATAAAAACATATGAAAGAGAAAAACTTATCTATCGCATATAAATAGATCGACAAGGGTGGCTACTATTTCATTCAATATCTAAAATACTAAGGAATAAAACTAGAAATACTTAAAATGATGCCTAAAGTATAAAATATATTTTCTAAAATATTAATAATTTACTAATAGTTATTTATTTTCGATAATATGAGTACCTATATAACATAAAACTATATAGAAAACCCTAGCTCCTCCATTGAAAGAGCAACACCCCCCCCCCCAAACTCTAATTTTAATCCAATACAAAATAACCCAATAATTGCATTCCTTTTTCGAAAAGCCAACAGAAATTTGGGTTAAACCCATCTAATCCATTAACAGAAAAATAACAGAATTTAGGCCTTAAAAATTAAAAAATACCAAAATTACCAACGGAGGTCGGAGGAATAGGCGACGGGGTTTGGTCTTTCGTCTAAGGAGTCGACGGCGCTCCGAGGAGAAGACGATGCTCTGAGGGGGAAGCCGAAGAGGGTCGAGGAGAGGGGGGTCAAGGAGGGGTTCGAGGAGAGAGAAACCGGAGGGGGTTGATGAGGGGGGGTCGACGAAGCCGGGGGGAGGGGTGTCGAGGAGAGAGAGAGAGAGAGATTGAGAATGGGAAAAATGAAACGCGACCGAAAATTTTTAGTTTTTGCAGCAACGGATAATTCCGTCGTTAATCCGTCGTTGACGTAACAGCGACGAAATTGCGACGGATTATTGACAAAATATAATATATTTTGTTTACATAAATAAGTTAGTCGTGATTCCGTCGAATTTTTGCCGCTGACTCGACGACAGATTAGTTTCCGTTGTTGAGATCCATCGCTAATAAGATATACGATGTTGAGGGTTTGAATCCTCTTCTACTCAAATTTTTTAGACAAAAAATGCCACATTTTTTCTAAAGAAAAAAAATGAATACAAAAAGATTTGAACCCTCAACCTCTTAGATTGTATCTTATAAATTAAGAAATTATATATATATATATATATATATATATATATATATATATATATATATATATATATATATATATATATATATATATATATATATTCCAGCCTCAAGCATCCTCATGTTATCAACCGTTGGATGTTGTTTATGTCATCTAACCTTAAACGTCGATTTGAATGATTTAAATCAACGGTTACGATTAGATGACTTAAACAATATCCAAATGTTGTAAACATTGAGATACTTGGGGATGCATAAAAAAAGGAATATATATATATATATATATATATATATATATATATATATATATATATATATATATATATATATATAGAGAGAGAGAGAGAGAGAGAGAGAGAGAATAAGGGAGGTGAGATGGCACCTCACTCTCAAATGAGGGTGGCGGTGAGGTGGCACCATCTCAGCCCTCCATCTTACAAATGCAATTAAGTGACATATTTGCACTTGAGACCCCTAATTAATCTCTCACCTTCCTTACCTTAATCGTTCCCTCACCGCCCCTACGGCTTCCCCCTCCCTCCCCCACCCTACGGCTTCCCCCTCCCCGAGCTGTCGACTTCCCCCGCCCCCCCCTCCCTCCCCCACCCTACGGCTTCCCCCTCCCCGAGCCCTCGACTTCCCCCGCCCCCACCTCCCTCCCCCACCCTACGGCTTCCCCCTCCCCGAGCCCGAGGCTTCCCCCTCCCCGAGCCCTCGACTTCCCCCGCCCTACGGCTTCCCCCTCCCCGAGCCCGAGGCTTCCCCCTCCCCCACCCCTTGGTTGCCCCCTCCCCCACCCCTCGGTGCCCTAAGGGTCTCGGGATCCACCGCCCCCCACCCCTCGGCTTCCCCCTCCCCCACCACTCGGCTTTCCCCTCCCCCACCCTGAGGCTTCCCCCGCCCCCACCTCTCGGCTTTCCCCTCCCCGAGCCCGAGGCTTCCCCCGCTTCTGTGCCCTAGGTTTTCGGCTTCCCCCACCCCTCGTCCGCCAACCCGACGCCACCGGTCGTCCCCCACCCCTCTGTGCCCACCCCTCTGTGCCCTAGGGTTTCGGCTTCCCCACCCCTCGTCCGCCAACCCGACGCCACCGGGCGTCCCCCACCCCTCGGGTTCCGGCTTCCCCCACCGCTCCGTCCGTCTCCATCTCCTCGTCGCTCGCCTCCTTTCCCGTCGCGGCGAAGTATCTCCGCTTCAGGCCCGCCTTGTGCTCCTCCAGTATCCACTCCCGCAGCGCGTTCAGCCCGATCATCGTGTCGCGTAGCTTGGACCTCAGCCCGTTGGCAACCGTCCCCTCGGGTTCCACCAATCACACTACGTTTCTGGTTTATCGTTCCATCCTCGCAACGATATTCAGCGAAGTAATCCAATAATGTTTTGTCTCCTAGCGTATCAAGTCCTTCAAATAAAAAAACCCCTCACCACATCCTGTGGACAATGAAGATGACAAAAGTAGCTGAATGAGGACCACGCAATGGATGATACAAAAACAATATTAGTCAAGTTCAAGTAAGGTACCCTCGCAAGATCATCTCCAATCATTGCCAGTAAGGAAATGATAGCCAAAAGTTATTGAATTAGTAGACGATCCCCTGTTTCTAAAAGAAGATAAGAACGTGTAAGAGGAGAATCATTGCCAGTAAGGAAATAATTTTTTGACAGATGCAGGTTTTAAGATTAATGGATATGTAAATCCAGGTTTTGATATTAAATGGATATCTAACCTGAATAAAATACCTCATACAGGAAACAAACAAGTCTGAAGTAGACATCACACAGTTTTACAGAAACAAGGCTCTGTGTCATACTAAGAATAAATTATCCTACTTCTACAGATTTCTGATTGATATAATTGCCCAAGTAATAAAGATTTCTGATTGTTCAGTATCCCTGCCTAATGATTTTAGGATTTACTATTACCTTATACACTTCTTTTCAATTTCCTTCTTCTATACAGAAATAATGAAATAGAGTCAAAAGTTAGGTTAAAAATTGAT
Source organism: Iris macrosiphon (assembly GCA_036927795.1). NCBI lineage: Eukaryota > Viridiplantae > Streptophyta > Magnoliopsida > Asparagales > Iridaceae > Iris > Iris macrosiphon. Next base: position 312,616,373 of record JAYESA010000004.1, on the reverse strand, counting down.
GTTGACTGTGTAGGACACCAGGATACAGCGGGAGCTGCCAAAACTGTTTTTGTATCTGCCTCACCTTTCAATGTCATTTCAATGCCAAAACTGGTTGTGTCATACTTAGATGTTCATTCTATGGCTTCTTATGATGCGACTTTTTTCTGTCATCTGTTTGCTTTCATGAGAAGATGCAAGTAGTATGTCTCGTATTGAAGCATCTTTAAATATATATTTCAGATGTTTCTGTGATAAATTTATGGTCAAGAGACTACCTTCATTATGTTTCATCTTACAATATCAATGTGTCCTGTCTGCAGAGTGGGATGACAAAGAGGAAGGCAAGGAGGCTTTGCAGCAGTGGGAGGATGACTGGGATGATGACGATGTTAATGATAACTTCTCTCTGCAGCTTAGGAAGGAGCTGGAGAAGAACAACACAGAAAAGAATTGATTGGTGTTAATCTCTTACAGCAAAATGAGTTCCTCGTCGCCATAAAACTATTTTTTTTCTGCTCTCCCTGTATCATATGGAAGTGCCTGTGGTTATACTTAAACTGGTTTAATTTCTCTTGGATACTACAGTTGTCTTCAGATTTCTGATTATTTTAGGTGATTTAGTAAGAAAATTAGTATCTTCCTTTGATGGGACACAGGAATGTATGCAGAACATTTTGATATGAAGGCATGTGAACAGTGTTAGAGGTTGTAGCAGATGTCTCACAAATTGGTTTATTGAGCCACCCAATACGTGCATGCCATTGTGACATTATTCGACTGTTCTGGTTTGTTTGAACTGGTATTGGGTGTCACGATCATGTAACTTTACTAGCACTGCCAAAAAGCTGCTACAACTACTATGATTAGCCCCATATTACACATCTAAAGCTGCATGTATGAATTACTTATCTGATCTCAAAGGATTATAACAAGCTCTCATCTAAAATTTCTCTAAACAATTTGATGATTAGAACACATAAAATGCATCAAAACAATCCATATATATTAATTGAATACAAATGTCCGATAGCAGTAGTAGTTTCGTCATTCGAGAGATTAATTTCTCCTCACAGGGAACATATAACTAGTATGATTAGCCCCATATTACACAAATCTTATTGCTGGAGTTTTCTCTTGGCAGCCAAAAATATGTCCGTCAGAGCTTTCTTCAATCCATCACCAGCAAACACGAACTCGATAGCACTTTGTGCTAGATCAATCAACTCTCCCTTGTCGAGTCCTTTTGAGGTACAAAAGAACAAACTTTAAAGTAAAGAAATAAATGTATCCTATTTGTATGTATATCCTGAAAAATAATGCAAATGCCTACCGAATGTTGAAGCGGCAAGGTAATATTCATTGGATACACTGGAACAGAAGAGACCTGGATCATCGGTGCATAGGACCATCGGATGTTTTGCCTTATAGAGATCAACTGCGCAAGAATATAATGTCATGATACTTGGATTCAATAAGTGGATACCTTGTAAATCTAAGGTCATCATAATAAAGATTAATCTGTAAATTTACATAAACATAATACAATAAGTCAGAATTAAAAACAAAATAAACATGGTATATAACATAATAATCCAGGTCTAGGGTCCATATGGAATAATACCTAGACTAACAACAAGTATCATTTTATAGGTTAAGAGTCTTTATTTTCCTTTGTGCAACAGCCCCAATCCATTTTATGGACAAAAAGGGGTATCCAAATGCCTAAAAGCTCCACCACTGTGAGATCTGGGAGGATTGTATTATTTAATAACTTATTGCTCATTGATGAAAAGCTGTTTCTTCTCAGTGCATCTTAATTTTATTTTATATAACAATTACTAAATAAGAAACACAGTGATGCATAGTTAACTTTGATAAGTAAATAGCAGATAAGCTGCATAATGCATATGTACACAGAGCTAGACCTAAAAATGTATCTACATTTGTCTCAGTGTGCAACTGACTGAATACTTTTAAGTATTCATCATCCTCAATCTTTCGGCAACTTTTTGGTCCAGTAATTTTTTTAGTTCCACGTACTACTTCAGGGTTATTGTGTTATAATTTCTCCATTAAACTCTCATAGTTTTGATGCGAACTATTGTTGACAAGTATAATAGGGTTGATTCTACATCTCATACAAACATTTTTACGCAGTTACTTTCATGGCGGCTCAAGGCAACAGTATCTTAATCAGTTGAAAAAGGATGCATTGCTTGTAAAATTCCAACTTAAGTTATTCCAAAGCCTTGATATCAACATAGATTAAGCTACCAAGTGACAACAAAGGTATGTCCCTTTTTCTCTATAAACAAATCATCATGAGCACACCGCTGAGGTAGGCTAATAAAGCAAAGACCAAACATAAAAATATATCGAACAAATTTCTAGTTATCTAAAATGAAGAAAATCGAAAACAAAGTGCATGGTTAATTGAGTGGATAATAAGATAAGTGAGCTACAATATATAATCCCTCAAAGTCTAGACCACCTGTTGATAACCATAGAAATAGCTCAATAGAACTAGTTTTGGTTTTTCTTGCTTTTAATATTCATATGCTGGATAACTTGAACCTTCTTTTACAGTATAAACAATCGCAGACAATAGATACTTTCCTCTGAACTTCCATATAAGCTGATAATCTTGAATGACAAAGCTACACACCAAGTACTAAATACATATAAGCAGTAAGTTTCTTGAATGACAAAGCTACACACCAACTGAATGACATAGCTACACACCAAGTACTAAATACATATAAGCAGATAATCTTGAGTTCTTCCATATAAGCAGTAAGCTTCTTTATATCATCTTATATTGCTTATGGACTTGCTGAAGAGTTGTGTAGGGGGGATTCTGTCACCAAGCATGCGATAACAAGTTTACAATATAAATGATAATTAATATCCTATAGTTAAAAGAAGTATGCATCATGAACAAAATTAAGCACAACTCAGTAAATTAAAATTACCTAGTGATTTCTTGGAAGTACTTGTGAACCACCCGGATCAGATTGACCATTGTATACAATATTGTTTACCTGAAAGTTCAACATATTCTCAATTACCTCATTAAAAATAGACAAGGATAAAAATTATTTAACTTATACAATACCTTAGCTTTGCTACACCCAGTCCTGTAATGACCCTTTTTTCTACAAAATCTGCATGTTTTTCTTTTTTTAGTAGCCTCTTTTTGAGACAATTCTAATCCGGAAGATAATCTGGAATGAAGTCTTGGTCGCCCTTTATGCCTCTGAGATGTCGTAGGATTACGAATATTAATTTCAGGAATTATACTTGATGAATTTTGGGATACGGTTGGTGCAATAGGATCAACTTGGTGATTCATTCCTTGGGATGGCACATCATCTCCTTCAGACAATCTTAAGTTATCATATTCTTCTAACTTGCTTGTTAGAAACCTATCAAATTCAGCAGCAAAGTTAGGCACCTTATATGCAACCTCCAAAGCCTTATTGCATTTGTAACGAATACCCCAATGAAGATTACGATCCACTTCAGAATTTTCAATAGTAGCACCCATGCCAACATCTCCAAATCGATGTCGAGATTTAATGGTCCATCGCTTCAAAATATAACGATCCGGTATCTCTGAAATATGTTTCTTCCACAATATGCACAGGATATGTCTGCAAAGTAATCCAACATAATCAAAATGTCTACAGCCGCATGAAACTACAACCCCATTAGAATCATATAACACAGTCCTCCATTTACTTTTCTCTTTTGTCGCCCGCCCAACAAGATATGTAGTTATTGTTCCTTCTTTGTGCACTTTATCAGCCCAATAAATCTGGGCATCCTTCATTTCTTGTTTGAAAATATAAAACAAGGCTCTTGTATAGCATCTACTAGCTTGCTCCTCAAGTGGCCATTCTAAAGATAGTACGGGCCTAGTATCGATAGTTTTGAAATCTTCATCCTCCTCGGCTTTTCGACGACTTGCCAATGCCTTGTCATATTGAACGACAAACTCAGTTAAGGGTGTACTAGCATGAACATATGTATCGAAAAAAGCATTTATGCTTTCCGCTCTTTGACTTGTACGCATGCCTGCAAGAAACTTATCATTCAAATAACAAGGTAACCAACTAGCTCGCCGCTCCCACAACTTTGGCAACCAACTTTTTTCTCGCAGCTTGTACGTTGCCATCATCTCTTTCCAACAATCTTCGGCTTCACATATACTGCTACTACTTCGTAGTCTATTGAAATGCAATTCAAACTCGGATCCGTGAATAGCTTTAAGATGGACCATATGCTCTCCAACATTCTTGTCTAGATGCCAATCACAATATCGGTGTATAGTATTTGGAAAAACTCTAGCAATTGCATTTCCAATAGCTGCATCCTGATCAGTAATGATAGCTCCTGGTGCTTTACCCCCCATACATTTAAGCCACTGCTCAAATAACCACACAAACGTCTGCTCTGTCTCATCAGCTAACAATGCACATCCGAACAAGGTAGATTATCGATGATGATTGATACCAGTAAAAGGAGCAAATGGTAAACAGAAATTATTAGTACGATATGTCACATCAAATATAATTACATCACTAAACTTTTGGTAGGATTCTTGTGATCTTCTATCAGCCCAAAAAATACTTCTTAATGTGTAGTCATCATCTAATTCAATGCTTGAGTAAAACTTCGGATCTTGGTCCTTTTTTTCGATAAAATGCTTAACAATTTTAGCACAATTTTTGCCCAAATTGTTCTTCCTCTCAACTCTTAGGTGATCATGGACTTGTTGTGGTGTAATCAAGTGTTGTAGGTCAGGCTCGAAGGAATTGACCACTCTTGCAATGCTTGCATTTGATATGCCTTCGCTATGAAGCTGAGTAATTAAGTTCTTCACTACTGGTTGACGGTGGACCTTCTTATGAGACCGATGCTTTATTGCTTTCGATGGAGTGGATAACTCGTGATTGTTATGTTCAGGAACAAATTTTCCAACTCTCCATCTTCCTGACTTTATAAGATAAATCTTTATCATTGCTTTGCAATCAACCCGTATCTCACGACGATGATATACCTCTTCGTCCACAATTGGTTTCTTCAAGACTCTCTTTTTTCCTTCCTTGCTACATACAATTAATCTGGATATGACTAAATTGGGATCAGACCTAGACTTACTAGTGGATGACCATCTAGTTCCAAATCCTATCTTCAATGCATACCCGTTATAAAAATTGTACGCATCCTCCTGTGTAGCAAACTCCATTCCTATCTTCGGCGTAATGGTGTCCAAATAATCTTCATCTCCATCTCCTACACCATCTCCCAAATCAACACCATCTCCTACAAAATTAAACACAATAACGAATAAACAAAATATGAATGACTGGATGCGTTTGATATACCAGCAGAGGAGAGGTGACCCTCTTCTCTACAGCGAGCAAGACACCCTCCTTCGTCTTCAGCCTGATGGCTTCGATGGTGTACTCCATCTGGAACAGCCTCCCCACCGGGGGAGAAGGTGTTGACTCCTCGATCATACTCGGTCCTTCACACCGAAACCTAGATTTGTCAGTAAATGAAGAGGAATAAAGAAAATAGGGTTTGAAAGGATTCACTTTTTAACCTGGGGAGCGACATGGTTTGAAGAAGAGGGAGAGAAACCCTAGAGGCGGCCGGGTGGAACCCTTCGGGGTGGGGGCGGGGGAAGCCTCGGGGTGGGGGAGGGGAAAGCCGAGTGGTGGGGGAGGGGGAAGCCGAGGGGTGGGGGGCGGTGGATCCCGAGACCCCTAGGGCACCGAGGGGTGGGGGAGGGGGAAGCCTCGGGCTCGGGGAGGGGGAAGCCGTAGGGCGGGGGAAGTCGAGGGCTCGGGGAGGGGGAAGCCTCGGGCTCGGGGAGGGGGAAGCCGTAGGGTGGGGGAGGGAGGTGGGGGCGGGGGAAGTCGAGGGCTCGGGGAGGGGGAAGCCGTAGGGTGGGGGAGGGAGGTGGGGGCGGGGGAAGTCGAGGGCTCGGGGAGGGGGATGCCGTAGGGTGGGGGAGGGAGGTGGGGGCGGGGGAAGTCGAGGGCTCGGGGAGGGGGAAGCCGTAGGGTGGGGGAGGGAGGTGGGGGCGGGGGAAGTCGACAGCTCGGGGAGGGGGAAGCCGTAGGGTGGGGGAGGGAGGGGGAAGCCGTAGGGGCGGTGAGGGAACGATTAAGGTAAGGAAGGTGAGAGATTAATTAGGGGTCTCAAGTGCAAATATGTCACTTAATTGCATTTGTAAGATGGAGGGCTGAGATGGTGCCACCTCACCGCCACCCTCATTTGAGAGTGAGGTGCCATCTCACCTCCCTTATTCTCTCTCTCTCTCTCTCTCTATATATATATATATATATATAGAGAGAGAGAGAGAGAGAATAAGGGAGGTGAGATGGCACCTCACTCTAAAAACAAGGGTGGCGATGACGTGGCACAATCCCCAACCACACATTTCATAATTGACAATTTGCACTTAACCCTCTCCCCTCGTTTGTGTGGTTGAGATTGTGCCACGTCACCGCCACCCTTGTTTTTAGAGTGAGGTGCCACCTCACCTCCCTTATTCTATATATATATATATATATATATATATATATATAAAGTGTAAGAAAAATGTTCAAATAATTGGCATTTTTATTGATTATTTGGTTTGAAAAAAAGGGCTAGTGAATGAACATTTTGTTTCTGTTTTTATAATTTATCAAAAATTTATGCACAATTTTATTAAAATTTAATGTTATGTATGAAAATTTGTGCCGATACAAAGGAAAGCAAATGAAGTTGAATGGAGACAATATATAATATTCTTTTCCATGTCACTTTCTAAGCTTCAGACTTCAGTCTTCAGACCCATCCTACCAACCCTATGTTTTCTTCTGCTGCTATCAACATATAGTTAGTAGTAGTAGCAGTAGTAGTAGTGGTGGAATAGACATAATAGAAACAACAAACGAATGAAAGTTGACATAGGCAGAACTAACACAAACTTTCTTCTTCCAAAGCAACCCACCAGACTGTACCCCCGAGTAGTCTATTATCATTTGCAAAATATTCCAACATGACGGTCCAATTTCCCTTTTCTTTTTTCCTTTTTTTTATTTTGTCTCAAAGACGTTGCAAAATCCTAACCCTAATTAAACCCTGAAGAAGCCCTAGCTAGAACTTGAGTGCAACATCACTGCTGCTGCTGCTGCTGCATGCCACCATTAATGTTGTCTAGTGGAACCAAAGCCTTGTCCTCTCCCTTAACCTTCACGTCTATCCCATCTTGATCTTCTTCTTCTTCCTCCTCCTCTTCGTCCTCCTCCCTTCCGTGCCCTTCGTCGTCGTCCTCTTCCTCCTCCTGGATGCTCTCCGACCGGTCTCCTCCTCCTCCGCCTTTGCCGTTCCTGAGCTCGGACTCCGGCGAGTGGATGGCCGCCGCCTTGTAGGTGGGGACACTGCGGTGGAGGTGGTGGGATTGGGGCACCGGCGGCGAGTAGAAGTCGTGCGGGATGGCGTAATGGGCCTGGGCATGGGCGCCGTAGATGGCGGGACCCGCTGCAGCCGCTGCGTATTCAGGCGGGACCCAGATGCCCCCCAGCACGACCAGCTGAGGCGCTGCTGCCGCAGCCTGCTGCGGCTGGGGGATCGGCCTGCGCGTGTGGAGACGATATTTCTGACAGGAAAAAAAGAAGGAGAAGAAGAAACAAACTCCGTTACTAATAGTAGTAATACACTAAATCCGTTATTCATATAATTAGTCCGTCACTACTATTATTACTTTCTGATGAAATTCAATCAATATTAATATATATTAATGATTGATCATCGTCGCTATTATAAACAAAATTGCTTAGTAGTGAATATGGGTAGAAATCTATGTAGTATTGATGAATGCTTAATTTTTTGAGACAAAACTAAGAGAGAGAGAGAGAGAGAGAGACCTGGAGATGGCTTTTCACTTCATCATTAGTCAATCCATCAACCTTCATGAGCTCCCTTATTTGCTTGGGAGTGGCAACTTGAGAAACAAGAATAACCCAAAAAAAGATTAATATATATGATCTCCTTAATGCTAAGAAGAAGAAGAAGAAGAATTGCATGCAAAAGCCTGTAAGTTTTCACCTTGAGAGCCGCCCAGCATCTGCAGCGCGTTCACGAATCTCCGATGCAGGTCCGGCGACCAGCACCTCCTCGCCTTCCTCTGAGTACTACTACTCTGTGCAGTACCCACCTGACCTTCCAGTACTGTATGATTACTCCCTGATCCTTTCCCTTCAATCTTACCATTCTCGGCTAAACTCCTGTTCTCCTCCACCTCCATCGAATTCTCCGCGGGGGCGGGGGCAGGGGCGAGCGCAAGCTCGGGGAGAGCCCCCGCGGCCTTGCTGATCTTATCCTTGGGGAAAGGAAGGAAAGCGCCTCCATTTCTCTGTTTGGAGTCCAAAGCCAGCTTCGGGCTGACCGCCGTGCCGAATGAGCAGTCATGGTCCTCTTTCATCGTAGCCACTGCGGAGAGTTGCTGCTGCTGCTGCTGCTGCTTCGCTGGTACTAATTCGCTCGCTGCTGCCGGGCTCCAAAGCTGCGCCGAGACCATCCAGCTCGCCTTCTCGGAGGGCGCGATCAGCGCCTTCTCGGACCCGTTGATGCTCATGTTTGCGAGGGGTATGAACTCTTCCAGGACAGGTCTTGCTTCTTGGTTGCTGCTCTTCTGGTATGCCCCTCCTCCTAACTGCTGCCTGTAAGTTTCCAGTGCTGCAAAAAAAGTGCAAAGTGATTGATTATACTCAGTTCCATATCTTCATGTACTTACTATTCAGTCAAATCCATGAAGTACAATGTTCATGCAATATGTATGCATGTACCCATTACTTTATCATAAATATATATATACGAATTCGAGAATATACAGACCATACTATCAAAATTGAATCAAACGTTCCTATATATATATTTCATTAATTGTGGATGAAGGCTAATTACCATTGTTGAGGAGTTGCATGCACAAGGGCAGCTCGCGCTTGAACGCCTCGATCTTGTGGCGCTCGTCCTCGAGGCGGGCGAGGAAGTCCTCGATCTTCTGCGTCTGCTCGCCGGTAGGCTGGTCGCTGCTGGGTGGTTTTGGGATCACTAGTGGGTAGGCGGTACTGTTAGGTTTGTAGTCCAAACTTAGCTCAGATGGCGAGCCCATGAATACGTACTACTTACTACTCTCACAAAACTTTCTCCTTCTCCTTCTCCTTCTCCTTCCTTCCCACTTGTGAATGATGTGAATGAGGTTGTGAACAAACAAGCACAAGAAGGATCAGGGAGGGATCACCCTCCTTTTTAGTGTGAGTTTGAGGGGGTGGGAATAAAGGAGGAAAACAAAAAAAGAAAAGAAAAGAAAAAAGAAAAGAAAAGCAAATGTGTGATAAAGCAAAGGTATGGTAACTTCTTGCAAAGACAGAACCAAGGAAGAAAAAGTTTGCAGGAGGTTTGGGAATCAAAAATTCCAAGGGGGGGTCATGTGAATAGGGCCGCCTGACCCCCTCCTGTACTGATTCAAATCAACCAAGTTCACTGAAGCTTTTTCCTTCCTACTCTTTCACCCATTTTAACTGTATGCTTATTTGCCTTGTCCTTTCTAGTTGGCATGGTATATCAATTATCAAGCACTACAAAAATTAGCTATGGAAGAAGAAGAAAAAAAATGGTTACGGAACTGTTGCTAATTCTCTCTCCGTTTTTTTAAGATAAAACACGGGATAAAGAATATGCCAGCCAAATTTCTTAACTCAAAAAATAAAATAAAAACATTGAATATTACAAGTTAATGAAACCAAATTTAGTGGAAATGGAAAAGCGTATCAAGAATTTCCAAAGATTATCGGAACAAAATATGTAAGCTTTTTAAATAACTATTAATCACTACCCATTAAACATCATGTTAAAACGATACACATTAATAGTCCTCGTCGTGTACTTCTAAGTTTAGAGGCTTCACCTATTTTCATGAGAGCATCATGTTAGGGGCAAGTGTTATGTTTATTGGAAATAGTCAAAAATTGAATAAACCAAAATTGAACTGAAATTAACCAAAATCGAATCGAAACGAACCAAATTATCAATAATTTATCCGATTTGTTCGGTTGGACTATTTCTATTGTTTAATGAATTGGTCAAAAAGTTGTAATCGTGATTAAATTATATTAATATAATTTTTGTATACGTATTTGTTGTATTTTAAAATTGCGTCCAAAATTGAATTACTTGTTAAATTACGAAAGTTGGACTTCAAATCATGCACATAAATAGAATTATTATTTCAAAATATACATATTTTTAATCATAAAATATGTATATAATTGAGGGTATTTACATTGCATAAATTTTATTTGGTTTTAGGTGTTGGATCGAAACCGAAATCCGAAACGGAATAAGGAATTTTAGTATTTTCAAAACTGAAATCGAACCAGACAAAATTTTTGAGTTATTTGTATATACCCCCATTACTAATCTCAAATTTTGTTTTTCCGATTTTTAATTTAATTACTACTATCCCCCATTGCATCATTTCTCAAGTGTTATTCGTATTTATCACCCATTACTAAACACTAACTCTTGAGAAATTGGGGTAGTAGTAATAAAATTATTACTAGAGGAAAACAGAACTAGAAATTAGTAATTGGGGTAAATACAAATAACTAAAAAAAAATTTTGATCGATCTGATTCTCTTATTCGGTTCGGCTCAGATCGTTTTTCGATCCAAAACCAAATAATCCTCACCCCTAATCAAATGGTTGAACATTATTATTGTCCTATCTTAATTTAGTTGCAGAACAATTTGAATTGTTCAATTTAAATTCGTATATGCACAAAATAGTCATAGTTTGCAATTATTACTACTAAGTATATGTCTACGTGTGTTGTCTGTATTTTAACCGCCTATTAATTAATTTTTTCTTTACTTGGAAAAAACAAAAGACATCAAAATATATTTTTCATATTTTTTTTTCATACAAATAATTACCTCGATACCTTCATTAAATTTAATAAATAATTTTAATTAGTAGAGTTAGGCAAGGACATAATTGTAAGAAAAGAAAATTTTAGAATTTTTTTATTATACATTAGTATTAGATAGATAGTTTTGTAATCCAAATCAACATAAACCGGTCCAAGTGGTTCTACATAAAAACTTGTACGTATTTTTATGAATACTACAAATATGTACAACATGTACGAGATCTATTCAACAAGACAAACAACCCCTTCCAAATTATACTACTAGTACTGCTAAAGGGTCAAGGACAAGCTTTTTCTCTAGATTCCAACCTTGTGAGAACTGTGAAACATATTGAACCAGATTCTCTGAGAATCAAACTAACGATCTCCCTTTATGTAATCACCATGCAATGCACTTGGTTTTGACAAAGTTTGAAAAGAAACCTAGCTAGCTAGCTATAAAATTTAGTGTCAAAACAATAAACAAACATTTTTCTCTTGTGAAATGATTCCCCGTGATTAATCTAGGAAGGAAATTATAAAGCTTAAAGAGCATATACTACAAATAATTCAAACAAGATATGTGCTAAGATTCTCACACACACATACACATACACATACACATGCACATGCACATATACACACACTCCCAATTGAAAAGAAGAGGATATGGAACCCCTTTCCTTTGTTTTCAAAAGGTGCACCACACCACTGGCGCATTAGCATTCATATTCACAAGGGAACCTTGCAAGCGAGAATTATCTAATGCACCCTTAAAAGTATATTATTGTAGTTAAGCAAGGAATATCTTACAGGTGACAACAAAATACAAGCCTTTGCTTTATGGTTGGGTTCGGATCAGGCTTGCGTAAAAGATATAAACCCGACCCGCAAATGCTAATGATTCGGGTTCGGGGCTCGGGATATCGGATTATGTGTTAAGAAACTGTCCTTTTGGATCTAAACACAGTCTGGTTCCGACCATGAAAAGTATTTCGACTTTACGTACCTACGAACAAAATTCATTTTGGTTTATTTCCTCCTAAACCCAAACCTATATTTAGCCACAAGGGTATGGTATTCTGACCCCGAGATTATGGATCCAACTTTGAAAATGTAAAATGTTTAGTCCTCCAAATACACCGTATCTTGGTGCTCGGTAAAGTTCGATTCCACATAAATTATATTCAATTCTGACTCTTTTTCACTACAAATTAAAATGTAATGATAAGTATAAAAATGGCCGAAAGGGCGAAAGTTTGGCATTGAATTTTCAAACTAAATTTTTTTTAATAAACTTTTAGCAAGGTTTCTTTGTGGAGAACTTTCAAAACAGGCCAGAAATTTATTTAGATATGGCTCAAATCCGAAATAAACACATACAAGACTAAGACCGAATCCGACCCGATAACGCCCTAGACCCGATAACCCATTCAAGCTAAAGAATATAATTAAAGATTTAGAGAGAGAGAGAGAGAGAGAGAGAGAGAGAGTCGTGGGGGAATCTTCCTCGTTGCTACTAGTACTTACTTTTGAAAGGAAGTGGGGAGGAAGGTAAGTAGATTCCTCTGTACAAATTCAAAGACGTTGAGAATCCACAGAAAAGGCATGGGTTGGAGGCTTGTACTTCAAGACTGGTCCTAGCTAGAGAGTGACCAACCCAACCTTAACCCAACCCAACCCAACCCTACCATCCCTCCATTATTATTATTATTACAGTACTCCACAGCATCTCTTTCTCTCATCCTTTAAAATGAAATCGATTGGGGCTTTGGAGGAGATTCTCCTCGTGACACGTGTTGCTTATAGTCTCACCCGTTCCTTTTAAGTGTGTTGAATATCCCTTTTGTCTGGAGCGACCGCGAGCAACCAACAATCTCCTTTGCCAGCACATGCATGTAAAAAGTATGTTTCTCTCCCCTCTTTATTTCCTCCCATACAATTTTGTTTTTTTTTTTTTCCAATAATTCTAGGATTACAAATCAAAAGCCTTAAAACTAGCTTACAACCGTCTAGAGATCCAATCGACAACTGACGTCTAGACGGTTGTAAACCTTTTGGTTGTAATCCTAACATTGTTCCTTTTTTTAAAAAATTCTACTTCGCATGTGTTGATTTGGTTTTGTTTTCTTGCAAAAGTTCAAATTCCTCTTTCTTTCTTTAGTCCCATATCGGATGCACCAAAGCCTTCTTGTGTACATATATTAGTTTCTCTCCTTTGCTCTATTAAGTTGTTGTGTGGGGAACCCCTTGGGCCACACGCGCGCGCCGCCGCCGCCGTCCGGCTCGGCTTGGGTCGGCGCTCGTAATGGGTGCGGGTACGCGCCCACATTGTTTCTGAACTGTTATTGTGTCCAGGTTCATTCTTTATTTTGTGTAACGGCTGAATTAATAGGAGAATTAATTCAGACCGTTACATATGAGTATTATATATATCGGACTGTTTTCTTGGTAAAATCCATCAGAAAAATTTCTTTCCTCCAAACCTTTGCTGTCAAAATTCTGTTCATCGTCTCCAAGCTCTGGGCAGAGCTAAGTTCTAGTCGTTCTCTCCAAGTCGTGTGCGGCAACGAGATACCGGTAGTGCGGGGGTTTTACCACTAGGAGCTTCGGGAACGTCTGCACACAGATCCCGAATAAACTCTTAGGGCAGGGCTTCGTGCACGACTTTTCCAGAGGCCGGTAACATCTAATTTTATTTTTTGTATTCTTAAATTTTCAATAAGAAAAGACAACAAAATTCTAACAGCATGTATATTTGGTATTGGTACAGTTCTCTCAAACCTAACACCAAAAGTCTCACTCGGATAACTCAGCCATAATAGTCTTTAACTCGGCCCAATAGTCCACAATTCGACCATATATACGAGGGATTGAAAATCTCGTACTTAAACATCCTCGCATATTTTCGAAAATAATAATTGTTGGATTATCTTTTTTTTATCATTCAAATTTGATCAAAATCTCGTTAAACATTAGGTCTAATCTAAATGGTAAAAAAATAATCTAACGACTGCTACATCGAAAAATATGCGGGGATCACTTTAGTGCGGATTGTCTTTTTTCACCTTCAAATTTGATTAAAATATCATAAGAAATTAGATAATTTAAGGATTAATCTGAATGATCAAAAAATTTAATTCAACGGCTGCAATATCGAAAATTATACGAAAATGCTTAAATACGAAAATTTGAATACCTTTTATATATATATATATATATATATATATATATATTTGGAAAGAGACGCATTAGTCCTTGATAATTAATCCCTTTCATTTTCTCACTGGGACTCGAACACTCTACCACCCGAGCCGTATGCTTCTCCACTAACCACTGGACTAGAGGGTCATTGGTCTTATACATATATTAGCATCTACTCACGTGCCGAATTAAAAGACACTTATAGTCAAAACTTGTTCATTTTTCAATGAATGAATGATGTTAAACAAAGTCCATTTTTTAATGATTCATTTTTAGACACTCAGATGCATTTAGAAGTGTTGTAAATAGGAATATCAAAGGACAATTCTTGTATTTACCTAAATTCAAGGTGTGTAAAAGGACGGGCGGCCCGAAACACGGTACGGACGGGCCCGGTCCGGTCAAACCCTGTCCGGGCCAGCTTGGACACGGTCAACGGATCGGCCCAATCCCCCCGCCCCCCGGGTCCGGGCTGGGTCTGAGTATCCGACCCGCAAACCCGGCCCGACCCAGTCTCGTCTTTGTTTGGGCCGGGTCCAATTCGGTCGACCAGGCTCAGACCGGCTCGGTTCTGGCCCTTAAGTTAAATTAAAAAAAAAAAGATTTATACATTTTTATAAGTTATTCAAAAAAATTCAAAAATAAATTTCAACTTATAAATATTTAGATTTTAATTTATACTTAAAGTTATATAAATATTGATATAAAGAAATCAAATAATTTTTTCTTACTTAATGTTTATATAAATTTTTACATAAATTATAAAAAAAAACTTTCTAACAAATAATAACTTATAAATTTTAAATTATACAAAAATAACTTAGTAACAAAAAACCTATAAATTTTAACTAGAATTTATTAACTTATATAAGTTTTATATATATATATATATATATGAGCGGATCAGGAGTCCCGCAGGAGTCTCGTCGCTTCCGACCGTTGGATCGAGCGGGCCTCATGCGGACGCTCGTGCGCCCCAACCCCTCTCTCCCGATTCGACGGGCGAGGGGAGGGCAGGACTCCGGGTATATATATATATATATATATATATATATATATATATATATATATATATATAAACGGGGTCAGACCGGTCCACCGTGAACCGGCTCGGTCCACCGCGAACCGGGTCACGGGTTCGGGCTGGATCGGGTGCCAATCCGACCGGGTCGGGCCGGCCCAATGCACATCTTGAACCTAAATACATACCTCATATTAATTTTAATTATTTTTTTTAATTAGTAAATATAATAAAAGATATTTTTCGAAAAAAATAATTTACGGTAAAGTCTACTTTTAGCATTATATAGTAGAATAGATAAATCAGAAGATAATTGTCTATTAAGTGAACGTTTACAATAATAATCTCTACTAAATGATAGTTATTCTATTGGAGCAACTGAAGAGACAATATTGTGCTCATAAAAAGTTTTACGAAGAGGCAATACTGAGCTATGAGTGACAAAAAAAAAAAATTTATAAGGATTCAAACTTTGTACCTTTAAAAAAATATGCTCCCATCTCAACCACATACGTTACCATACTCTACGTGCATAAGTCGATTCCAATGTGGGACTATACATTGTCTGTACCAAATTTTAAATTAAGGTGGAGTATTTCTAAGTTGTCTTCTAAATTTCTCTTTCATCTCTCAAGAAAATTTCTTTACTGGTGAGATGTCTTTTGGCCAAGAACGTAATTATAAGAAGAGAGATTATGGAAACTTTAAGCTAAAGTTGCAGTTCATCTCTAATGTAGATTAGTCAACTCTGACTGCCGGACTTTAGATTTTTATATCCGAGACAAATTTTAAAAGTTGTATCCTCCAAATTTAATTTTTATATTTTTTTTATAACAATATAATAGTATTTTCAATCCAAAATTTAAAAAATAAAATAATAAACAAAATTTAATATCCAAAAATATATATATGTTATAATAAAAGAATAATAAAATTGAAGATATTTCAAACAAAAAAATAATTGTGCCTTAGGACACATTATTCCAAATTAATTGCAACCAATAATGACACTTATATGTTTTTACCAAGGATTTTTATCCACATGTCTCCAGTTCTGGTTACCCACTTGGAGTTTCAGTAGTTTCATATTCGAACTTGTGTAAATTTAAAAATTAAAATAGAAATGAGATGAATATGACCTTTACACAACATATTTTAATTGAGATGAAATAAAAAATGACTAGTTCTATTCTTCATGGTTCACCACTATTTTTCTTTGATCCAAATAGATATAATATGTAGCTATATTTTTCTTTGATCCAAATTGGTAATGTCATATCATATATAAATAAAAATTTTATATAAGAAGATTTAACAATCTTTTGTAAATAAAATATAAAAATATACTCAACAATAATTATATTATTATATATTAGTAAATTCACGTGCGTTGCACGTAATATAAATATTTTTATAATATTGTTGAAAAATATTTCAAATATTTAAAAATATTTAAATTAAGATTTGTTAAAATATTTAAATATTTGTGATATTTTTTCTTTGAATTAATTTTTAAATTTAGTTTTTAAACAATTTTAAATTTAGTTTTATATATATATATATATATATATATATATATATATATATTTGTGGGGAAGAGAGGAGAGAGTTTTTTTACCGTAATTTATTTTTAATAAAATGGTTGATGATATACATACGACTTTGACAGCTTATTTTTTTAGTCGTTTTCAAGCCGCATTATAATAGTAGAGATTTTTATGATATTGTTGAAAATTGCTTCAAATATTTAAATATATTTAAATTAAGATTTGTTAAAATATTTAAATATTTGTGATATTTTTTCTTTGAATTAATTTTAAATTTTAGTTTTTAAACAATTTTAAATTTAGTTTTAAATATTGTATTTGTGGGGAAGAGATGAGAAAAAAAAATTTAACGTAATTTATTTTTAATAAAATGGTTGATGATATACATACGACGACTCATTTTTCAAACCGCATTATATATATATATATATATATATATATATATATATATATATATATATATATATATATATATATATAATGTGTTATGTCTTCCACCTTAGCCATACGCATATAGGAGGGAAATAATTGTGGTTGAATTGTCTATTTTTGATCGTTGAGATTATATTTTTAAACTATCCAATTTTTCACGATATTTTGATCTATCTAGACGGACAAAAAAGATAATCTAATGGTTGCTATTTCGAGGTACATGTATGGATACATAAGAGCATGGTCGCGATCCTCTCTCTCTCTCTCTCTCTCTCTCTCTCTCTCTCTCTATATATATATATATATATATATATATATATATATATATATATATATGAAAAAATGAATAGCCAATACACATGTGGACCAATAGGAATGAAGTGTACTAGTGCACATAGGTGCACATGAGATGTAGGAATCCATTTATATTGGTCCACATGTCCATGGCTCATATAGAAATATGAGCATGTGGCTCATATCCCATTTACCCATATATATATATATATATATATATATATATATATATATATATATATATATATATATATATGGGTAAACGGGATATGAGTCATAATGCTCATGTTCTTGCATGAGCCATGCACATGTAGACCAATAGGAATAGAGTGTACTAGTGCACATGGATGTAGAAGTCTATTTCTATTGGTCCACATATGTATAGTTCATATAGGAATATGAACATTGTGGCTCATATCCCGTTTGCCATATATATATATATATATATATATATATATATATATATATGTGTGTGTGTGTGTGTGTGTGTGTGTGTGTGTGTGTGTTGAAACTTGATAATTTGTGTTACAGATTTTGGCAAACTAATGGCTTATATAGAACTCCGCCCGGAATGACTTATAACCTAATTTTACTCAGCCCCGAAAGACGTACAAACACATTCAACTCAGCCTGAAGGCTAAAACACAATTTTTAGACCCAAATTTGACGCATAAGTCATGCTCATGTGCTCCTCGCACCACAGTTCAGCCTGGCCCGAAGACCTGCTCCTCGTTGCTAGCCTGCACTACTAGGCCCGCCGACCCTGCTTCGTCTGTCCGCACCGTCGGTTGCAGTTTAATTTTTACCACTTTAAATTAAATTATTTTTTCCAAATCTTGAACCCACCACAACCACTTTGGGGTTTACTTCCACGTTGGCCACTTGAGCTAGAGGTGTTTGTCATATGCCACTTTGGGGGATTGCTCCCACCTCGGTTATATATATATATATACTGCGTCAGACGCATGATCACTTCTGACATTCTAAGGACCATGCATAGATACTAAAAAAAAAAATCTAAAATTCTAAGAACAAGGTTACTGCAGTTTATAAAAAAAAGGAAGTCCAAATCTAAAAATAAACATTTTACATTAGTAATACGAAGGTTAAATTTTTTGAGCTCTTTCGATTTGGGAGATTTTGTGCGACGTACAACTTGTACATATTAAAAAATGTCTCTCGACTGAGGTATACAGAACTGTTACTGCAATTCAAGGGCGACCCTCGAAAACCCACAGTTCATAAAAATAATAATAAAAAGGAAAACAAAAAAATTATAACTTGTTATGTTGTTCAATTACCTCCAATAGGCGCGCGCGCACACACACACACACAGGAGATTGACAACGACACAATGGTAGAAAAGATTGACAACGACACAAAAATAGAGTAATGAAAGGTGAGAAAATTTTGACAACGGCTGCACCATTTTTTTTCTTTGATCTGACTAACCAAATTATCTCTTTGTATTCTAGTATATGACGTTTAGATATTCTATAACAAAAAAAATGGGAACTAAGGATTAGAATGAGTTTGCTAGACCTTTGTCCAAAATTGGACTTACATACATAAAATTTGTAGTATGTGTTGTTATACTCTTTTTCCCACACACACACACACACACACACACACATATATGTTGTTATACTCTTTTCACATACACACACACACACACACACTGTCACGCCCCAGTCCCAAAATATATGGAACCAGTCCATGTGGCATTGGCCAGCTGACACGTCACTAAGGGATTATCCAATTTAATGGACCCAAAGAGACGTGCTACGCTGTCCCAAAATACTAACAAGTCTAATACAGGTAAAGTCTAATCTCATCCACAAAAATATCAATGAATATGGGAATAAGTGCTGAATATATATAATGCTAAGTCTGAAATGTCATAGTACATATCAGATAATGTCTGGTGGGAACAAACCCACTACAAAATATAATAAAAGTGCTGAAAATAAGATAGACTAGAGTATCATCTATCTAGATAATGAGGCTCCAACTCCAGGTGAACATGCTGCTAAAGATCAGACAGACTCTGATGGCAGCTCCTCTAACTCCTCCTCAGTGGCATACCTCGTCTCCTGTCCGAGACCGTACACTGTAGGGTAGAATACCTCATCTAAATCTGGAAGGGAACCAGGTCCTCAGTGGGACATAACAAGATACATAAAAATATGCCATGAATGTAAATACTGAATAAATAAATACAGGATGTGCTAACCATCTAAGTGAATGCAATGTGAAGACCTCGTAGTACGTATGGGAAGGTGTGGGCTAGACATATGCTGACTTAATTCACCAGTGGACTTGACTGGCTAGTATATGCCACATATGCCCCCAGACACATGGGCACTCTGCAATCGGCCATCTCCGAGGAGCATGGTATCCGAAGGTATAACATTCAAGGAGGTGGGTGTCCCATACGCCTACTAGTTATCTTCTCCGCCCAATGTAACTAATGCCAAGTCATAGCTTTCCTGAATATTCATGCTTTCGTGCTAAGCCGTAATGCACGTCACACGCACTGGTAGCTAATCGAGTACGCAACTTGCATCCCCAAAATAAAGTGCAACCTTGTTGCGTGTACAAGTGTTAGGGTCTAGGAGGATATTAGGATACCCTCGCAGCTGTAGGTAAGTCTGTTAAGGACTAAGTTAGTTATACTACTTGTCAACGTACTTGTTGACGGTACCCGAGGCAGTCTCAGATACATATTGTTATATGTAAATTCACTAAAAATAACATTCAACAGTTAATAATTAAACAGTAAAAACTTGGCAAGGTATACTTGCCTACGTCTCGGTGCTGGAAGTGCCAAAAATCTGTTCTCGCAGTCAAGTCTGAAGGGTCATGTGACCTGGGGTCACTGACTGCGTCGTAGGTGCACTCTGTTCAAGATGTATAGGGTTCGTGAATTTTAATATTTAAATAAAGCGTACCTTAAAGTATAGATTTATACATATATAAAATACATATATTCTTACATATATACCTATTATATATGTATACATAAATATATATTTAAAGGCATAAGTATATATATATGATATATATAAATAATAACATAAGTTATATATATATATATATATATATATATATATATATATATATATATATATATATATATATATATATATATATATATATATATATATATATATACTTTCTATAATATTTATATGCATATATATGTATTATATATATATATATATATATATATATATATATATATATATATATATATATATATATATATATATATATATATATATATATAAAGTATATAATACATAATACATATATATGCATATAAATATTATAGAAAGTATATATATATATATATATATATATATATATATATATATATATATATATATATATATATATATATATATATATATTCTACTATATAATGCCAAAACTAGGCTTCACCGTGAAAGTTTTTCGTTCCAAAAATACCCTTCATTACATTTCAATATGTATTAACGTTGATAAGGATATCTAAGTAATTAAAAACAGTAATTAAATACGTATTAAATGTATGTATGCATGCATGAGGTAACTTGGGAAATGATAGTTAATAAAACAAAGATATGCATGCATGCAAAGTAGGTAGTTTGGAGAATAAAATAAAAGTTAATAAAGAATGCATGCAAAGTAGGCACATGAACCCAAGAGATAAGAGAAATCTTTTATATTCCGTCATTTAATTTCTCCCAACTTTCATGCCCCTGCCTATTATATTTCCACCTATAATAAAATTAGAAATTGTCGGTTGCTCTTTTAATAAACTGTTTTTTTTCAAGTACGTGCAACGCACGTGCGTATATACTAGTATATATATAGATAATATAATACATAATATATGTGTAGGTACATAGTTATATAGTATTAGTATATATAATACATATATATAATTATATATAAGGTATATATATATATAAATGATATATATACATATATAAATAATATATATATGATGCACCATAAAATAATATATATATATATAATGCATATTTATATATATATATATATAATAATACATAAGATTTGCAAATAAAATAGTAATAAAATATATATGTTATATACTTAACAATATATATTTATATATATAATAATATCTATATATACATATTTATAATAAAAAAATAAATGAATATATATATATATAAATATATATATATATATATATATATATATATATATATATATATATATATATATATATATATATATATATATATATATATATATATATATATATATATATAGAGAGAGAGAGAGAGAGAGAGAGAGAGAGAGAGAGAGAGAGATATATAAATAATATATATATGTATATATATTAATAATAATATATAATATTATATATGTAATGATACATATACTGTATATACATAAATAATAAAATACATATATGTTTAAATATATATATATATATATATATATATATATATATATATATATGTATATTTATATATGTATTTATATATATGTATATATGTATATATATATGTATATATATATATATATATATATATATATATATATATATATATATATATATATAATAATACATATATATATATATATATAATAATACATATATATATATATATATATATATATATATATATATATATATACATAGTATATTAGTATATATATACATATATAAATAGTAATAATATATAGTATATACTGTATTTATATAGTATTATACATATATATATAAATAACATATATATATATATATATATATATATATATATATATATATATATATACATGCGTATATACGTAGAGAGAAGGGGGGGTGAGTCACCTGACACGTCAGGGGGGGGGCTCGTCGTCGCCGACGGAGGTCCGGCGGGGCTCCGGCGATGGCTGGCCGCAGCAACAACAACAGTTGCTGTTAGCAGCAACGGCAGCAGCGGCGGCGGCGGCGACGGTGCAGGCTGGGGGATTGCCGGAGGAGGTGATGGCGAAGAGGTTGGTGGTGGTGGCGGTGGTCAGTGGTGGTGGTGGTGGTGGCGGGTCGAGGGGGTCGGGGTGGTTCGGGTTGCAGTGGTCGGGAGGGTCGGCGGGGTGCTGCGGGGGAGTTGGCGGTGGCTGGGGTGGTCATGGGGCGACGGTGGCGGATTGGTTCGGCGGAGGACGGTGAGGCGAAGCGGATGGGGGCGGTGGTGGTGGTCTAAGGCGGCCGGGGGTGGCGGCTAGGGGCGGCCGGGTCGTGGGGGCTGCTGTGGTGAAGAAAGGAGGGTGGGGCACTGTGGGGGCTACCGGCGGCGGCTGCGGCTGCCAGGACGGCGCTCCGGCGGTCGGGGAGGAGGGCAGGGGGTGGCGAGGCGGTCGGGGAGTGTTCGGAGGGGGCTGGGCTGAGGTGAGGGATAATGGTGAGTTCGGGAAGGGGATGGGGGGTTTATAGGTTTTAGGGTTTTTGGTATTTTAGTAAATAGGTTAAAAATGGTGGGTATTTTGGGTATTTATGCAATAAAATATCTAGATATTTTTTTAGATATTTATGTAGATATTTTTATGGTGGGACCCACTTCTAATTGGACGGTGTAGGTTCACCCTCCAATGGGAGGTTGACACCTCACACTAAAAATTTGCAGAATAAACCCTGTAATTTCATAAATTGCACAGAGGTCCTATAAATTAGGAAATTGCGTAATTACGCAATTTGTCTGAGAAAAACACCATATTCCTAAAAATGCTGAAATACACAGAATTCAGGGGGAATGCTGTGTGAGGGCCCTGAGGGGGTGGGGGTGAGTCTGGGCAGGGGCTGGGCCTGGTTTTTGGGTGATGCGGGTCACCGTTTTAATTAATTAATAAATAATACGCACGGTGATTTCTAATTATTTAAAAATAGGTAGGGCCATAATTTTAGTACGGTGTAAATATACTAAATGTAGTATTCTCAAAGTAGAATAATAACGTATTTTTGTTTGGGCAGAACAGGTGCATGTTGGGCCTCTAATCTCTATTGGAACGGAGATGGGTACATGTCTAGAAATTTAATTAATAATTAATACGGACGTTTGTAACGATATTTGTGCGACTAAAACGAAGCACAAAACAGAGTATCTGGGAGTTGCACAAAGTTCAGAGAAATAGACTAGCATGTCTAGGAGAGGTATGTGAACTTTGTTTGGGGATAACAGTCAGTGTAATGCTCTAATTATTTGTGTGATGGACAGGTGCACAAATCAATAGGATATGTAAGAAAAATAAATTAAAAAGTTGTAATAAATCCTAATTTGGTAAAAATAATCCTAATTTATTATTAAATACTGAAATCTGGTCAAGGGAGTTTACACACACACACACACACACACACACATACACACACACACATATATATATATATATATATATATATATATATATATATATATATATATATATATATATATATGATGTCCTCTAAAATTTTGGGTCTGAGATGGTCGTCTCATGGGTCTCATATCAAGTTCGGACCTGTGTGTTTTTGTGATGTTTGTAATTTTTGTTGTAGTATTTGTAGTATGTGTTGTTATACTCTTTTTCCCCTCTATAGAAGTTTTTATTTACAGTAACAAGAAGGGTAGGGCATGGTTTTGAGTACCCAAATCATAGACTAAGCTTACATGGATAGTGTCAGGTCCAAAACATGGATCCAAGAGTGAAACAATTCAAAATATTAATTTTATTAATGGATGATACAATCAACAATATTGATTGTATTGATAAATTATATAAAAAATCATACAACTATAAATGTATATATAGATGAAAAATATATTGTTATTTGTATAGGAGAAAGAATTTGTATCCATATAGGGAAAAAAATATTCATATAGGAGATACATAAAGATAGACCTGAATCTAATCATAAATCTAATCATATCTTAATATCCCATTTAAACTCATGATGGGTCAAACAGTATGAGTTTGCCCAATAGAAAAACTGAAATCATGGTGTGGGGTGTAACTTTGTAAAAAAATCTGGCAGCTGATCACGGAGGTCATATGTGGTAGAAAAATAGTACTGGAGTTGGCTAAGAAGTAATGCTGGTGTTGGCTCGTGCGCTCCTGGATGTCCCGTACGTTTCTAGATAGCGGTAAAGAAGATGGTGGTGTCGAAAGACTAGATATTGATATTTTGGTGGCAAGCTGTCTCATAGGAGCTCAGCTATTTGAAAATCTGGACTGCTCTATGTTAAAACTTCTGTAGGTAATCGACTATTGATTATCTGAAAAATACTCTGAATGGCTCTAGGATTGAAGCAGCAACAACTGATTACGATGTAAATTGTACGTTGCGGTTTGATGATAAACTGATGACGGCGAGTCGGTTTCTGTGGTTGTAACCGAAAAATTAACGGCAACGCATGGAGACGACGACCTGGAGTTTGGCCGGTGAAGACGATGACCTGTGGAGACGACGACCTAGAGTTTGGTCGGAGAAGACGACGACCTATGGAGACGACGACCTGAAGTTTGGTCGGAGAAGACGACGACCTATAGTTTGGTCGGAGAAGACGACGACCTATGGAGACGACGACATGGAGTTTGGTCAGAAAAGACGACGACCTAAAATTTGGTCAGAGAAGACGATGGAACAGATGGATTTCTCCTAGGCTCGACGATGGAACAGATGGATTTTCCTAGACTCTGATGCAATGAAACAAATCTACAATATTGATTTTATTAATGGATGAAAAGGATGATACAATCAACAATATTGATTGTATTGATAAATTATATATAAAAAAATCATACAACTATAAATGTATAAATAGGACATATCATTATCCGTATTGAAGAAAAAAAATCTGTATCCATATAGGAAAAAAAATATGTATCTATATAGAAGATACATAAAGATAAACCTGAATATAATCCTAAATCTAATTATATCTTAACAGAATTTTGAGTGTATTTGACTTAACGCTCTCGACTAAGAGCAAAGAATGCCATTTTTACTGCAACTTTTAATCCGTACATCATAGCATAGACAGTATTATTATTTTTGTAAATTGCAATGATTATTTGATGCAGAGATTAGTTCTCTTATTTCTGGAGATTCTTAGGTTTTACTTTGCCATCCAACTCTATTGCAATGTACCTCACTCCTTTTTTATGCCACTTGATATCAAGGGAAAAGAGGATATAATCATAGAAGAATGGTTCTTTAGTACGACTAGCTATTGATTTATTTTTATTTTTTTAAGGAACTTGTTATTGATAGGAAAGAAGAAACATGCTATAATTATATAATAAGTTGATCTTTGGAGTAAACTTTTGCAGAGATGACGTTGTTGACTCGAGCATTGAAGAATTATTGTTGTGACCAAGACGTGTCATAATACGACTATGTGCTTCCAGTATAGTATTGTACGTTAACGGGTTAATTGGGCCAGTCTGGGCCGGCCTGCGATCCGTGTTGACCGGATCTGATCGGGTTCAGATCAGATCGGATTTAATCCGTCAACAACAGCGGACCAGACCGGTCAAGTCCGGTCGAAAAAAAAATTGTACCCAGTCAGGAGTGGACCGGGTCGGACCGGGTTGGGTCCGAAATGGTTTACAGTTGGGCCGGACCAAAAAATTAATTAATTTTATGAGAAATTTTGAGTTACCACTCACTTTATTTATCCATATTCAGGATGCACTCCACATTGTCTCCATAATGTACAACTCCCACAACTTTTGACGTAATCCGTCCATAATTAACGATTAACACATTTGATCGAGAATTTTGGACGAAAATACCCATTTTCTCTCGTGTACTTGATCCCGCGCCCCCAAGCTCGACATCGCCCTCCTATCCTGCCGTCGCGCTCGGCCCTCCAAACCCCCCCCCCCCTCCGCCACCGCCGTCGCCCTCCCACCCCACCTCGCTCTGCCACCGCCGCTACCCCCACCCCCCTTTTCCCTCTCACCCCTCCCCACCTCCCCGCCACCGCCGTCGCCCTCCCTCCCCCCCCCCCTCCCTCCCCGCCACCGCAATTGCTGCGGTGGCGGGGAGGGGGAGGGACGGGGGGCGGCGGCGGTGTCTGGGAGGGGGGGCAGGGTTGGGGACGTGAGGCCGGCGGCGGTGGCGGGGATGGAGGGAGGAGGAGAGGGATGAGAGGGAAGAAGGGGGGGGGGGAGGGGGGGCAGCGGCGGTGGCAGGGAGGGGGTGGGGAGGGAGGGAGGCGGCCGGCGGCGGTGGCGGAGATGAGGGGGTGAGAGGAAAGAGGAAGAGGAAGAGAAAAATAAAGGAGGAATATTTTCGTCAAAAAAATTGGTCAAATTGGTTGACGGCCAATTCTTGACGAATTCCGTTAAAAGTGTGGGATTTTGAACATTATGGAAACAATGTGGGATGTATCCTGAATATAGGTAAATAAAGTGGAGGGTAACTCAAAATTTCTCTAATTTTATTTGTTGTATGTTATATATAAGTCATATTATATATATAATAAGTTAATAAATTTAAATAAAAAATTATAAGTTATTTGTTAGTATAAATTTTTGTACAAATTAGTTGTTAGTAGAATATATATATATATATATATATATATATATATATATATATAAATATAAAAGTCATATATATATATATATATATATATATATATATATATATATATATATATATATATATATATATATATAAAAATATAAAAGATGCAAACATATATATAGTTGTTAGTGAAATAAAATGTAACTACAATATATAAACTAAGCCAATGTCTTATTTATTTCCTCTCTTGCTAATTCATTATTACTAGGCATGGCCACAAAATACGTAAACATCTAATCAGCTAAGATCCTAATTAAAAGATAGAACAAGAATTCAAAAAAAAAAAAAACAGATTTAAGAAAAGGTAAGCAGTAGCTGCCATCAAAAAAATAAATCAGAATGAGAAAAGGTAGCAGTAGCTGCCACTTGTTGTCATGTAAGATTAATATAGGCTTTTGATAAGGGCACTGCACATTTTACTCGGGACTAGCTCATTAGAAATTTACAAAAAATTACAAGTTTGTTATCTTAAAAGTTACTTGGGGCTAGTCCAAATTGTTATAATCAGGACTGTCAAAATTTTGACAGTCCTACCACTTGTAAGGACTGTCAAAATTTTGACAGTCCTACAAACAATGAGGACTGTCAAAATTTTGACAGTCCTAATTTTAACCCACAGAAAATTTTATATAAAACTAGGACTGTCAGGATTTTGACAGTCCCGACAAAAAAATGAGGACTGTCAAAATTTTGACAGTCCTCATTTGGGACTAGCCCAAATTGTTATAATCAGACTGTCAAAATTTTGACAGTCCTACCACTTGGAAGGACTGTCAAAATTTTGACAGTC
Organism: Iris macrosiphon; assembly: GCA_036927795.1. Classification (NCBI taxonomy): domain Eukaryota; kingdom Viridiplantae; phylum Streptophyta; class Magnoliopsida; order Asparagales; family Iridaceae; genus Iris; species Iris macrosiphon. The sequence goes on along the minus strand of JAYESA010000004.1, from coordinate 312,588,563 downwards.
CTACAAATTGTTAGGACTGTCATAATTTTGACAGTCCCACAAGCTATGTGGACTGTCAAAATTTTGACTGTCCTAATTTTAACCCACTGAAAATTTTATATAAAACTAGGACTGTCAGGATTTTGACAGTCCCACAAACAATGAGGACTGTCAAAATTTTGACAGTCCTCATTTTAATTGTCAGGATTTTTTTTTAAGTTTATTTCTATTTAGTTAGTTTTGGATTTTGATTTTTTTTTATTTAGTTTAACATCCAAAATAGAATATGTTATCATTGAACAAAAAAAAAAAAAAATCTACTGTACGAATATTACGTCTGCCGTCGATCAGACTTCAAACGGCATAACTATTTGTTTTCAAATCGTTTTTCGTCACACAATAGGTCTATTTGTATGTTTTCGACGAGAGTAACACAATTCGTGTAGAGAGAATTTTCATCCGAAGTAAGACGTACATATTACAGGCAAAAATATAAAATATAAAACTTTAAAGTATCATAACTTTTGACTGGGAGATCGAAACAAGCTCCAATTTGAGCCAAAATGACCGTATAGAAAAGTACTTCGGGATAAACCGTTTCACCGTTTGACGGACTTTCCAAATTTTTAGAATCGCAAAAAAATGATGTTTCGACCTCCAAATTTTACTTTTGGTAAAAAAAAAAAATTTATAAAATATTTAATGTACCAATAATAAATTTACTATTTTAAATAACAGAATACTTTAACAAATTTTTAGGATATTTTGAAATTGGCCCCCCCAACAATTAACAGAAAAAAAAAATTAGGACTGTCAAAATTTTGACAGTCCTACCAAAGGGAAGGACTGTCAAAATTTTGACAGTCCTACCAATTTGTTGTAGGACTGTCAAAATTTTGACAGTCCTAAAAATTCAACATACATTTTTAGGACTGTCAAAATTTTGACAGTCCTTCCAATTGGTAGGACTGTCAAAATTTTGACAGTCCTAAAAATCAACATTTTGACAGTTCTTCTATTTTTTCATTTTTTTTTTTGGTTTTGACGACGACGACGGGAGACGCGACGACGGGAGGTTGCGGTGGAGGACGGGGGAGGAGGCGGAGGAGGACGGCGGGAGGGGGGAGGGCTCCGGTCGGTAGGGGTGCAAACGAGCCAAGCCGAGCCAAGCTTTCATAAGCTTGAGCTTGGCTTGATTAGAATTAACCGAGCTCGAGCTTGATAAATTTTTTTATTTTAGAGCTTGAGCTTGGCTTGAGCTCGTTTATATTAAGCTTGAGCTTGGCTTGGTTTGAGCTCGAGCTTGGCTTGATAAGCAAGCTTGATTCAAGCTTGATAAACAAGCTTGATAAGCTCAAACTCAAGCTCGTTAAGCTTGATTTTGAGCTTGTTCAGATTATTTCAAGCTCATTAAGCTTGATTTCGAGCTTAACGAACTTGATTTCAAGCTAGTTAGGCTTGAATTCAAGTACCTATAATGTTAACAATTTATTTATAAAAATTTAATTTAAAAAGTTCCTTAATATCAATTATTAAGGACATATAATTATATACAATGCACACAACCATATTGTTATACAAATATGCATACAATTAGAATTCAACAAAGAACAAATTAAAATTTAAATAACAAAATAAATTTGTAAACTGCTAGTAACTAGCTCCTAAACGAGTCAACTTACGAGTCAGCTCGCAAGCTTCTAAACGAACTAGCTCGCGAGCTCAAACGAGCCGAGTACTTCTAAGCTTGAGCTTGGCTCGTTTATTAAACGAGCTCGAAAATGAAGCTTGAGCTTGGCTTGTTTACTAAACGAACCGAGCTCAAACGATCTTTTGTCAAGCCGAGCTTCGAGCAGCTTGCGAACGGCTTGGCTCATTTGCAGCCCTACCGGTCGGGTAGGGAGGGTTTGGGAGGGTTTGGAAGTAGTGGGCTAGTATGAGTAAAATGTTGGGTTAGTATAAGTAAACGTTCCTCTTTAGTGGGCTAGTCCCAATCCTGGACTAGCCCCGAGTAAAATGTGCAGTGCCCTTATCAAAAGCCTTAATATATGACAACAAAGCCTTTGTTCTTTACATCCTTTTTTCCATCGTTTCCTTTAACTAAGATCCTTCGCCCAAGGGTGGTATCCAATTATCTCTGTTGTAGATGTCTTAGTACTAAGTTGGTTTGGGTTAGGATTCATCCCTTTTGTTCGAAATTTCATTTTCAGGGAGGTTTCATTTATTTATTTATTTTTAGATACCTGATCTAATGTTCGAAATTTTGTACACGTTACATTGTATGTCTTTTGGATCCACTGATCTCTCATCACCCATCCGGAATCTTATACCTCTCTCCGGTAACCTCAAGGATTACTCGAGTGCGATTGAGAATTTTTATTTTAAATTCCGAAATAAATGGCATATTTGAAAAATCTACTATCTACATTTGGACGTGGCAATGATGAGGTCTTTCTCTCCTCCAATAGCAGCACAGCATAGAAAGAGCAAACAATATAACATGTGATATGTATAATATGTGATGCTATTATTGGAGGAAAGCAAGATCTCGCCACTGTCATACATGAGGCAGTCCGCTGAATAATTTCTCATGGCTAGACTTTAAAACCAAATGAACTTCTGAACATTTAACACCACATAGAATAGTAACTGCAATCGTACTGACCTATTCATAAGCTTAATATCTGTGAACTCCGTTCATATGAATAACATAAAAGAGTGTAGCAAGGATCACGATAGAAACGGTCATGATTTTTGAAATTTAGATAATTTACTCCTATGATACAGTAATAGTTTTTGAAATATATAAGCCTTTTACTGGATGGCTATAATGTTAATATTCATATTCATATTCATAATATTTTAATTTTAATATTAATTTAATTTAATTTTAAAAAAAATTATATCAGCTGTTACATTAACCGTCACGTCAGCTACCACATAAGAATGGATAATATATATATATATATATATATATTTATTTATTTATTTATTTATTTTAAACGCATAGAATGGGTGTTTTTCATTTTTTTTTAAATAAATGAAGTTGGAAACGCACATAGCATGGACGTTTAGTTTTAGATTTTTTTTTGCAATATGATTTATTATTTGCAATATTATCTTTTAATCAAGATATTTTTTGCACTATTTTACTCATTATTTTGATTAAAAGATCATATTGTCAATAAAATAATAGATTATTGGGGATCATATTGAAAAAAATCAAAAACACAAATACCGTGTACGTTTTCAACTTTAAACTTTTTTTATTAATTTTTTTTGTTATTAATTTTTATTTATAACTTCTAAGCGTAATCATGAAAAAAAAATCAAAAATCAAAAACGCACATACCATGTACGTTTTCAATATTATTTTTTTAAAATAAAAAATTCTCAAAACGCACATGTTACGTGTGTTTTCAAATATATATATATATATATATATATATATATATATATATATATATATATATACTTTGAAAATGTACATACAAGATGTGTTTTCATTAAAAAAAATGTTGCGTTTAATTTCCTCCGTTGGAAAATAAAAAATTAAACGAATTTACATAAAATGCACGCAAATAACAAGTGTGTTTTAGTTTTTTTTTTTTATTTTAAAAGGAAAACGCACTTGTCAAGTGCGTATTTGTTCTCTCCACCTAATTTTTCTAAACCCTTTTCTCTACCTATAATTTATTAATAATCTTTTTCTCTGTAGAAAAATTTCTGTTTTCAAATTTTGTGGTGGAATGGAACCGAAAATTTAGAAATTGGAACTAGGAATGTAGCTTACTATTCAACCAAATGAGTTTCTAAATTCTGAATCTAGAAATTGGGACTGGAGATGGACCTTACTAATAATGCTCTAAGAAATCATCGACACTATGAACTACTTTGGTTCCCAGAAATTAAATTAAGTTAAATTAAATTAAATTTTCTTTTCTTTGAGAAATTGTAATTATTATCCATTTTTTTCCGTTATTTGGAAATGCCAAAAAATTGGAAGAAAAACTGAATTCTTAGGGTGGAAAAGTGAATTATTGGGTGGGTGAGAGAACATTTTTTTCTCGTATTCTTCTTTGTTTTTTTGGAATTTTTTTTTTTCTCATTTTTTTTTCCTCGACATACAAACATGAAAAAGAAATGACTTTTTTTTTTCAAGATCATGATTTCGAAACCAAAACGGGGCTAAACCATCTCCAGTTTCACTACCACCACCACCTTCCCAACATCTTTCTTGGCATTAGCAAGCAACAACCAGAAATATAAACCACCATTAAATATGTATTTTTATGAAGAAATATGTGACAATGAAAAAATAACACCCAAATCCTTAGAATCATTAACTACTAATAAAGAATATTGCAATATATCGAAATCTTCAACAAATATTTAAAATTCCAAAACCAAAGATATTTTCTATTTTCTTTTTTCTTTTTTTGCAATATTGTCCATTGTCTCTAATTCTGAATAATATATTTTGTTATTTTGCAAGTCATGGTCTTATGCAAGCACAACTTAGACTTATACGACATCACGTTCAGTAATAACTTTGCAGTTCTTCAGAATCATGACGTGACACTATGGACGAAGCTCCAAAAAGTATCTCAAAACTTTTTGGAAATATGTTCATAGGAGTAGTTCCACGCTAAGAATCCAACAACATATGTCTCGTCACGATCCGATATCCAAACGGAAAGATGCGAGAACGTTATTGTTGCCGTGGGATCGTGGCATGTTGGTTACGGTAGGGGGCTCCTGTGGGTTACAGTCTGACATAATTTGAATTCTGCCAATCCCTGTTGGAAATTTTGCAAAAAATAATTCTACATGTAATTGGTCTAAATTATATTATCCTATAAAAAAAAGTCTCTTCATAAATCGTTCTTGGAATACATCTAACACTTAAAACCTACATTTTCCCCCCTCCTTTTTTTTTCCTTTTTACAAATACATCTATATATATTTATAGCCTAAACCAAACCCTAGAAGAAATCTTAACCATCCAAAACATTTTTAACTGTCAAAAAAAAAAAATACTACATTTATAGGACTTATGATGGTGAGTCCGGCACATTGAATAATTTGTCCATGTTGAGTTAGTCTCTAGGAGTCAAGACTTGGATTGGCTTCAAAAATTTTATGAGTACTTGGGGACTTCCACCCAAGGCTCTTTGGAAAGTTTCTGAATTGCATAAATTCCTTAAATTTTGAACATAATATATATATATATATATATATATATATATATATATATATATATATATATATATATAAAGAACTAATTTGTTCTAAGAAATTGGTTAGTTGCTTGATTGTCCTTGAGCAAGACTGCCAATTTCCATCTCTCTCAGAAAGTTAAAAACAGCAGTGGAACATAGTTAAGTACTGTCACTCACACCATAACCAAAAGCAAGCACACAAAATTTTCTTTCTTTTGTCTGTTGTAGAAAAAAAAAAAAAAATTCGCATAAAGTAAACAAGAGAAGAAAATTCTTTGGTATAAGATGCCATCACTAACTCAAATGACTTAGTGTCTTGAAGACTTAAATAACTCAATCTCACAAACAATTAAGATACTTAAGGGATTGTCATTGATTTGTTTAGCTCCACACGTTAGCACATCACAAGGGAACCCCACTTATTGTGAATATCAAATTATCAAGATTCAAAACTAGTGCTATATATACTTAAGCTAATACACTCGTAACATCAATTAATATTATGAAGCCAAGAATTGGATGCCGCAAAATAATGACCTGAGTCTTTATCAGAAGTAGTTAAGGGATAGTGATTAGTGATAGAATTGGAAAGGTCTCAGCCTGTAAGACATCATTAGATTCCCTAAGCATAATTAAGCACCATGGAAAGATCCATCTAAATTAAGAACCCCTAATCTCCTCTTCAATCTAGCGATTTGAGTAAGATGGCAGTTTCGACAAAGTTCAGATTAGTGTCGTGGACATGCACGAATCCAGAAATTTAAACTGAGATGACTACACTGGAGTAGAATGAACTAGAGGATATAAAAAAGATTAAAAAAATAATAATAAAAAAAACATGAAAAATAATGAATAAATTTTTTTGGGGTGGGTCCCACCCCAACTATGTGCTGGATCCGCCCCTACTCGTGGACCATATCACCATTGTTTTTTAATGTTTTAAACTCATTGACATACAATATATATGATTCCTAATGGAAAATTATTCCTAACAAAAAATCTATTTTGACCGTCAGGAAAGAAGAGTGGACCGCGTGGTGCCTGCGTCACACTCATTGACATACAATATATATGATTCCTAATGGAAAATTATTCCTAACAGAAAGTCTATTTTGACCGTCCGGAAAGAAGATGAGACCGCGTGGTGCCTGCACCAACGTGTCCCCCCCACCCCATTCCCTTCCCCCCCGCATTCCCCGGATCCCACATCCGGAAAACATGTCCCCCCCCCCCCCCCCCCACCCCCCCTAATGTGGAGCCGCCGCATGGCAGCGGACCGAGACGGTCACGTCCAAAGTACGGACCAAATAGTGGAGTCCTATTCCTGATCTTCTTATCATGATGAGCACTTCTCCTAAGAAATTTTTTTTTTTTTGGTAAATGAGCACTAAATTGATGAAGATCAGTTAGTTTGATGTTTGTGAGAGGAAGAGTATGAGCATCTTTGGTTTCAGAATTTCCAGTTGTCTTCCCCTTGTAGTGTATTGCTTTGGTGCACAGATTCTGTCGCCAAATCATTCATAGTGACAAACCTTTTGCTCTAATTAGTGTATAGTAAGTATCAACTGTGATAATATGAAAAGGATGGTGCAAACTCCTTCTTCAGAAAGAAAGAAATGCCACAGAGAATGAGCCAATTAACCCGCAGCTGGCCTGCAAATATGCGAAGCTCATAGTTGGATCTGTTTCTTTGAATAATTTCCACATTTACGAAAGAATAATGCTATTAATACGGTAAGACCTCCAAAGTGTTCCTCCAAATCATTACTTTTTACGTGACATCTAAAGTGGTTGACGTGACAAATTTTAACTAAAAAAATAATCACCCAAATTTTTTATTTTATTTTTAATTTTAATTTTAATTTTAAAATTTGTCATGTAAGCTTGTCTCGTTAACCGTCACGTTGACTGTCACATAAGAAGAATAGTTTAGAGGAACACTTTGAAGGGATTAATAGTAGAATAATGCTATTCGCATCTCCAAAATATTCCTCCAAATCATTCCTTCTTATGTTGCAGCTGACATGGCATGTTAAATAGTAATATGTCGCATCTAATATGATAACTGACATGACAAATTTTAATCCAAAAAATTAATTATCCAAAAAAATTAATGTTAAATGTTAATATTTATATTAATATCTATGTTAATATTAATTTTAATATTTATGTTAATATTAATATTAATATTAATTTTAACGTTAATTTTAATCTTAAATTTTGTCATGTCATCTACCATATTAATCGTCACGTCAACTGGCACATAAGAAGGAATGATTTGAAAAATAAAAATTTAGAGGTACAAATAGTATTATTCTTAATAGTATTGTTCTTTAGAAAAATAGTTCATTCTGAGTTCAACTCCAGAAAAAAAAAAATACCAAGAACTACACGAAACAATGTAAGAGAATATAAGTCACTTTTAAGTATTAGGATCAGTACATTTATGAGGGAATTTTGCCATTTACCATAGGCAGCTTATGGACAAGGAGTGAGGTTTCTACTTGTTGGTTCAGTAACTGCAAAGTCCCTAAATATTCCTTCCAAAAAAAAAATGAAAAGCACATTAGAAACAGTAGACAGCTTATGGACAAGGAGTGAGGTTTCTGCTTGTTGGTTCAGTGACTGCGAAGTCCCTAAATATTCCTTTCAAAAAAAATGAAAAGAACATTAAAAACAAGCTTTCCACAGTGACAAAAACAAAAGGCCAAAGAGCCTGCAAACAATTCTAAGCTCATCATTGGACAAATAATATTGATGGCTGCCATGCAAGGGACTACAAATCATTTGCTCGGGAAAAGTTCGAGTAAATTGACATAGGAATTTCTGCAGGTGACTTTTGTGAGCTTATAGTTTGTATTGCCAACGATATGTAACTGCAAAAAGGTTGGTATTAACCAGGGCAAGAAGAATTCTGATTCCAAAGCCCTATTCCCAATGCCCACTTGCTTAGATAAAGAAAGCATCAGTTGATAAGGAACCTCTACTCTTTCCATAATGGAGACTAGGGACAAGAAGGTTTGGTTGAACTCTAGACAAAGAGCATCACAAATGAATGGCCATAACTATTGGATCCGGGTCCAAATCAAACCTCACCCCACCCCCTCTATTTCTGTCTCCATGATCAGTTTATTATTCGGATTCGGAGGAGAAATATTGGCTCCACCTCCATTGGAGATCCGTACACCCGTTTCTGCTGTCAGCTTCCTTCTTCACCCTATCCGCACCTCCATGTCGGAGGAATATCTATATCATCTGATCGATTGCGAAGGCCCGCGGTAGTAGCGCGCGGAAGTCTTAATAAACGTTTACTTCAAGTACAACAGGCATGGACGGCCCAGAAGGTTGGATTTTTTTTTAGCCGGAACTAATTTAATTGGTTACCCCTCACCTCTATTGAAAATATATAGGTTTAAGTTGAATTTTAGTTGGACTGGTCCTAAGAAAACTAAGGATATGTTTGGTAACGGTGTTTCCACCGGTTCTGGAATATCTTTTTGAACCGACCGTTTATGAAAACTTCTCAATGATCCCCCAAAACCGGTGTAATGTAATTTTGGGTGGCTTTATAAACATCTCAAATCGGTAGGTTTTATTATTTTATTTTATTTTTTCTTGTAAAAACTTTCAGAACCGTTCGTTACCAAGAATGGATTGGATTGGCTTAAAAGCCGTTACTTAAAATCACTCAAAATCGGACCCCTCATAACCGTTCATATATAATCGGTACTCTAAAAATACCTCATAACCGTTACTCCCATAATTGTCAAGCAGATCCTAAATGTCCTAGGAGGGTGCCCTATGGAGGGAGGGTTGTCCAAGTCCGAAGTCTTGTCGGACTTACCCCTGGGCAGTCCCTGATAACAGGTCACGGCTTCGCCAGACCCGACTCCATTTGCATTTCCTATTTGGAATAATGACAAATACCAAATGTAAATAAAACTTGTTTGGATAAGGTTAAGAGGCATCTTGTAAAGTTTATTTTTATGCCATTTGAGCTTCTTTTCTTTTCTTTTCTTTTCTAAGTATAGGACAGCATCACGTGAGAATGTAAGGTGTAAGAGTGGTTGAGGGGTTGGAAGAATCCCCTTTCCTAGACCCTTTATTAGACTGTCATCAAATATGGTGTGTTTCCTTGCTGCTGCTGCTGCTGCTGCTGCTGCAGCTGCCAAAGGCTAATAAGCTCACACCACCTCCTTTTTTTTTTGTTGGCCAGAAGCCATTGTTTGATGTTTGTGTGGAGATTATGGACAGACATGAATCCGGACACCCATGTGCTGTGTTAGGGTTCCAAATCTTTCAGATGATCCAGTTGCCTATGGTTTGATTGGATAAGGAGCAGCAATCTTAGGGTTGCACTAGCTTTCCACTAAAGGTTATGGAAATGATTCTCAATTCATAGACAAGCACAAAATATATATATATATATATATATATATATATATATATATATAACCAACTTGTTTGCTAAAGTTAACGCTACTTAACTTAGGTTCGTTGAGGTCAAGTTGAGCTACAAACTTAATGTATAGAAAAGTACGCTTCAACGATTGTCACCTTAATGTATGTCATGATGATTTGTAAAAGTCCATATATTACACGTGATCGGATCGGTTAAAATCGGGGGAGAGTATTCAGTATTGGAGCGGAGACAAATGGTGTTCCTAATATATATATATATATATATATATATATATATATATATATATATATATATATATATATATATATATAATATTTTTCAGAAATTTGATAAGAAAAATAATAATAATAATAAGTGTTATCGGTCTCCGGAAAAGTCGTGCACGAAGTATTGTCCTAAGAGTTGATCCGAGGTCTATGTACAAACGTTTCTCGGAAGCTCCTAGTGGCCAAACCTCCTGACTCCCGGTTTCTCTTCAACTTGGAAAGTGAGACCGAACTTAGCTCTGCCCAGAGCAAGGATTTAGAGAACAGAATGTTGTTCGAGAAAAGAATGAGAGAAAGTGATTACACGTAGAGGAAATTTTTCTGTAGGAAGAATTGAGAAGAGTATAAATTGCTATTAATCCAGACGTTTAATGAGTAATGAAAAAGGAAAAACGTGGAAAAAAAAATCTGACATGTAAACGGAGCTGTCACATGTTTAAAATGTGGGAAATGAAACTGGACATAGGGAGTAATAACGGTTCAAAAAAAAAAGGGAGAAAATTTTTTTTTGGATCCCAGACCGAAGAGTAAATTGGATCGAATCTCTGCACCCGCAGGTGTGGGCACGTACCCACACCGAGCCAAGCGGCGGCAGCGACGGCGCACGCGTGTGGCCAAGGGGTTCCCTACACAACATCTTAAGAGAGCAATGAAGAAGAACTAATATATACATATAAGGAAGAAGAGGTCCAATCGATGTGGGATTAAAATAAAAGGAGAAAGTTGAGCTTTTGCTCACATGTGTATGAACATATATATACACAGCCAACAAATGGATCTTACGATCTCTCCATGGCACTTCTAGTTGGTATCTTTCCTTTAGGAGTGAGGAGCAGAAGTTAGAGATCAACATCAAATAATTTAATGATACTCGCAAAGGGAGCAATATCATGGTTATGGCGGTTTACAAGTTGTTTGTCTACCATGGAAGCGGAATATATTGCAACAAATGAGGTTTACAAGGAGTTATTGTGAATGAAAAAAAAGGGATTTCTTGAGGGAGCCGGAACTGAAGTAGGAACAGTATATTTTGTTATGTTACAATCAAGCGAACAATTCACCTTTGTTAAACTATAAACCATAATGATTGGGACTATGTATAAACTGTGGTAATAAGATATCTTCAACGCGATTAATAGTGTACGCCCATATCCACGCCCCCTATAACATTGACAATATTAGTAGTCATTCCAATAAGGATAGCTCTCTAACTAAGCACCCCTACGTTCAAGGCAATGCCAACAAAGTGTTTTTTTTTTTTTTTAATGTCTTTTCCACCATGTTAGGAACTAAAAGTTTCTAAGAGACTTGAACCGTACAATTTCCACAGAAACCTCTCATCGTAATCGTAACCAACATATTGTAGACTCGAGTTTCCATGAGATTAGGAACATGTTCTTTTTTCCTACTATTGCTAATTAATTATTCATTTCTTCATGATTCTCATTTGAAAAAAATAAAAAATAAAAATCATTTTGTTGGTTTTAAACAACGCCCACCGTGGGGCTCGAACCCACGACCACAAGGTTAAGAGCCTTGCGCTCTACCAACTGAGCTAGACGGGCTACTTGGAAGGTTTACTTTATCATGGAATCTAATTCTTTAACAAAGTCTCAGACGTTGTATCATCTCTCTATTTGTTCACGTTCTTATTTCTACTTTAGATCAAGCCATGACTCATTTTTCTCCCCCTTTTAATCTTTTTTTTGGGTATTACATGTGAGGAAAAAAAAAATCTAAGAAAGATATAAGGAGAGACAAGTTCTCCTAAAATCATCAATTAACAAGAAAATCAGACCATCAATGCGGATCAAAGAGAGACTGGGCCAGTTTGAATTACATGTATGTTTCATCTAGAAATCCATTTGGTGTTAAAAAAACAAGAAGTGAACCACACGAATTCCATTTGGGATAATACATTTTTTTTTCAATACCATCAACCGTTACTGAAACAGGTGTTTTCGAAACTCTAGTCTAACAAGCATTTCAAAAATTAACATTTAAGCTAGTGAAATAAAATGTAACTACAATATCTAAACTAAGCCAATGTCTTATTTATTTCCTCTCTTGCTAATTCATTATTACTAGGCATGGCCACAAAATATGCAAACATCTAATCAGCTAAGATCCTAATTAAAAGATAGAACAAGAATTTAAAAAAAAAAAAAAAACAGAATTGAAAAAGGTAAGCAGTAGCTGCCATAAAAAAAAAAAAAAAAAAAAAAAATCAGAATGAGAAAAAGCCTTTGTTCTTTAGATTAATATATGACACCAAAGACTTTGTTCTTTAGATCTTTTTTCCATCGTTTCCTTTAACTAAGATCCTTCGCCCAAGGGTGGTATCCAATTATCTCTGTTGTAGATGTCTTAGTACTAAGTTTGTTTGGGTTAGGATTCATCCCTTTAGTTCAAAATTTCATTTTCAGAGAGGTTTCTTTTTCTTTTTTTTTCTTTTTAGATGGCTAACGTAACGTTTGAAATTTTGTACATGCTGCGTTGCATGCCTTTTGGATTCACTAATCCACTGATCTTCCATCACCCATCCAGGATCTTATACCTCTCTCCGGTAACCACAAGGATTACTCGAGTTCGGTAGAGAGTTTTCATTTTAAATTCCGAAATAAACGGCACATTTGAAAAATCTACTATCTACATTTAGACGTGACAATGATAAAGTCTCTCTCTCCTCCAATAGCAGCACACCATGGAAAGAGCAAACAACATGACGTGTAATGTACCATGCTACCATTGGAGGAAAGCAAGATCTCGCCACTGCCACGTGGTGAGGCGGTCCGCTGAATAATTTCTCATGGCTCGACTTTAAAACCAAATGAACTTCTGAACATTTAACACCACATAGAATAGTAACTGCAATCGTACTGACCTATTCATCAGGTTAATATCTGTGAACTCCGCTCATATGAATAACATAAAAGAGTGTAGCAAGGATCACGATAGAAACGGTCATGATTTTTGAAATTTAGATAATTTACTCCTATGATACAGTAATAGTTTTTGAAATATATAAACCTTTTACTGGATGGCTATAATGTTAATATTCATATTCATATTCATATTCATATTCATATTATTTTTATTTTAATACTAATTTAATTTTAAAAAAATTCATCACAACTGTTACATTAACCGTCACATCAGCTACCACATAAGAATGGATAGTTTTGAAAGAATATTTTGGAGGAACAAATAACATTATTCATATTATTATGTACTCTTTGTAAAAACTGGAATTGACCATTAGCATACATAAACCTATATAAACCAAGAACGTAAAACTATACAAAGATTTTTCCATCAATCTACCAAGCAAAACCTTAGCGTAACACGAATCAATACAACCCTCTAGAAGAATGGAAGGATAATCCACTACGAGAGTAGGGTCCATGTAGTGATAGATCTGGTCCCGTTAGTTACATGGGTCCACGTTAGGACCCGGGCCCTACCTATATAATGTCAAGGTATATTCAGATTGAGTTTGGTATTGCTGCTGCTTTCAGAAAGCACGAGCTTTGGAAGCACCCCGACTTTCGGAAGCAGCCAAAAAATGAAGTACATTAAAAGAAACCATAAGCAGACCACCTAAGATGTGCCAAACCAGTCTTAACACCTTCAAAGTGCCACACACTTGAGCTTTAACATTTCGAAAGATTAATTTCAATACAGAAAGGAAAATGAAAAGGTAGAGGAGTGACCAAGCAATAGTCTTGCAATTCTCCCGCCATTCAATCAAATATACCAAGTTAGTGAACCTTTCCGCACAATAAGCTAAAGGATTTTGAAGTCTTAGATAAAAAATAAATAAAAAAATATGATGCCAGTATTCTAACAAAATGAAGCATATGACTAAGATTGTTGAAATAGTTCGCTCGGCCATAGCATATAAAGGAACATGTTGACCAGAATAACACCAATAAACATTGATTTAATATTTTAGATTTTAGAATACAGCAAACATAGGGCTTTTACCACAGCATGTTGTCTTCATATCACATGCGGTCGATGTGATTTCTATCGAGTCCAAGTGCAGCCAAATATCCATACCTATTACCGGGCCATCTGCATACCACCTTCTTCATCGACATCAACCTCAGCCACTTCAGTGAGAGACTGTTAGGAAGAACGCAATGGTTTAGGAGAAGAAGAATTCAACACTGTAAAATGAAGTACATCTAAGCAGTTTCTCATTTCATTGGAAGCTATTTTCAGCTCCTCATGGATTTGAAATGGAAATTAATATGTAAGAATGAAAATGCATATAAATGATTTTATACTTCCTAATCCTATAGAAGGCATGCCAACTGCTACGAATGTAATACTATGTCATAGTTTTGCCTGAAAGCAAATTGCTGATCACAAGTCAAACTACACAAGGGTATTAAGGATTCAGAATACAGTACCAGAAGTATTTCATAATTCCAAACCAAGATTCTCACAGAATCACCTTGCATTTCAGAATCCACTTGGAATGATTTGGATTTTGGAATTCATTCAATCTTGTATTATAGAACCCACCGTATCATACACAAATGTGCAGGCACGGATATATTAAAACTCATGCAGCAGACATCACAGTTAGCCTTCTCCAAAAATTTACAAATCTGTATGCTTGTGCTAATGCATCTCGGAAAATAGTCTGCTTAATCCTACTCAAGGAGACTATTATAACAACAATAATGCTAAGTTTACAACCTCCCCCCCCCCCCCCCCCCTCCTTACATATGGGTCCCACCCGGCCCCACCTCCCCTCTAACCTCCCTGCTATATGGGTCCCACCCGGCCCCACCTCTTCCCCCCCTCCCCAAATGGAAACCGGCCACGTGGCGCCACGTGGCGCCACATGGCAGGTTGTAAAAGGGTTGTAAGCATTTGGTTGTAACTGTAGCATTTCCCTATAACAACAATAATAACAAACATATATATTCTAAGCTACATGGATAAAACACAAAGTGATTACAGAAGATTAACCTGCGTAATGAACTTATTGCTATTATAAGGCAACATGTCAAAGCAAGAAGAACCAAGAATAGGAGTCCAAAATTAGTTATTAAAAAACAACAGGGTTGAAAGTCCTAAAATTACTCTTGCTTTTCAACTGAATAATGTTAATTTGTCTCAAAGGATACTAGGGTTCATATTTAAAGTTTTCTTTCACGGTCACCTCTAACTGAAGAACCAAACTCTAATGAGAAATAAATCAATGCAAGTTAATTCAACAACCCCATATCAGGATGTAAAATGAATCATTTGCTTTCCCTTAGAAAATTTAGGGGGAATTTTGGTCCTAAGTAACACAACTCATAACTAGACAATGTGAGACAAACCAAGGGTTTGACAAAAATCTGTCTATGAGGATAAGCATAAATTTCAACAAATGTTTCATTAGTACAGAAGATAACAATAGTAGTAAAACAAGCAATCTACAGAAATGCAATATACTAAACAATTAATAGGCCAGAATACTATATTGCTAAACATACAATAACAATGAATCCTCTTTTTCTTCCATTTAGCTATGTTAAGATCATTTGTTCCCTAACATAAGCAAAGCCATGTCAAGGCACAAACGCAGCTCTAGAATCTCCTTCAAACAAGACAGTAACAATCCTAACACATGCATCTATTGATATTCTTTCCACATTTCCAAACCACCTCAAACAAATTTGCTATCTTATCCAATTGAAATCATCTTCAACTTGCCATGAATACACTTCTTGTCCTATGTTCTAATATATTTGCCCAAGTTTATCTAATATACTAGCCAACATCACCTCGAATAATATATTGTCCAATGTACTTGAATGTTCTAGTAGCAGAATGCCACTAAGCATGGAATGAGGTTTCAGAAAGGTGGCCTTCAACAAGAATGCTTTAGCAAAATAACAAAACATGATTTCATAATATGGCATGTTTTTCAAAGCATGCCTCTATATACACTGATAATAAAATTTGAAGATAGAAAAAATTGTCGTTCAATTCAAGTTACAACTAGAGTTTTTCACTTTTGTCTCTTGACAATATTTGGATCATTATACTTATCATTCCAGAACGAAACCATTAGGAGTTATACTTCTCATTTGAGAATGAAACCATTTCACGTATGGAAACGAGAATTCAAGAACGGCGAATAACCATCTACCTTTGACAACTATGAAATCGCCAAGCATCCATATTAGCATTATCATTTTACATCAGCCTAAGCTCATTTTATGGATACTTTTTTTTACATTTCCCAACCTTATAGTTGTAAAATAGAACTTTTGGCTTCACAGGTAACCCAGCAGGCACTCCTCCACTTCAACCATATTGCTATTCTAGGAAAATCCTTCTAAACTCCATCATGATGAATGACTAATCTGAAATAGCAAAAGCTATCATTCTTAGGCATCCTTGGCCTATGCAGTTGTCACTCATTTCTTTTTACATTTTTGCTAAAGTTCTTTCCAAATATTTGGAATAAAGGCTTGCTTGTTGCTGCTGTTGTTGTTGTTTTCTTTCCATAATACATTCATATACTCTGTTTTCGTCTTAATAATCTAAAGTGTTTAGATTCTAAAGCTTCTCTCTATAATTCTATTCAAGAAGCTAATCATTCTTGACTCTCATCAAATACCACAATATCATCAAAAAAGAATATACACCATGGCACCTCATCAAGAATGCGTCCAGTAAGTTTATCAATAACTAGGTGAAAAATGTAATTAACCCGTAAGCTATGGTGATAGGAAATGAGATATCTTCATTTGTCCGCACAATAGTCCCCACTCAACTTAATCAAACAACCTTGATAATCTTAAATAGCTAATATACAGTTGTTCCTTCTCCAAAACCTAAACATAAGCCTTGATAATCTTGATTAGGCAATAGCTCAATTTGGTCGGACTGCACCAGAGCTTGTATCCGGCCATGGTTTTGGTTTGGACAGAAATAGTATTCAGTCAGATCAACTTTGGAGAAACAACAAAATGTTGTCCTTCAGTGGACCAATTTTGTTCATGTTCCAATCAACACATTATCAAGCACCCAGTGGCGATGGTAGATTCAACATGCCTCTACTGGCATACATAGTTTTCCACTTTTTGTAATGGGTGCTACTCCCGAACCTCCTCAATTCTTCGTCTAATCCTTCTTAGTTCTCAGTTGTTCTACACATCAGTCTCAACATTCTTCTTATATCCTTGCCTAGCTTGGTCACTTTTTGTTGCCAACAGTTTAATGCATACAGTTATAGTTTCATTGACCATTATATAATAAAAAGTACAAAACACTATCTGCAAACAGTTCTGCAAGTATAGATGGCTGTAACATTGCCAAAACCCACCCACGACATGGGACTAACACCTAATAATTACATAACTTGCGCTAGTAATGCATAATAGCAATAAAATATAGCCATCAACTACAAACATATACTAAGGTTGGTTTGGAATAGTTTTATCATGGCTTCTTTTGCTTTTTTGAAAGCAGCCCGGAAGCTATTTGGTAAATAGCTTACAAAAACTTTTCTGAAAAGCTAGTTCATTTTTTGGGCAGCTCTTGAAGGTAAGGAGAAACTGCTTCTGAATCTGCTTTTTAAAAATCAGTAGCAATGCCAAATCAAGCACAGGGGGCGAATGTTAGAGACCTAATGATTCATAGTGCTAGAACATCATCCTCAAAATGCATTTGGAATCAATAGACTGTAGATGTGGGTTTCAGATTGAATTAGCCAATTATTTGCAGTTCTAAGTACTATCAAGTAATTCGTGAAGGGTTTTAGTATAACGTAAAAGGTTATATATTTTGCACACTTGTACACAAAATTCTAAGAAAATCTCACATCTTGATATTAATGTAAATGATCATGCAAATACTAAATGCAAGTTCACAAAGTATACCAAATACCCTAAATTCTGGAACTGAACAAGTACAAAAGCAGAGTGAAACTAACCTTGAGGTCTTGTTCAGAGCTTTTGAGCCTTTCAGTGTAGTCTTGTGCTTGTAGAAAACATTTATGCAGCTGGAACAGGAAAAAAATCATGCTAGAATTATTTCCAGATATCAATTGAAAGTCTCAAAGTAATATACATGCTAATATCAAAAAATGGGTATCAGGTAACAAATTCCTATGATCAACCTTTGTTAGTAAAGATTGTCGTTGAGAAGTGAGCTTCTTTGCAGTAATTAATGAATCCTCTAGTTTCTGAGAATACAAAGATAAAATGCTGCCATATGTAAGAAACCAGATATTTCAATTGCATAAGCTTTGAATGGTCAATCTGCCAAGATATTGCAGTAGACATGGTTGCTACGAATGACAGAAGTTACCTTGGACTTCTTTTCTAAATCTGAAACAAGATTCCGTTTCTGCTCTAGATTTCCCTCAATCAGCAATAGCTAATAAAATGCAAGAACATCAGAATTTTGGTTTATTAGTTATATAAAATTGCAGGAAGTGTTTGTTGCTAACAGAAAATATGTTCATTTCCAGGTGACTACGTACAGTAAGAACACCATATTGCTTAAACAAGCAGTGCTAATTACAACACAATAACAAACGATAGCAACCCAACTACAAGATAAAAATAACTAAACGGCGAAGATGAGCCATGGCCCATGATTGTCTATGAAATGAGAACCAGAGTTACCAAATTCATGATATGTACTATATACATACGGGTAATGGAAACATGGTTTAAGTGGTACAAATGTACATGGTACACTAGGGGTAGGCTTAGTAGGTGATAGGATGTGAATGGTTCCTATTAAGAAGAGGTACTAGAAAGGATAATTAATGCAAGCATTCTTTGAAATGAGATAGGTAGACAGTAATAACCTTCCCAATCACAGCGAGTCTTTAACCAATCAGTGCTAAGCAAGCAGTAACTAATTCATTTTGAAGGGATTTCAAGGAACAATTATCAGGAAGAACAGATCTGCATGGAACTATATGTTATGCAGACACAAACAGGGCATTATATGGACACAGAGACACATGCATGACATTGATTTTGGCATCTCCTAGTGTATTCGGAATGTCTGTCTTGTCCGATGCAATGCAACGCGGACACAGCACCTATTTTCAGAGTATATATGCTTCTTAGATGGAACTCAATATAAAATTTGTGAATATTTGTATTACAGCATCCTAATTACATGGATTAACAAGAAATAGGCTTGTGATTTGTGAATATGTAAAAACTCATCATCCAGTAAATTTAAATTAAAAAGTAACCTGACACTTCACAGAATATTCCAAATTCACGAAGTGTAGTTGACATGTGTCATCCAGGTTATCCCACATGTGTATAAAACCTAGATAAGGTTCCATGTGACATACATACTGTAAATTGTTTAGCTAGAGAATACTGGAGAATTGCTAGTTAAGTGGCCTAGTGGAAAAGATAGCTCGTCTAGACGTTCTGTAAAGCCCATCACAAAATGGAACCTAAAAAGAACAAACCGTACGAAGGAGGATTTAGTAAACCAAGCCATATGCCCACTGATATAGTGATATATCATATATCTTATTTAATTTTGCATAGATCCTATGTTGCACGGACACGGCATAATGGTTTCCTTACCCGTATCGTGCCAGTACCCGTGTTTGTATTTGTATCCATGCAACATAGGTAACTACCTCTTTACCTATTTGAAATGTCAGTATCCCGTACCTGTATAATGTTCCTATCCATGTTTGTGTCCGTACTCATGCAACATATCATAGATCAATGCCAAGACCTTCCTCATAGATTGCAAACTCAAAGTAACAAATTTAGAACCATTAGGATTGGCAATCACTTCATTTTCCAACATTTCCTTCTAAAGAATGGGTATATAATCCTAGCTTACCACTAGATACAGATAAAATTTTGACTGCAAAAGGTATAACATGATTAATCAAGTAAATATTGAAGCACCTCTTGTTGAAGCTCATCATGCCTCTGAATAGAGAGATCTAATTCGTCTCTCGCCTAATTAACATATTAGAAAGAATGGAAAATCCAAATTAATATTATCATAAAAAATAATGTTGTTTAAATCAGCTACATGTACCGTCTTTTTTACCTGTTGATGATACTCATCACTAGAATTGGATGACAGTTCTCTGCTACGATGATGATCTAGGCGAGCACCACTGGAAAAGCAAAAAAGGATTAAGTCAACACATCGCATGGGCAATGTCTATCAACCAACAGAGTTTTGGATAATGGACGACTTAGTTCACACTGCATATATAACAAAGGTAGTGTGTATCCAGAATGATAGTTTAACCAATGGAGATGAAGCAGAACAAATGTGGCTTTGCAAGGTAATAAACAGTTCAAATTATAATTCTTGGTATGTGAATACAAATTTCTAAGTTTGAGATATTCAGGAAAAAAAATCCTTTTCCTAATGATAAATGTAGCCCACAAATAAAGATACTCTGTAAAAGTGTGAAACAATTACGCTCATTATCAAAAGTTTACACAGTAACTAATTAATAGGCAAATAGTTACGGCTTAATCATACCTTTTCACCTTAAGTAAACTACATCATGCATCTCATTTAAAATCCAAGCAGACAGTAGTATGAACAAGCTTAAATTGTATCTAAATTGGTATTGTGCCTCTCTATGAATACCGGTATCGGCAGTTTTGATGGCATATTCGGTTTCAGCACTTAAGATAAAACTTTAAAATCGTTAAAATATTAGATCTAACATTACAGTCTTCTTCACAATAGTATAGCCAACACACTCCTTTGATGTATATAGTGCCTCAACTTTAGTCATAAGAACTAACATTCAGAGAGCTAACAAATTATTCAGTAACAAAATGAACAGCTTAATCTGCTCCTTTCAACAGCAGCAAGGTCACATGTCTCTCTAAGTCCTCATCTTTTCCAAAGTGATGAAGGATTGCCTCCAAAGTTGCAGGTGGTTATCTTTACAAGAACCAAAGTTGCAGGTGGTTATCTTTACAAGAACCAAACATAAGCATTATTTAGAAGTATATCCAATTTTTCTATTAAACTTCCAATATTTTAGAAGAATACATATCCCATTTAACTTCCTCAGTGCTTTCACAGAGCCCATTATTTTGAGCATCCAGGTAGATAAACTTCTTTATAAAGATGCAAAGGCACGCTAGTCAAATCAATTATATAATGAATTTCCAACACAATCAACTATCTGGCCTTTTTTTCTCTTCTAATCCTCCTCTCCTTCTAACTTACGCAAATCCTAATACACTGACAAAATCTGGCAACCACCACAGAAAATGGTAATTTGTTGTATTCTTTTTTAAAACTTATATTAGATTTACTATATTTTAACCCTATGCTTCTGCAAGCCCTTTTACAAAACCTCCTTCATCAACCACTCCCAACTATCCAAGCTCCACGTCGGAACTTCAGCCACTTCGGACAGTGTGTCCTGCAAGAATAATATTTAGTTCAGTTGTTTATTTTTCTTCAAATTGGTGGTAGTATTTACTTTTCTGTTTAATCATACTCTCCTTTCACAGAGCTGCCTCCCCCAGTTCATTGACATTCAGGCCTCAACTATGGGGACCATCTGGATTTACTCTATTCTAAGTTATTTTGATGTGACTTATTCATTACTAGCAACTTAGCAACATCATCATGGATATACATGGTATTGACAATGTTATATAGATGTTAGAAAGTTCTTGTGGTATTGTTGTCATATTAAGGTTAGAATGCTCTTGAGGTTTTGACAATGGTCATTGTAGATATTGTTATATTTATGTTAGAATGTTGTTTATACTATATTACTTTCATCTCATTTTATCCTCCTAATATGCAATTTTCCAAGAATCATAATTCATCGACTAACTAGATAGTCTAGATTTTTTTCTTTTTGCAAAGTTTGAGGATCTTGAGGTATATCATCTCAATCAGTGTTCTAAATATGGACCTGATATCAGATCATCTTGAGGTATATCATCTCAATCTTTGTTTAGAGTAGAAATTATATTTACTTTGTAACATAAGATCATCGAATGCAACTGATTCCTAGTAATTATTCCATTAGATAGGGTGACATTTATGTGATTTAGGGCATTGAGAATAGTGCATGTATTATCCATGCTTTTATATGAGAGGCCTACTTAGAGTGCCCGAAATGGATGTCCAAAATTTTTACTTATAGCTAGACATCGTCCAATATTTACAACCCGACATATGACAATCCCCAATTCAATATGGACCTGATAACAGATATAAGAACCTTGTTGACAATTTCATTATAACACAAGTTATTTAAAGTCTAGAAAGTGGTAAATAGCGTTGCAACTGCAACCCAACAGCTACAGGATATTATATGGCAAACCTCGTCTCTCACTATTAAAACATGTGAAACACTAGAGTCCTATGCATACAAGAATGACTTCGAGCTATCATGACTAAATGTAACAGAAGATATAACAGAAAAAGCTGCAAGAAACAAATATCAATATACATGCTCAAACTGTATAAAGTCATAGCTTACCCTATTCTATTTCTTGATTGTTGCTTTTTATCCTTATCTCTGTCAGCATCATGATCTTTTAGTTTATCCACCTCTCTACCTTGGCCCCAATCCATATCATGGTCTTCATCCCAATCTCGATCATGGTCCCTTGAATGCTCTTCATCATGGTTGCTCCTATCTCGGCCTCGATCAAAGGCATTGTCTCTTGATCGATCAAAGTCACGGCCAAACTCATAGTCTCTTTCTCTTTCCCTGTCACGATCGTGAGAGCGCTCGATGCTTCTATCACGATAGCGATCTCTGTCACGAACGTGATCCCTTTCTCTGTCCCCATCCCACTCAATATCCCTCCCAGTATCTCGTCGGAAATTTTCACGATGAAAATTTGGCCTTCCACCTCTTGTTCGAACTTCATTCACTCTTATAACTCTTCCTCTAATAGTCTAAGTGAAAAGTTACCAATGTCACAGGTCCAAAGAAACAATACCAAAGCAAAGTTCTACCTTACCTAGAGGTAGAGATAAGCTAGCAATAACTACCAAAATCATAGTCATAGACTGATCTAAACTTAAAAGTTAGGAAGGCATACCCTTCCGTGCATGTCACTGATAGCATGAACTGCTGACCTAGGATTAGTAAATGTTACAAATCCATAGCATTTCCCCCCAACATCTCGATCATTTACTATCTGCATCTAGAAAGAATATGTTAGAAGAAACAGAAAGGAACTTAAGTGCAGCAAATGAGCTAACTTGTACAAAATGTGTAAACAAGACTCATTTGGACAGAGTACAATATTTTGACTGTACATGCAACCAAACTTCTCAAGGTTGCATATAAGCTTTACACACGGATTCACATGCATATCTAGTTAACCCATTTTAAGATTATGTTAGAACTTAGCTCTATGGCTTCTATTTCGCCCAGAGACGATCTAATTTCTAAAGAAAACTCTACAGTTCTTATCCAGGTAGGTTTGGATGAAGGTTGCAGCTTATCCGCCTGAGTTTAAATTGTATGGCCACTAGAGTAGGTTTTTCTACACATCAAGTAGCCTTTAGGCATTAAGGAAAGCGCCTCTCTTTCATACAGTGGCCAGTGGCCAGAAAATTAGCACCGACAAGTAGGTAAGCAATGTCAACTTGACAAACCATCTGTGTGACTTTGATCAATTACATTGCAGAATCTGGAGGCTTCGGATTTCTGAAACACTAAATTGATAATAATTGTTTCATAAAATGGTGATGAAAAACGTTTGGTAATTCAGAATCACGTAGATAATACCAAACGTTAATCCTAATAGTTTCATATACAAACCGATTCCATTAGTGGGAATGGGAGAGTTCTCAATATGCAAAATCATACCATCAACAAACCATGTATCCAAAGTTACTTGTAGACTTTTACTATAATCCTATAGCCATGTACCCAAAGTTATTTGTGGACTTTACTAGAATCCCACTGTTATTCATGTGACATCAACATACTTGGAACTATGGTAAGAGTATTACTTACTTACATAGAGCTTAAATTGAGGCCAGTTAGCCGAATTAAACAACCGAACTTTTCCAATTGGAGATCAAAAGCTTGATGAACATAGTGCTCTCTCGGAACTCAGATCATGATTAAGAGTGTAGCAGGATAAAGCTATGCTCTCATGCAGAGGTTCTTCCTCTTTATATTTCACTTCCAAAAGAGCAGCAGGAATAAGGATACGGACACGATACGGAATACTGAGAATTTTTTTTTCAAATAGGTGCAGAGGTTGTTACCTATGTTGCATGAATACGGAAGCTGGGGTGGGTACGGACACTATACGGACATCATTTTGCCGTGTCCGTGTCCGTTAGGATGAAATCATCTATATAGTGATGAACGTAATTTTCCATGAATGAATGGTTAAGAAAGGAAGAGTCGACCTTGACGGCGATAACGGAGCCGAAGAGGTCGAAGACGCGCCGGAGCTCCTCCTCGGTGGCGTCGTAGGGGAGGCCACCGACGTATATCGAGTTCTCGTCGTCTATCGTCATCTCCTCCCTCCCTTTCCTTCCGACCTGGGTTTTTGGGGAAGAAGAAAGAAGAAGAAGAAGAAGAAGAAGAAATATGGGAGCGGATCTGCTGTCGCAGATATTACAGCGTCTCCAACCCTATTGTGACTTTGGAAAAAAGTTGTTTGTGGATACAAAATTTTACGAAAATTCTATACCCACTTCAATTTTTTTTTTTTTTTACTTAGATTAGTCTAAATTTTTATTTTTTATTTATAAGTTTGTAATCGAAAAATTTGTTTCAGACTAGTCCAATTTTTTTTCAAGACCATCACAATGTTGACAGTCAACTATCTTGAAATGACTGTCAACATTATAACAGTCATAAATAATTAGGACTATAAAAAAAATTTGACAATTTTTTCTATTGGAAAGACTGTCAATTTTTTGACAGTCCTAATTATGAAAAAAATTATAGGAGGAGGAAGATAGAAGAAGAAGAAGAAGAAGAAGAAGAAGAAGAAGAAGCAGCACCAGGGTGGGGTGCGAGGGCGAGCGGCGGCGGCGGGTTAGGGGGGCGGGCGGCGGCGAGTGCAGGCCGACGACGGGCGAGCGGCGGCGGCAACAGCAACAGCGTGGGCGAGCGGACTCCACCTCCTCCTCCTCCTCCTCCTCCTCCTCCCTCGCCTCCCGTCTCCCGCCGCCGCCTCCTCCTCCTCCTCCTCCTCCAGTAGTTGGGGTTGGAATTAGCATTAGGGTTAGGGTTTGGGGTGGGAGAGAGGGAGGGTTGGGATGTCCTGACTAAATTTTAGACTGTCCTAAGTAAAAATTACAAAAATCTGGGTTGTCCTGAAGTAATGGGTTGTCCTAAGCAATTTTTGGAGTGCCTATAGAATTAGCCAAATTTTATTTCCAAATCCTTCTCTAATGTAATTTTAAAGTAAATTATGAAACTTGCGTAACAAAAATGATAGAAGACTGTGTGAATTTGATTGTATAGTTCTAAACAATATAGTTGACAATATTTTTACCTTCACGCTATCAATTATGAATAAAAAAAATAAAAAAAAAGGAAGAAAATGAGAAGTCGTCTTAAAAGTTGGAAAAGTGTAAATATCTCAATACTTTATCTTGAAAGTTAGAAAAAAGAAGTATATCAATATTTTTACATTGAAGAAGACTTTTTCTATTTTATTGTCTTTGTGAATATAGTCATGCCACATACGAAAGATATTGTCTTGTGCCTCATGCCACATAGGAATTACAACACATTACAAGACAATATGGTTGAAGATGCTTTTGTGCCTCATGCCACATAGGAACTGTCACAAGCCTATAAATGTGATACATATCTTCAGCTTCTAACATCTCCTATTTTGATATACATAATTATTTATTTATTTATTTTAAATAAAAGTTGTGTGACAGAATAGACACAGAATATTTGGTATAGCATATTCGCTCCTGAAAATATAAGAGAATTTTGATTGGCATGGACTAATTGTCACTGAACCATTAATATTATAAAAATATTATTAATTATAATGTATTAAATAATATTACTTCACATTATGGTCATTTTATTTAAATTATTTAATATTGGCTAAATCGGAAAAAAATAAATACTCATACTAATTATTCAACTTACTAAAATTTAATAGTTAATATTCACGAAAGTCTATAGTTTGATTAGAAAAATCAAACTTTAATTGTCACTTCCACACACTTTTAGTGAAAGTGGTGTTCCCCTATTTTCGTATAAGACAAGAGTGGACAAGAACTAGAAAGTAATGATGACTCCAAGTTCTTGTTCTCTTTTCCATCTTCAACAAAAATACTTAAGTTTGAAATGGCTTAAAATTTACCAATTTTTATACTTTAATACCCACTTTCAATCAACTAAACAACCCTTCGAGGTGTAAAGGTTTAAGTTAATAGAGAAAGTGTACGCTGAAAATCCAAGGTTTCAGGATTGACATATCTATCTACGTACATAGGAGTTAATGTTAATTTACTTTTCTACGTATCTTTTGTTCATTCCATCGCATACTTGATGTTGGAATCCGTAACTTACATAGGAATGCTGGAATTTGTAACTTAAACATATGTTAGCATCATAATATGCATAACATGTTGTGAGACCCGTCTCACTATTTTAGTATTATTATATTTTATCTGGTATATGTGTGTTATAGCTGTATATTGCTTTCCGTGTAATTTATAAAAAAAAATAGCTGCTTTCATGTAATTTCTAGAATTTTGTAATGTTAGTCACCCTTTGATATATATAGCTTTTCCTTTCTCATTCTTCTTCATTTTTTATATTTTTTTTCTCCCTCTCCTATCCTTGGCCGAACCCTAACCCCAGCCGTGAGCTTGCCTTGGGTAGTAGTGGTGGTAGTAGTTTAGTAGTGGATTTAGGCAATTATAACTTGCCAATAAGGAAAATTTTGCTATATTGCACTTATTTAGCTTCCTTGCATTTTATTGCTCTATATCGTTCTCTATGAGTTTCTCTACATGTTTAATTCTTGGTATTTTCAGTTTTGATGTCTTGGTTGGAGTAGATCTAAGTTTCCAGTTTGTAGCTTCCATGAGTTTACTTGATTTTGATCTCTTAAAACTTGATATTTTCCAAAACTAATAGTTCCATGTTGATGAGCACTTGATTTCATGCGATTTTGAACTTTACTTTACTGGATTCGGACTTAAAATAAGGATTTCATGGAGAATACAATTTTTCAAACTTGGAGCTTTTTCATGGCTAAAACTTCCTGTTTTTGGGACGATGGGACTTCATGCGCCCAACACCTATGCGGTAGAGAGTGTCATGCGGCACGAAACTGTTTGTCGCATATCCTTGCAGCATGTGCCTAAATTGTTGGACGCATGACTGAATCCACACTTGAGTTTTTGAAACAAAGTGGTTAAAAAAGCTAAAGTGGCAGAAACTCTTTGTATTGACTCACTAGACGCATAAAGGTATCCATGCGGCCAAAGACTCATGCGCCTCTTCCTTGATTGAGCGCATAACTGAACCGACCTTGGCACGACTTTTCCTAATTTTTGTCTTTTTCCTATGACTCCCTATCTTGACCAGTCACATCGGTCACTTCTCTGACACGGCCAGTCACATCAGTCACTTCCCTGATCTTGCATTTATTGCCTATCACTCACCTTGAGGAGTGGACTTTGCATCTCCCATGTGGCCAGCTCTTGTATGGGACCAACTTAACCCCATACGCCTATGATAATTGTAGTAGTTTAACTTCTTTAAATATATTTTCTTGTTTAGCCTATTATGCTTGACTCCTATGCATGCAATATTTCTCTAAACTGCTTATAACCTTATTGTGACAACCTGCCAGAACTTGGAATTTTTTGAACATGGATTGTATTGACATTGTTAATCTGAACTCCCGACACCTCACATATACTGATATTTCTTATAGTGGATTGACGAAGCACACTCCTGACATGCTGTAAACACCCGAATTTTTCAGAAATAAAAATATGAATTTATGAAATTTTTCTGTGATTTTTAACTAATTAAAATTAATATTTTTTGAAATTAAATAAATTTTATGATTTTATTAAATATTAAAATATTATGAAAATAATATTTTGAGTGTAAAATAAAGAATTAAATATAGTATATTTTTTCTGGAATTTATTGGACCTAAAAAATATTTTTAAATACCTAAAAACAATATTTTTAAATAAACCAAACTAAACCGGATTAAACCATCCTAAAGCGAACCAAACCGAGCCTAAAATGAACCAACCCTAGCAGGTCGGATTCGGATCCGGACCCTACCCGAACCCGCCTACCCGACCCACTACCCAAATTCTCTACAGTAACTGAAACCGTTCTCCTCCCCGGTCGACTCCGTCGCGATCGCCGCCTCTTCGCATCCTCACCCGCCAACCTCTCCCCTCCTCGACCGACCGCCTCCCACAACCGCCAACGGCCGACCAACCACCTCCCCGCTTCCCCTATTTAAACCCCACCACTTCACCACCGCCGAGCCCCACAGTCGCTACCTCTCCGGCCACCCGACCTTGGCCCTCCCCCGAGCTCCCCTTCGGCGACCCCTAGCTCCCCCGGCCACCTCTGCTCTGGCCGCCATCATCCTCTATCAACGCCACCGGACGACTTCGACCCCGAGCCACCCTGCACCGCCTACACCGACCACTGCCTCTGCCACTTCAGCCGATGAAGCCTCCGCCCGAGCTTCCCCGGCAACCCACAGCCGTGACTCGACGCCGACCCCGTCGCCGACCAGCAGCCAGAGCAGCGCCACCACCCACCGTCGATGTGCGCCGCGCCACCACGCATACGCGTTGAATAGTCGATTCTGACTCCACGTTTCGGTAAGTTTTTCTCTCTCCTCGTTGCGTCGTTTTTCGAACGGTCTATTACAACACGTTCTCTACGCGACCCCCTCGAACCCCGTGCAATTAGACTGGGGTATCGCATCCTGTGTCGGTCGTAAATCACGACGCAAAAACAAAAAAATTTACCCATATTTCTGAAATTCAGAAATTGTCCTGAACTCACAAGTTCACGACCGTTTTGTGTACAACCTGTTAACTAATTCTGAAATTCACTTGAACAGTTAATTAGATAATATAACCGAGTTTCAAACCCAGTAATTAGTTTAATTTAATGTGCTGTAGATTGTAATTTATTTGCGGGTGAAATTGACCAACAACTTGGTTATTTAAAACCTAAATTTTCTCGGAACTGGGTGTGGCCTGCTAAACGAGGCAACTTGATCGTGTGTGAATTACACCGAAAGATGCGCACCGTCAATACGGACGTGTGAGATTTCGCGGAAGTTGATTTGGATGTGTGTGCACACCGAAATCAACGTCTATCCGTTGAAATCGCCCCGTATCGGCCCTGTTCTAAAACTCATTATAACTTCTTGTGTGCTCGTCATTTCAAAATAAAACTTGCGCCATCGGACTCGTAGCATTACGCTGGTCCTATGACCCAAGTTTGGTTCGATTCTGATAACGTTGACGAAACCCCGTATCGTGGGCCCTACGGCTCTACTTGACGGGCGATTTTGTGATCGGCTCATCAAAATCCGGTTCTGGACATTCTGTTGGGTTCGTATCGTTGTTCTGGACTTATAGACACTAAGTTTGACGAATTTGGAGGACTTTGTCTCTGGCACATTTTTGGTGCGAAGTGGGCAACATGTAGACCCCACTTTGACCAGAAACTGTCAATTTTATTCTTGTGTCCAAATTGAACTTATGGATAGGCAATCCTAGCCATTTCATATCTTCTGAGCATGATGGTCATGATTATTTCAGCATCCGGAGGAGTGCCTGAAGATCTTGTTGTGACCGAAGCAACTGTTGGAATCCAAACCTCAGGCAAGTGTACCTTGCCAATCTTGCAGTACTTGCTTTATATTATTCTCTTGATTTGTTTATGTGATGTATCTGTTTAACCTAGGATCGTGTGACATTGCTTAGCGTCCGAATAATATTCGGGTGCCAACGTCGTACACGGAGTTGTGTAACGTCACCTAGAGATTGATATCGCGATCCTATACATTTTCGTGCTTGCTTTATCAAGTACGTCATACCGTAGGACACTTGACACTATTCATGTGACAGAATCTTTCCTGATATATTCATGGTGATTCTGTATAGGTAACAGGATTTGTGGCATAGATATTATATATGTATAGCTATCATATGACTTATTGTATTAGATATGATCTTGCTTGTCATGGACATGAGACGTGTGATTATATTGGGTAGGGAGAGACACACAAGCTACAGGATGATTTTATATATTTATTTATTATTGTGAGGCCGTAGACTCTACATCAGAGCTAGGCACATTGCATGATATTACTGCTACCGGCTCCCCGACACAGAGCTTGTAGTAGTCTCAGCCTGAGCTCTAGTGATGCTTTCATTTTGCATATCACTTAGCTGGTTACATAGTTTGCCCTATTGATACATTTTTAATATACTGCATTTATTTGGCTTAAGTTATTCTTGTACCTTGCTATGTCCCCTGAGGACCTGGAATCCGGATTATGTCCCCAGGTTTAGCAGAGGAGATCTACCCCGAGGTATACGGGACAGGAGCAGACGCTGGAGCAGTACCAACATCAGAGGATGAGGTGATGTCAGAAGATTTCTCTTGAGTATTTGCTTTATATACTCGGTCATTTCTGTTCTTGATACTCTATTTCTTGTCTCGTGGGATTATTTTATTAAACTCATTATCAGGTTATCCCCCGAGATATTTTATTGAGACTTGTTGATTATTATTTCATCTTGATATTTTGATATTGATTGTGTTTATCTTCTGTGGATGAGATTAGAATTAGACTGTGACTTATATCATATACCACTGTATTATTGTTTTACAGCTTAAGTACACCCTAATGGGTCCATTAAATTGGGTTTGTCCATTGGTGTGTGCTGCTGGCCATTGCCACGTGTCTAGTCCCTCGGTATTTTGGGACTTGGGCGTGACACATGCTAGAATTGAACATGGATTGTATTGACACTGTTAATCTTAAACTCCTGATACCAGACTTGCCCTCATATTTCTGATAATAGCTCGTCGTATCGAGTTAACCTGACATGTACCGATACTCCTGATAGTGGATCGACGAAGCACACTCCTGACATGCTAGATTTTTTCTGAACTGTAATGCTTGAATTGATAAGATAAAATTTCGTGGTTTATTTCTTGTTTTTGTCCTGAATATACTTGTCAAGCTCATGTCTTGTCCTGTCCTGCATCATGTCTAAGACAAATTCATGAGCACCACGGTCAGAAATTCTTAATAAATTGCCCAGGATAACAACTAGAATAATATATTAGAAGCATCTAGAGAGAATTTCTGGCTACATGTCATCCTGGTATCCCAGTGACACATGATGGATTTGGAGCTCTCCGTCGTGAGGGGCACACTTCCAGCACGCCGTCGAGTGTTGCATATTCTTATAAACTACTATACCTGATATAATCTATTTTATGTATCCTTACGCCTGGATAATCCGGATAGTCTGCAAGGCATGTGGTTGTATAGAATCTCAAAACTGCATGTGTTAGTAACTAGGACTGTGATAACCATAGTTAGCTAATTATAGCAAGCCGTAGGGGATGATTGGCCGTGATTGCTTAATTTTCGGCCTAGTCTAGTCTTGTCCTGATTTGTTTAACAACTGATCCTGAGACTGTAACCTGAGTAATGATTACAGATATCCTTGTTTAAATGCTCCTAATCTGTTTAACTTTTATTTCACCTGATGCACTTATTTAACTATTTTTTGTGCTATTTCTTTCTGATTTGTCTGCATGCTGGTTTTACTTTCTAAGTTGACTCCCTTGTGGCACTTACTATTTTGGAGTTCTGTCCTACTGATTCTATATGGCCAGATTTTGGAGCAGGACCACAGGATCTACCGTATTTCCTGTCTTAAGATGGTGAACACCAGGAGCACCCGAGGACATGAGTAAGTTTCTTCTTTATCACCCACTTGATCTTATACTTGTACTTTTGAGGCGTTTAGCCACTGAGCACGTATTTAGCTCATGATTTGGAACTTGACATTCTAGCCTGTAGGCCTACATGTAAAGTATATTCTAGACTATAGCTAGAGCTGATCTTGTAATATTGTACTCTTGCTAGTTCTTTATTTTGTAACTAGCTTCATGATCATTTGTGTATGTATAGTTTGGGATGCCTTACTATTATATTTTTGACGATCATACATATTGTAACTTATTGTTTGCTTAAGATTGAGACACCTAGGACTCTTGACCCAGGAATGACTGTTGGATTGTAGAGTAAAATCCTCACATATCTAGACAACCGTGACCGTATCTCGAGGTATTGAGTACTCTGGTGTACGTAGCTGGCTTTGTCCGCCTCCACTCTCCAGTATTCTGGTTCTGGGGTATGACAATGGTTTAAGTAGTGGCCCATGCAGGTCTGAAAATTCAGAAGTGTGGGGGATTTACCAGATATTTTATATATCTCAATCATGTTACTCCTTGATCTCCTCCAGTATCAAAATTATATCATTGAAACCTTGATTCAACATCTGCCTTGATCCTCGATCAACCATGTCTGTCCCTTTGATCCTTGTGTCATTTATCTTTCAGGAACATTGTTCATGGTCCTTCTGATCTTTCTGCTCGAGTTCCTCCAGTAGCAGGACAACATCCCGATGCCCAGAAAACCCTTGAGGTTCAGCCTCAACATTTCGGGGCCGGGTCCAGAACAACTCAAAATGAGGAACCTCAAATCCAGCCAGTGCCTCTCGTGTCACGTTTTGATCCTGTAAGGGCCGATCATCCTCGCTTGGTCCTTACGGAACCGATCATCCTCGCTTGGACGCGATATCGTGCAAGCCTAAGTTACACTTGCACCAGGCATAGTACATGCATAAGACACAAGTTAGACAAAAATATACATATGTAGAAGCACAAAATTTAAAATATAGAGAACCAAAGTTGAACACATTTGACAGGGACACAAAATATTTTCTTTATTGAATACTTGAAGATTGGATTACAAAGTACTTGCTTGGTTGATTACAAAAGATGCCATAAATGGCTACAACACTAGTTACAAACCCAAAATTATCCACAACGTCCAAGCATCATATCCTTTTAGTAGGAACAAAATCAAAACACCTAGTAGAAGAAGAGCTTGCACACTGGATAGGAAAACTTAAGGAAGCAGCACGAGCACAGTTTCGCTTGAAGGAATGTGCTCCTAAAGCTCCAAAATGTTTGCCAAACTCTCGCTACCAGAACCTGAAGATTTGCCCACAAACGTGAGTTATTACTCAACATGTACTGGTGAGCGACCGTGACCAAACTCACATAAAAATCTACACTAAGTATACAAGTGAAGCTAGCATTACTATTTTGTGATCTTTCTAGTTGTCTAGTTTCTTTTTAACAATTCATGCAAAGAAATATAAATAATAGAATGAATCATGCATAGGATAATTTTTTATCCACGACCGAACGGTTATCCCTGTAGTAGACACACAAGTTAACAATAATTTGCATATATGTATCTAACTTATGAATCAATCTTGGCATCAAATATTAGGTATGCAAGAAGGTAAACCTAGCATGTGACCTAACTACATGATGATCCATGGGTTGCCCCATGATTAGCGGCGGTGATCAAGGTTCAGCTCTGCACTAGCACGCGCATATGTTAGCAGCTGTGACTCAAGGTTCAGCTCTTCACCAACACACACGAATATTAGCAGCTGTGACATTATGGTTTTGCTCTTCACTAATAGACAAAATAACTACTAGATCACAAGGACCGTATACCTCAGGGTGGAATAAAATCTCTTCTGGACCGACCGATTCCCAGTGCCCCAGGAACTGTTCGAGAGATGAACCTTGTGCACAAGTTGTCCTAGACCAATGCATGGCATAAAACATCTAGCAGATAAGATACTATAATGCACAGTACTGAAAAACAAACACACAATTTTATCTTCTCTTTCTTATCCCACTGATCATGTTCAAAACATAAGGACATGTTATAGATCGGGTTGCGCAGCATAGGAACGAGGGATATGGAACATAATAGATAGTAAAGCAAAATTCTAATACTTCAAGCATGCATTTTATTTCTTTTAGCTTATCTTGTTAGTGAAGTATCATTTGAAATATAGGAACATGTAATTCAAGTGAACTAGAGATCATTTTATTAGGCGTGCAGACTAAGGATTCATCGAAGGGCCGAAGCCACTCACTGAATGAATCAACGAGATAATGGGGAAGCCTTATGCAATGATCACTCCTTGGTTATGCGTCCTAAAATTGCAAAAATACTTGGTTAGCATCCTTCGATCTCTTTCTCTTACGATTCAAAATAAATGCGCAAGCGAGAAAAGCAAATAATGAAAACCAAGTCATCGAAAGTAAGATAAAACACAAAGCAACATAAAATCAAGCAGCAAAACAACCAATGAAAACTCTTGGACTTATTTTAATAGAAGTCGTTCCATTAGTTTGAAGGGTTCATTGCATTTTTTCGTGATTGATTTGGCGGTAAGGTTTTCCCGAGACTCGATTCTCAACCGAGTCAAAGTAGCAAGTGTTCCGTAAGTAAACAGCTAAAAGCGGGGCATTAAATAATACCCCACTAAGAAGAAGTTTCGTCCGCAAAACTTAAGAGATCAAGGAGTCGTGGATCAAGGCATCCAGAGGTCAAAGGAATCAGACTCACCAATATCGTGCCCGCTCGTATCACGCTCAATATTCAACAGATAAACTCTAGGCCTTCTCGTCTGATCAGTTTATCCATTAGCCGGAGCTGGCACATAATTCTAATTCTCATTCTGACCAGTGTTGTCATTGCGGTGTGGTGCCAAGCCCTAATGCTTGGACAATCTCAGATCATATGACCCTGCTGTCCATATCTGAAGTACCCCCTGAGAATATGACGAAAAACTTCCTTATTGTGACCCGGACGACCGCAGAAGCTACACTCCTTCCCGCGATACCCATCTATATCGACCTTCTGTAGTGCCTCGCTCCACGTTGGCACTATGTACAAGCGATATAGGTTTGCTGACTAAAGAAAACCTCATTGAAGAGCTCCTTGTTGAACCCGAAGATGACTGATCTAGGTGAGTAGACAGAACTTTATTCTCTGATTCTTGTATGCATTAATAATGAATCTGAGTTTTGTAATGCACGTTGCTAAGAAGATTATTATTTCCGTTGCATGAATAATAGAACTGCATGCTTAGCTAGAACTTGAATGTTTGTCAATAGAAGAACCTTGCCATGCTAATAAGAAGAGTAAGAGATTGCTTGAATATGTTTCCTTATCGCTTGTATATTGATAGAACTACTTCGTGCTTGAACTTGATCAGAGAGATGGCGGCTTATCCACACAGAGATAGAAGAGAAGAGATAGATGGTCTGCTTGTTTATTTTGCATGCATCATAGAGTTTATCTGATAGAAGCTACATGCATTTGCATCGGTCGGACAATGGCTATTAGTGAAGAGCTGAACCTTGGTCCTGGCTGCTATTTTGAGCATATTTTAGTGAAGAGCAACCATGAGTCATAGCTGCTAATAACATC
Organism: Iris macrosiphon; assembly: GCA_036927795.1. NCBI lineage: Eukaryota > Viridiplantae > Streptophyta > Magnoliopsida > Asparagales > Iridaceae > Iris > Iris macrosiphon. Next base: position 312,553,087 of record JAYESA010000004.1, on the reverse strand, counting down.
AGATAAATGAGTTATTAGTTAGCTGGATTACTGCTACTAATCCTGAGTTTCTCGGGGACCGACATCATATAGATAGTTCATCTTGTTTAATTGATAGAAGGATAGTTCCTAGATGATGCATTGTCCCTAGAGTCTTTAAGTATAGCTCACGAGACACGTTGCACACACCCTGATAGTAGAAGAATCGGCTTGTCTTGTGTGGTTGAATGGATTGAACTGAACTATGTTTTTCAAGAGATATTTTTAAAAGAAGTAATATGTCTCTGCTCCTGTACTACATGTAACGAACCTAGGTAAAACTAGAAAGATCACTAGTATTGTAATATTTTATAACATAATTACTTAGTGTTGGTTTGAATGATTGTTGCTTCTGTTCGTTGATTTTATACTCACCAGTACTTTCTCCAAAGTGTTGACCCACCAACAGTTTGCTTGTTCGCAAGTGCTAGATCGTCCGAGGAAGCGATAGTTGTGCCTCATCCCCAGGATCCAAAAACTAGTGTCGATGCCTTGAGCCGTATCGAGATATTTTGAGCTGCTTTTGTATAGAGAGACATAATGTATGGAACGATGTCATTGTATTTAGAGAACCTCGTGCCTTGACCTTTGCCCCATATACTCAGATGGATTATTGTTTGTAACATCGTCCCTCCGCTGTATACTTGATCGGTTTGATGATATCCAACTTTAACGATGTTGCCTTGTGCGAGCGCAACCCCAAGCTTGCACGGTATCATGCCTCGATGGAAAATAAAATACGTCTCGCGGGAGCGCCGGGGCGCGGTGATTCGCCCCCGACGGGGGCATAGTCGGGACCTTCAGGATCAGGGCGTGACACCTTCTTCTCAATATTGTCCTTCTTCTTACCATTGTGGTATCTTTTAGCATAAGGATTTCGAGGAGCCGATGCCTTTTCTGGAGCACTTCATGGTATAAACTGCTCATTCTGCACCGCTATCTCAAAAGCTTGTATGTACAATTTACACTCTCGATTCATAACATCCTTTCTCAGGTTGTCATTCAGGTCTCTTATGAAACGATGTGTATGGACCCCCTCATTAGGAATCATTGAGCTAGCGAACTTAGCAAGCTTGGAGAATTCTGACTCATAGTCTTCGAAGGACATGCTCCTTTGCTTAAGTTCGGTAAACTCATATTTTTTCTCTGCCTGACAGCTGGCGGGAGATATTGTGCAAGGAATGCATCCTTGAATATACCCAAGTGATCTTACCATCCTGATGCTTTGTGGCAAGATCTAGCTTCTTGATCTGCCACCAGTCGTGTGCTCGTAACAGCAGATACATGACTACACACGTCGCCCTCTTGTTCGCAGGTATCGAAGCAAACTCAAATAAGCCCTCTAACTTGGAAACCCAGTCCATCACCTTATTCGGCACGGTCCTACCTTCGAACTCCGAAGGGTTCAACTTCAGAAACTTAGCACCTTTAAAGGTAGACTTCCTGGCAGCCCATCGAGGCTCATCAGCTTCTGCTAAGCCTGCTCCCTGAGGCACAGTCGCAGTTGTCACAGGTGTCGCGACGGTCCCCAATCCACCATTATTGGCTACCAGTGTTGTTACTATTTAAGTCATAGAGTCAAGCTATTGTTGCTGTACCGAGGCTCTAGCATCAGCATGTTGCTGTAAACACCCGAATTTTTCAAAATTTTAAAAATGAATTTTTTGGATTTTTCTGTAATTTTAACTAATTAAAATAAATATTTTCTAGAATTAAATATTTTTAAGTATTAAATTAAATATTAAAATATTATGAAAATAATATATTTGAGTGTAAAATAAATAAATAGACATACTGTAACTTTTTTGGAATTTATTGGGCCCAGAAAATATTTTTAAAGACCTAAAAATAATATTTTTAAATAAACCAAAACAAACCAACTTGAACCGAACCGAACCAGCCGATTTAATTTAAATAAACCAACCCACTCTAATGGATCGGGTCGGATCCATACCCGACCCGAACCCGTTAACCCGACCCGTCCCTTTAAACTTCGGCTACAGTAACCTCTTTAACCCGACGATCGCCGTCTGTACAGTAACCGCCGTGACCCAGTGCCTTCTAAAACCTCCGCCGCCCGATCGACTTCCCTCACCGGCTGCCGCCGTCTGCTCGCCTCCCCGCCGCGTCCCGACGGTTCACCTTCCCGACAACGGCTACCGGCCTCCCTATATATAAACCCAGCCGACCCCTAGCTCCCCGACCTCTTGATTCCGGCATCCTTCACCTCTGCCACCGCCTATCCGCCGCGTCCCAGCTCCGACGAGCTCTCTCCGGCGACCCCGATAGCACACAGTCGAGCGCCACCGTCAATCGAGGAGCACCGCCACTGCAGCACCCGTACCCGCCGTCAACGTGCGCCGCGCCACCCCGCGTACACGTAGAATATTCGATTCCGACACCCTGTTCAGGTGAGAATTTCTCTCTCCTCGTCGCGCCGATGTTTGATCGGTCTGTTATGACCCATTCCCTGTGTAACCCTCTCGAACTCTGTGCAATTCGTTCAGGGTATCGCGTCCTGTGTCGATCGCAAATCGCGACGCAAAATCAGGAAAATATTTCCAATTTATAAAAAATTTGAATTTGTCCCGAACGCCCCAGTTCATGACGTTTTGCGTGCAACCTGTTTAATAATTCTGAATTTCACTTAAATAGTAATTTAGACCGTATAACCAAGTTTTAAAACCCTGTATTAGTGTAATTTATGGTATTGTAATTTGTAATTTATTCGAGGGTAAAATTGGCCAAAAACTTGGTCTTTATAAAACCCTAATTTTCTCAGAACTGGGTGTGTCTCGCTAAACGTGGCAACTTGGTAGTGTGCAAATTTTACCAAAAGGTGCGCACTGTCAATATGGACGTGTGAGATTTTGTAGAAGTTGATTTGGATGTACGTGCACACTGAAATTAACATGTATCCGTCGACAATGTCCCGTATCGGTCCTGTTCTGAAACTCATTGTAACTTCGTGTGTGCTCATCGTATCGAAACAAAACTTGCGCCATCGGACTCATAGCGATACGCTGGTCCTGTGACCCAATTTTGGTTCGATTCCGAGAACGTTGACAAAATCCCGTATCGTGGGCCCCACGACTCTACTTGACGGGCGATTTTATGATCGGTTTATTGAAATCCAGTTCTGGACATTCCTTTGGGTTCGTATCGTCGTTCTGGACTTGCAGACACTAAGTTTGACGAATTTGAAGAACTTTATCTCTGGCACATTTTTTGCTGCGAAGTGGGCCTCATGTGGACCCCGTTTTGACCAGAAACGGTCAATTTTGCCCCTGTGTCCAAATTATGACTTATGGACAGGCAATTCTAGCTATTTCATATCTTATGAATATGATGGTAATGTCTATTTCAGCAACCAGAGGAATACTTGAAGATCCCACTGATAACGGAGTAACTGTTGGAATCCAAGCACCAGGCAAGTGTACCTTGTCAATCTTGCAGTACTTGATTTATATTATTCCCTTGATTTATTTATATGATGTATCTATCCAACCTAGGACCGTATGATGTTGCTTAGCGTCCAAACAAAATTCGGGTGTTAATATCGTACGTAGAGTTGTGTAACGTCACCTAGAGATTGATCTCGCGACCCTATACATTTTCGTGCTTGCTTTATCAAGTACGTCATACCATAGGATACTTGACACTATTTATGAGACATAATCTTCCTGAGATATTCATGGTGATTCTGTATAGGTTACAGGATTTGTGACATAAACTTTATTACTTATGTGTAGCTATCATTATGACTCGCTGCATCAGTTAGAGGTCATGATCTTGCGTGTCATGGACATGAGACGTGTGATTACATTGGGTGGGGAGAGTATTACCATATTAAAGGCTGATTATATTATATATATATAGTTTTCTGGAGGTGCCTTAGACTCTGAACAGAGCTTTGGCACAAGTTCTGTCCCTTCGAGATAAATGCTGCTATGGGTTTCTTCGACATAGAGCCTATGGTAGTTTCAGTCTGAGTATGATTAATGCTCTTATTTGGATATCACGTAGCTGGTTATATAGTTTACCCTATTGATTCATTTATTATTGTACTGTATTTATTTTGGCTTGAGTTATTCTTGTACCTTGCTATGTCCCCTGAGGACCTGGAATCTGGATTATGTCCCCAGGTTTAGCAGAGAAGATCTACCCCGAGGTGTACGGGACAGGTACAGACATTGGAGCAGTACCAGAGGACGAGGTGATCGTCGAGGATTTCTCCTTAGTATCTGGTTTATTATACTCAGTTATTTCTATTGTTGACTCTTATTTCCTATTTATTGAACTGCTGTATCAAACTCATTATCGGGTTGTTCCCCGAGACTTTTTATTGAGATTTGTTGAATATATTTGATCTTGATTATTCTGACATTTATTTTGTGATTATCTGATGTGGATGAGATTAGTATCATAGACCTTTATATTTGTTTTATAGCTTAAGTATACCCTGATGGGTCCATTAAATTGGGTTTGTCCATCGATGTGTGTTGCTGGCCATTACCACGTGTCTAGTCCCTCGGTATTTTGGGACTGGGGCGTGACAGTTGCTGTTGAGCTTCAAACCATTCCTGTTGGGCTTTGTGTCAATCATTCTGATTTTTTAACATAGCAATCAGCCTATCGACTTGGTCATCGCTCACACATGCTGCACAAGAGAGTAGCTTGCATTAGTCTCATAACATATTATGGACTTATTGTATGGGACGTTGGATTTTCATACTTTTTAATATCGGAACATTTAACACCTTCAATTTACTTATATAGATTCGCAACCATTTTCGAAATCCGGGACTTTTAAAATCGCTTGAAAACTTATATCATTTTCGAAAACGATATTTGAAGAGGCCAAGGACGTAAAGCCGTGCGCTCTGATACCACTTGTCATGCCCCGATCTCGTAAAAGCCGATCGTCCTCGCTTGGTCCTTACGAAACCGATCATTCTCGCTTGGGCGAGATGACGTGCAAGCCTAAGTTGCGCTTGCATCAGGCATATCACCTGCACAAGATACAAGTTAGACAAAAATATACATATGTAGAGGCACATAAGTTAAAATGCAGAGAACCAAAGTTGAACACATTTGATATGTACACAAAATACTTTCTTTATTGAATACTTGAAGATTGGATTACAAAGTAATTGCTTGGATGATTACAAAAGATGTCATAGATGGCTACAACACTATTTACAAATCCAAAACTATCCACAACGTCCAAGCATCATATCCTTTTAGTAGGACCAACATCAAAATACATAGTAGAAGAAGAGCTTGTACACTGGATAGGAAAGCTTATGGAAGCAGCACGAGCACGGTTTCGCTTGAAGGGATACGCTCCTAAAGCTTCAAAATGCTTGCCAAACTTTTGCTACCAGAACCTGGAGATTTGCCCATAAACGTGGGTCAATACTACAACATGTACTGGTGTACGGCCGTGGCCAAACTCACATAGAAATCCACACTAAGTATACAAGTGAAACTAGCATTACTATTTTTTGATCTTTCTAGTTATCTAGTTTCTTTTTAACAATTCATCTAAAGAAACATAAACGATAGAATGAACCATGCATATGATAATTTCTTACCTACGATCGAACGATTATCCTTGTAGCAGACACACAAGTTAGCAACAATTTATATATATGTATCTAACTTATGAATCAATCTTGGCATCAAATATTAGGTATGCAAGAAGGTAAACCTTGCATGCAACCTAACTATATGATGCTCCATGGGTTGCCCCATGATTAGCAGCGGTGACTCAAGGTTCAGCTCTGCACTAGCACGCGCGTATGTCAACAGCTGTGACTCAAGGTTCAGCTTTTCACCAACACACACGAATACTAGCAGTTGTGACATCATGGTTCCGCTCTTCACTAATAAACAAAATACTCCACTAGATCATAAGGATCGTATACCTCATGGTGCAACAAAATATCTTCCAGACCGACCGATTCCCAGTGCCCTAGGAACCGTTCGAGAGATAAACCTTGTGCACAAGTTATCCGAGACCAATGCATGACATGAAACATCTAACAGATAAGATATTACAATGTACAGTACTGAATAACAAATACATGATTTCATCTTCTCTTTCTTATACCACTTATCATGTTCAAAATATAAGGACATGCTATAGATTGGGTTATGCAGCATAGGAACGAGGGACATGGAGCATAATAGATAGTAAAGCAAAATTCTAATACTTCAAGCATGCAGTTTATTTCTTTTAGCTTATTTTGTTAGTGAAGTATCATTTGAAACATAGGAACATGCAATTCAAGTGAACTAGATATCATTTTATTAGGCGTGCAAACTAAGGATTCATCGAAGGGCCGAAGTCACTCACCGAATGAATCAATAAGAGGATGGAAAGCCTTATGCAACGATCACTCCTTGGTTATGCGTCCTGAAATTGTAATAATACCTAGTTAGCATCCTTCGATCTCTTTCTCTTACGATTCAAAATGAATGCGCAAGCGAAAAAAGTGAATCATGAAAACCAAGTCATCGAAAGCAAGATAAAACACAAAGCAACACAAAACCAAGCAGCAAAATAATCAACGAAAACTCTTGGACTTATTTTAATAGAAGTCGTTCTATCAGTTTAAAGGGTTCATTGTATTTTGTCCGTGATTGATTTGGCGGTAAGGTTTTTTCGAGACTCGATTCTCAACCGAGTCAAAGTAGCAAGTGTTCCATAAGTAAACTGCTAGAAGCGGGGCATTACATCCCATGCAACCAATACTTGATGCAGGAGGGGACAACAATGTGCTAATTGGTATCCTTCGAGAATTGTTTGCATCTCAAGGACGTCTAGAGGACGTACTCTTTCAATCAATACATGGGGCTTTAGGCAGAGGCGAACATCGTGCCAATAACTCAGTAAGCAACTTCAAGCGCCTCTAACCCTCATATTTCTATGGCATCGAGGACGCAATTACATGGATGTGTGGCTTCAGGACACAGAAGCTATCCTAGAGGCAGCTAGAGTACCGACTAGAGAGCAAGTGTCAGTCGTACGACTATAATTGCTAGACTTGGTCCAAGACTGGTGGACAGCACAGATGATTTTACTAACTGTACCCGTCCCTTGGGCTTTCTTCAGTGAAAGATTTCAGACCAGATATTTTGACATAGTATCGCGTTATGACTTACAGCAAAGGTTTAATAACTTGAAGCAAATGGACAGGACTTTTGACGAATATGCGACAGAGTTTTTCAGACTTAGTTGGTTTGCTCCCACCTTAGTGGCAACCGAATTAGATCGAGAAATAAGGTTCCACCAGGGACTTCACTTAGAGATCATATTGGCAATGGAACAACATGAGTTCCAGACTTTTGATGTTATGTTAAGAGCAAAAGCAGGCATGAGTATACCTCCCAGAGAATCGTGGACAGGACTATAGGACGAAAGAGGACCCACACATCAGGAGGTTCTTACTCACAGTCTTCAGCACCAGCCCCGGCAGTTAGGCTTTAACCATCGGATCTCCAAGGAGGCTAGTTTTGACAGCCTTAGTTTAACAAATAGCCCTAACTCGAACTCAACAGCAAATGATATCTTCTTCAGCAGGATGTTCCCATTGTGGAAAGCATGGGCACGTATTTTCTGAATGCTGCAGAGCACAAGGGTTATGCTTAGCTTATGGAGCTCCAGGCCACAGAGTAGGATCTTGCCCACACAGAGCTAGTTCATCATTATCTTTCTCAGCAGGGCCGCAGTATAGGGCTCCAGTGTCGGTTCAACAACACCAGGGTCAGAGGCCTTTGTCGACCCAATCTTAAGTATTCCAACAACAGAGGTCACAGCTGTATGCGCAGGCTAAAGCTCAAGTACAGGCCAGACAATGAGGTCCGTAACAGAGAGGACGAGGTCAGGCGATGGCACTCACCGTTGAAAAGTAGTTGGCTTCGGAGGAAGTGGTGGCAGGTACCATTCTCGTCAACTCTCATTCAGCTTTAGTATTATTTGATTCTGGTGCATCATATTCTTTTATGTCTGCACGATTTACGACATGGGTTAGATTAGAACCCGAGTCCTTATCAGTAAGACTCAATATACTTACTAGTAATGGTATCGTAGGATTCGATAGAGTTTATGTTTCATGTTGAATCGCAGTATGCGGACGAGAGTTTTTCGCTAGATTGATAGAATTTTCTAAGGGAGATTATGACATCGTCTTAGGCATGGATTGGTTGAGTGCCCGATAAGCGATGATAGATTGTTGTAATTGCAAGGTTATCGTTCATATCCCTGGTGAGAATGAATTCTTATTTTTTAGAGGCGATGCGGAGTCTTCAACAGCGATGATGAGAATGGAAGTAATAGAGGAAGTATAATTCCCCAGAGTTATTAATGAATTCTCAGATGTATTTCCAAAAGAACTTCCAGGTATGCCACCAGAAAGATAGATCGAGTTCACCATTGATCTACTTTCAGGAACGACATCAGTGTCAAAGAGAGTCTACAGGATGGTGCCTTCAGAGTTAGAAGTCTTGTTCCGTATGATAGAAGAATTGAGAACCAAGGGATTCATTCGTGCTAGTGGATCACCTTGGGGATCCCCAATGCTACTTGTACAGAAGAAGGATGGAACGTCATGATTACGTATGGATTATTGTACCCTCAATGCGGTAACCATCAAGAACAAGTATCATTTGCCAAAGATCGATGACTTATTCGATTCGCTTAGTAGAGCAGCGGTGTTTTCCAAAATTGATTTGCGTTCAGGTTATCACCAAATTAGAGTCAGGGAGCAGGATATACCCAAGACGACATTCAGATCAATATATGAACATAGGGAGTTTCTAGTAATGTCCTTTGGAGCAACCAATGCGCCAATAGTGTTTATGGATTTTATGAATCATATTTTCATGTCATACTTGGACTGTTCGTGATAGTATTCATTGACGACATCTTGGTGTACAGTGAAAGTGAAGCAGAGCACGAGCAGCATCTTCGCACAGTTCTTTAAGTCCTTAGAGAGCATAAGTTATGCCAAGTTCAACAAGTGTGAGTTCTGGCTTGATCATATTTCATACTTAGGGCATATTATTGCTAATGGAGGAATTGAAGTGGATCCCCAGAAGATAAAAGCCATTGAGACATGGTGTCACGACCCACACCCGAATATTCGGGCACGAGTACGTGGGTAGGTCCAGTCTACGCCGCATCATCGGCGATAGAACATTATCTGGGTCAACTCTACTATCTATACATCTCACACAATATATAAGGTACATCTCAATCATCTCAACTCCAAACGGAGGAACAATATGGTATCTCATAAATGTAACTATACTCAATCACAATACAAACTAAGGAAGATTGAGCACTAATGAAATAACGAAGGAAAAGAATCATAATATAACCACAAGTCTGAAATAATATATATGCCATAAGTCTCAATAACAGTCTAAAAAATAATCTAAACCTTCTCAGACTCTGGTACTAAGTCCTCCTGGTCTACAGGAGTATCCTCTAAAGGCATGCCCTCTTGCGATCCGTAGTATGTGGGACACTGGTCTATGAGCCAATCATCTGAAAAATATATCCAGTTAGAATTGGAGCAAAGTACATACCTCTGAAAGCCGTTTCAAATACATAATCGAGCATATAAAACAGATAATAAAAAAGAATACAAGATAAATAAAAAATAGAATAAAATGAACTAGAGTGAACATGTAATGTACTGAAATAAAGAACATACAATAGAATATCTGCAATATAATATAAATAACTAAAATCTAACTAATATGCCATGGAATATAAGTTTATTATGTGATCGATTTAGGTTGAACATGAATACAATATGGTAACTCGATTACAAGTGTGTTATGTAATCGACATATACACGAACACACTGGAGCTTGATCACATAATCAACTCCTACTCCCCAATCTCCAACCAATACCAATGGATCCAATCACGACACGTTATCAATACGAATATGAGCACACTAAACACGAGTAGTGTGTGTACACGAATATAAGCACACTAAATACGAGCAGTGTGTGAACACAAAGTACACTAAATCAATACCCGATACACACGATAAAATATATGTAAAGGAGTACCCGCTGAACATGATAAGGGATAATATCTCCTGACAAGATCCATGTAGTACCAGTCCGTAAAACCACTGTGTCAGAATCAAGTATACAGTTCTAGAACATGAGATATATACACTATTATGAAATAAAAACTAACAGAAAAATGTACTCGTCTGAGGTCCTGAGCAAGGTGTATCTCTCGATGCCCAAGCTGGTGTCACACAGACCTATATATGGTATATTGCATCAATACAAGGTTTTGGAATGAAAATAAGTTAAACTGGTTCAATTCTAGGTCATAAAGCCATTTTTAAGTCAAAAAAGGCAAACTAGGTCAACTCTAGGTCAAACTAGTCAAACTTGGTCAAAATTGTTATTTTTAGGTTGTATGAGTCCATCTTTAAGATATTGGGTCCATACACTATGTAACTAGGCTATACTAGCTATGCTAGGATATTAGGATACCAACAAAATACCGTATCATAAGATATGCAAGTTATTAGATATGAAAATATAATAATATATATATATACAAGACAGAATATATAGTACTCCTAGCCAAACTAATGCTAAGTGGATACCTTAGCTTTGAACCAAATGCGTTATCACACCACCTACACACCCATCTTGATATACAAACTAAGTACCTTGAGTATAAACCAATACGTTGACATTACCTTGGTATCACAAGGTAATTCAATATCTAACATATAACTAACTACACATACACCTCACTATACACTAATATGCATTTAAACTTATAACAATACTATACTTAACTAACATACTAACATACCCTTGATATTTAATACCCGTACCCAAGATACCTCAACTCTCATTACCTTGGTGTCGCTAAAGGTAAACTAGAAATAATACTAACCATTGCTAACTAATGCTTATATATCTCTCTCTCTCTCTCTCTCTCTCTCTCTCTCTCTCTCTATATATATATATATATATATATATATATATATATATATATAACTAACTTATCAATAAAAACTAATTTAGCTTATTAACTAGATTATCTTAACTTATCTCTAACAAACATTACCACTACTTATTTCTGTTGCTGCAGCTTATCGCTACTTCTGCTGCAGCTACTTATCGCTGTTTCTGTTGTTGCTTACTGCTTTTTCTACAGCTGCTTATCACTTCTTCTGCTGCTGCTTACAGCTGCTGCTGCTCACTGCTTCTGCTTATTGCTGCTGCTGCTTACTGCTTCTGCTGCTGCTGCTCACTTCTGCTGCTACTCACTTCTTTTGCTTATTTCTGCTCCTGCTCACTGCTTCTGCCACTGCTTTCCGCTGCTGCTTATTGCTGCTTTCCGGCCTGCTTATTGCTACTTTTTGGCCTGCTTATTGCTCCCTCCTAGCTTACATACACACATAAACACATCTAAAACACATATATACTCACCCACCCACCCACACACACACACACACACACACACACACACACACACATATATATATATATATATGTTACCACATATCCACACTAATGTTGCACATACACTCTCCTATTCTCCCATGACCACCAACACATCAAAATATAATATAGAACATACCCATAATCATACATATACATATACATATACATATAATAATTATAATTATAATACTCTAATAGCTATAACCATGGCAAATTGAATTAAAATACAAGAAAATAAATATGTGGAGTGCACCACACCCATATCACACTCAATCTATGATACGCTTACGATACGGCTCCACCACAACACCAAACGTATCCCGAAGAACACGAGCAAGTCTAAAATCATAATTAGAAACAACACAAAGTGTTAGATACTTGTCTATGTGTCCGTATCAAAATATGACATGCTCAAACCCCCGTGTCGGTAGAAAACCCCCAAATCAACCCGTATCGCCAAATTGTCGGAATACGGCCTACACGTATCCAATTGTAGATACGACACTAGTCACAAACAATCAAACACATATCAATTTGGTCTAATTGACCTATTGACAAACACAAGATGTGCCAATCTCGAAATTCCTCCAAAATTGACACATAATACCACATAACTTTCTCTATAGGCCTCCTATGAGCCTAATTCCAATTCCATGGGTAGCCTTAGTATATGGAAGGGTTCCTAATAATTAAATTACAGATTTAGAGTCTAATTAGAGAAAAAAACTAAATTATACATATTGGGAGATGGATTCCCAATAAAATTTTCAAATTGAGTGTCAAGAGCCCTCAACTTGTAGATCCTTGCTTCTCCTTGTAGATCCTTGCTTTCTCCTTATACTAATAGCCTCCAATTATGAATAGGGAAGAAATTGGAAAGAAATTTGGGTAAAAATTGCTGTAGGAATGAAGGAATTTGGGAGAGAGAAATTCTAGATCTAGATTTGGAATAAAAAAATAAAGAGAGAGAGTCTTTCCCCACTCCAATATATGGCCGACCTCTACCCCCTCCTCCAAGCTACTATGAAATATCCATAATATCCCTTGGGGCTTGTCATGAAGGAATTAATTAAGGAGAGAAGGTTCTAGTCTAATTGGTTTAACTAATTAATTCATCCTCCTAATGAATGGGCTTACTATTGGGCTCAATTCTAACTAGAATTAAATGTTGGTCCATGGATCTAATCTAAACTAGTTAGGTCCACTGACACAAGTCCAAAATAAAATCTAACATCTAACAATAAATAAATAATACAATAAATAATATTTACAAAATGTACAATATTTAATATTATATTCCTAAAAATAAAAATATCGATGCCAAATTACCAAACTACCCCCAGTTGGAAAAGTGAGGGTGACAATCCTACCCACCTTAGAAAAAAATTTGTCCTCAAAATTAAGAAAAAAACTAACTACCAAAAGCAATCAATACAAGCAAGAAAGAATTATACCTCATGGCTCAAACAGATAAGGATATCGCTCGCGCATCTCGGCCTCTTGCTCCCAGGTACTCTCTCCTAGCAAGTGATGCCTCCATGCGATACGCACCAAAGAAATCATCTGGTTCTGCAGCACCTTCTCTCTGTGGTCCAAGATCTCCACCTCTATCTCTGAGTGATCCAATACGTGACTAGGATCTGCCACGTACCGTCTCAGCTGCGACACATGAAACATATTGTGCACTCCCTCTAATGCAGGTGGCAAGTCTAGTCTATAAGCAACTACACCGACCCTCTCGAGAATACTGAAAGGTCCGATGAATCGTGGACTAAGCTTCCCGCCTCTACCGAAACAAATTGTGCCACGTGTCGGAGAAATCCTCAAGAAAACCATATCGCCAACCTAGCACAAAAGACAGCCTTAGCACTCTAACTAAAATAAGCAATCACAAGCAATACAAAACAAAATCTATACCTCAAACTCCAACAGTCTCCGGTGGTTATCGGCCCAATATCGTTGTCTGTCCTGCGCCACCCGAAGTCTATCCCTGATGAGCTTCACCTTCTCAGCTTCATCCATGACCATCTATGGTCCCAATAAGGCTCTCTCACCAATATCATACTATGATAAAGGAGTGCGGCATGTCTTTCCATATAACGTCTCAAATGGTTGTAGAAGCATAAAATATGCTAGGGAATTATCTGCGTACTTTACAGTAAAAATCTCCAACATGCATGAAGTCCGCATAAAACAGAACTTCAGAGCTGTTTGGCGTAAAGAAGAGCTTCAGAGCTGCCCGCGTAAAGTAGCGCTTTAAGGCTGATTTGGCGTAAAAGGTTGCTACACCTCCCTACGGTATAAAATATATTTATCTTTAATGCAACGTAAAGTCATATGAGGAACTCTTCGTATTCCTCGAATGAATCTGTTTGACAAAACAGTGAACCTGACTCCTGACAAAAGTACTACACGACGATCGAGATGACGGCTGTGATGATGATTTTGCACAGAGACCCAGACTGTCGTTTAGTGACATATCCTTGATACAAGTCATTTTTACGCATTCAAGGAATACGCTGCCTATTCTACACAGGCAGAGATGAGTTTTTATGCTCAAGATAAGACAAAATCAGATGCCACATCAAAAGCTGTTTCTCGTACAGCAGCTAAAACTAGATTGAGGCATATCTCTGCATTAAATGTACGAGATTTGGTTCTATCCTTTATAATTTTGTCATGACTGGGAGAGCTAAAACTAGGGCTAATACGCTTACATCACCATCCGGGCATTTTACGCCAACCAGGCTATTTTCAACCATAGGAGCACGCCGTATGCTATCTCCTCGAAATACGCCAACTCAGGCTATATTTGTAAAGGTACGTGATAAGGCTATTTGGCCTAGAATACGCTCAAGACCTCAGTCAAGAAAGATAATTGGCTATTTTTACGCTGGTTATCTATTATTCATGCAGCATCAAGTTTTACGCGGTATTTGGCTTTTACGCCAACAAGACAACTATTTGGCTTTTACGCCAACAAGACAGCTATTTGGCTTTTATGCCAACAAGACAGTTATTTGGCTTCTACGCCAATCATCTCTACGCGAGGGACAGTTACCTACGTGGCTTGCATGCCGTGATCTTTGAGAACCAGTTATATGCGTCACCTCATAATGGGACACGTGTCATACGCGGATTTAGGAGATCATTCAAACGTGGGTAGCAGTTATTATAATCGCCGCGTAAAAGGTGTAACTCTCTTTATAGTTTGGCTTCTACGCCGACTGGACAGTTATCGTGACTGATCTCTATAAATAGAGACCTCTAGTCACAGGGTCAAAAAAGAAAGAAAGGAGAGGACAGAAGAGGAGAGAAAAAAAGATCAGAGATCAAGAGATCATAGAGAGAGCACAGACAGAGAGTGTTGATTGACAACTTTGTCAACGAGAATTCAATCCCTCCAGCAATCTTTGAAGCTTCTTCTTCTTCTACAATACTTCTTCATCATCGTGTGGTCTAAGGGACAAAGTGATCGACCGCAGATCAGACTCCTATAGCAATTTTTTCCCAGAATTATTTTTATTGTACTTAACATCCTCGTATAGGATTAATTGTACTCTTTTTTTTTCTTGTTTGTAAACAAAGAAAAGATTTCGTATAAACCTAGTTTCATTATTTTGTTTATCATCAAACACAAGATGGCGACTCTACTGGGGACGACTTTCTCCTCTGACGAGAAGGCTATTGCTCAACACGTTGCGGTATCCGTCGAATCGACGAAGAAGACTTTGGTCGTCCAATTCGACCAATATGCTTATGAAGACATGCTTCGGGCAGGGGGTAGCTCTCGTTCTCCCTCTGTCCAGAATAACAGGAAGCTTCATAAATTTTGGATGCCCAAGACGTCCTTTACCCTTCCTGTAAGCTCTCCTCCTCTGATCAACAAGGTTGTGACAACATAGCCTACGTGCTCTACGCGTAAAATCTCATCTTCCGTCTGTGACATGGCAGACAAAACTTTTGACAATGTCTCAGTGCCAATCCAGAAGTATAGAACGCGCTGCGCGTAAAATTTTGTCTCTCGTCTGTGACGTGGCAGACAAAATTTTTGACAAGGCCTCGGCGCCAATTCAGAAATTTCAAACGCATCATGCGCATAAAAATACATCTCCCATCTATGATGAGGCAGATGGTCCCTTTAATCACATCAAGGGAAAACAAGTGGCGAGTCTCCCAACCTCTACTCTTGTACGCCACCAAGAGAAGAAGTTGCCCACTCTTCAGATTACGCGTGACGCTGGAGGCCGCTTGAGGACTATCCCTATTTTACGCGAGCCTGTATAAAACTCTAAATTACGCCAGGATAAGTTTGTCCGCGTAAAGAAGACCCATTTTACGGGAAAATATGCTCCTCAGATGGATGATGGATCGTATGCTACTCACATGGGTGAACTGCTGTATTCTTATGGCAGAGAGAGGGTTCTGGTTCCTAATCTCCACGTTCCTACTGATGTAAAAAGGCAGAATAAGCCTTCTTCTTCTTCTATTAATCCCCCTGATTTGCGTGATTTCTTGATCAAGAAACGCAAAGACAGAGGTCAAAATCAAGATTTAGTACCCCTAACTACCAAGCATGGGGAGATCGTGTGGGAAGTAGCGTCAACATCTAATGTCATTACGATATATGGGCCACGTGAAGATTCTATCTTTATTGTTCCACCTACTCGCAACGATCAGTATCCAATGGTCTTCGGTCGAATGCGGAATAGACCGATTATACAAGAGGATTCTCCCGAGTCTGATGTTGGGAAAATGCAAATCCACAGATATAGCCCACAAGCTTTAAAGATTATGCAAAACATGGGTTATGATTTGAAGTTGAAGCATGGCCTCAATTATGAAAAAGGCAGAAGAATACCGTTGCATAGTTATCCTTACTGTCAACGAACTCATTTTGGGTTAGGGTATACCGTATCTCTTGCAAACTCCAAACCTCCAGAGTCTGATCCTGTAATACCAGAGGCAGGTCCTTCTAAATCAACTTCTGTGGACAAAGGAAAACAAAAAGAAGAAGAAGAACCAGACAACGATATGTCTGGGGGTAGTCTCCCTCGACAAAACAGAGCAGCATCCAAAGTTAGGGGTAGAATTTTCTCTGAGTCCGAAGATGATGCAACTATGACCATCTTCCCTGAGGATCGTACGACTCAGGTATCGGAAGCCCGAAAGCCAAAGGAAAATTTCTCCTTCAAAGAAGATGACATCATTGAAATCTTCAATATATTGATGAAGGAAAACAAACTTCGGCTACCCAACATCAGATACCCTGAAAAGGCTGGCAAGGTCGATGATCTAGAATATTGTCTCTTTCATCGGTACATTCATCACCCCACAAAGGCATGCTATGTACTAAAAAGAAGAATCCAGGAGTTGATCGACGCCAAAGTTATCACTTTGCATTTATAGTAAGGAGACGGTCACGACAAATTGATCTCACTCCCACGTGGCAATTTGCTCCCTCAAGAAGTACCGGATGATGAGTCCATAAAAATCTCCCCAGCTGAACAACCTTCAGGTCTATCCCCACTCAGCAAATCACTCCAGTGAATTTTTCGAATATCGGTTCACGTCCAGATTACCTCTGAACTGTTGTCCAAATTTGTTTTCCCCAGCTGAGTTTACAATGTCCAAGTGACCTCTAAGCAAACCTTCTAGGTTGTTGCTATCAATCAGTTTACGTCCATATTACCTCTGAACTACGTCTCTCTACTTTCTCCAACAGAGTAAATCTATCACCCCAAAAATGGTCATATTCCATATTGGCTCTGTTCTGTTTTTCTTTATCCCCACCGAGTTATATCTTACCACGTCCACATTACCTCTGAGTAAGATATTTTCAGAACTTTTCCATGTCCATATTTCCTATGAGTAAAGTTCTGCTCTTCGACTTTCTACTATCACGTTCGCCTAACCCCTGGTAGTGCTAGTCATTTCAACTTATTATCTGTACTTAAGGTACGCCATGGGTAATAAGTCCACAACCCGGATGTACAAATCTCTGGATCCTCATCCACAGCAAGAGCCAAATTCTTGAAGCCATCATCCGTATCCTAGAGTCCCAGATACGCAATGGATGATGGATCCTCAAAATCTCCCCAGCGGAGCAATCCTTAGGTCTACTTGCACACTCCTGCAGTGACTATTCAAACCAACCTCGTTAGACGCTAGCCATGCTCATATTTGCCTCTGAGCTATCGTCCCATCAATCTCTCCAGTGGAGCGATCTTCTGATCTATCTTCATGTTCGGATAGACCACACTCAACGAATCACTCCTCAATGAGTTTTTCGGACATGGGTTCACGTCCATATTACCTCTGAACTGCTGTCATACTATTTCTCTCAGGCTGAGTTTGTCATATCCATATTACCTCTGAGCAAACCTTAATGGTTCGGCTATCGATTATCATGTCCATATTATCTCTGATATTGGTTGTCATCCCAACTTAGCACCTGTACTTAACTCTAAGTACGCCAGTGGTGTTAGGTCCACAAAAACTGCCACGTCCATATTACCTCTGACAGGGCTTGCCTTAAACTTATTACTTGTACTCTCGTGCACAAGAAGTAATAGGTCCAAAAAAAACTGGTAGGATATCCGCAATGGAAACGAGCCCATATTTTCTCAGAAATATGTCTCTCCACTATCCCCACAGAGTCATATTTTATAGCGTCCATATTACCTCTGTCAGGACTTGTCTCAAACCTATTACTTGCACTAATGTGCGCAAAAAAGTGATGGGTCCACAAAAAATCCCCCAGCAGAATATCTTTACTACCCACAAAACCTATCACGTCCATATTTCCTCTGATAGGGCTTGTTTCGAACTTATTATTTGTACTCAACATGCGCAACAAATAATAAGTCCACCAAAGATCCCCCAGTGGGATGTCCTCAACAAACACGGTATTGTACTACGTCCATATTACCTCTGGTATAATATCCGAAGTTCACACAAACAATCGTAAAAGAATGGAGGGCCCTTATGTGATTGAAACAACATTCTCAAATGGCGCTTACAGATTAACCTCCTATCCACAGCAAATTCCTGAAGAAGTACTATGCTTGATCTCCTTTGCTTAATGGAGTATGATGAAGATCTCATTCTGGCGACACTATGTACAAAGGTTAGCTGAATCATATTCTATCAGGTCATGACCTCTGAATAGATACACTTAACTAATTTGTAAACCTATCATGTTCATATTACCTCTGATAGTATTTTATATACAAATTTAGTTGGGTTATATTCTATCAGGTTTATATTGCCTCTGGATAGATTTACATTCAGCTAAACCTTACCGAAAGTATATCATGTTCATATTACCTCTGATATCAATTTTATCTTAGCCTATCATTTATATTTTAAAGTGATGGGTCCACAAAGTCAGAAAATGTATCTTTATTATCTCTGAGAAAATAAGAAGCAAAAAAGTAAAAGGTACATCATTGGGGAGGAGTAGTTAAATCGCGGATCTGTTGCGCCAAAGCAGTCATCCTCTCATTCCTGGAGTTTAAAGTGTTGGTGCGAGCCAGTTCTATCCTTGCTTCGTCCTTGCTCAAGAGAGATAGTTCGGACAGAGAATCAACAAAACTTGCGTGGATGACACCCACATGTGTCAAGTTCTGTTGAGCTATTTTTACTTAGCCCTCCATACGACAACTTCTACATGCGTCAACCTGACGAACTTAGCAGAAGGAGACGGACAGTGAATGCATGATGATTTCATGCTTCTTATTCAAAGTATTTCAGACTTAGCCAAGTCTGAAAACTTTGAAGGGGGTCTTGTAGAAGCATAAAATATGCTGGGGAATTATCTACGTACTTTACAGTAAAAACCTCTAACATGCATGAAGTTCGCATAAAATAGAGCTTCAGAGCTGTTTGGCGTAAAGAAGAGCTTCAGAGCTACCCGCGTAAAGCAGCGCTTCAAGGCTGATTTGGCGTAAAAGGTTGCTACACCTCCCTACGGCGTAAAATATGTTTATCTTTAATGCAACGTAAAGTCATACGAGAAACTCTTCGTATTGCTCGAATGAATCTGTCAGACAAAACAGTGAACCTGACTCCTGACAAAAGTACTACACGACGATTGAGAGGACGGCTGTGATGATGATTTTGCACAGAGACCCAGACTGTCGTTTAGTGACATATCCTTGATACAAGTCATTTTTACGCATTCAAGGAATACGCTGCCTATTCTACACAGACAAAGATGAGTTTTTATGCTCAAGATGAGACAAAATCAGACGACACGTCAAAAGTTGTTTCTCGTACAGAGCTCGAGGCATATCTCAACATTTAATGCACGAGATTGAGGCATATATCTGCATTAAATGCACGAGATTTGGTTCTATCCTTTATAATTTTGTCATGACTGGGAGAGCTAAAACTAGGGCTAATACGCTTATATCACCATCCGGGCATTTTACGCCAAGCAGGCTATTTTCAACCATAGGAGCACGCCGTATGCTATCTCCTCGAAATACGCCAACTCAGGCTATATTTGCAAAAGTACGTGTTAAGGATATTTGGCCCAGAATACGCTCAAGACCTCAGTCAAGAAGGATAATTGGCTATTTTTACGCTAGTTATCTATTATTCATGCAGCATCAAGTTTTACGCGATATTTGGCTTTTACGCCAACAAGACAGCTATTTGGCTTTTACGCCAACAAGACAGCTATTTGGCTTTTATGCCAACAAGACAGTTATTTGGCTTCTACGCTAATCATCTCTACGCGAGGGGCAGTTACCTACGTGGCTTGCATGCCGTGATCTTTGAGAAGCAGTTATACGCGTTACCTCATAATGGAACACGTATCATATGCAGATTCAGGAGATTATTCAAACGTGGGTAGCAGTTATTATAACCGCCGCGTAAAAGGTGTAACTCTCTTTATAGTTTGGCTTCTACACTGACTGGACAGTTATCGTGACTGATCTCTATAAATAGAGACCTCTAGTCACTGGGTCAAAAAAAGAAAGAAAGGAGAGGACAGAAGAGGAGTGGAAAAAAGATCAGAGATCAAGAGATCATAGAGAGAGCACAGACAGAGAGTGTTGATTGACAACTTTGGCAACGAGAATTCAATCCCTCCTGCAATCTTTGAAGCTTCTTCTTCTTCTACAGCACTTCTTCATCATCGTGTGGTCCAAGGGACAAAGTGATTGATCACAGATCAGACTCCTATAGCAATTTTTCTCCAGAATCATTTTTATTGTACTTAACATCCTCGTATAGGATTAATTGTACTCTTTTTTTCTTGTTTGTAAACAAAGAAAGGGTTTCGTATAAACCTAGTTTCATTCTTTTGTTTATCATCAAACAACGGTGATAGCTCTATACTGGCCTGGTAGCTGTTATTGTAAGAAAATTCTACCAAGTGAAGATGATCCTCCCAAGAGCCTCCAAAATCTAAAATACAGGTGTGTAGCATATCCTCGAGAGTCTGAATAGTCATCTCCGAATGCCCGTCTATCTGAGGGCGATATGCGGTACTAAACTAGAGCTGAGTGCCCAAGCTAGCCTGCAAACTCCTCCAGAAGTGGAACGTGAAGCGACTATCCTGATCCGAGACTATGCTCACAGCAACTCCATAAAATCTGACTATCTGATGCACATACATCTCCGTAAGCTTTTCCGTAGATGTACCCACTTTGAATGGCAGAAAGTGGGCTAATTTGGTCAACCTGTCTACGATGACCCAAATCGCATCTTTACCTCTTGAAGAACGCAGAAGCCCTAAAACAAAGTCCATCGTCATATGCTCCCACTTACACTCTGGAATGGATAAAGGCTGAAGCAATCCACCTGGCCTCTGTCTCTCTGCCTTTACCTGCTGGCATACCAAGCATCTGGATACGAAGCTAGCCACTTTCCGCTTCATATCAAACCACCAAATATGCTCTCTCATGTCCTTATACATCTTGTTGGAACCTTGATGCATAGAGTACCGAGATTGATGCGCCTCCTGAAGAATCTCCTCGCGCAATGCTCCACTCGGCACACACAATCTAGTACCGTATCGTAATGATCCATCATCTGAAATGCTGAAGTCATCGGCCAATCCTATCCGGACCTGTGCTCTGATGCTCCTCAGAGACTCATCCTTGAACTGTGCGGCTCTGATCTGGTCCATCAACTCTGACTGTACCTGAAGTCCCCATATCTGTAATGCAACTCCAGGAACTAATACCTCATTATCCAAGCTATCAAGATCGGCCAACAAATGTCTGACCATCGTCAAATACATAGCCACTGGATACCTGCTCAAGGCATCCGCGACTATGTTGGCCTTCCCTGGATGATACTGCAAAGCAATGTCAAAGTCTTTTATCAACTCCAACCACCGCCGCTGCCTCATGTTGAGCTCTTTTTGTGTAAACCCATATTTCAAGATCTTGTGATCTGTAAAGATCTCTACCCGCTCTCCATACAAGTAGTGCTTCCATAGTTTAAGAGCAAAAATAACTGCTTCCAACTCCAATCATGGGTAGGGTAATTCTTCTCATGCGGACATAATTGCCTGGAAGCATAGGCAATCACCTTCCTATTCTGCTGTAACACACAACCCAAACCCTTATCCGATGCATCACTATATATGGAAAATTCTCCTGTCCCTAATAGCAATGTCAATATTGGAGTTGTAGTCAACCTCTTCTTTAGATCCTCAAAAGTATACTGGCAATCCTCAGTCCGAGATAAACTCCACGTCCTTCCTATTTAGTCTAGTTATTGGCTCCATAATCCTAAAAAAATCTCCTATAATAGCTTGCCAGTCCAAGAAAACTCCTGATCTTCGCTACTGAACTCGGGGTAGATCATGACTTAACTGCTAAAATCTTCTTCGAGTCTACTGAGATCCCGTCTCATATATTTACATGCCCGAGGAATTCAACCTTATCAAGGAAGAACTCACACTTCAAAAGCTTGCCATATAGATTCTCCTTCCTGAGGGTCTCCAGAATTATCCTCAGGTACTTTTCATGCTCCTTCGGGGTCTTCAAATAAATTAATATATTATCAATGAATACTACCACAAACTGATCTAAGTGTTGATGAAACACCTTATTCATCAGGTTCATGAATACTGCCGGGGCATTGGTCAACCCAAACGGCATCATCAAGAACTAAAACTGCCCATACCGAGTCCTGAAAGCTGTCTTCATAATGTCTTTCTTCTTCACTTTCACCTGATGGTACCCCAACCTCTAGTCTATCTTTAAGAATACCTTCGCTCCGCTCAACTGATCAAATAAATTATCAATCTGCGACAACGGGTATTTATTCTTGATAGTGAGATTGTTGAGTACCCTACAGTCGAAACACATGCATACCGACCCATCCTTCTTTGGTACAAATAATATCGGAGCACCCCACGATGATGAACTGGAATAGATGAAGCCCTTGTCATGCAACTCATCCACCTGCTTCTTCAACTCCGTCAGTTCGCTGTTGTTCACTCTATAGACGTACTGTGATATTAGCTCTGCGCCTGGCACCAAGTCTATAAAGAACTCCACATCTCTGTCTGGTGGCAACCTTGACAAATACTCCAAAAAGACGTCCATATACTCTACAATCAATAGATGTAGCGGCTCCTGCTCTACTATCAAAGCTCCACAGAAGTCTCCTTTGTTCTGCTCTGCTGCTTCTCTGACAAACTCAAACTCTGGATATCCTGGTGTCTGAAACAAAACTCTGCCTCCATGATAATCGATACTAGCATAATGCCTACTCAACCAATCCATCCCGAGTACTATATCGTAGCTCGGAAGTGGCATTACGAGTAGACATACGCTCAACTCTTGGCCTCCCAAAGAAACTCTTCGGTCCTTATAAATATTATTAACCAGGATAATGCCACCCCGTGATCTTGCAAGTCCTCACCAACGGTTCAGTCTTAAGATAATATTTTAGAGCAAAAGATACAGATACAAGTACTGAAATCAAATAAAGCATGAGCTGAAAAAGAATCAAGATAGACTGAACCTGAGATAACATCACCAACTGGCTTCTCTTCCTGGACGGTCAAGGCAAAAGCTCGCCCCTATCGCTGGGCACCTCTCTGCTACTGCTGGTGCTGAGCGAACTATTGTTGTTGTGGTGGTAGAGGAGGTCCTTTCTGCTATCCCGCTGGTGGTCTCGCGGGTGCTCTCTGTGCCTGAGCTCTGCCCTGAGATGGACGAGCTGGAACTTTGGGACAATCCCTCAACTAATGGTCTCCTGATCCGCAGAATAAGCACTGGCCCAATCTCATCCTGCATTTATCCCATCCATGTTCCTGCTTCTTACAGAAGGTGCAAGAAATAGCTGGCCTCTGGATCTGGTGTATCTGTTGTGCCGGCGCTCTAGCTGGTCCATGATACTATTGTCTCGGCTGCTGGTAGTACCTCTTGTGATGCTGCTAAAAATAAGGCCACTTTATTAGACCCGGATTGGTACTGGATCCTCATATGCCTCTCAGCCTCTTAGAGCCAAGCTCTAGATCATCCTCTGCCCGCTGTGCCTGTCTCAGAATCTCCTCGAAAGTAGCAGTGGGATCTCCATTCGTATGTGATTTGAACTTCCTGGCTCTTCCTTTGGGGTTCTGTCCCTCCATAAAGCGGCCTAATCTACAATACTCTGCCATATACTCATCCACCGTCATACCTCTCTGAATGAGGTACTTAAACTGGCTCTCTAGAGATGTCAAAGTCACATCTGGAAAGAACTTTTCCTTGAAGATCTTTTTGAAAACTTCCCAAGTAAGTCCTGGTGCTGAGATCCCGGGGTCCGTCCTGAACCAAGTCAACACAATATCAAACATCATGCTCCCCGTAGCCTCTATCTGCAACCTCTCTGGAATCTGCGCCAGCCGCAGGTTCTGCTCAATGTCTTATATCCAATCATCAACATAAATGATCCCTTCAGTGCCTTTAAAGTCCTTCAGCCCCATCCTCTTGAAATCTATGATAGTCCCCGACCTCATCAATTGCAGGGTAAACTGAGGTGGTGCCATTTGTGGCTGGACTAAGAGGCGACTCTTTCAACTGCGACGAGCGCAATCTGGTGAGCATTCTCAATGCCCTACCTCATAACCTCTAACTGACGCTGATGCACCTCCATCATCTGCTGAAAAAGCATAAACATCTGCATCTGATCGACTATGGATGGTAGGGGTAGAAGATCCCCTGAAACTGTCAGTGCTGCCCTCTGTACCGGAGGTGGAGCACCTCTAAAAACTTCTACGAAAATGTCCACCTGGATCGGTGAAGCGGACCCCTGGAATATAGCTGCTGGAATAGCATCTTCGACGGCATTCTGAAGATAGATGGAACATAATTTATTCAAAGTAAATGAAATATTCTAATAGAGAAGGATAGCAAAAGTGATATTCGAAGTGTTTCCTAGTTGTGATTGAGTATACGCCCTCAGCCTAAATCCTATTTTCTAAAGCAGGCTCGTAGCAGTACTCTAGGTGAGCACTACTACGATATCGCTCTAATTGTGACTCATGACAGACCTGTATAGGCCACCAATAAAAATGTGACATGATCCGTACCCGGATATTCGGGCACGAGTACGTGGGTACGTCCAGCCTATGCCGCAGCATCGACGGTAGAACGCTGTCTGGGTCAACTCTACTATCTAAATATCTCACATAATATATATAAGGTACATGTCAATCATCTCAATTCCAAACAGAGGAACAATATGGTATCTCATAAATATAACTATACTCAATCATAATACAAGCTAAGGAAGATTGAGCACGAATAGAATAACGAAAAAAAAGAATCATAATACAACCACAAGTCTGAAATAATATACATACCATAAGTCTCAATAACAGTCTAACAAATAATCTAAACCTCCTCAGGCTATGGTACTAAGTCCTCCTGGTCTACATGCGTTTCCTCTAAAGGTATGTCCTCCTGCGGTCTGTAGTATCTGGGACATTGGTCTACGAGCCAATCATCTGAAAAATATATCCAGTCAAGATTGGAGCGAAGTATATACCTCTGAAAGCAGTTTCAAAAATATAATCGAGCATATAAAATAGATTATAGAAAAGAATACAAGATAACTAAATAACAGAATAAAATAAACTAGAGTGAACAGGTAATGTACTGGAATGAAGAACATACAATAGAATATCTACAATATAATGGAAATAACTAAAATCTAACTAATGTGCCATGGAATACAAGCTAATTATGTGATAGGTTTAGGTTAAACATGAATACAATATGGTTACTCGATTACAAGTATGATATGTAATCGACATGTACACGAATACACTGGGGCTTGATCACATAATCAACTCCTACTCCCCCATCCCCAACCAATACCAATGGATCCAATCACGACACATTACGAACACGAATGTGGGCACACTGAACACGAGCAGTGTGTGTATACGAATATAAGCACACTGAATACAAGTAGTGTGTGAACATTGTCACGCCCCGGTTTTATGGATAAGGAACCGAGCCACGTGGCAATGGCCAGCAGTGTACTTCGGCGGGCTTTCCAATCTAATGGGCCCGTCGGAGTACACTTAAGCTGTGAAGTACTATGAATAATCCATCACATAACACAAGTATACTCAATCTAAATCTCATCCACAGGCAGCAATATAAGAGCACAATAGAAGTAAATACAACAACTAATGTGCAGGAAGGAAAAACCAAATAAGTATCAAGTACAAGGACTAGAGTAGTCACACGGGGACAAACCCGCTAGCACAAATATACTGGAATAAAAGTAAGCAATAAGATAACTTGGGACGACAGCAGGTAACTAGGTAAAGATGCCGTCCCAAGGAAAGAGTTACTACCAGCGATCAGGCGAAGTCCTCAGGGATGACCTCGTCCTCGGCAGTGAGTACAGCTGCTGGATATATGCCCGGTCCGTACTCCTTCGGGTAATCCTCGTGACCTACACCTGGAAGGAAACCAGGTCCTCAGAGGGACGTAACAAGGTACAAAAAAACAACATGCCAGGTAAACAGATAGTACAAGTGCAACAACAGGTAATCTAGCATAACCAAACTAGTGTGACACAGTTTAAAAATAATGTTCGACGCGTGGGCTTTCTAATATAAAACTGTAGCTCCGGACACGGAAACACACGGCACGTACCGCAGCTCCGGGCAAAGAGTCACACGGGTGAAACAGCTACACTAGATACATGTATCACTACAAAATACTATATATATATAAGCGCGTGCAGAGTAGCCCAAATGTCTAGTAACTTCCCCTTCCCAAGCGGTCAACGATTGTGCGTTGAACCTGAACCTCTAACTACAGTCTCGACACAAGGAAATAACTCAACAGACGCGACCCTAAGGTCGTCCCAGTCTCTGGTCTTGATGTCAGTATCAGGATATAGGAATCTGGCACGATCACAGTATATGAGTGTGTCCTGGGGTATCGATGTACTCTGGTACGTGCATCGAGGTGCTATGAAGTATCAGTAATTATTCTAAGATGTTAAGTCGAATGTCGACACCCGGTTGTGAACCGGACACGGAGTATCAACATAAATACGCGCACGAGTACATAAAGAATAATAATATCTGTAAACTGAAATACTGGGTGGCAAGGTACACTTGCCTGCGTGCGGCTGCTGATGACGGGGATCTGGTACCGTATCCAAGTTCTCAGGTCCCGCAGTACCTAGTGAAGAGATACAAACCAGAATCAATAATCTACTTAAGACAGACAGGTGTGCTACACACATCTACTTCTAAACTCAGTCTCAAATACGACTCACAGGGATAAGTCACTAGGGGGTTGACTACAGTTGACTATCGATAAAATGGTTAAATCATCTAATCAACGGTACACTCTCCTCGATTTTAATTCTCCGAAAATAAACTAACATTTTCACCATGTACAATTCTTCCCGATTAGTTGGCTCCAAGGTCATAACTCTATTCTCCTCGAACACGTATTTTTAATCTTGATAATGTATGTAGAAGCTAACCCTAATTTTCCACCAAAGTATCATATCCCAATCCAACTTCATAATACGTAAGTTACAAGGTTACAACACTAAGCTACTTAGACTCTAAAACATTTTAATCATTTTTTAACATAGTCCTCATTCATGCTCATATATTACACTTTATCAACATAGCCTTTATGTAAACTCCAACCCACACAATTCCATATATATAAGAACCCTAACTCTAAAATATTCCCTAGTTCATAGCACACAACCCTATTCATCCTATTAAAACAGATAATAAATTCTGGGATTAAAAGAAAATGAGAGGGGGGAGTTGACCTCGTCGCGACGAGGTTGATGGCTGGCCGGAGGTGGTAGTGGTGGTGTAGAACTGGTGGCCGGATGGAAGCACACAGCGGGGTTCAGCGCCGGCGGGAAGGTTGGACAGTACAACGCGTCGGCGGGGGAACACACGACGGGGTTCAGCTGCTCACTGACGCGCGGGGACGCACGGCTGCGGGGTCGGGATAAGGAGGAACGACTGCACTTGGGAGCTGCGGAGGGAGTCACTCGCTGCGGGCAGCAGTCGGTCACCGGCGGGGGACGCACGGCCAGCGGACTGCAGTAAAAGATGCTCGGCCGCGGGCTGCAGCGAAGAATGCTCGACCGCGAGCTGCAGTGGAGGACGCTCGGCGTGGGGTGGTGGCCATCGGCCGGAGTTGGCTGGAGTGGGGTCGGTCGGTCTTCTTCAGGGAGAAGAAGAGAGGAGAAGTAAAGGAAGAAGAAGAATAAGAATGGAAATGAAGGGAGAAGAGTGGGTTCTCTTTTGCATGAAGAAATTAAATGGAGAAGGAGAAAGAGAGAGATTTTTGGGATTAGGGCCGGTAGGTATTATGTGTTGAGGGTGGGGGAAAGGTTACTTTATAGGGGAATGTGTGGAGTAGATGGAGGGTTGGGATCCATCCATTCAAAATGGATGGTTGGGATTAAACATGAAGGGAAAAAGGTTTCTTCATTGAGGGGAATGAGTGGGTGAGAATGGAACCCTATTTTGGGACCCTCTTATTTGTTCATGACCAATAGGATGTTGCCACATAATTTAATAATTGCGACTTAGCCCCGGAAATTTGGGAAATTGCATGGTCACATAAAATGACACAAAAATTTCGGAGAAAATTATATTTAGAAATTTTCATGGTGAGAGGGAGTTGTGCATTAGGCACGGGTTTAATTAGGAAGACATTTGGATTAATTTAAGGATTGGAATGGGATTAACAAAGTCAGTATCCCAGATTTAAATAGAAATAAAGCGTCCCGCGAATTTAATTTAATTGGGGTACTTGGGGTCAAAATCCGGAAATGACGCAAAGGCCAAAAATGGTGGAGGCTTGGAGTCAGTCTTGGATCCTTTAGTTGGTCCAGCTCAACGGGTTAAATTGGTATCCCAAAATTTAGGGTAACGACACAGGTGTCCGACACGGAATTAAATGTGGGTTACGGTTTTCGAAATGTTGTACAATTAATTTAGAGCACATAAAAATTAATTTTAACAGTCAGAAAAGTCCAGTGCCTAATTTGGCGAGTTGAGTCAAAAGTACAATATTTGTACAGAATTTATGGGCTGATATTGGGCTCCGAATAACTAGACAAAAATAGGGCGTGCCAAGGGTTTTAATTAAAATAAAATAAATTCCAGATAAAATATCTCTACGCTAAACCTCAACATCTGTTATCAAAATTCTCCAGATCCACTCTAACTATCTACAGAATAAATCGAGAGGATTTACAAACATGAAGTACACTAAATCAATACCCGATACACACGATAAAATACATGTGAAGGAGTACCCACTAAACACGATAAGGGATAACATCTTTTGACAGGATCCATGTAGTACCAGTCCATGAAACCAATGTGTCGGAATCAAGTATACAGTTTTAGAACATGAGATATATACACTATTATAAAATAAAAACTAACACAGAAATATACTTGCCTGAGGTCCTAAGCAAGGTGTGTCTCTCGATGCCCAAGCTGGTGTCACACAGACCTATATATGGTATATTGCATCAATACAAGATTTTAAAATAAAAATAAGTTAAACTAATTCAATTCTAGGTCATAAAGCTATTTCTAAGTCAAAACAGTTAAACTAGGTTAACTCTAGGTCAAACTTGGTCAAACTAGCTATTTCTAGGTTGTATGAGTCCATCTCGAGGATATTGGGTCCATATACTATGTAACTAGGTTATACTAGCTATGCTAGGATACTAGGATACCAACAAAATACCGTATCATAAGATACGCAAGTTATTAGATATGAAAATATAATAATATATGTATACAAGACAAAATATATAGTACTCCTAGCCAAACTAATGCTAAGTGGATACCTTGGCTATGAACCAAATACGTCATCACACCACCTGTACCCCCATCTTGATTGAGTATAAACCAATACCTTGACATTACCTTGGTATCACAAGGTAATTCAATATCTAACATATAACTAACTACACATACACCTCACTATACACTAATATGCATTTAAACTTATAACAATACTATACTAAACTAACATACTAACATACCCTTGATATTTAATACCTGTACCCAAGATACCTCAACTCTCATTACCTTGGTGTCGCTAAAGGTAAACTAGAAATAATACTAACCAATGCTAACTAGTGCTTATATATATATATGAAACTAACTTATCAATAAAAACTAAATTAGCTTATTAACTAGATTATCTTAACTTATCTCTAACTAACTCTACCACTTCTTATTATTGTTCATGCAGCTTATCGCTACTTCTGCTGCAGCTGCTTATCACTACTTCTGCTGCTGCTTACTACTTCTGCTGCTGTTGTTCACTGCTTCTGATTGTTGCTGCTGTTGCTCACTGCTTCTGCTGGTCACTGCTTCTGCTTATTGCTGCTCCTACTCACTGCTTATGCTGTTGCTTATTGCTGCTTTTCGGCCTGCTTATTGCTGCTTTTTGGCCTGCTTATTGCTCCCCCCTAGCTCACATACACACATACACTCACTCACACACACACACACACACACACACACACACACACACACACACACACATATATATATATATATATATATATATATATATATATATATATATATATGTCACCACATATCCATACTAAAGTTGCACATGCACTCTCCTATTCTCCCATGACCACCAACACATCAAAATAAAATATAGAACATACACATAATCATACATATACATATATATCATATAACAATTAAAATTATAATACTCTAATAGCTATAACCATGGCAAATTGAATTAAAATGCAAGGAAATAAACACGTGGAGTGCACCGTACCCGTATCACACTCAATCTATAATACGCTTACGATACGGCTCCACCACATCACCAAACGTATCCCAAAGGACACGAGCAAGTCTAAAATCATAATTAGAAGTAACACGAAGTGTTAGATACTCATCTAAGTGTCTGTGTCAAAATTTGACATGCTCAAACTCCCATATCGGTAGAAAAGTCCTAAATTAACCCGTATCGCCATATTATCGGGATACGGCCTACACGTATCCAATTATAGATATGACACTAGTCACAAACAATTAAACACATGTTAATTTGATCTAATTGACCTATTGACAAATACAAGCTGTGTCAATCTCGGAATTCCTCCAAAATTGACACAAAATACCACATAACTTTCTCTATAGGCCTCCTATGAACCTAATTCTAATTCCTATGGGTAGCCTTAGTACATGGAAGGATTCCTAATGATTAAATTATAGATTTAGAGTCTAATTAGAGAGAGAAAACTGAATTGTATCTATTGTGACATGGATTCCCAATAAAATTCCTAAATTGAGTGTCAAGAGCCCTCAACTTGTATATCATTGCTCCTCCTTATAGATCATTGCTTTCTCCTTGTACTAATAGCCTCCAATGATGAATAGGAAAGGAATTGAAAAACAATTTGGGTAGAAATTGGTGTAGAAATGAAGGAATTTGGAAAAGAAATTATATATCTATATTTGGAATAAAAAAATAAAGAGAGAGAGTCTCTCCCCACTCCAATATGTGGCCAGTCTCTACCCCCACCTCCAAGATACTATAAAATATCTACAATACCCCTTGGGGCTTGTCATGAAGGAATTAATTAAGTAGGGAAGGTTCTAGTCTAATTGGTTTAATTAATTAATTCATCCTCCTAATGAATGGGCTTACTATTGGGCTCAATTCTAACTAGAATTAAATGTTGGTCCATGGATCTAATCTAAACTAGTTAGGTCCACTAACACAAGTCCAAAATAAAATCTAACATCTAATAATAAATAAATAATATAATAAATAATATTTACAACATGCACAATATTTAATATTATATTCCTAAAAATAAAAATATCCATGCCAAATTACCAAACTACCTATAGTTGTAAAAGGATATCGCTCGAGCATCTCGGAGTCTCGCTCCCAAATACTCTCTCCTGGCGAGTGATGCCTCCATGCGACACGCACTAAAGAAATCGTCTGGTTTTGCAGTACCTTCTTTTTGTGGTCCAAGATTTTTACAGGCTGCTCTGGATAGCTAAGAGTAGGGCCCACCTCTATCTTCGAGTGATCCAACACATAACTAGAATCTGCCACATACCATCTTAGCTGCGACACGTGAAACACGTTGTGCACTCCCTCCAATGCAGGTGGCAAGTCTAGTCTGTAAGCAACTGCACCGACCCTCTCGAGAATACTGAGAGGTCCGATGAATCGCGGACTAAGCTTTTTGCCTCCACCGAAATGAATCATGCCACATGTCAGAGAAATCCTCAAGAAAACTAGATCGTCAATCTAGCACGAAACACATCCTTAGCACTCTAACTAAAATAAGCAATCACAAGCAATGCAAAATAAAATCTATATCTCAAACTCCAATAGTCTCCGGTGACAATCGGCCCAATGCCGTTGTCTGTCCTGCGCCACCCGAAGTCTATCCCTGATGAGGTTCACCTTCTCAGCTGCATCCACGACCATCTCTGGTTCCAATAAGGCTCTCTCACCAACATCATCCTATGATAATGAAGTGCGACATCTTCGTCCATACAATGCCTCAAATGGTGACATCTCTATACTGGCCTGGTAGCTGTTGTTGTAAGAAAACTCTACCAAATAAAGATGATCCTCCTAAGAGCCTCCAAAACCTAAAACACAAGTGCGTAGCATGTCCTCGAGAGTCTGAATAGTCATCTCCGACTGCCCGTCTGTCTGAGGGTGATGTGCGGTACTGAACTTGAGCTGAGTGTCCAAGCTATCCTGTAAACTCCTCTAGAAGTAGGACGTGAAGCGACTATCCCGATCCGAGACTATGCTCACAGGAACTCCATGCAATATTACTATCTGACGAACATACATCTCTACGAGCTTTTCTGTAGACGTACCCACTTTGAATGGCAGAAAGTGGGCTAATTTGGTCAATATGTCTACGATGACCCAAATCGTATCTTTACCTCCTGGAGAACGCGGAAGCCCTGAAACAAAGTCCATCGTCACATACTCCCACTTCCACTCTGTAATGGGTACATGCTGAAGCAATCCACCTGGCCTCTGTCTCTCTGCCTTTACCTGCTGGCATACCAAGCATCTGGATACGAAGCTAGCCACTTTTAGCTTCCTACCATACCACCAAACATGCTCTCTCATGTCCTTATACATCTTGTTGGAACCTGGATGCATAGAGTACTGAGATCGATGTGCCTCCTGAAGAATTTTCTTGCGTAATGCTCCACTTGGCACACACAATCTGGTACCGTGACGCAATGATCCATCATCTGAAATACTGAAGTCCTCTACCAATCCTATCCGGACCTGTGCTCTGATGCTCCTCAGAAACTCATCCTTGAACTGTGTGGCTCCGATCTGGTCCATCAACTCTGACTGTACCTGAAGTTCCCATATCTGTGATGCAACTCCAGGAACTAATATTTCAATACTCAAGCTATCAAGATCGGCCAACAAATGTCTAACACTCGTCAAATACATAGCTACTGGATACCTGCTCAAGGCATCCGCGACTACGTTGGCCTTCCCTGGATGATACTGTAAAGCAATGTCAAAGTCTTTCATCAACTCCAACCACCGCCACTGCTTCATGTTGAGCTATTTTTATGTAAACACATATTTCAAGATCTTGTGATCTATAAAGATCTCTACCCGCTCTCCATACAAGTAGTGCTTCCATAGTTTAAGAGCAAAAATAACTGCTGCCAATCATGGGTAGGATAATTCTTCTCATACAGACATAATTGCTTGGAAGCATATGCAATCAACTTCTCATTCTGCTGTAACACACAACCCAAATCCTTACCCGATACATCACTATATATAAAAAATACTTCTGTCCCTGATGGCAATGTCAATATTTGAGTTGTAGTCAACCTCTTCTTTAGCTCCTCAAAAGCATATTAAAAATTCTCAGTCCAGATAAACTCTATATCCTTCCTGGTTAGTCTAGTCATTGGGTCCTCAATCCTGAACAAATCTCCGATAATAGCTTGCCAGTCCAAGAAAACTCTTGATCTTCGCTACTGAACTCGGGGTAGACCATGACTCAACTGCTGAAATCTTCTTCGAGTCTACTGAGATCCCATCTCCTGTAATCACATGCCCGAGGAATTCAACCTTATCAAGGAAGAACTCACACTTCAAAGCTTTCCATATAGCTTCTCCTTCCCGAGGGTCTCCAGAACTATCCTCAAGTGCTTCTCATGCTCCTTCGGGGTCTTTGAATAAATTAATATATCATCAATGAATACTACCACAAACTGATCCAAGTATTGATGAAACACCTTATTCATCAGGTTCATGAATACCGTCGGGACATTGGTCAACCCAAACGACATCACCAAGAACTCAAACTGCCCATACCGAGTCCTGAAACCTGTCTTCGGAATGTCTTTCTTCTTCACTTTCACATGGTGGTACCCCGACCTCAAGTCTATCTTTGAGAATACCTTCGCTCTGCTCAACTGATCAAATAAATCATCAATCCGCGGTAACAGATATTTGTTCTTGATAGTGAGGTTGTTGAGTACCCTGTAGTCGATACACATGCGTACCGACCCATCCTTCTTTGGTACAAATAATACCGGAGCACCCCACGGTGATAAATTGGAGCGGATGAAGCCCTTGTCATGCAACTCATCCATATGCTTCTTTAACTCCGTCAGTTTGCTATTGTTCGCTCTATAGACGTGATGTGATATTGGCTCTACGCCTGACATCAAGTCTATAGATAACTCCACATCTCTGTTTGGTGGCAACCCCGGCAACTCCTCCGGGAAGACATCCATATACTCTGCAATCAATGGATGTGTCAGCTCCTGCTCTTCTACCAAATCTCCACAGAAGTCTCCTTCACTCTGCTCTGCTGCTCCTCTGATAAACTCAAACCTTGGCTCTCCTGGTATCTGGAACAAAACTCTGTCTCTACGACAATCAATAATAGCATGATGACTACTCAACCAATCCATCCCGAGTACTATATCGTAGCTCGGAAGTGGCATTACGAGTAGATATACACTCAACTCTTGCCTTCTAAAGAAACTCTCCGGTCCTTACAAACATCACTTACCAGGATAATGCCACCCCCGGTCGTGATCTTACAAGTCCTCGCCAACGGTTCAGACTTAAGATGGTATTTCAGAGCAAAAGATATAGATACAAAACTATGTGAAGCACCAGAATCAAATAAAGTATAAGCTAAAAAATAATCAAGATAGACTGAACCGGAGATAATATCACCGACTGGCTCCTCCTCCTCGACAGTCAAGGCGAAAGCTCGCCCTTGTTGCTGGGCACCTCTTTGCTGCTGCTGGTGCAGAGCGAACTGCTGTTGTGGTGGTAGATGAGGTCCTCTTTATTGTCCCGTGGGTGGTCTCGCGGGTGCTCTTTGTGCCTGAGCTCCGCCCTAAGCTGGACGAGCTGGAACTTTAGGACAAGCCCTCAATTGATGGTCTCCCGATCCACAGAATAAGCAGTGGCCTAATCTCATCCTGCATGTATCTCATCCATGTCCCTGCTTCTTATAGAAGGTGCAAGAAATAACTGGCCTCTGGATCTGGTGCATCTGCTGTGTCGGCGCTCTAGCTGGTCCATAATACTGCTGCCTTGGCTGTTGGAAGTGCCTCTGGTGCTGCTACTAAAAATAAGGCTACTTTATTGGACCCAGGTTGGTACTGGATCCTTCTATGTCTCTTGGCCTCTTAGAGCCAAGCTCTAGATCATCCTCTGTCCGCTGTGCCTATCTCAGAATCTCCTCGAAAGTAGCGGTAGGATCTTCATTCATATGTGATTTGATCTCCCTGTTCAGGCCCTTCCTGAACTTCCTGGTTCTTTCTCTGGAGTTCTGTCCCTCCACAAAGTGGCCTAATCTGCAATACTCTGTCACATACTCATCAACCGTCATACCTCCCTGAACGAGGTACTGAAACTGGCTCTCTAGAGATGTCAGAGCCACATCTGGAAAGAACTTTTTCTTGAAGATCTCTTTGAAAGCTTTCCAAGTAAGTCCTGGTGCTGAGATCCCGGGATCCGTCCTGAACCAACTCAACGCAATGTCAAACAACATGCTCCCCGCGGCCTCTATCTGCAACCTCTCTGGAATCTGTGCCAGCCGCAGGTTTTGCTCAATGTCTTCTATCAAATCATCAGCACAAATGATCCCTTTAGTGCCTTTAAAGTTCTTCAGCCCTATCCTCTTGAAAACTATGATAGTCCCCGGCCTCAACTGCTGCGGGGTGAACTAAGGTGGTGCCATCTTTGGATGAACTAAGAGACGACTTTCTCAACTGTTGCGAGCGCAATCTGGTGAGCATTCTCAATGCCCTGCCTCATAACCTCTGACTGACGCTGTTGCACCTCCATCATCTACTGAAAGAGCAAACATCTGCGTTTGATCGACTGTGGATGGTGGGGTGGAAGATCCTCTGAAACTGTCAGCGCTGCCCTCTATACCGGAGGTGGAGAACCTCTAAAATCTGCTACAAAAGTGCCCACCTGGATCGGTGAAGCGGACCCCTTAAATGTAGATGCTGGAACAGCATCTTCGGCGGCATCCTGAAGATAGATGGAACAAAGGAATCAATATTGAGTATGATACGATATCATCAAAGAAGGACATAATTTATTCTAAGTAAAGGAAACATTCTAATAGATAAGGATAGCAAAACTGATATTGGAAGTGTTTCCTAGTTGTGATTGAGTATACACCCTCAGCCTAAATCCTATTTCCTAAAGCAGGCTAGTAGAAGTACTCTAGGTGAGCACTACTATAATATCACTCTAATTACGACTCTTGACAGACCTGTATGGGCCACCACTAAAAATGTGTCATGACCCGCACCCGGATATTCGGGCACGAGTACGTGGGTACGTCCAGCCTACGCCGCAGCATCAGCGGTAGAATGCTGTATGGGTCAACTCTACTATCTAAATATCTCATATAATATATATAAGGTACATATCAATCATCTCAACTCCAAACGGAGGAACAATATGGTATCTCATAAATGTAACTATACTCAATCATAATACAAACTAAGAAAGATAGAGCATGAATGCAACGAATAAAAGAATCATAATACAACCACAAGTCTGAAATATATACATGCCATAAGTCTCAATAACAGTCTAACAAATAATCTAAACCTCCTCGGGCTCAGGTACTAAGTCCTCCTGCGGTCTGTAGTATGTAGGACACTGGTCTACAAGCCAATCATCTAAAAAATATATCCAGTCACGATTGGAGTAAAGTACATACCTCTGAAATCAGTTTCAAATACATAATCGAGCATATAAAATAGATTATAGAAAAGAATACAAAATAACTAAACAACAGAATAAAATAAACTAGAGTGAACAGGTAATGTACTGGAATGAAGAACATGCAATAGAATATCTGTAATATAATAGAAATAACTAAAATCTAACTAATGTGCCATAGAATACAAGCTCATTATGTGATCGATTTAGGTTAAATACGAATACAATATGGTAACTCGATTATAAGTATGATATATAATCGACATGTATACAAATACACTGGGGCTTGATCACATAAGCAACTCCTACTCCCCCATCCCCAACCAATACCAATGGATCCAATCACGACACGTTATGAACATGAATATGGGCACACTGATCAGGAGCAGTGTGTGTACACGAATATAAACACATTAAACACGAGCAGTGTGTAAATATGAAGTACACTAAATCAATATCCGATACACACAATAAAATACATGTGAAGGAGTATCCACTAAACACGATAAGGGATAACATCTCCTGACAGGATCCATGTATTACCAGTCCGTGAAACTAATGTGTCGGAATCAAGTATACAGTTTTAGAACATAAGATATATACACTATTATGAAATAAAAACTAATAGAGAAATATATTCGCCTGAGGTCCTGAGCATGGTGTGTCTCTCGATGCCCAAGCTAGTGTCACACAGACCTATATATGATATATTACATCAATACAAGATTTTTGAATAAAAATAAGTTAAACTAGTTCAATTCTAGGTCATAAAGTTATTTCTAAGTTAAAACAGTCAAAATATGTCAACTCTAGGTCAAATTTGGTCAAACTAGCTATTTCTAGGTTGTATGAGTCCATCTCTAGGATATTGAATCCATACACTATGTACCTAGGTTATACAAGCTATGCTAGGATACTAGGATACAAATAAAATACCGTATCATAAGATACGCAAGTTATTAGATATGAAAATACAATAATATAAATACAAGACAAAATATATAGTACTTCTAGCCAAAACAATGCTAAGTGGATACCTTGACTTTGAACCAAATGCGTTATCACACCACCTACACACCCATCTTGATATACAAAATCAATACCTTGACTATAAATTAATACCTTGATATTACCTTGGTATCACAAGGTAATTCAATATCTAACATATAACTAACTACACATACACCTCACTATACACTAATA
Source organism: Iris macrosiphon (assembly GCA_036927795.1). Lineage (NCBI taxonomy): Eukaryota > Viridiplantae > Streptophyta > Magnoliopsida > Asparagales > Iridaceae > Iris > Iris macrosiphon. The sequence goes on along the minus strand of JAYESA010000004.1, from coordinate 312,514,604 downwards.
TGCATTTAAACTTATAACAATATTATACTAAACTAACATACTAACATACACTTGAAATTTAATACCCGTACCCGAGATACCTCACCTCTCATTACCTTGGTGTCGCTAAAGGTAAACTAGAAATAATACTAACCAATGCTAACTAGTGCTTATATATATATATATATATATAACCAACTTATCAATAAAACTAACTTAGCTTATTAACTAGATTATCTTAACTTATCCCTAACTAACACTACCACTGCTTATTACTGTTGCTGCAGCTTATCGCTGCTTCTGCTGCAGCTGCTTATCGCTGCTGCTTACTGCTTCTGCTGCAGCTGCTTATCGCTGCTTCTGTTGCTGCTTACTGCTTCTACTGCTGCTCACGGTTTCTGCTTATTGCTGCTGCTGCTTATTACTTCTGCTGCTGCTGCTCACTGCTTCTGCTTATTGCTGATGCTGTTCACTGCTTCTGCTGCTGTTTTTTGTTGCTGCTTATTACTGCTTTCCGGTCTGCTTATTGCTGCTTTTTGGCCTGCTTATTGCTCCCCCATAGCTCACATACACACATCTAAACACACATACTCACACACACACACATACACACACACACATATATATATATATATATATATATATATATATATATCCATACTAATATTGTACATACACTCTCCTATTCTCCCATGACTACCAACACATCAAATAAAATATAGAACATACACATAATCACACTTATACATATATATATCATATAACAATTATAATTATAATATTCTAATAGCTATAACCATGGCAACTTGAATTAAAATGCAATGAAACAAACACGTGGAGTGCACCGCACCTGTATCACACTCAATCTATGATACGCTAGCGATACGACTCCACCACAACACCAAACGTATCTCGAAGGACACGAGCAAGTCTTAAATCATAATTATAAGCAACACGAAGTATTAGATACTCGTCTACGTGTCCGTGTCAAAATATGACATACTTAAACCCCCGTTTCGGTAGAAAATCACCAAATCTACCCGTATCGTCAAATTATCGGGATACGGCCTACATGTATCCAATTGTAGACATGACCCTAGTCACAAATAATCAAACACATATCAATTTGGTCTAATTGACCTATTGACAAACACAAGATGTGCCAATCTCGAAAAAATGGCACAAAATATGACATAACTTTCTCTATAGGCCTCATATGAACCTAATTCCAATTCCTATGGGTAACCTTAGTACATGGAAGGGTTTCTAACGATTAAATTACATATTTAGAGTCTAATTAGAGAGAAAAAACTGAATTATAGCTATTGGGAGATGGATTCCTAATAAAATTCCTAAATTAAGTATCAAGAGACCTCAACTTGTAGATCATTGCTCCTCCTTGTAGATCCTTGCTTTCTTCTTGTACTAATAGCCTCCAATGATTAATAGGAAAGGAATTGGAAAGAAATTTGGGTAGAAATTGGTGTAGGAATGAAGGAATTTGGGAGAGAGAAATTCTAGATCTAGACTTGGAATAAAAAATGAAGAGAGAGTCTTTCCCCACTCCAATATGTGGCCGGCCTCTACCCCCTCCTCCAAGCTACTATAAAATTTTCATAATGCCCCTTGGGGCTTGTCATGAAGGAATTAATTAAGGAAAAAATGTTCTAGTCTAATTGGTTTAACTAGTTAATTCATCCTCCTAATGAATGGGCTTACTATTGGGCTCAATTCTAACTCGAATTAAATGTTGGTCCATGGATCTAATCTAAACTAGTTAGGTCCACTAACACAAGTCCAAAATAAAATCTAACATCTAACAATAAATAATATTTACAACATGCAAAATATTTAATATTATATTCCTAAAAATAAAAATACCTATGCCAAATTACCAAATTATCCATAGTTGGAAAAGTGAGGGTGACACGTGGCCAGTTCCCCGAACAATTGCCAAAGTTCATAGTTTCCTTGGATTAGCATGATATTATCGGTGCTTCGTATCAGACTTTACTAGAATTTCTGTACCCTTGACGCAGCTAACAAAGAAGGATGTGCGCTTTGATTGGACAGATGAATATTAAACCTCTTTCGAGGATCTCAAACAGAAGTTGATCACGACACCTATTTTGACTCTTCCAGATGGAACATGTGGTTTTACCATATATAGTGATGCATTAGGCAGAGGATTGGGATGTGTTCTTATGCAGCTTAGCAATGTTATAACTTATGCTTCTCGAAAGCTTCGAGACCATGAAAAGAATTATTCGACGCACGACTTAGAGTTAGCAACTGTTGTCTTTGCACTCAAACTTTGGAGATGTTATCTATATGGAGATCGCCTAGAGGTTTATACTAATCGCAAGAGTTTGAAGTATGTCTTTACTCAGAAGGATCTTAACATGAGGCAGAGAAGATGACTAGAGTTGATGATGAACTATGACCTTGACCTTCAGTATTATCCTGGAAAGGCCAATATTATAGCAGATGTCTTGAGCATGAGAGCAGGAGTCTATTTCTTGACAACACAACGAAGAATATTAGAAGATCTTCTAGAGATGGGCATAAAAGTAGTATTGATTGGTAACACAATATTGATGGCTGGTCTACAAGTTCAGTCCAGTATAGTAGAAATAATAAAGGTAGCACAACCAACATATGTCAAGCTTCAGCATCTCAGAGTAGAGTGTGAGGCAGGACATAGATCAGAACTAAGCATTCGCAGTGACGGAACTCTCCGTTTGGAGAATCGACTTTGTGTACCAAGTGGAGACTTTCGTTGCGAGATTATGGCAGAAGCTCATAGTTCGCAGTATTCAGTGCATCCATGAGGAACAAAGATGTACAGAGATATTCGTCAGAATTTTTGGTGGAATGGAATGAAGAGAGAAATAGTTCGGTTCATCTCTCGATGTTTGGTCTGTCAACAAGTTAAAGCTGAGCATCAAAGACCCGCATGACTTATTTAATCTTTACCAATTCCAGAATGAAAGTGAGAGCATGTTACATAGATTTCATGTCAGGTATTCCTAGATCCCCAGCTGTAAGAGATGCTATTTGGGTAATAGTGGATCATCTCACAAAAGTTGCATACTTTCTTCCTTTTAGAATTGGCCAGTCCACGGAATAGTTAGCCGAGATATACATGAGACAAATTATCATACTACATGGAGTGCCAGTTAGCATAGTCTCGGATAGAGATTCCAGGTTTACTTCTTATTTTTGACAAAGTCTTCAGGAGAGCTTAGGTACCCGTCTAAAGTTTAGTACAGCCTACCACCCGCAAACAGATTGTCAGTCGAAGTGTACCATCCAGACTCTAGAAGATATTCTTCGTTCATGTACCCTTGACTTTGGTGGTTCGTAGAAGAATTATTTGCACTTGGTCGAATTCTCCTACAATAACATTTTTCAAGCAAGTATCCAGATGACACCGTTTGAGGCACTATATGGCCGAAAGTGGAGATCCCCTATAGCTTGGGATAATATTGGCGAAAGATAATTGCTTGGTCATGAAATGATAGCTTAAACAGTTGAAGTAGTCAAGCAAGTCCGAAAGCATATCAAGGTAGCTCAAGATCGCCAGTGTCATTGGACCGATTTACATCGGCGACCTCTTGAGTTTTCTGTCAGCGACCATATATTCCTTCAAATTTTGCCTACCAGAGGAGTCATCAGATTCGGTGTGAGGAGAAAGCTTATTCCTTGGTATATAGTTTCGTTCGATATTCTCGAGCGAGTAAGAGATATTTTCTATCGTCTTGCTATTCCACCGTCTCTTAGTGAGGTACATAATATTTTTATGTATCCCAATTATGACGGTATATACCTGATATGAGTCATATCCTGGATCATTTAAAATTGGTTGTTGGTACCGAACTTTTGTATGAGGAAAGACCTGTATCCATTTTAGATCGGAGAGAGAAGATTCTCAAGAACCAGGCTATTCATTTAGTCCGAGTTGCTTGGGGGCATCACTCCCCCGACGAGTCAACTTGGGAGCGCGAGGATGATATCCGAGTTAGATATCCGTATTTGTTTGACTTGTGAGATATATTTTTACGTATATCTCATACTCTGATCTTGTCTTGTGCATGCTTTTCTTGTTCTAGGTAGTTCGTATCATATGATTGATATTTTTGTTTATTTTATTACCTGTCGGATTTCTAGAGATAACTTGATAGACCCGGTTCCTTGTTAAAATTTCGAGGAAAATTTTTCTAAGGAGGTGAGAGTTGTGAGACCCGTCTCACTATTTTAGTATTATTGTATTTTATCTGGTATATGTATTTTATAGTTGTTTATTGCTTTTTGTGTAAGTTATGAGATTTTCTAGCTGCTTTCATATAATTTCTTGAATTGTGTAGTGCTAGTCATCCTTTGATATATATATATATATATATATATATATATGTATATATATATATATGTATATATATATATATATATATATATATATATATATATATATATATATATATATCATTATCTTTATCTCTCCTTCTCATTCTTCTTCATTTACTTCTTTGTCTTCATTTTCTTTTCCCTCTCCTATCCTTGGCCGAACCCTAGCCCCAACTGTGAGCTTGCCTTGGGTAATAGTGGTAGTATTTTAGTAGTGGGTTTAGGCAAGTACATCTTACCAATAAGAAAGAACTTGATATATTATACTTATTTAGCTTCCTTGTATTTTATTGCTCTATATTATTCTCTATGAGTTTCTTTATATGTTTAATTCTTGGTATTTTCGGTTTTGATGCCTTAGTTGGAGTAGATCTAAGTTTCTAGTTTATAGCTTCCATGAGTTTACTTGGTTTTGATATCTTAAAAATTGATTTTTTTTTTCAAAACTAATAGTTCCATGTTGATAAGCACTTGATTTCATGCAGTTTTGAACTTTACTTTGCTGGATTCGGACTTGAAATAAGGATTTCATAGAGAATACAAAATTTTAGACTTGCAGCTTTTTCATGGCTGAAACTTGCTATTTTTGGACGATGAGACTTCATACGCCCAGCACCTATGCGTTAGAGAGTGACATGCGGCACGAAACTCTTTGACGCATATTCTTGTAGCATGTGCCTAAATTGTTGGACACATGACTGAATCCACACTTGAGTTTTTGAAACAAAGTGCTTGAAAAAGTTAAAGTGGCAGAAACTCTTTGTGTTGACTCACTGGGAGAATAAAGGTATCCATGCGGCCAAAGATAAATGCGCCTATTTCTTGATTGAGTGCATGACTGAATCGACCTTGGCATGACTTTTCCTGATTTTTGTCTTTTTTCTCTGACTCCCTGTCTTGACCAGTCACATCGGTCACTTCTTTGACACGGCCAGTCACATCAGTCATTTCACTGACCTTGCATTTATTTCCTGTCACTCACCTTGTCCCGAGGAGTGGACTTTGCATCTCTCATGCGTCCAGCTCTCCTATGCGGCCAGCTCTTACATGCGACCAGCTTATCCCATGCGCCTATGATACTTGTAGTAGTTTACTTCTTTAAATTTATTTTCTTGTTTAGCCTATTATGATTGATTCCTATGCATGCAGTCTTTATCTAAACTGCTTATAACCTAATTATGACAAGCTGCTAGAACCTGAAATTTTCTGAACATGATTGTATTGGCACTGTTAATCTAAACTCCCGGCACCTGACATATACTGATATTCCTGATAGTGGCTCGACGAAGCATACTCCTGATATGCTAGAATTGAATATGGATTATACTGACACTGTTAATCTTAAACTTTCGATACCAGGCTTGCCCTGATATTTCTGATAATAGCTCGTCGTATCGAGTTAAACTGACATATACTGATACTCCTGATAGTGGCTCGACGAAGCACACTCCTGACATGTGAGAATTTTTCTGAAATATAATGCTTGAATTAATAAGATAAAATTACATGGTTGATTTGCTTGTTCCTGTCCTGAATGTACTTGTCAAGCTCATGTCATGTCCTGTCCTGCATTATGTCTAAGGCAAATTCTTGAGCACCACGGTTAGGAATTCGTAATAACTTGCCCAGGATAACAACTAGAATAATGTATTAGAAGCATCTAGAGAGATTTTCTGGCTAGATGTAATCCCGATATCCCAGCGACACCTGATGGATTTGGAGCTCTCCGTCGTGAGGGGCACACTTCCCGCACACCGTCGAGTGTTGCATATTCAAGTAAATTACTATACCTGATATAATCTATTCTATGTATCCTTATGCCTGGATAATCCGGATAGTCTGCTGGGCTTATGGTTGTATGGTATCTCAAAACTGCATGCGTTAGTAACTAGGAATGTGATAACCCTAGTTAGCTAATGATAGCAAGACGTAGGATATGATTGGCAGTGATTGCTTGATTTACAATCTAGTCTAGTCCTGATTTGTTTAACAACTGATCCTGAGACTATAACCTGAGTACTGATTCCAGATATCCTTGTTTAAATGCTCCTGAACTGTTTAACTGCTATTTCACCCGATGCACTTATTTAACTATTTCTTATGCTATTTCTTACTGATTTGTCTGCATGTTGATTTTAGTTTCTAAGTTGGCTCCCTTGTGGTACTTACTGTTTTGGGGGTCTTACCCCACTGTTTTTGTATGGCCAGATTTTGGAGCAGGATTGCAGGATCTACCATATTTTCTGCCTCAAGATGGTGAACACCAGGAGCACCCGATGACATGAGTGGGTTTCTTCTTTATCATCCACTTGATCTTGTACTTATACTTTTGAGGCATTTAGCCATCGAACACGTGTTTAGCTCGTATTTTGGAACTTGACATTCTAGCATGCAGGCCTACATGTAAATCATATTCTAGACTATAGTTAGAGCTGATCATGTAATATTGTACTCTTGCTAGTTCTTTATTTTGTAACTAGCTTCATGATCATCTGTGTATGTATAGTTTGTGACGCCTTTATATTATATGTTTGGTGATCATACATCTTGTAACTTATTGATTGCTTGAGATTGAGACATATAGGACTCTTGACCCAGAAATGACTGTTGGATTGTAAAGTAAAACTCTCACATATCTAGACAGTCGTGATCGTATCTTGGGGTATTGAGTACTCTGGTGTACGTAGGTGACTTTGTCGTTCTCCGCTCTCCTGTATTCTGGTTCTGGGACATGACTATATACATATTCTTAAACTTGTTGAATATTTTCTTTAAACAAACATAAACTCACCTAAAATATTCTCTGAATTCATGCTTCTTCCAGAAACAAAATTTTATTTGCGCTATCTATATATGTTTGTACAGTTTCCCTGTTGATGATCAAATGAACATGAAGTTCGTGGTAGATTACTTCAAAGAGATGTATGGATTTACAATCCAACATTCCCATCTTTCTTGCCTCCAAGTAGGAAAGTGAAAGAAAGCAAACTATTTGCCAGTGGAGGTGAAATAACAACCATATTCAACTTAATTTAACGTAACAAAACCATGCATATTCGTATACACTTCTACTTAAAATGCAACAGGCTTCTAAGATTGTTGAGGGTCAGAGATACATAAAGAGATTGAACGAGAAGCAAATTACATCCTTACTAAAAGTAACACGCCAAAGGCCCAAATAACATGAGATGGATATTTTACAGGTTTAAATTCTAATTACCATATGCCTCAAATTATAACTCTTTTGTGATGTATGTACAACAACAAAATTGACTATGAAGTTACTTTGTGACTCTGTATTGTTGACCGAGTCCCTATATTAATTTTGTCGTCTTTCTATATAAGACGTACTTCGGTATATCCATTTGCAAATATCCAGACTAGTACTGAAATGTCGATTTTATGGTGTGATTCTCTTATGCTCATATATATATATAGAGAGAGATGTCCTGGTTAAAAATATGGCACCAACATATAGGATTTCTGTCATGACGACAAGTGGCCGTCATAAAATTTTGCCAATTCTTTTATAGAATTTTTTTATGCTCCATACCAAACCCATTTTGATGCCTATTAAATCTTGGATGACGATTGATCTCTTTTTAAAGCCCTTAGTGCCTGTAGTCAATTTCCTTCTATATCGGATGTGATCCCGAGGATCATTTTGTCACGTGTGTTATTCTCAGACAGTTCATCAAAATGGTTATGAGCAAGATCCCTATGCAAATGAATTTGAATCACAATCAGTGACCTACTTCCGCCTGTTGAAGCTCGAGTGCTTCCAGCACCATTGGTAATGTACGTTCCTTGCTAATAGTGTAGTTGATTAGTAGAAACTGAAATTTTGTTCCTTTGCGAGAAACTAGTAAACTATAAGTCAACTAACTGACATATGCTGATGTATTTTTCAATGGAATTTGATTCCTGAAGCTGAAATATATATCATGAAACTGGCAAAGAAAAGGAGTGTTTACCTCAAGTTGGCTAGTAGAATATGATGGACAAGGTAATGCTTTCCTGTTTGTGAGTCCAATGTACATGCTGTGGACTAATGAATGCAAGTCTTTCTAGTACTGCACAATAATCAAATATTTCCTTTACTGCAGAAACTTATAAATGGGAGTTAACTACTAGGCTTGCATCAACTTTTCAACAAGTATTCAGGTGCTGATGGATTCTGCCAAGAGCTAGCACAGATGTGTCAGATATCGTCTGGTATGGTAAACTTTTGTAATCCAAAGGATATTTGAATTAGGCAGGTGATAATTTCTTAGTTGCACCTCATGACTGATTTAATCTCTTACTACATAACATGTTTCTATTATATCTTTATTGAGATTAATGCAAACAGTCAACTTTATAGATCTATTTGATAATGCTTTGTTAACAAAATTTTAATTGATTTTTAGGTAGAGTTCCCACACAGATACTGTAAGGGTGTTTGTGATTTATTGTTGACAATGCTAAATTGTAGTCAAGTATTTGAATACTTTATTAGAAAACAAATGGTGAATGTTTCATATTTTATTCTTCAGCCACAATGCTTATTTAAATAGAAGAAATACAATCAGTCCTTCTTGAATCAAGGAGAACCTTAAGGAAAAAGAAAACTAAATAAAAACAAAAAATATTCTCTAATAATGACTAATAACAGGAGAAGAGAGAATCACGGGATTCTCCAACCCCCCCTCCCCCCTAAAGTTGGTGCATAGATATCTATCATGCCCAACTTGCTTACCAAATGCTCAAATACGGGTCTTGCCAAGCTTTTGGTTAAGATGTCCGCAGTTTGCTGACTAGAGGTCACAAATGGTAGACATATGATTCCAGCATCTAATTTTTCTTTTATGAAGTGACGGTCAATCTTAATATGTTTGGTTCTATCATGCTGAACCGGGTTGTGAGCTATGCTTATGGCAGCTTTACTGTCAGAAACTTTAATGAAAGCTTAATTTTTATCTTAAGTTCCTCCAGGACTCTTTGAATCCATAGTCCTTCACAAATACCCTAAACCATAGCTCTAAACTCGGCTTCTGCACTGCTTCTTGCTACAACTCCTTGTTTTTTGCTTCTCTATGTCACAAGATTACCCTATATATAGGTACAATATCCAGAGGTTGATCTTCTGTCTGTGACTGAACGTGTCCAATCTGCATCAGTAAAGATAGACACATTCCTTTCACTAGTCTTCTTAAAAAATAAACCCTTTCCGAGATTAGCCTTCAAGTATCTCAGTATCCTATAAACTGCCTCAAGATGTTCCTCATAAGAAGAATGCATAAAGTGACTCATTACACTGAGTGAGAAGGCAATGTCAGGTCTAGTGTGAGACAAGTAAATTAGCTTACCCACTAACCTATGGTAACTTCTGGTGTCAACAGGAATATTTTCTTCTCCCCAAAGTTTTGCATTAGAATCCATGGGGTGTCGGCTGGTTGACAACTACTCATTCATGTTTCTCGCAATAGATCGAGAATGTATTTCTTCTGTAAAACCATAATTTCTTTCTTCGATTGAGCAACCTCCATACCAAGAAAGTATCTCAAGGATCCTAAGTTCTTGATTTCAAAGTCTGAAGCAAGTCTCTCCTTTACTCTTCTTATTTCAACGGTATCATCTCCAATGAGGACAATATCATCTACATAAACAATTAAGGCAGTAAATTTTCCATCAGAGGAGAATTTGGTGAATAAAGTGTGATCAGCTTGTCCTTGAGTGTATCATTGGTTCTTCATAGACTGAGTAAATCTTTCAAACCAAGCTCTCAGAGATTGCTTTAAGTCATAAAGAGACTTCTTCAACTTGCATACCTTTGATCCGAATTTGTCTTCAAAGTCAGAGGACTATCCATGTATCTTTTTCTTCTAGATCACCATTAAGGAAGATATTTTTAACATTCAACTGATGTAGAGGCCAATCCAGGATAGCCGCAATAGATAAAAATATTCTGACATTATTCAATTTTGCAACAGGAGCAAATATCTCTGAGTAATCTATGCCATAGGTTTGAGTGAAACCCTTAGCCACCAAACGAGCCTTATACATTTCAACTGACCCATCTGAATTATACTTCACAGTAAATACCCACTTACATCCCACGGTCTTTTTACCAACTGGTAGTGTCATGACTCTCCAAATTTTGTTCTTTTCAAGAGCTTTCATCTCCTCAAATACAGCTTTCCTCCACTTTGGAACTTCTAGAGCATCATATACATTCTTTGTAATCTCTACACTAGACAATTGGGAGGTGAATGTAGAAAAAAATGAAGACAAGTTTGAATATGATATAAAATCAAGCATGGGGTATTTATGACAATATCTAACAGGTTTTCTAATAGCTATGAGATCATCTATATCAGGATACCTGATACGACTCTCAGAAACAGAGATATATTTACCTTTTCTTTTCTTAGGAGGTTGATTATTCCCTGGTTTAGATTCATGGCAGTGTTGAGATGTGGACACATCCCCTTATTTATGGTTCTTCATCACAAACACCTTTCCTTTGCAAGTCTTGTTTCCTACTTCAAACCTGTTTTCTTTAGATGACTCATCATTTTGTGGCATTTCAATTAGTTCATCATTATTATCATCTTCAAGATTCTCATTATTTTTTTTATGAGAAAGTGTAGGCTCGGAAGTGTAGGCTCGGATTCATCGAGTTCCTTACTAATAGCAGGAGTAGGTTCAGATAATGAATCATGACTTTTTTTTTTGGGTGCAGAAGTACAAGTCTTAGAATTTATGATATAGGCATGGGCAAGTTATTTAAAAAACTTATGTTCTCAGTTTGAAACGAGTCTTCCTTTAAGTTCCCCCCCTGAAGATGAGTATAATAAAAAAAGTTTGTTTTCAAAGAATGTGGCATCCATAGTGACAAATATTTTTTTTGTTTTTTGGATCAAAACATTTATAACCCTTCTGGGTTGGAGAGTACCCTACAAAAAAACATTTTATAGCACGTGGTTCGAGTTTGCCAATATTTTTATGTTCATGAACAAATGTTGTGCAACCAAATTTTTTTAATGTCAAATCAGTTGAAACACGAGTAACAGAAAAATATTCTTTGAAAATATGAATTAGAGTTTAAAAATTGAGAACTTTGGAGGGCATTATGTTAATTAAATATGCAGCAGTTAAAATTGTTTCACCCCACAAATAATTTGGTACTTTATTTGAGAGTAAAGCTCTAGACATCTCCAATAAGTATCTATTTTTTTCTTTTTGCAACTCCATTTTGTTGGGGAGTATTAGGACGAGCTTTGATACACAATTCCATTTTGAAAAAAAAAATCACCCAAAATTGTGTTAAAGTATTCCCCGCCATTGTCACTTCTAAAGACTTGAATAATTGTCTGAAATTGATTTTGCACCATTTTAAAAAAAAAATTTACAACTTGACAAACATCAGATTTCTCCTTTAATAAAAACCAACATACTCTTGAATGGTCATCAATAAATGTGATAAACCATTTTTTGTGAGAAAGTGTACTTATACGGTTAGGGCCTCAAACATCACTATGAATAATAGAAAAATATTTTGATGGCTTATAAGGCTGTATTGAAAAATGGGAACGATGATGTTTTGCAAATTCACATGCTTTACATTTAAACAAAAATAAATTTTTATTACGAAATAACTTAGAAAATAAGTGTTTTAAATAACGAAAACTAGGATGACCTAATCATAAATGCCATAATATAATGTTGTCATCATTATTCGAAACAAAAAAAAGACTCAAAGCAGGAACTTATCGGTTTGGAAGGTAGTTGTGATTTAGGTCCAATGTTGAAGTAGTAGAGTCATCTATTCTATTTAGCACTATCAATCATATTTTTTGAGTTCAAATCCTGAAAGACACAGTGAGAACGAAAAAAGTTAGTTTGACAATTTTTCCTTGGGCTAATTTACTGACAGACACTAGGCTACAAGACAGGTTTGGAACATAAAGGACATATTTAAGAGTCAATATTGGAGACAACACAATTGAACCTTTACCTGCAATGGCTGAAAAGAGCCATCTGCGACTTTTATTTTTGATTTCTTGTACAGGGACTATATGAAGAAAACTGAGTAGATTCACTTGTTTTGTGATCGGTTGCACCTAAATCTACTATCCAAGTATGGTTGAGACTGAGACTAAGAAAAGAAAAATTACCTTTTTGTGCTATAGAGCAAGAAGAAATTTGAGATTCGAGAAGTTTGAACAGTTTGTCTAGTTGTTCCGTCGTGAGTGAAAGTTGAGTTGAAGAAGATTGCTGCCCTTGATATGAATTACTAGCCTGGAATGCACGATCCTCATTACCACATTTCTTCTTCCAGTTCAGAGACTTGCCATGGAGCTTCCAACAATTTTCACGTGTATGCCATACACGTTTGTAGTGATCACACCAAGGTTTGTCCAAATTCTTACTTTCGTTGAAGTTCCTAGTGGCCAGAGCCGAGCCTTCAGATTCTGAACTTTGAGGTGCCTTACCCATCATGATTTCTTGTCGTGTCTTCTCCCTTCTTATTTCTGAAAAAGTTTATGAAGAGTTGGCAGTGGTATCTTTTCCAAAATTTGGCCTCATACTTCATCAAGGTCTTTATTTAACCCAGCAAGAAACATAAAGACATGGTCATTCTCTTGCCTCTTGAGGAACATAACACTATCTTCTGCATACCTCCAATTATCATCATAACAGAGATCCAACTCTTGCCACATAGTCAACATCTTATTATAATAAGTAGTTATGTAAGCCCCCTTATTTTTGAATAGGGTTAATTTAGTATTTTTTAATTTACTTATTTAATTAATTTAATTTAATTTAATAGATTAGAGTAGTAATTTCTAAATTATTCTTTTAGATATATGACCATTTGCCATGGCTTGGATATTTTAAGGAATGCACAATATTTTTTCTCCTAATAAAATTTATATTACTAATCTTGATTGTACCTAATATATTTGGGACATGGATGTTATATTTGTTTGACCTCCCCCATGCTCCAAAAATATTGTCAAACATCTAAAACCATAGTTACCTTAAAACTGCCTCCTTTTGACTTGAACTTGAACCAAACCCAACCCAAACGCATGTAGTCATATAGTGCACACAAATACCCCAATGTATATATATATATATATATATATATATATATATATATATATATATATATATATATATATATTATATTTACATTAATTTGATTCTATTTATAGAGTTCTAATTATAGAAAGGGCCATAGGTGGCATCCTAGTTGACAAACTACCTAACTAACTAACTACCTAACCCAAGATCCTAACCAACCAAATTTCAACCATAAAAACCCACCCCTCTTCATAATTTTGTGCAAGAGTACCCCCCTTGGTGGCCGACCCATACAAGCCCTAGAAACACCCCCTCCTAGGTTTAAATCTATCCAAAAAGATCACATATATACCCCTCCCCCCCTCCCCCCTTATCACAAAACCCTAACCCTAACAACTCTCTCCCCTTTTTGGCCGAATCATTCCCTCTCCTTCACGTGTAAGAGAAGTCCCTTGTCATCTACCCCTCACACCATTATCTCATTCACCAAAAATCCTCTCATATCTTCCAAAGCTCCACCTTTCATCATCCTTCCACCCAATCTCTGCCAAACAACCATAAAGGCTCCACCATTGCCATCAAACCCATCAAGAACCTATTGCCATCATCATCAATCCTTCAAGAACCCATTACCATCATCATCAACCCATCAAGAAGGGAGAAGCAAGGCAAGCACAAGAAAGAAGGTGCGTTCTTGAACAAGAAGAGGCACCGTCATCCAAACCTTCAAAACTTTCGGGTAAGGATTCAAACTTCCATTCTCAAATTTCTATATCATGACTCTCTTAAATTTATATAAGTTTAATTTTCTAAAACCTCCCTTGCCATCTTTTTTCACCATAAAAATCTATGAGAAAATTTATGTTAGATTGATGATAGATTGGACAACAGTAGGGCTACTTTTAGACTTTGTGACACGGTTCTTGGAGGCCTTGTTGTAAATTCTTAAAACTGAATTTATTGGTGGTTTATTACTGTAAAATAAGTATTTTAAAATTATTTTTATGGTATTTTTATCAAAATTCTGTACCCTAAAAATAAGGGTCACTAGCATAGGTTTCGGGTAATTTTGTGGCATAATTTTGCCCATAAATAGGGGTTGTTTTGGAAGAAATAAAAGGTGATTATTTTCTGAGATTAAAATAGAATAAAATATGATATAAAATAATTTTTTATGAATATAAACCATACCCATGGACTGGCAATGCTCCGAACAAGTTTCGGATAAAACTAGTCAACTTAAAGTAGCCATAATCTTGAAATATGATTATTTTGTCAATTCTGGAATTTAATGGTTAAAAATTAATATAAATCAGGTTTAAATCAAGATTACATAATTTATTATGATTTATGTTCATGTCCTTCGATTATGGACTTAACCGTAAATTTTGGAAGTCGTAAACCATGAAACTAGGTTCCGATACCTCGTAAAACATGTAAGTTGTTGTGTCAAAAATTTACATATTATGATGAGAATGGACTTGGGTATTAATGGTTTATAATAAATTATATAATTTAGTTGCGGTTACAAGATTCTTGATTAGATACTGAAAGTAGAAAATTTATTGTTTAGGTCAATTGGATTTC
The DNA here is from genome assembly GCA_036927795.1 of Iris macrosiphon. Classification (NCBI taxonomy): domain Eukaryota; kingdom Viridiplantae; phylum Streptophyta; class Magnoliopsida; order Asparagales; family Iridaceae; genus Iris; species Iris macrosiphon. The sequence goes on along the minus strand of JAYESA010000004.1, from coordinate 312,499,562 downwards.
GAAGGAGTGGACGCGGGACCAACTTTGCAACTACATACTGCAGACCCAGGCAAGTGTACCTTGCCAAACTTGCAGTAGATTCTATTATATTATCTGCTTGTGTTTATTTTCATATATATACTCTTGTGATGTACCTGCTCAACCTAGGACCGTGAGACATTGCTTATCGTCCAAACAAGATTCGGGTGTCGATACCGTACGCGAAGTCGTGAAACGTCACTTATAGAGTTGATTCCACGATCCTATTTTTATATGCTTGCTTTACCAAGAACGCCATACCGTAGGACACTTGACACAATTTCATGTAATAAAATCTTTCTTGAGTTATTCATGGTGATTCTGTATAGGCTTACAAGATTCATGATATAAGACTTGCATATTATATAGATATCATTATGACTCGTTGTACTAGCTAGAGGTCATGATCTTGCATGTTATGGGCATGAGACATTATAGACATGAGACGCGAGATTACATTGGGTGTGGAGAGACATACATGCTACATGTTGATTATATATATATATATATATATATATATATATATATATATATATATATATATATATATATATATATATATATACTATGTTACTGGAGGTGCTTTAGTCTCTGTACCAGAGCTTGGCACATTTTCTGGCCCTACGAGATACTACTTGCTGCATGGGCTCCCCGACACAGAGCCTGTAGTGGTCTCAGCCTGAGTACTAGTGATGCTCTCATTTGTATTTTACTTAGCTGGTCATATAGCTTGCCCTAAGGATCTGTTTTTACTTACTGTATTTTATTTAGCATCAGTGTTTATTATACCTTGCTATGTCCCCTGAGGACCTGGATCCGGATTATGTCCCCAGGTGTAGACGATGAGAGATATCCCGAGGTTTATGGGGCAGGTGCTGCTATTGGAGTCGTACATGTTGCATAGGACAAGGTTGTTCCGGAGGACTTCTCTTAAGCACACAATATTCTCACCATTTATTTATTATGCTTAGTGTTCTTAGATATTTGATCTTGTAGTGACTTCTGGATATTGTACTTGGAGTTATTTTTCTTTCCATCTTGATGATGGGTTGTTCTTTGTGACATTATTTATATTGCTTTGGTTGGACAGATCATTTATATTATTGTGACTGGACTATCTCTTTGTGATTTCGATGCTTATCGTGGATGAGATTAGATATATAAACTGTGACAGGTATATATTGTATACCATTTTATATAAATTACAGCTTAAGTGCACTCTAACGGGTCCATTAAATTGGGTTTTTCTATTAGAGTTGTGCTGTTGGCCATTGCCACGTGGCTAGTCCCTTGGTATTTTGGGACTAGGGCGTGACATGGTTTTTGTGGTAGCCCATGTATGTCAACGAATATATTACTTTTGTTTCAACTAAGGGACTGAGCAAGCCTGCGATTAGGATAAGAATTAATTTATAGGATCTCATCCACATGTTGACACGTTCTTGACCTCTATATCAGACTCGAATAAATTTCTTGGCTTGCATCATGCTTGATTCAACTGTTCATTCCTACACTGATCCCGACAAAAGAAGAGAAGGCAGAGAAATTCTTTGGCGGACTGAGCTTTGAACTACAGAGACAGATTGGCTCTATTGCACATACTTCTTATAGGGGCGTCATTGCCGCAGCTCGACACATGGAGCGCATCCACGGGAGGAATTCCAACCAGAAGAGACCGCATGCATTAGTACAACTCAAGCACCACACAAGGAGCCTACAAAGCGACCCCAGATGAATCCACCATAGAGAGCAACATCACGAGCCCTAGCCCTTCCTACTTGTCACTATTGTGGCAAGGTAGGTCATATTGAGAGAGAGTGCAGACGCAAATTATGATTATGTTTAGCTTGCGGATCCAGTCAGCATTCAGCCAGGGATTGCCCTTAGCGTCGGGGAGGAACACCGATGGTTCATCGACCCGCTTTACCAGTACCAGGGCCAGTCCACCAGCCACATCGACCAATTTATGTTGATATGGTATGTTGGGTATCATATTTAAGTATAGTATAGGCACATGGGAATATCCTGAGGACATATTTGGGATGCTAGAATATGTCACAGGATATTCCATTATGAGATTATTGTCATAATGATTGAGATCATTGTATTAATGACTGTAAGGCTATATAATGCCAATGAGACAATCAATAAAATCATCAACTAATTTCAACATGGTATCAGAGCCAAGTTTCCACAAACCCTAACCGTCACCAAGCTTCCACAAACCCACAGGAGGATTTCCTAGATCTTCTCCACCGAACTCTTCCACGCCCCCCTTCTTCCCTTCTTCTCCTTTCGCAGGCCGTCCTTCGCTGTTGCTGCCCCGTCCCGCTACTGCTGCGGCTACTACTGCTGCTGCGGCTGCTGCGACGGCGGCTGTGACATGCGTGCTGCCGCCTCCTCCGCACCAGCACGAGACAGCGCCTAATAGGGATGCCTAGATCTGAAAAAAGGGGGACATGTTTGAATCTAGGAGCGGACGACGAGGACGAGCGTGAGTCGTGGAGCGGACGTGACATAATTGGATAGACGATGTATCGATGGAGGAGATCATCAAGAAGCTAGATTCTGCAGAGGTGGCGACATTGATGAAGTTGTTGACGATGTCGGCTGGTGAGAACACGACACGAACGTCGCCGGAGTTGAAGCTTTCCTCCATCGATCTGAAATTAGATGGACCAGCCACCTATCTGAGTTGGTCACAGCGGGTGAGAAGAACCCTCGCAGGAAAAAATATAGAGGGGTTCCTGATGGACGAGACGACAGAGCCGAACGAGGGCTCGACAGGACGCGATGAGTGGAAGTCCACTCATATGGTGATCTACATCTGGCTTCTCAACTCCTTAGCCCAGTCTATTGCCGCCACAGTAGACGGTATTGAGATGGTGAAAGATGTGTGGGAGAAGTTGAGAAGGACCTATGATGGTGTGGGGAACAACTTACGGATCTTCCAGATAAAGGGGGAGATTGATGACACCGTACAGGAGTATGCCACAGAGTTGGAGCATCTGTGGTTGGATTATGATCACTCCTCAGATCGTACGAGCTGCGGAGACCTTAAGTGTAAGGAAAGACAGGTGTGTCTGCAGGAGAGGACGATGAAGTTCCTCAAAGGGCTGACTGCAGCTTTCACACAGAGGACGGCCCTACTTCTAGCCCAACCAAAGATCCCTAGCCTTGAGGAGGCTATCTCAGCCATGATCCAGGAGGAGACACGCATCAGGCTGCAAGCCGGGACAGGTGGTCCCTCCGAAGCAAAGTCAGCACTAGCGATCACCAGCTCAGGTAACACAGGATCTAAGGGAGAGCCCTGACAGCATAACCGGCAGTGCTATAACTGTAGGGAGATGGGTCATCATCGGTATGCTTGTACCAAACCACCTAGGGAGGGAGATTCAGGTGGTGGACGAGGATCGTTCGACGGACGAGGATATAATGGAAGACGTGGTCGTGGTCGAGGGGGTAGACGAGGCGGCTGAGGAGGTTATCGGGCGAACCTCCTGATATCAGAAGGGAACGGAGAAGCTGATGGCACCTTTACTGTGGAGGACCAGGCACTGGGAGACATGAGGAGTAGAACAGAGGAGGCGTCCACCTCATTCTTTATTAGGGGCAACGCTTCCATGTATGTCCATCCATTAGAAGGTATTGACGAATCACTTGCCCTTGCTTCTATCTCTTCCCTTAAATCATCAGACTGGATTATCGACTCGGGAGCATCTCGACATGTGACGGAGAATGCTAGTGAGTTTTCTTCCTACACTCACCTAGCATCAGCAGACAGCATTCAGACAGCTGATGGCACTTTCCAGCCAGTGGTCGGTAAGGGTACTGTTAATTGTACAGGTTCAGTAAGATTATCCAATGTTTTACATGCTCCATCCTTTCCAGTCAGTCTCTTGTCTATTAGTTCTATAATCCTCTAACTTAAATGTATTGTTTCTTTTGATATTCCTAAGGTGACCTTCCAGGAGAAAGGGACAGGACGAAGACTTGGGACTGGCACTTGGCATGAGGGACTGTGGTACCTAGATCGAGAAGGACTGGACTCAGCATTGGTATCTATGGCAGAGAAGGCTGGCATGGAAGGACTGCAGCAGAGGACTGAGGATACCTTGATACTCCATCATCGGAGGATGGGACATTCTTCCTTTGATACTCTAAATAAGTTGTATCCAGAGATTTATGCAAAAACAAATAAAGAGAAATTAGTATGTGATGCGTGCGAGTTAGAAAAACTTACTAGGAGCTCATATGTTGGCACGGGTCATAGGAGCACTTTTGCTTTTGAGGTAGTACATTCTGATGTCTGGGGTCCATGTGCTACTAACACTATGAATGGTTATAAGTACTTTGTTTCTTTCATTGAGTGTGCCTCTCGTGTTACCTGGTTATATTTGATAAAAAATAAGAATGATGTACCTGCTTGTTTTCGGGATTTTTATAAGCATGTCCAGACTCAATACAAAGCAGTTGTGAAGGTACTGAGGTCTGACAATGGAACGGAGTATACCAACAGGACGTTTGCAGAATACTTGTTAGCACACGGAATACAGTATCAGACCACCTATGCATACACACCAGCACAAAATAGAGTTACAGAAAGAAAAAACAGACACCTTCTGGAGGTCGCAAGAAGTATGATGATCGACATGAATGTCCCATAGAGTCTGTGGGGGCATGCAGTGTTGACAGCAGCTCAACTCATCAACAGGATGCCCTCGAAGGTCCTCGGATGGAAGTCCCCATGTGAGGTATTGCAAGACAATAATAGTGGGATACTCCCACTGAAGGTGTTTAGGTGTGTGTGTTTTGTGAAGGACAACAGGCCATCAGTTGGGAAACTTGACCCTAGAGCGGTCAAATGCATCTTCGTAGGCTACTCGGTGACCCAGAAGGGGTATGTGTGCTGGAGTCCAGTAGAGAAGAAGAAGTTTGTCAGTATGGATGTCCACTTTCGGGAGCATGAGCCATACTACCACCAGGACGGAACTTCACACAACACGCCTAATACTGCCAGTATTAGGCGAAAGGGGGAGATGGAGAACTTGGTGGTAACCGATTTAGAAGTTTGGAATGGAGGCACGGAGAAGGGACAAGAAGGTGAAGGTGTTAGGCCTATGGCTCAGGGAGAGTTACTTACCTACAGCAGGAGAGAGAAGCAAACTGCAGGACCAGTACCGACAGTGCCAGTGCCAAGTCCCTTGCCTGCGTTCATCCCAACTCCTGAGGCACCGACACCAACCCCCCTTCAGGTGATACCCCCTCCTTCACAAGATATCATTCCTCCTACTTCTACTCCTCCCATACCACTATTTGTACGGAGGACCACTCGCAGCAATGCAGGAAATCCTCCAAACAGATATGGATGGGATATTGCTCAGTTTGTTTCTTATGACCATATCCCTTCTTCTCATGGAGCATTTATAGTATCTTTGGATAGTATTACTGTACCTAACAATTGGCAGGTTGCCAAGAACGATCCAAAGTAGAAAGTGGCAATGCACGAGGAGTTGGGAGCTCTGGAGAAGAACCACACTTGGGAGCTTGTGAGACTGCCAGAGAGGAAGAGAGCAGTTGGATGCAAGTGGGTCTTTACCGTGAAGCAGAACCCAAATGGACAGGTTGAGCGCTACAAAGCTCGACTAGTAGCCAAATGATACAGTCAGACGTACGGCATCGACTATGACGAGACCTTTGCACCAGTTGCAAAGATGAGCACTGTCAGGACTCTAATTTCTCTGACAGCGAATGGTGGATGGAAGCTACACCAACTGGATGTGAAGAATGCGTTTCTTCACGAAGATCTAGTGGAGGAGCTGTACATGGAGATACCACCAGGATTTGGCACAAATCAGACAGTAGGCAAGGTCTGCAGGTTAAAAAAGTCCCTCTATGGACTGAAGCAATCTCCTCGAGCGTGGTTTGATAGATTCAGAAGGGCAATGATAGGGATGGGATATCAGCAGATTAATGCTGATCATACTGTGTTCTTCCGTCGGAGTGGAGGCCACATCACCATGCTTGCGGTGTATGTGGACGATATGATTATCACAGGAGATGATGAGCATGAGATCGCCCAACTCAAAGGAAAGCTTGGCAAGGAATTCGAGGTGAAGGATCTCGACCTTCTTCGGTACTTCCTTGGGATTGAGATTTCTCGAGAAGCAGAGGAGATTATTCTCTCTCAAAGGAAGTATGCACTGGACCTTCTCACAGAAACTGGGATGTTGGGGTGCAAACCTGCAGCGACACCAATAGATCAGAGGTTCAAGATTGATGCTGAGGCTGGAGAACCAGTTGATCGGGACAGATACCAGAGACTGATTGGCAAGTTGATCTATTTGAGCCACACACGTCCTCATATCTGCTTTACAGTAAGTGTGGTGAGCCGCTACGTGCATGACCCACGAAAGGGTCATATGGATGCAGTGTACCAGATTCTGAGGTACTTGAAAGGTGCTCCCGGGAAGGGACTAATATTCAGGAAGAACAATCACGTGAGCATCGATGGCTACTGTGATTCTGACTGGGCTAGTTGTGCTAATGACAGGAGGTCTACCTCGGGATATTACATATTTGTAGGAGGTAACTTGGTCTCCTGGAGGAGTAAGAAGCAGTCTATGGTGGCCAGATCGACAGCTGAAGCAGAGTACAAAGCTATGGCCTTGGGAGTTGCAGAGCTGCTATGGTTGAAGAATATGCTGGTGGAGCTGAAGCTGGATCAAGGAGCTAAGATGAAGCTGTGGTGTGACAATCAGTCAGCTACTAGTATCGCCAACAATCCAGTACAGCATGACAGGATCAAACACATCGAGATTGATAGATTCTTCATCAAAGAGAAGTTGGATAGTGGATTACTGGAGCTTGGCCATGTTCCAACCAGGGATCAAGTAGCAGATGGACTAACCAAGGGACTCACCTCAGTGAGCATGATTAGAGGATGTGACAAGATAGGCTTAGTGAATATCTTTCACCCATCTTGAGGGGGAGTGTTGATATGGTATATTGGGTGTCATATTTAAGTATAGTATAAGCACATGGGAATATCCTGAGGATATATTTGGGATGCCAGAAAATGTCACAGGATATTCCATTATGAGATTATTGTCATAATGATTGAGATCATTGTATTAATGACTGTAAGGCTATATAATGCCAATGAGACAATCAATAAAATCATCAACTAATTTCAAAAATTTATCCAGCACCAGGAGCACCACATATGGGAGATGGACGATTCAGACCATCCACACCGGAGGATATCAGCCGAGGCCACCCTTGGCATCACAAGCAGCACTCTTCCAGCAGGCCCAGCAACAGCAGAGGGCACCACCACAAGGACGTGGACAGGCTTTGCGATAAAAATGGAGGAGGCACGGAATCGAGGACTAGCGAATATGGGTAAGATCTAGTTTTATCATAGCCAGCTATAGTAACGAATATTTCTAGTAATACTTTAGCATGTGCCTGTTATTTCCATTCTCTAGTCTATACCTAGTATTATTTTAGCATGAACTTGTTGGTCTAGAGTGGTAATATGTAAGTGGTACCCAAGTTTTCAGAAGATGTAGTTGATCCTCGTTCTAACCAGACTCCTTTACTCTTGAGTTACTCATCTCTCATTGCCAAGGAAAAAAAGTTTTTGTTGCTTTCCTACGTGTTCTGCTTGAACAAAAACTCTCACCCTTCTTCTCGAATTTCTTACTCATGACGCCTTACCCTTCATTTTCGTAGTTCCACAAACATGTCCTACAACCGCGTCATCTCTTCTAGAGCAAACATTTTCTGACCTATTATGTTTCATTTTTCTTAATTGCGAGTACGCAATTTTTTTAAGGTGGGTAGATTGTAAGCCCCCTCATTTTTAAATAGGGTTAATTTGGTATTTTTTAATTAATTTAATTTAATTTAATTTAATATATTAGAGTAGTAATTTCTAAATTATTCTTTTAGATATATGACCCTTTGCCATGGCTTGGATATTTTAAGCAATGCACAACCTTTTTCCTCCAAATAAAATTTATATTACTAATCTTGATTGTGTCTAATATATTTGGAACATGGATGTTATATTTTTTTGACCTCCCCCATGCTTTAAAAATATTGTCAAACATCTAGAACCACGGTTACCGTAAAACTGCCTCATTTTGACTAGAACTTGACCCAAACCTAACCCAAATGCATGTAGTCATATATATATATATATATATATATATATATATATATATATATATATATATATATATTATATTTATATTAATTTGGTTCTAATTATAGAGTTCTAATTATAGAAAGGGCCATAGGTAGCATCCTAGTTGACAAACTACCTAACTAACTAACTAACTAACTACCTAACCACCCAAGATTCTAACCAACCAAATCCCAACCATAAAAATCCACCCCCTCTTCATAATTTCGTGCAAGATCAGCCACTTTGGTGGCCGACCCCTACAAGCCCTAGGAACACCCCCTCCTAGGTTTAAATCTATCCAAAAAGACCATATATGTACCCCCTTATCACAAAATCCTAACCCTAATAACTCTCTCCCCTTTTTGGCCGATCCCTCCCCTCTCCTTCATGTGTAAGAGCAGCCCCCCTTTTCATCTACCCCTCACAACATTATCTCCTTTACCAAAAATTCTCTCCTCTCTTCCAAAGGTCCACCTTTCATCATCCATCTATCCAATCTCCACCAAACAACCATAAAGGCTCCACCATTGCCATCAAACCCATCAAGAACCCATTGACATCATCATCAACCCATCAAGAATCCATTGCCATCATCATTAATCCATCAAGAAGGGAGAAGCAAGGCAAGCACAAGCAAGAAGGTGCGTTCTTGAACAAGAAAAGGCACCGTCATCCAAACCATCAAAGTTTTCGGGTAAGGATTCAAACTTTTCTTCTCAAATCCCCATGGCATGACTCTCTTAGATTTATATGTTACGTGCCCATTTCATAGGTGAGTGATATAAGCAGTTGCAAAATAGCAATGACTCAGTGGAGGGAATTGAAAGACTTAGAGAGGCTTCAGTAAAGTGACAGAGGCACAGTACAGTCGCAAATGCTCAATAGAGAAACCCATGCTTGCTCAATTAGGAGAGAGAACATAATTAACAGAAGGTGCTCCTCAGTGAGAAAGTAGTGAAAGTAACAAAGGATACTCTTCATTGAGCAAGCTGGCCAAGCCAAGTCATCATTGCCTGTCATGTCATGCCCCAGTCCCAAAATATCGAGGGACTAGACACGTGATAATGGCCAGCAGCACACACTGATGGACAAACCCAATTTAATGGACCCATCATGATGTACTTAAGCTGTAGTACAACAATAAGGGTCTAAATATACTAATCTCATCCACATAAATGAATATAGCAATATCGGAATCAATAAGCAAGATTAATCACAATAAAATATAATCTCGAAAAATAACCCGATAATGAGTCTGATACATCTGCCAAGATACAAGAATAAAGATAACCACAACAGATACTGAGTATGGATAAAGCATATACTCAAAAGATATCCTCGGGGATCACTCGTCTACTGGATCTGGTACTGCTCCAGTGTCTACTCCTACTCCTGCTTTTGCTAATGCTCCTGTCCTGTATACCTCAGGATCGATCTCGTCTGCTAATCCTGGGGACATAATCTGGATCCAGGTCCTCAGGGGACATAGCAAGGTACAAAATAACTCAAGCCATAAATAATGCAGTACAGAAAATAAATGAATAAATAAGGTAAACTATATAATCAGCTAAGTGATATGCAAGATGAGAGCAACACTAGAACTCAAGCTGAGACCACTACAAGCTCTGTGTCGGGGAGCCGGTAGCAGTGATATCATGTGGTTGTCTAGCTCGGAGAGAGACTGAGATGCCGGCATAATATAGTCAACCTGTAGCCTATGTGACTCTCCCTACCCAATGTAATCATACGTCTCATGTCCACAACGTCTCAAGTCCATGTCATGCAAGATCAAAACTAATGCAACCAGTCATGTAATATCTAAGCAAAAGAATATGTCATGTAACATGTATCCTATACATAATCACCATGAATATCTCAGGAAGACTCTGTCTCATGAATAGTGTCAAGTGTCCTGGGTTATGATGTACTTGATAAGACAAGTACGAGAATGTAAAGGGTCACGATATCCATGTCTATATGACGTTACACAACTCCGCGTACGGTGTTGGCACCCGACTATTAATCGGATGCTAAATAAGTCACACGGTCCTAGGTCAGGCATGTACAACAATATATATATAAGTCAAAAAAATAAGTAACAAAACTGCAATGTTGGCAAGGTACACTTGCCTGTGGTTCTGGCTCCAACTGTAGCTCTGGTCTCAGTGGAATTTGCTGGTACTCCTCCGGTTGCTAAAATAAACATCACCATCAGATTCAAAAAATATCAAATAGCTAGAAACGTCTGTCCTTGAGTCCAATTTGGACACAGGGGCAAAAATGACAGTATTTTGTCAAAGCGGGGTCCACATGTGGGCCGCTTCACACCGAAAAATGTGTCAGAAATAATGGTCTCCAAATTCGTCAAACTTAGTGTCAACAAGTCCAGAACAATGATACAAACTCAACAGAACTTCCAGAACTGGATTTCGATGAGCCGATCACAAAATTGCCCGTCAAGTGGAGCCATGGGACCTACGATACGCGATTTTCTCAACGTTCTCAGAATCGAACCAAACTTGGATCACAGGACCAGCGTATTGCTATGAGTCCGATGGCGCAAGTTTCGTTTCTATCCGACGTGTGTACACAAAGTTACAACATGTTCCAGAACAGGCAGATACGGGGCGTTGTCGGCGGATACGCGTTGATTTCAGTGTGCATGCACATCCAAATCAACTTCTACGAAATTCTGCACGTCCGTATCAACGGTGCGCACCTTTCGGTGAAGACCGCACACGACCAAGTCGTCCCGTTTGGCGGAGCGCACTCAGTTCCGGGGAAAAATGGGGTATTGATTTTCTTGTTTTTGGATCACGATTTGTGATCACCACAGGATGCGACACACCGAGCGGGTTGCACTGGCATCGAGAGGGTTACACAGCCTACGCATCACAACTGACGGAACAAAAAACGGGGCAACGAGGAGAGAGAAAATGATACCTGAACAGGGCTACGCAGAACGAGGTTTTTTTGTGTCCGCGAGGTGACTCGGCTCGACACGACACAGTGTCCACTGTGTCCAGTTAGGGTTTCGGCTACAGGACTTCACCGGATCTGGCCGGAGCTTCGTAGGAGGGGTGGCGCGCTGGCGGAGGCTGGTTGACAGTGGCTGGGCGACCGGAGAAGACGAGGCTGGGCTCAAGCGTAGAGGCAGAGATGGCTGCGGTGGGCTCGTCGAGGTCAGGGCTTGTGGGCGGCTGAGGCGCTGCTGCGGCGGGTCTCGGGAGGAGAAGACGGTGGCGTCGGAGGCGCTGCACTGGTGGCGGATCGGGCGGCTGGCCGGGGCTGCACTGGACTCGACGAGGTCGGGCGGAGCTCTAGAAGAGGGGCAGAGGACTTCGCCGGAGACGACGACAGAGCGAGGGGAGAGGGTGGTGGCAGAGAAGTTCGTCGGTGGGAGGAGGACGAAGGTGACGGCGAGGGGAGAGGGTCAGGCAGAGGGCGGCGGTGATAGGCGGATTATGGTGGTGGCGGAGCTAGGGTTCCGACGGATATGGGGTTAAATAGGGGCACCGCCGGAACTGTAATCGGTTAGGGATTAGGATTCCGTTCGGGTTATGGGTCCGGGTCGGGTCCAATCTGAATCTGGCCCGATCCGCTAGGAGTTGGGGTCGGGTTTTGGGTGCGCGTTTAGGATCCGGGTTTAGATCCGACCCGACCCGCTAAGGTTGGATTCGGTTCAGTTGAACCGGATCTGGGTTGGTTTGGGATGGTTTGGTTCAATTGAACCGGGTTTATTTCTAGGGTTTAATTAGGTTTATTTAGACTTAGTTTTTTAGGGCTTTAAAAATGCTTCTGGGGTCCAATGAATTCTCGAAAAATTATCCTATGTCTAGTTTTTTCATTTTACACCAGAAAATATTATTTTTTATAATATTTTAATATTATTTAACAATAATTAAAAATCATTTAATTATAAATACCTTAGTTTTAATCAGTTAAAATTCCAAAAAATTATGAAAAATCTATTTAAATTTTTTTTTTAAATTAGGGGGTTTACATGTCATCCTCTCAATTCATCATTGACAGTCGGTTATCCAGCTCATTGCCAGCCTTGCTTCCAACTGCCAAGCAACCGCATAGGAGAGTATCAGTATAAATAGAGAAGCAGGGATAGCTTAGATCATCATGGAAGATGTATGGAATTACTTAGCTTAGTTCATTTGCTTCTTTCTTTAGCTTGTAACTGTTCTTGTTCTTCCCCAATCTCAATAAAACCCTAGAATTAAATATCTCCAATTCTTCTTCTTCTTCTACTGAATTTTTCTGCAATTTTATGGCAAATTAGAGTATGCATTCAGCATTCTTAGGTCAGTTAGGACAGGGTCCTAACAATTGGTATCATAGCCACATCGTTCCTCCTCGAGGAGTTTCTGAACAGAACTACAACAATGATCCGGTTCTTGAAGTTCAAGGTTGGCGAAGCCACGATCTCTATGGAGAATCAGGAGCTTCGCTAGGGCAGAGTTACTACTACCATGGCTGAACGAGTTCTTGGCAGGATCCTCTGTCAAAGCCGACGCCATCAACCCCATAAATGTACGGATCAGATCTAGGCGGACCTGGAAGACTATGCTCAACCGGCCATGGCACTTGGTCAGTAGCTCCACCCGTTGACCATGGCAGATCAGGTTCTTGGCAAGGAGTCTCACTGGAACAACCCCTCCCGTCATCAACCTCAGCGCAATCTCCTCACGAGCAGAGTTCTTGTTCTACTAATGGTAAATTTTCTCGACACAAGGATTTATTGGATCGCATGATTGAAAGGTTAGAACACATGAATCATGTAGTTGATCGATTCTTGGAAGAATGTGACAGATCTAGAAGGGGAACTGAGATTCTTGTAGCTCCCATGGATCAATTTATACCATCAGTGCCTTCCTCTTCCTTGAATCCACATCATACACCAAACCCTAATTTTCCAACACTAGGAACAAATTTGGTGAATCCTTCATTAACTGCCATGGATTTCTCTCTTTAATATCAATAATCAGATCTACTTATTTCAAACCCTTACTAGGACTCTTATGCTTCTAATTTGAGTCCCATTCCAAGAACACAACAAGAGTATCAGTGTTATTTTGATCCAAACTCAGGCCAGAATCTGGAAAACAATACTAGATATAGTTGCCACCAACTTACCACATATCCAGGTCTTGGATCAATTCCAGCACAGTTTATACCAAATTATCACCCACATTTTCATACATTATCAGTACATCAACCACTAGGAAGTCAGGATGTCCAGAACGGTTATACTTCTGTTTGGTATCCATCTATAATTGTATCAACCCCACCACCTCAATAATCCATCCAAATGGAAGTAGTAGCACATCCACCTGTCGAATATGCATATATGTGTAACAATGGTCCAGTTTCTGAGAATGAAACCCATGTATTGGTGACTGACAACATTAGCATGGATGAGGAGGTAGTAGGCGAAGAATCAAGGAATAAGAAGCAGCCAACTCCTGAGAACAGTGTAGGAATTACTAGGAATGACATACATGTAACTGCTGAGAGAAATGAGGTAGTATGGGAGTTTATCAAGGGCAATGTGGTAGACAATCTTTCCAACGGTGCTGCTGCTACAAGTACAGGCCCAGGAAATACAATTAGTGATCCAAGGAATATCATAACTCCAACTCGGCCTATATCTTCTAATATTAAAGACGAGCTATCATCAAATAGATGTGTTGACACAAATAACCTGAAGAGTGACAACATACAGGATCATTATCATATTGATAGTGAATCTGATAGCAAATTAGTATCTGGTTCTAGGTTAATGAATGGTGGGCATAGGCTATTACGAGAAAGGGTTGTGAAGAATGCTAGAAACTGCAGCCCAAATAGAAATTACAGGAAAAAGGATGATGAAGACTCATGTTTTCCACAGACATGCCACTTTCTCTTCCCAACCAGTACTCTTGGTTATGCCTTACCAGCAGCCCGTCCCTCAGAGTTCGATGAGAAGCTAGCATGGTTCAAGAAAGATGCTATTTCAAACTGGAACCAATGTTCATCAGGGAAGAACATTAATGTCACTCCCTTTACTACTGACAATAAGGTGTTCTCCTTGGATAATCTCTGTGACTATTTCCAGACAGACAATGTGCAGATAACTATATGGGACCCAGGTTCAGCCATAGGTAGAAGAGGATGTAATGACAAAATGTGTAGTAAAGTAGAACTACAGATGGCATGGGATCTATCTGCTTCTCTCATGATTCAGGCTACTTATGGGATATTGGATCCAGGAAGCAACTTGCAAGCAAGGTACAGGACAAAACTCGGTGTATTTGAAGCTGCCTTCCTTGAAGTTGCAATTAACTGGAGTGCCAAAGTTCAAGCTCAGATGTGCCAGTACCATAGTTCAAGTTCAGCTACTCCTAGCTCTTTTCTTTTCTTTTGCAGAGTTCCAGAGTTCAGTTTCAGTCATGCGAGGGGCTGGAAAAGTGAAGCAATGGCATTATCGGAGCCAATTTCGAGTAAGTATGCAACTGCTACCTCATTCATTGATAAATCTGATGTACACATGGTGATGACTGAACTAAGGATGGTATGGGATCCAGGGATTGAAATTATCCTTTCATTGACCTTGGGACAAGTTCAATTTGAAGGGGTAGGTATTGTTACGTGCCCATTTCATAGGTGAGTGATATAAGCAGTTGCAAAATAGCAATGACTCAGTGGAGGGAATTGAAAGACTTAGAGAGGCTTCAGTAAGTGACAGAGGCATAGTACAGTAGCAAATTCTCAATAGAGAAACCCATGCTTGCTCAATTAGGAGAGATAACATAATTAACAGAAGGTGCTCCTCAGTGAGAAAGTAGCCAAAGTAACAGAGGATACTCTTCAGTGAGCAAGCTGGCCAAGCCAAGTCATCATTGCCTTGTCATCCTCCCAATTCATCATTGGCAGTTGGTTATCCAGCTCATTGCCAGCCTTGCTTCCAACTGCCAAGCAACCGCATAGGAGAGTATCAGTATAAATAGAGAAGCAGGGATAGCTTAGATCATCATGGAAGATGTATGGAATTACTTAGCTTAGTTTATTTGCTTCTTTCTTTAGCTTGTAACTGTTCTTGTTCTTCCCCAATCTCAATAAAACCCTAGAATTAAATATCTCCGATTCTTCTTCTTCTTCTACTGAATTTTCCTGCAATTTCATGGCAAATTAGAGTATGCATTCAGCATTCTTAGGTCAGTTAGGACAGGGTCCTAACATAATATAAGTTTAATATTCTAGAACCCTCCCTTGCCATCTTTTCTCACCATAAAAATCTATGAAAATTTTTATGTTAGATTGATGATAGATTGGACAACAGTAGGGCTAGTTTTAGACTTTGTGACAAGGTTCTTGTAGGCCTTGTTGTAAATTCTTAAAACTGAATTTATTGGTAGTTTATTACTGTAAAATAAGTATTTTAAAATTATTTTTATGGAATTTTTATCAAAATTCTGAACCCTAAAATTAAGGGTCACTAGCCTAGGTTTCGGGTGATTTTGTGGCATGATTTTGCCCATAAATAGGGGTTGTTTTGGAAGAAATAAAAGGTAATTATTTTTTGAGATTAAAATAGAATAAAATATGATATAAAATAATTTTTCATGAATATAAACCATACCCATGGACTTGCAATGCTCCGAACAAGTTTCGGACAAAACTAGTCAACTTAAAGTAGCCCTAATCTTGAAATGTGATTATTTTGTTAATTCTAGAATTTAATGGTTAAAAATTAATATAAATCAGTTTTAAATAATTATTACATGATTTATTATGATTTATGTTCATGTTCTTCGATTAGGGAGTTAACCGTGAATTTTGGAAGTCGTAAACCATGAAACTAGGTTCTGATACCTCGTAAAACATGTAAGTTGTTGTGTCAAGAATTTATATGTTAGGATGAGGTTGGACTTGGGTATTAATGGTTTATAATAAATTATATAATTTAGTTGCGGTTAGAAGATTCTTGATTAGATACTGAAAGTAGAAAATGTATTGTTTAGGTCAATTGGATTCCAAAGGAGTGAACGCAGGACCAACTTTGCAACTACATACTGCAAACTCAGGCAAGTTTACCTTGCCAAACTTGCAGTAGATACTATTATATTATCTGCTTGTGTTTATTTTTATTTATATACTGTTGTGATGTACCTACTCAACCTAGGACCGTGAGACGTTGCTTAGCGTCCGAATAAGATTCGGGTGTCAACACCGTACGCGGAGTCGTATAACATCACTTATAGAGTTGATTCCACGATCCTATTTTTACGTGCTTGCTTTTTCAAGTATGTCATACAGTAGGACACTTGACACTATTTTATGTGACATAATCTTTCTTGAGTTATTCATGGTGATTCTGTATAGGCTTACATGATTCATGATATGAGACTTGCATATTATATAGATATCATTATGACTCATTATACTAGCTAGAGGTCATGATCTTGCGTGTTATGGACATAAGATATTGTGGAGATGATACGTGAGGTTATATTGGGTGGGGAGAGACACACATGTTATAGGCTGATTATGTTTATATATATACTATATTACTGGAGGTGCTTTAGTCTTTGTACCAGAGCTTGGCATATTTACTGGCCCTACGAGATACTACTTGCTGCTATGGGATCCCCGACACAGCCTGTAGTGGTCTCAGCCTGAGTACTAGTGATGCTCTCATTTGTATTTCATTTAGCTGGTTACATAACTTGCCCTGAGGATCTGTTTTTACTTACTGTATTTTATTTGGCTTGAGTGTTTATTGTACCTTGCTATGTACCCTGAGGACCTGGATACAGATTATGTCCCCAAGTGTAGACGATGAGAGATATCCCGAGGTTTACGGGACAAGTGCTGCTATTGGAGACGTATATGTTGCAGAGGACGAGGTTGTTCCGGAGGACTTCTCATGAGCACACAGTATTCTCACCATTCATTTATTATGCTTAGTGTTCTTAGATATTTGATCTTGTAGTGACTTCTGGATATTGTACTTGGAGTTATTTTTTTTTCATTTTGATGACGGGTTGTTCCCCGTGACATTATTTATATTGCTTTGGTTGGACAGATCATTTTATATTATTGTGACTGGACTATCTCTTTGTGATTTTGATGCTTATCGTGGATGAGATTAGATATATAAACTGTGACAGGTATTTGTATACCATTTTATATGTATTATAGCTTAAGTGCACTCTAACAGGTCCATTAAATTGGATTTTTCCATTGGAGTTGTGATGTTGGCGAAAGCCACGTGGCTAGTCCCTTGGTATTTGGGTCTGGGGCGTAATAAGTTACATCCCTGACTTCTTGTTTAGCATGCAACAAATTTGACTTTAAGCCAAAGATCTGGGTTTTGGATATCAGAGTATGTTTCTTTGACAGCTTTCTGCACTGCTTTTGTAGAAGGTAAAAACATGTACGGCTTGCCTATTTCGATTTCCATAGACCTTACTAACCAGGCAATAATCAAGGAGTTTTTAGACTTTCATTGTTTGAAAAAATGGTCTTCTATTGCCGGTTCTGCTATTGCTCCCATAAAAAACCAAGCTTTCTTTTGCTTTCCAATACCAAACGAACGGTTTGGGTCCATTCATTATAATTTTTTTCCATTCATCTTAGGAACATTGACCTTGAGGGAGTTTGGGGATCCCTCCTGATCATTGAAATCTGTGTTGAAGTCGTTGTCTCCGAAAGAACTTTCGTTTGCATTGCCTCCTCCATCTCCACGGCCAGTACCGCCGCCAGCCTCCGCCAGTGCCGCGACCAGCACCTCCGCCAGTGCCAGCACCGCGACCAGCGCCTCCGCTAGCACCAGCACCGCGACCAGCACCACCACCATCGTCACGGCCTGCTCCGCCTTCTGTTGTGGAGGAGTCGTCGTTGTTTGTTGAGCCGATGAGAGCTTGCAGCCATCTATTGGAATCGGTCATTGAGAGCCTAACCGAGTTGAAGAAACGGGTTTAGAAAAAAAATCTTACAAACCCTAGGTTAGAAAACTTGGCTCTGATAATTTATTAGAAACACAAGTGGTAAATGCTTCATATTTTATTCTTCAGCCCCAAGTTTGGTTTAAATAGAAGAAATACAATCAATGTCCCTCCTTGAATCAAGGATAACCTTAAGGGAAAAGAAAACTAAATGAAAAAAAAATCTCTAATAATGACTAATAACAAGAGTAGAGAGAATCAGGAGATTCTCCAACATACTTAATAGTAAGGATTATCTTGAACTTGTTAAGTTGACATTGTTTTATATTAATATATAGGGATTTTTGATATAACCCCCTGCTAGATGCATGATATTGATATTACCCCTTGCTGTTTCATAAGTTGATATTACCCTCCTGAAAGTGTCGTTAAAGAGTTTTAAATGTGTCATTATAAAGTCAAAAATGACACTTTCAGGAGGATAATATGAAACAGCAGGTGGGTAATATCAATATCTTGTATCTACTAGGGGGGTAATATCAAAAATCCCTAATATTTATGTCAGTAGCTTGCTTGACAAGCAGCGCAGGCCTTTGTGATTTTTTGTCTTGAGGGGTGGATATCTCTACGAGATTAAAATATATGCCAGTGAATAAGAGTTTATATATTCATGATGAAATTCTTGACACTCCAAATAATATTTGTTTTCTGAGACATTTAGCCTCCATATGCCATTTGATCTCCTTAACCCTCACTATAGGAATTTCAATGCGAACCTGTGATACCAATCTACACTGCAAGACCCGAGCAACCAGAAAAGACTTTTAAGCATATGTACAATGTAGCACTGAACAAACTCAAGGGCAAAGAAGTACTAGAGCTTCTTATAGCCATATTTTCTGACAACAACGATTCTTTATATGGCGAGTTTCTTCTGTACTTCTTCTGCCGCGCCGGCGTCGGCGCCGTCGTTGTTGTTGCTGTCGCTGTTGCTATTGTTGGAGGGGAGGAGAGAGAGTGAGGGGGGGGGGGGGGGGGGGAGAGAGAGAGAGAGGGAGGACATGAATAGTTTCGTCAATATTTTTTTAGAATATATCAATTGATACCTATTAAAGTTTAGGATATCAAGTTAAAAATTTGAAATAGTTGAGAATATCAAGATAAAATTTAGCCAAGAATTCATTTCTCATTAAGTAAAAAAAAATTGACTAAAAAAACAATTTTTAATGTGTCAAAATGCCAAAACTTGATTGCTTTAGACGTGTGTATTGCTATCGATCTAAATAACATATGGTTAAATGTTTCAAAAGAGAACAAAACCATCACACGAGAAGTTAAAAAAAGTGAAGTGATCAAAGAGAGGTGGGAAAAGAAATGCAAGATAGATTAAACACCATTAAAGTTAACTTGGTATTTGGTTGGAAGTAACAAATTTTTGTGAAATTTATGTAAAAATAAACTTAGATTTAAGGTACTTATATGCAAAAATAGAGAGGCCCAAATTTAAATAATTCCCTCCCAACTGAAATAACTTCCCAGTTCTTCAGTCTTGACACCAAAGCAAATGGCCATTTCCCTGCCCCAGCCTCTCCCCCTCCCCCTCCCAACATCCCCTCCAAATTCAGGTCCCCCCAAACCTCCAGACCGCCAAGCCCACCTCCTCCTCCCAAAATGCAGCAGCCTCTCCCAGCTGAAGCAAATCCACGCCCAGATGATCCGCTCCGGCCTGGCCTTCTCCCCTCTCCCCGCCAGCCACCTCGTCTCCGCCTGCGCCACGCAGCCCTTCGCCTCCCTCGATTACGCCCTCCTCGTCCACTCCCAGATCCCCGACCCCACCCCCTTCACCTCCAACTCCATCATCCGCGCCTACACCAACCTCAACCTCCCCTCCCGCGCCCTCCTCTTCTACCTCCACCTCCTCCGCACCGCCCGCGCCCCCGACCGCTTCACCTTCCCCTCCCTATTCAAGTCCTGCCGCAACTCCGACGAAGGGGAGCAGCTCCACTCCCACATAATCAAGCTCGGCTTCGCCACCGACACTTACATACAGAACACCCTCATGAACATGTATTCCCAATGCGGGAGCCTCGTTTCCTGCCGCAAGGTGTTCGACAAGATGCAAGGAAAGACCGTGGTCTCCTGGTCCACAATGATCGCGGCCTGCGCCAAGTGGGACAGCCCCCGCGAGGCGCTGGAGATCTACCGGATGATGATGCGGAGGGAGGAGGACGTCCAGCCGAACGAGATCGTGCTGGTGAACGTGCTCGCGGCCTGCGCCAGGGCCAGGGACCTCGAGACCGCGGTGCGGGTCCACAGGTACGTCGAGTCGAGGCGGATCGGGTTCAACCTGGTGCTCTCGGCTGCGCTTATGGACGTCTATTGCAAGTGCGGACGCGTGCCGCTGGCCAGGAAGATGTTCGACGAAATGCCGGAGAGGAACCTGTTCTGTTGGAACATCATGATCAAAGGGCACGTGGAGGAGGGCGAGTACAGGGAGGCGCTGTGCCTGTTTCGGGAGATGCAGGCAGGGGGCGTCGTCGGGGACAAGATCACGATGGCGAGCCTGGCTCTCGCGTGCGCGCATCTCGGCGCGCTGGATCTGGGCAGGTGGATCCATTTGTACATCAGGAGGGAGGGTATCGAGGTGGACGTCGTGCTCGGGACTACGCTTGTCGACATGTACGCCAAATGCGGGTGCGTGGAGTCTGCAATGGCGGTGTTCGACGAGATGCCTCAGAAGGATGTTATGACTTGGACTGCCCTCGTTGGAGGCCTCGCTATGTGCGGGCACGGAGAGAAAGCGCTGGAGGTTTTCGGTAGGATGGAGAGGAGTGGCGTCAAGCCGGATGCTGTCACCTTTGTCGGTGTGCTGACAGCTTGTAGCCATGCCGGTCTAGTCGACAGAGGTCACTTCTATTTCGATTCGATGAAAAGAGTTTACAACATCGATCCTAGTGTGGAACATTACGGATGCATGGTTGATTTGCTGGGTCGAGCCGGCCTCGTAGACGAGGCAGAGGATTTGACCAGAACGATGCCCATGGTTCCGGATTACTTCGTGTTGGGTAGCCTGTTAGGCGCTTGCAGAATTCATAAGAATCTTGAGGTTGCAAAGAGAACGGCAAGGCGTCTTCTCGAGCTTGATTCCAGGAATGGCGGAACCTACGTCCTCTTATCGAACATATACTCTTCTATGGAGGATTGGGACGAAGTGGGGAGAATTAGGAAGCTTATGGTAGAGAGGAACATTAGGAAGCCCCCGGGGTGCAGTATGATAGAAACCGGCGGAGAGATGCATGAGTTTGTCGTGGGGGATGAATCCCATCCTCGGTCGACCGAGATATATGCTATGGTGGAGGACATGATGTCTTGGTTGAAGGCGGCGGGGTACGTGCCCAACAAGTCCCAGGTGTTGCTCGACATGGATGAGGAGGAGAAAGAGAATGCTCTGTGTCGACACAGCGAGAAGCTGGCTATTGCTTTTGGACTCATCAGCACGAGCCCGGGAACGCCAATTCGAGTGATGAAGAACTTGCGGGTTTGCAGCGACTGCCATGCTGCTACGAAACTGATCTCGAAGATCTATGCTAGGGAGATTGTTGTGCGGGATAGATGCCGCTTTCATCACTTCAAAGATGGTTCTTGTTCATGTAGAGACTTTTGGTGAGTGTGATCCTCCATTACTAAGGACGCAAGTAAGTTTTAACTAGAAATCTTTCTGTCATATGAAATTAGTTTCTTCTACTCGTCTGACAAATAATCGAGGGATTTTACATTTGTACCAAATTAGTATCAATCTCATGTACTATTATCCCTAGTTTGCAGTATTGGTCATTATACTGATACGGTTTGACATGATACTCACATTGGAGATTCATTTTTCAGTCAATTCAACAAAAAAAATTGTACGAAAAAAAATCAATCAACAAAGATGTAAAAGTGAAGTAGGATTGTAAATAATGTAAATAAAGAAAAATTATCTATTTCCAGAGCCGGTCCTGAGGTTTATTAGGCTCGGAACGAAAAAAAAAGTTGTGCCCTTCTTTTTTTTTCATAAATGTCCATTTTTAGTAAATAAATTTTATTAATAGTGACGAGACTAAAAAAAAAGTACTGTTTTTTATTTTATTTTATTTTCGACATAACGTTCGGGACTTTGTGCACACTGCATTGCATGCCGTTGGGTCCACTGTCCTCCAACTTCCACCATTTTTAAAATGAAAGGAATAATACATCCTCGTGGCTCGATCCACTGATCTTCTGCCACCCAGCCAGGATCTTATACCTCTCCTCGGTAACCACAAGAACCATTCGAGTTCGGTAAAAAAAAAATGGTACATGACAATAAAATAAAAAAAGGACAGAGAACCAATAAAACGATTAAAAAGTTAAACCACTTTCTTAACATTTAACAACATATCTTATAGTAAACTAGTAAATGCACGTGCGTTGCAAGTAAATTATTTTTGAATTTTTTTTCAAAAAATGTTGAAAATATTTTTGAAATATATATATATATATATATATATATATATATATATATATATTATATATATATATATATAACTGTGGATATATATTTTGAATATTGAATATATTTTTATTTAGATTTGTTATATATATATCTTTATATACATTCGAATATATGTTTAGGTAATTATAATGATTTTAAGATGTTTCTACGTGAGGGAAACACGTACACGGGTAGTTAGATTTTTTTTTTAGAATTTTAGAATTATTAATTGATTAAGTATTTACTTACGGCTTAGACGGCTCACTCTTGAGCCGTCTAGAAACCGCTTTATATTATGGAAGATGGAAGATATTTCTTGAACTTAGTGCCGCTCATGGCAAACAAAATCTAAATATGCAATCAAGTGGAAAAAAAAAAATTTCACTCAATTCTCACTTACAAGAAGACAAGAAAGCCAATAAATTAAAAAAAATATTAACAACTTTATATTTTAGAAACATGAAACTTAAGAAGAATGTCACGTATATAGGTTTATGGGTTATACAAATATTACAGTAAAGTGTAAAGAGACAAGTGTTTATTTTCTTAATGTAATATACATTTGTTGCTTGTAGTTTCTGTCCCTTAAGTAACGGAATTATTGTTTGGTTGAGATTTTTAAAGATTATAGTATAGGATGTATTAGCTACCAAAGTTGCTACCATTTGTTGCTTGTAGTTTCTGATATGATACTGAGCGGATAACGATACTGATCGATACCGACATTGGAATCCCTTTTTTAGTAAAGTCAACAAAAAAAAATTGA
Organism: Iris macrosiphon; assembly: GCA_036927795.1. NCBI lineage: Eukaryota > Viridiplantae > Streptophyta > Magnoliopsida > Asparagales > Iridaceae > Iris > Iris macrosiphon. The sequence goes on along the minus strand of JAYESA010000004.1, from coordinate 312,476,130 downwards.
ACGAAAAGAATCAATCAACAAAGAGGTAAAAGCAAAATAAGATCGTAAAAGCATGTAAATAAAAAAAACTTATCTATTGCAAGTAAACCAATCAACAGGGGTGACTATTTTTATTCAATTTCAAAATTATCATGAAACAATACAGAAAATATTTAAAATTATGCCTAAATATCTATACGTTTTTTTAATAATTATATTTTTTTTCGATACAAAAAAAATCGATACTCCAACCTTAAACCGTCGATATTGTCAATACCACCAATTTTAATACACATATGAAGGGTCCGATATCGATACTGCAAACTTTGACTATATTTACTCGTCATCACCAAACAATTTTGAAGCCCATAATTCTGCAACTAGGACCATCAATTTCAACAATGTTATGTGAAATGCATAAAATTAAACATATCGAGGAGTCCAGAGGAGGCAATGTTGGAGAATATATAACAACTATATGAAGAATATATAACAAAGTATTTCTCGTTCTTACCTTGTCAATGTAGGAATAACAAGCTACTTTTGCTTTCGTACCTCCTCAACGTAGGAGAATATATAACAAAGTTATTTTATAGGGTCATGGGAAAATCATGTCCTTATAACTATCGTGTCATTACTCGTATTGTGTCATTGTCTTGATTCTCCTCCACCACTTGATGACATATGGATGAGTGCATAGCACAAAATGTCTTGTAGCGAGGTTCGAGGAGACCTGAAATGCGTTCGCATGTGGTGGTCTGGTCTGGCGAGACTGGTCTGACGAGACGGGGCTGGGAGTGAGCATGTGGTGGCCGGATACGATGAGATTCGGCATGTGTAAACATGTGGTTTCCTGGCCTGTTGATGAAGAGGCCTAGTCGTTGTGGAGCGTGTGATTCTTGAATCTTGACTGGAATAGTTTCTGGGCTTATTCTCGGCATAGTGGTGCACTGCGAAAATAAGTCTTATTCCTGACATAAGTGTAGTGCGAAATAAGCGAAGAAAGAGGAATATGTGTGTAGGCTGTACAATGATAGTGAGAGTATTGTTTGGTAACAAAGCAGATAATCGGGAGTGATAAAAGAGTAGCAGCCAGACATTGTTCGTCTTGTTAATGACTGAACAGTGTTGATGTGGGCACGGGCATCAATTATTCCCAAAGGCTCTCTGCCCAAATAATCGATGTACACAGCAAATCTGTGAAGAACAAAGGAACAAGTGAAGCTACGGTGTTACGCCGGACATTAAAAAAAACATAGGTTAAATTTTACATAATGATATAGATTTTGTTGAACATAGATCCTTAAAAGGCTGAATGATTCAAACAGCAAAACTAAAAAAATTGGGATAAATTCTTTGCTGTTATTGTAGTTCGTTTTACCACCACTACTACAAATGCAAATGGTCATTTATTTTTATATTTATTTGTTTATAGTATTTATATCTTCTTCTTTTTTTGCAAATGCAAATGCTCATTTATTGTTTACTTTTAAACTATATATATCACATTTTCAAGCGCATAAATTTGCAATTTCTTCCTAGAATCAGAACTCTCATGCAACCACTGCAAGAATAAATTTTCAATTGCAGATTTCTGCTATATATCCCCTTGTTTTTATCTTTGAACAAAAGATCCATCAACTCGTCATTTCTTTCTTACGATGCAAAAGCAAATTTCAAAAGATGTTAATAAAAATCACAACCATAACATTGAACAATTTTAATAACAGTTACAAATGCATTAGCTTGATGTTTATTAGCTAAACAATTAACAGCGGCAAACAATAGCAAATCTTCTACTATATAATACGACTTAAAAATGGTTCAAAAGTAAGTCCATTTATTTGTTTGTAAATCATCAACCTAATTTTTTATTTTTTAAATGTCACATATGTATATCATTTACCTTCATGTGCAAACTTCTAAAATTTTACCTAATTTAAATTCTTATATAATTTAAACTATTTTAATATATTTAACCAACTAAACATATTATCTAAATTTATATTCAAAATTCTAAATATATCTATAACAATTTTTATTTAAAATTATATTTAAACTATCTTAATATAATTTTTTTTATCTAATTATTTAATTATATCAAGAAAAAAAAAATTACTTGTATTGTAAGATAATATCACTAATACGACTTAGAAATGACCCATATTATTATAATACGATTTAAAATTTGCTCAAAAATAAACCGTCTAAATCGTATGTATATCATCAATTATTAATATAAAAGAATTAGAAAAAAAAATTACGACGTATGTTGCGGAGTCGAAAAAAAATAAAAATAAAAAATAAATACCAGAAGACATAACAAATGATAAAAGATATCCAAAATTTAAATTAACTACATAGTATTATCTAATTAAACACACATAAAATTCAAAAAACATTTATAATAAATTATAACTAAAATATTTTCAAATCATATTTAAAATATTTTAATATAATTTAAAATTCTATCTACTTTTTTTAATAATATTATAGTTTTTTTTATTCGTGAATTTGACCATATGCTCCTCTTAACACACAAATTAAATCATAGTGAGAAAGTTATGGATGCCCTAAATTTAGTTCCAAACACAGCTACATATTAGAAAAATCAAAAACTGAATTAAGTTACAACACATACAAAATCTAGTACAGATAAAACTTATTTCCTACCAAAACCGATGAAAGAACAAACTGCATGCCTGCTGTTCCATGTTATTTCTATCCGAAGAGTAATCCAAGATCTCACCCCCATTTTTTTGTAATCGTTCCTAACATCACTTCTTTGTGAATGGCAGAATTTTGTTCTACCGAGTAGGCGGGGTGGTGGTTTCAGAAGAGCTCTCTGTTTCTGGAGCCAAATCCTGTTTCAATGCTGACCCGTTTGATAATTTCTCAGTTGATCCAGATTCATGAAGAGTACCATTTTCTTTTACATCATTGTCCTGTAAAACCACCTCCACAGCTGGTTCCTTAATCTTATCCTTCAGCCTTTTTTCCTTCTCAAGCTCTTGCTTAGCTAGTGGAGAGAACTGGGAATCTAGAGACTTTGCTGCACCAAGCCATGCGAGAACGATCACAAGAAGAATTCCTCCAAGGTAGGGAGTCGAGTTTGCAAGGGACCCAAACGTCAAAATCATGAACTGTTGAATCAAGGCACCTCCTGATTTTCCCAAGGGGTTGCAGACAACATCAATAGCTGCCTTCCCTTTAACCTACAGTCAAATTAAAACATTGAGCATAGAAGTATATGGACAACTAATATATATATATATATATATATATATATATATATATATATAAGGTTGTTTTTTTCATGATCGCTCCCACCAGGATTCGAACACCTGGCCCACACGGGTCTTCTTTCTCCCCACTCTAGCCACTTGAGCTACCAGGTCTTGACACACACACATACACACGTGTTGTGTGTGATTTTGAGTAAGAGCTATTAAATTACTTCGATAAGCATGGTAGAAAAGTAAGATGGCATTCTAAGACTACCTCTCCACAAGAAATGGAACGCCAACCTCACGGCACCATTTACAAGTTTATACCATTCCACATGATACTCTAATAAGTGACTTGGTTTGGCTAATAAAGTTCTGGTTGAGATTTTAAGTGAGATATGGAATGCACGAACCACCAGATTCGATTGCCCTGAGCAAATAGTAACAAACAATTGTTGCTATACAGCATGGAATATATTGAACAAACATCCATGGACATACACACTTCCTGGTTTAAACATGGCCCTGGTCAACTGAGCTATAGCCTAGCTACTGCCATGTTTAGGCTTATCATCAAGAATGACCACGTTCAAGCCGCACTTGTAACCAAGGGTTTGGAACTCGGTCCAAGTTTTGGTGCCTTATTTGGACTTCGTTATTTTATTCTTTAGAGTTTCCCTTCAGTGTTTTGGGTTTAAATACTTGTAAACTGGCGCATGATATAAATTTCAACTTTTTTTTAAAAATCAACTTCATTGCAATAATAATAATTATTATTGTTATTGGAATGAGGTCATATTTATTGACTCATGGAGTGATATAAAAGCTTTGATGATTAGAGGAGCTATACAAAAAGGAAGAGTTAATAGGAATATGCATGTTAAGAGATAAAGTGTAAGAACACATTGTGAGAAGATTTGAAAAATAACAATGAGTAAACTGTAACAAGTCATATTTGGATAGTTGTCCGCTATAGTACAATTTATATTTGGGTCTGGATAATAATGAGACAATCTAACCTGAACTGTTTACCCAACTCAAGGCTTTGCACCCACTTTGGATCTTTGTTTGTGGAACCCGACTTGAAACTGATCCTACAGTTTTGACCAACCAAAGGTCCTGAACCAACTAACCAGACCCACTAACATGTTAGGCTTACAATTATTCCCATAACCTAAACCGCAACTGCATTTGAGGATATTGAGAGTGGGTGTGAGACAGAAATCACAAAGAGCTAAGTGCAACAAGGGATGGTTTGAATGGTTGACAGTCTTCCCTTCCTCCCCCTCTTCTCCTTTCCTTTCCTTTCCTATTCTCGATTTCCATCCCAAAGTACTCTTCTTTTACTTTTGATTATTGATACCGAAAAGAGTGTTTATTATGTAAGCAGCTATCTTATATTTTTCTTTGACATCAGAGGTTTAAACATAGAGGTTCCATTGCTTTTCATGTTATTGAGGTTTCAATACAAGTTTGATCTAATTGTGTCATGGCAGTAAGTAGCCGAAAGTGATTTCTTGAATCAGTTTTCTATTGGCTACAGTAAAAGCACAAACAGATTTACCATGGCCACTTTTTGAACATTGCTTGCCATCTTCAAAAGAGTACATTATCCAAGCCTCTAATATTCTGGGAAAATTCGGGTGTAGCATACAGGCTACAGCTTGCCAAGTCACATTTTTTCTAGGATTTGAATCTGTGATTTGGGATACCAAGCCAAATTCATGTAAGCCACAATAACTAAGCTACCATTTACAAAATTGAGAAGAGATCATCTTATGACTCAGAACATTGTTGAAAGATAAGAAAACTCTTGAACAAAGAGGCTATTACTGGATAACAGAACTCTTGAAAAAGTGGCTATTACTGGATACTCGGCATGGTCCCAAACTGAACCTTCATTAAAATGAGACCAGACGGGGGTGTTACATGGGAGGCCCAATAGTAGCCGGTTAGGGAAAGAAGTCAATAAGTTATGACCTAGTTTTATATAATTAGATCACCAGATCGCTCTGTCGCCAGACCTAATAAAACTATTTTGTAAGACAGCTACATAACCCTAGATGACTACCAATCTGTGGTAGCCCCTGTCCTGCCATACAGGCACGCATCTAGACATACACAATCACTTATCAAATAGAAAAGATCATAGATTAGGAAAGTAGCAAGACATACAAACCTTCATGTCTTCGTCCAGAGGAATATAAGCCATTTCCTTGCAAGGATCGAACAAGCTGTACTTAGCGCTCTTGCTGAAAATATTTTGCAGTGCACCCACATATACAGCAGCTAGTAGAGGAGTGATGCCCAGACTACCTAACAATGGTGCCAATGGCTCACCAAACAATAAAAGCGAGAAAAAACCAACTCCTGTGAGAAGTAAAACTGTGGGTGTGATCATGGCTGCTACTCCCCATCCAAATTTTCTCAGGATTACACGTCCCAGCAACATCATAGCAAAAGTTGCAATGCCCGTGGCAGTCGAGAAATCTCCCATGAAAGATGAGTACTCATTGGGGCTTGGAAACTGTTAAAGTATCAGAAGGTTTCAGTTGGTGTATTAAAAGGGGAGAGCATCAAAAGGATATTTTACCTGTGCCTTGAGCTTTGATTTCCATGTAACTTCAACGAGATTAATGCTGATGCCATATGCAACCACCAAGGTTGCCAGATCCCTAACATATCTAGAGGAGATCAAAACTTTCAAGCTCTCTTTCATGCTTAGTTTCGGTTTTTCCTGCACAGGAATACATGCTAAATAGTTAGAAACATAGGAAGTAAGAAGGATTCAAAGGAAAAACTTAGTGACCGTACCTTCTTCTTTTTACGATCAGACCTTGGAAGAGAGGGGTCATTCAGAACAAACTTGTTGACTCCCCAATAGATTCCAGTGATTATGAGACCCAAAAGAACCACAATGCTCATCATTCCTTTGAGGGATATTGCCCAACCATCCACACCAGGGCCTAAATTCTTCCTCATGTTAGAGAAGTACTTTACTGTGCGTCCTGAGAAGATGAGGGCGACATTGGCCCCAAGGCCAAATAGAGGGTAGAACTCTTTGGCTTCCTCAACAGTAGTAATCTGTAACAGTTAATTGCAACAACAAATCAAAGATGAATCATCACTTTTAACAAACAACAGATGTATCATCATTTTTATTGCAACACTGTAACAAGGAATTCAGAGACAATTCATTATTTTCCGTCAATTGTAAAACAAGCAATGCCAAGTCTCTAGCTATCTAAGAGTTACACACTGAGATCTCTAATATCTTTCATGGGTAAGAAAAAATAGTTTACCTTGCTTTTGTTCCTATTTGTTTCATACATAACTTATTAAAAGGAAGAATAGCACACTCAATCTTTACCAAAAGACAAATCAGCATCAGTCTAGTGTCTAGTGATTCCAGACTGTAAAGAGCCAAACAAGCAGTGTTTGAACAGAGGTCTACTTAAACCATGGTGTAGCTAGAACATATACAAGAGTATTATTCTATCAAAAAAATATTAATTTGAAGAAAGGGCATTGTATGATGAATTGATGCAAGAATTAATAGACAAAACTGGAACTGCAGAGAAAAACTAAGGAGGATGAGGAGCTAAAAGCAACACAGTATATATACTATCCACTTAAAGTTGAAACAGAAATGAGAGAGACAACTTAAGATGTCTCGGTACAGCATTCAAATAGGGAGACGAATAAAGCTTAAGAGATAAACAGAAGAGGTATTATCAGCAGCTATGCTATCGTCGCAAACGTTGTGAAAAGCCTTCAGAGATGACAAGGATGTCCCTGTGATCCATGAATGCGTGTGGAAACTCTGAAAGGTTAGCATGATTTCCTCTAAAATAACAGAAGCATAGGAGTCACACTACTTGACAATGTTGGAGTATACATATTGCATTGGCATGACAATAATGATTTCAAACACGCCAAGGAGGTAAAGAAAGAGGTTTTTTTTTTTTTTTACTGAAGGAAGACTGACTGAAAGAAAGATGTCATAGAAAGACACAACGAGAGTTGCACTGCTTAATGATCTTGGTAGAATCTACATGGCATTGACATATGGAATATGATGTACTGTTAAGGATATCCTAGCATGGAGAAATTGGATGCATTGGAAGATAAGAAGGGCAAGAGAACTAACAGGCCAGACATTGTTAACAAATGTAGTAATAAAATAAATTGCAGGTTTATCCATAGATAAACAAGTTGGCATATAGATAACTGAGCTAAGGTTTCACAAATTTCATTACACACTATTGTCTTGCAGAAGCAGACCCCTTCCCAGATGAAGCAACAAAATTCTATCTGCAACATAATTCAGAAGCAGACCCCTTCTAGATGAAGCTACAGAGTCTTACCTGCTACAGAATTACTAATAACCATTATTTACCAGTGGCAAAGCAGTCCATTATTCACCATTATATGCTATTAAGCAATAGAAAATGGAAGAGAATAAAAAGAAACAACAAAGAGACAATTGCTATCACAAACAAATTACAAAGCAACTAATAATACCTCAATCAACTAGGTGAAAATCTCACCAACCATTTTACCAAACAAAATCATGCGGTTGGCAATTAACACACATTATCAATCACCATCTAGGTTGCAAGGATACTTCCTCAACAGAGTCTTGGATTTGACTCGTTTATTTCTATGCTTCAAAGGGGTCAAAACATGGTTGCAAGTAATTTGACATGCGTGTGCTCGTTCCAAACATGATTGAGACATGAGAAGCAACATTTCTTTGCAGTAGATATTTTCTAGAACTATTTCTAACCAAATTTTATCCACAACATGCATAAATATAGATATCATTATGATCTAATTTTATAAAATATGTGTATACATGTTTTTTCATGCATATTATATAAAACACTTACCCTATGTAGCACCGACACGGGGAAATGGTGTCCGTACCTGTATCGTGCCAGTACTTGTGCAACATAAGGGATTGCATATGTACCTATTTGAAAATGGCCGCATCCCATATTTGAGTCGTGTACTTATCTGTATCTGTGCAACATAGCTTGTACACATGTCATACCCGTGTCCTAAATTTTCTCTCCGTATTCAAATCCTTAAGTGCGTGTCTACGCAACCTAGACAATGGACCTGCTAATAAGTAAAATGTGATAAACAACCTACAAAATACACATCAGCAGCCCATATGAAACAAAATAAATAAATGATAGTATCAGCAACGACAATTTAAAAGTAAATAAGTAACTAAACGACCAAAGGAAAGTCAATGGACCTGATTAGCAAACCCCCAGAAGAGAACAGAAACCACCACGCTCCCCCACAGCTCCGCCATGACATAGAACAAACAGAAGCTCCAAATCCTCAGGATCGCGACGGGGCCGAGGAAGCTCGGCCCGAGAGCGGCGAGGAGCCTGTCCGCCAGCGCGGTGGGATGTATAGCGCCGCTCAGCGGGTACAGGACGAACCCGAACGCGCCGAAGAAGGCGATGAACGGGAATATGACGGAGTAGAAGAGGGCCTCCTTGGAGAGGACGTCGGAGAGCCTGGAGTAGAGCAGCATGAAGCCGACCGCCATCGGGAGGTTGACCCAGGTCTTGAGGAAGGGGATGATCTCGGCGCTGCTCCCTTTCGCCGTCACCACCAGGACGTCCTTGGTGTCCCTGAGGATGGTGTAGTTGAAGAGTATGCAGAAGAACATGAGGCCGAGCGGAACGATCTTCTTGAGGGTCTGGACCTGTACGCCGAGGAGCTTCGGGTTTTCTTTGTTGAGGTCGTCGGCGGAAGCAGCAGATTCGGAGGCGGCGGCGGCGGCGGCGGCGGCGGCGGTGAGAGGAGGGTTGGTAGTAGAATCTTTACTGTGAGTAGAAAATAATCCATAGGGGAGAGTGCAGCAGTGTGGAGAGGAGGGGTTTTTTCTGTGTTTTAGAGAGAGAGAGAGTGGGAAGTTTTGGAAGATGAGGGGGTTTGTTTGGGGTTTGGAGCGGAGGGAGTGGGTGGTGGCTCTGATTTTGGGGTTGGATGGGAGGAGGGAAAGGAGGTTTTTTGTTGGGATAACCCTCTCCATGACTATCCCCTCTCTCGCTCTTTACACACACCTCCTCAAAGAGGGAGAGGGAGAAGGGAGGAGGAACCATATCTATAGTACGTCAGGTTTTAACTGGGCCGGGCCGGGCCGGGCTGGACTGACAACAATATTTGACCAAATCCGAAACGGGCCGGACATGAGATCAAAATTCCAAATTTAGTAAACGGATAGTTTCGGTCCGTGCTGACCTGCGGGCCCATTAATTTTTTCAAAATAAAAAAAACATTATGCGCTGTAGGTTCATATTCTTAGATTAGATGAGCCATGCCACTGAATTTCCACATGAACCAATATAAAATTTAAATAATTTGAAAAAAAAGACAAAACTAATTTTAATTTGAGTGATAGTTGTAATTTTAATATTACTTTTTAATTTTAGTGTTAAAACTAAAATTAAAATTAACATTAAAATTAAAAGTAACACTAAAATTAACATGAAAGTTAATATTAACGTTAAAATATTAATATTAATATTAATCTTAAAATTAATATCTATATTTTTTTCTTCTAAATTTGCTTAATTTCTATTAGTCTATGTAGGAGTCTACGTGACATGGCGCATTTAAAATATGAGTTATGGCTCATATTCCGTTTGGAAGAAAACAATGTAAGGATGATGGTTAAATGGAAAAATCAAGACTGTTGAGATTTAGGGTTCAAATCCTCCTATCTTACTACTTAAATCATGCATGCCCCTCTCCCTTGTCCTCTCGTCAAACTCTGCCGACATCCAGTCTCCTCATCTTCCTTCATCACCCAAATGAATGGCATGTCAGCATATCCTAGCTAGCTCGATAAATTACGAAGGACGGTTCTTGTGAACGATTCTGCCAAAACCTACAAATTACATAACTGATTCCGGTTCCTTAATTCGAGTCGAGCCAGCCCAAAAGCTGACCCTCGTCTGAGTCGAGGGACGCTTTGTTTCCTCTAATTGCCTTGTTTGTGATCTCTTTGTTGCAGACAGACAATGGACCTATTGGCCAGACTCTCTTAATTCCCTATGGCCTTGACGTAGTAGAGTTGAAAGGAAACAACTCCATCTGCATTGGCTTCGGCCTCTAAAATATTGTTGTTAATTAAGGTCCTCCAAGCCAAGGCCCATACCCAGTAAACAAGCCGGGTGCTTGCGCTCTTATAACCTTGATTTCCCCTGGCAACTCGATCGGGTTCAACTAAAGGTTGTGAACACCAATATTGCGACTGCGAAGCAGCAAGACCCATGTCCGCCTGGCAAACCTCATCTGTCCACCAGTTGCCACTATCGGAGATTGATACAGTTTTGGGGCCGGGGTTTATTCTCTCTATGAACGTAGAGCTTTGGTACGTGGAATACTTGTATAGCTGTGAATCCTAAATTTTCATGAGTCAATTTCTATGAAAAATTATATTCCTTGGATGGATATATATAAATATTTCCAAAAAAAAAAATTAAATGGAAAAACTAATAAAAGATATAAAAAAACAGAAAACAAAACAAAATTCATCTTAAAAAATAAAATAAAAAGGATAAAAAAGAACTCAAAAACAAAAAGTATTCTAAAAATTTCAAAAAAGATCAAAAATAATTCTTTAAAAAAATCCTTAAAAAATGAATAAAGATAAAGAATGAAAAAACCAAGAAAAATAAACAAAAAATATACAAAAAAACAAAAATATAACAGAAAAATATTTTCGTACGAGGGATAAGATTTTTACTGGGTAGTCTCAATTTCCAGAAATAAGCTTTTCGTCCATATTTTTCACTCTAAGAAATTTCGCTTAACAAATGTTCCCTAAAGGTTATCGAATATCGAAGATGGCTCAAAATTTTGGAGAAGGGCTTAACCAAACATATGGCTTTGGTCTTCATTTTCACACCCATCAAGAACGCCATCTTCTATGGAAGGGAACTAGCTCGACGAAATGAATTAGTAACCAGATTCTTTTATCCCATGTCGACAAGGAACTTGATGTGCGCGTGCCGATTGCATTGACGGGGGGTGTGTCACGCCCCAGTCCCAAAATATGTAGGACTAGGAATACGTAACATGCCAACTATGCATTCGACCAGACTCTAGTCCGATTCAAATACGTATAAGCTGTATTAGAAGGGTTACTATCAATAAATATCTATGCCTCAATCCACAATGAACGGAATATACAAGAATGAGCTATATGTGCTAAAGTCGGCCGCCAGTAACCCATAAGCTCGAATAGACTCGAGGAAGGAATATGAGTCTATAAAACTAGGCTATATCAGCAGATGAAAAAACAATATGAATAATAAACAATACTCCGAAAGAATGATATAAGTACCTGACACCAATTCCTGCATGACAAAGCAACACACATCAGCAACTCCAGTCAGGCTCCACAATGGTCTATGCTGCAAAACTGGCAAGGGACCAGGTCCTCAGAGGGACGTAACAAGGTACAAAAAACATCATGCCAAGATAAATATAGTATATGAAATATATCAATAGGGCAAACTATGTAACATCTAAGTGATATGCAAAATGAGAGCAACATTAGACTCAGGCTGAGACCACTACAAGCTCTGTGTCGGGGAGCCGGTAGCGATAATATCATGTGGTTGTCTAGCTCGGAGAGAGACTAAGACGCCGGCATAATATAATCAACCTGTAGCCTGTGTGTCTCTCCCCACCCAATGTAATCATACGTCTCATGTCCACAACGTCTCATGTCCATGCCACGCAGGATCATATCTAATGCAGTAAGTCATAATGATAGCTAAGCACATATAATATCTATGTCATGAATCATGTAACCTATATAGAATCACCATGAATATCTCAGGAAGATTCTGTCTCATGAATAGTGTCAGGTGTCCTGGGTTATAACGTACTTGATATTGCAAGCACAAGAATGTAAAGGGTCTCGATATCCATCTCTAGATGACGTTACACAACTCCGCGTATGGTGTTGGCACCCGACTATTAATCGGACGCTAAGTAATGTCACACGGTCCTAGGTTAAACTTGTACAACATATGAATAAATCAAGACAGCAATATACTGCAAGTTTTGGCAAGGTACACTTGCCTGGGGTTCTGACTCTGACTGTAGCTCTGGTCTCAGCGGGATTTGCCGGTACTCCTTCGGTTGCTGAAATAGACATCACCATCAGATTCAAAAAATATCAAATAGCTAGAAACGCCTGTCCTTGAGTCCAATTTGGACATAGGGGCAAAAATGACAGTTTCTGGTCAAAGCGGGGTCCACATGTGGGCTACTTCGCACCGAAAAATGTGTCAGAAGCAAAGGTCTCCAAATTTGTCAAACTTAGTGTCAACAAGTCCAGAACGATGATACAAACCCAACGGAACTTCCAGAATTGGATTCTGATGAGCCGATCATAAAATCGTCCGTCACGTGGAGCCGCGGGGCCCACGATACGCGATTTTGTCAACGTTCTCAGAATTGAACCAAACTGGGGTTACAGGACCAGCGTATTGCTACGAGTCCGATGGCACAAGTTTCGTTTCGATCCAACGTGTGTACACAAAGTTACAATGAGTTCCAGAACAGACGGATACGGGGCGTTGTCAACAAGTCCAGAACGATGATACAAACCCAACGAAACTTTCAGAATTGGATTCCGATGAGCCGATCACAAAATCGCCCGTCACGTGGAGCCGCGGGGCCCACGATACGCGATTTTGTCAACGTTCTCAGAATGTCGGTGGATACGCGTTGATTTCGGTGTGCATGCACATCCAAATCAACTTTTACGAAATCCCGCACGTCCGTATCAACGGCGCGCACCTTTCGGTGAAGACCGCACGCGACCAAGTCGTCCCGTTTGGCGGGGCGCACTCAGTTCCGGGGGAAAACGGAGTCTTATTTTTCCTGTTTTTGGATCGTGGTTCACGATCACTAGAGGACGCGACACACCGAACGGGTTGCACGGGCATCAAGAGGGTTACGTAGGGTTCGCGTCACAACAGACGGAACGAAAAACGGGGTAACGAGGAGAGAGAAAAGGGTACCTGAACAGGGCTACGCAAAAACTGAAATTCTCATGTCCGCGATTCGTCTTAACACGACACGACACAGAGGGACACTGAGCACTGTAGCTAAGGCTAGGGTTAGGGTTCCGGTGCTGGGGCTGGCCGGAGCTTCACCGGAGGAGGGCAGAGTCGGTTCGGCTTGGCTGTGGGAAGGTGGCATGGCGGCTTGGGTCGGCTCAGGCGGAGCTGGCCGGGGCTGCACTGGGCTCGGGGTGGCTAGGGCATCGCGGCGGAGAGGAGACGGGGTGCTGGAGGAGCTCCGGCGAGGTCGGGGAGAGAGGCGGAGGCGCTGGGAGGGTTCGTCGGAGAAGACGGAGGCGCTGGGAGTGGAGGTGGTGGTCGGGTGGCCGGGAATCGGGGCAGCCGACTGCGGGGATGGGTTTATATAGGGTTCAGAGGGAGGAGGACAGCCGGGGGTTCGAGGGAGGTGAAGGGAAAGCGGCTCGGGGCGTTGGCGGAGGTGAATCGATGGGTCACCGACGGCCAGAGGCGAGCGGGCGGCAGTTGAGTGAAGCCGGAGCGACAACGGGTGCGGGGGAGTCGGGGAAGAGGAAAGGGGTTTCGGGTAGGCGGAGCCGGGTCGGGTCGGGTCGGGTCGGGTCTGAGGGGATCCGACCCGATCCGCTAAAGCAAGGGTGCGGGACGGGTATGCGGGTTTCGGGTCGGCGGGTTAGACCCGGATCCGACTCGCAGGGTAGGGTTGGGTTCAATTGAACCGGGTCCGGTTTGGGTTGGTTTGGTTCAGTTGAACCGGGTTTAATCTAGGGTTTATTTTGGTTTATTTTAAACTTAGTTTTTAGGTCTTTAAAAATGCTTCCGGGGTCCAATAAATTCTCGAAAAATTATCCTATGTCTAATTTTTTATTTTACACCAGAAAATATTATTTTCATAATATTTTAATATTATTTAAAAATTATTTAATTATAAAATACCTTAGTTTTAATTACAAAAAATCCCAGAAAATTCCAGAAATTTGTGAAAAATCTATTTTAAAAATTCCTGAAAAATCAGGGGGTTTACAATCTACCCTCTTTAAGAGGATTGCGTCCTCGCAATCAAAGAATAACCGGTCAACAGAGATGACACGGTTGCAAACATTGTTCGAAGCATATTACTATCAAGAAGAATCAAGGTTGAGGGTTTTAAGAAGAACACATAGGGAAAATCATTTCCCTAAGCATTAAAAGTTATGCAATTTTTCATATGAAGGAAATCTAGAAGACTATAATTTAGAAAAACATATTAGGTTATCACTAGGTTATCAATTATTAGCAAGTTTAATACTGTCAGGTTAAGGCTAAGATCACGAACCAACAGGCACGAACTAAAGCAATACTAGAAATGGACAACTATAAAAAACTTACGCGCATTTGCTTCTCCACGAGTCTGCGCGTCCTCCACTGTTATTGCAAAAGTCTGTCCACGCCCTTGCAGTGGTGTCTTCTTCTGTCGCTGGGCCTGCTGGAAGAGTGCTGCTCGTGCTCTGCTCTTGGAATATATCAAGACGTCATCATTAGACGCAACCACGAACGTGTCCAAGTACTGAGAAAACATCGTTTTATCAAACTCATGAATACAGCTGGTGCGTTGGTTAAACCAAACGATATAAAATAGTGTCCATGCTTGGTCCTGAAGGCTGTTTTCGGTATATCCTCTCTACGCATTCTAACCTGGTGATAACCGGTTCTAAGATCTATCTTGAGAATACACTCGCACCACTCAACTAATCGTATAGGTTGTTAATGCATGGCAAGGGAGACCAGTTCTTGATGGTTACAGGGTTCAGTATCCTATAGTCAATATACAGACGTAACGTCCTATTCTTCTTCGGCACAAATAGTAGGAGTGTAACAGCTGGGTCATAAGATCAAATTTTGATACTAAAAGTCACAAGATATCTAAAGATTTAACCACTATGGCCTGCTATCTAAGGTTCCATTTTCTTAAGGTCACAATGCAATTCCTTGTATCACCATCATGAGTCACATCTGATCCCTAGTATCTAGCTATGTATTTTCTAAAGTATTTAAAGTCAAACCCTCTTTCCTTCCTTCCAATACTTCCAAATTACTTGCTACCTATAAGCAAGGGTGAGGTTCTATTAGTTCTAGGTCTCTGATATTATATTCAATTCTCATTCTAAAATCTACACTAACCCTAGTATATAGGAATAATCTTTCTACTATCCTACTAAGGGTAACTGTCTTTAAATAACTTCTTCTGCCTTGACGAGGATCTGCTTCTGGAGGAAACACCGTGCACAAACGTTCATCTCTCCGAAATAGGAAGAGATGATAAACAATAATAAGGATGTCGAGGAGATTTGAAAGAGTACAATTATGAAGTCCAAGGGCGATAATCAAGTGCTAAAGAATTTTTAAGTCAATTGTGGATTGAGATGCTAACACTGCTAACTTTGATTACAGGCTTGCTCGGTACCGGAAAGTAACCGAAACAATTTAATCAGGACCTGCATGGGCCACCACAAAAATATGTCACGCCCCAGTCCCAAAATACGTAGGACTAGGAATACGTAACATGCCAGCTACGCATTCGACCAGACTCTGGTCCGATTCGAATACGTATAAGCTGTACTAGAAGGGTTACTATCAATAAATATCTATGTCGCAATCTACAATAAACGAAATATACAAGAATGAGCTACATGTGCTAAAGTCGGCCGCCAGTAACCCATAAGCTCGAATAGACTCGAGGAAGGAATATGAGTCTATAAAACTAGGCTATATCAGCAGATAAAAAAATAATATGAATAATAAACAATACTCCGAAAGAATAATATAAGTACCTGACACCAATTCCTGCATGACAAAGCAACACACATCAGCAACTCCAGTCAGGCTCCACAATGGTCTATGCTGCAAAACTGGCAAGGGACCAGGTCCTCAGAGGGACGTAACAAGGTACAAGAAACATCATGCCAAGATAAATGCAGTATATGAAATATATCAATAGGGCAAACTATGTAACCATCTAAATGATATGCAAAATGAGAGCAACATTAGACTCAGGCTGAGACCACTACAAGCTCTGTGTCGGGGAGCCGGTAGCAATAATATCATGTGGTTGTCTAGCTCGGAGAGAGACTAAGACGCCGGCATAATATAATTAACCTGTAGCCTGTGTGTCTCTCCCCACCCAATGTAATCATACGTCTCATGTCCACAACGTCTCATGTCCATGCCACGCAGGATCATATCTAATGCAGCAAGTCATAATGATAGCTAAGCACATGCAATATCTATGTCATGAATCATGTAACCTATATAGAATCACCATAAATATTTCAGGAAGATTCTGTCTCATGAATAGTGTCAGGTGTCCTGGGTTATAACGTACTTAATATTGCAAGCACAAGAATGTAAAGGGTCTCGATATCCATCTCTAGATGACGTTACACAACTCCGCGTACGGTGTTGGCACCCGACTATTAATCGGACGCTAAGTAATGTCACACGGTCCTAGGTTAAACTTGTACAACATATGAATAAATCAAGACAGCAATATACTGCAAGTTTTGGCAAGGTACACTTGCCTAGGGTTCTGACTCTGACTGTAGCTCTGGTCTCAGCGGGATTTGCAGGTACTCCTCCGTTTGCTGAAATAGACATCACCATCAGATTCAGAAAATATCAAATAGGTAGAAATGCCTGTCCTTGAGTCCAATTTGGACACAGGGGCAAAAATGACAGTTTTTGGTCAAAGCGGGGTCCACATGTGGGCCGCTTCGCACCGAAAAATGTGTCAGAAGCAAAGGTCTCCAAATTTGTCAAACTTAGTGTCAATAAGTCCAGAACGATGATACAAACCCAACAGAACTTCCAGAATTGGATTCCGATGAGCCGATCATAAAATTGCCCGTCACGTGGAGCCGCGGGGCCCACGATACCCGATTTTGTCAACGTTCTCAGAATTGAACCAAACTGGGGTCACAGGACCAGCGTATTGCTACGAGTCCGATGGCATAAGTTTCATTTTGATCCGACGTGTGTACACAAAGTTACAATAATTTCCAGAACATGCAGATATGGGGCATTGTCGGCGGATACGCGTTGATTCCGGTGTGCACGCACATCCAAATCAACTTCTGCGAAATCTCGCACGTCCGTATCAACGGCACGCACCTTTCGGTGAAGATCGCACGCGACCAAGTCGTCCCGTTTGGCGGGGCACACTCAGTTCGGGGAAAACGGGGTATTATTTTTCCTGTTTTTGGATCGCGGTTCGCGATTACCACGGGACGCGACACACCGAGCGGGTTACACGGGCATCGAGAGGGTTACGCAGGGTTCACGTCACAACAGACGGAACAAAAAATGGGGTAACGAGGAGAGAGAAAAGGGTACCTGAACAGGGCTATGCAGAAACCGAAATTCCTGTGTCCGCGATTCGTCTTGACACGACACGACACAGAGGGACACTGAGCACTGTAGCTAGGGCTAGGGTTAGGGTTCCGGTGCTGGGGCTGGCCGAAGCTTCATCGGAGGATGGCAGAGTCGGTTCGGCTTGGCTGCGGGGAGGTGGCATGGCGGTTGGGGTCGGCTCAGGCGGAGCTGGCCGGGGCTGCACTGGGCTCGGGGTGGCTAGGGCATCGCGACGGAGAGGAGACGGGGTGCTGGAGGAGCTCCGGCGAGGTCGGGGAGAGAGACGGAGGCGCTGGGAGGGTTCGTCGGAGAAGACGGAGGCGCTGGGAGTGGAGGTGGTGGTCGGGTGGCCGGGAATCGTGGTAGCCGGCTGCGGGGATGGGTTTATATTGGGTTCAAAGGGAGGAGGACAGCCGGTGGTTCGAGGAAGGTGATGGGGAAGCGGCTCGGGGCGTTGGCGGAGGTGAATCGACGGGTCACCGGCGGCCGGAGGCGAGCGGGCGGCAGTTGAGGGAAGCCGGAGTGACGGCGGGTACGGGGGAGTCGGGGAAGAGGAAAGGGGTTTCGGGTAGGCGGAGTCGGGTCGGGTCTAAGGGGATCCGACCCGATCCGCTAAAGCAAGGGTGCGGGTCGGGTATGCGGATTTTGGGTCGACGGGTTAGACCCGGATCCGACCCGCAGGGTAGGGTTGTGTTCAATTGAACCGGGTCCGGTTCGGGTTGGTTTGGTTCAGTTGAACCGGGTTTAATTTAGGGTTTATTTTGGTTTATTTTAAACTTAGTTTTTAGGTCTTTAAAAATGCTTCCGGGGTCCAATAAATTTCCAAAAAATTATCCTATGTCTAATTTTTTTATTTTACACCAGAAAATATTATTTTCATAATATTTTAATATTATTTAACATTATTTAAAAATCATTTAATTATAAAATACCTTAGTTTTAATTACAAAAAAATCCCAAAAAATTCCAGAAAATTGTGAAAAATCTATTTTAAAATTTTATGAAAAATCAGGGGGTTTACAGGGTGGGTGGGTGGGTGGGTAGGGTTGGGGTTGGCGTTGAAACTGACAAGCACACAAGGTGGGATAGAAGATGCGTTATGTCGACCATCTATGTCACGTCCCAATCTCCCGCAATCTCGATAGTCCCTACTGAACGTGAATCACCACGTTGCAGCTCTCCCGCAGGACAATCGTTCCCATCGGGACGTGATGTCGTACGAGCCTGGAGTTGCGCTCGTACAAGGTGATGTTTTCAAACACCAATGTTATTATCGAAACAACCAAGTTACAGCGGAAGTCATTTAGTGTACCAAGCACACAAACAGAGTATACGCAGCGAAGCTCATGATAGGGTCCAAATAAAATATTCCGAGGCAATGCCACAAAGGCGATACCACGGAGACGATAAAATTCTCTTGCTCTTTTCTCTAGCCCACAAAGGTACTTACAGTTCATACATCTTGTCCCGTATATCCAAGCAGTGCCACTACGCCTGCGTACCTGAAATATTGCCCACAAACGTGGGTCAGTACACAGCCGTACTGGTGAGCGGGGTAACCCACTCGTCTAAGCCGACACTAAGTAAAATAGTGAATGCAACCAGTTATATGGTGATCTTTCTAGTTGAACCCTAGATTCATTTCATGGCATATGGATGACATGTTAAGGAAAGTTGTAAAGCAGTTTAAGCATGCAAGCATTCAATCTCAAACCAAACGACAAGCATTTATGTATATCCAACGCGTCTAACTCAATGCCATCGCTTGCGCGATAACATATCGAACCATCAGTCTTGCCTCAATATCCATCCTCAACCAAAGTTATATTCTAATCTCGAGTGCACACCCTTGCCGAGGCAAGGCGGCCGCGCCTACACGATGCACAAACAAACCAAGGTAAAGCAAACCAACATTTATTCTATATGAAGTCACTGGCCAGAAGCCACGAAGGACATTGATCGGACCAAGATCAATAGGGCAATCCTACCCGATCCAGAGTTGGGCAGCTACTCCTGCCTGGTGGTATCGGACTACCAGCACTGCGCCCAATCGCGCGATGCCCATTATTTCCTCCATGGTGGAACGGTCCCGGTGCCCCGGTGCCTCATCCCGTTCCAGGAAACGAAATCCTGTGCCACACAGGTTGTCCGTGACTATGCAGACACAGTAGGTATGATGAGAGGATCGAAACATTCTTGTCCCACCAAGCGATCCTAGACTCGTTCAACCGATATCCAACCAAATATCCATAACCATTCTTCCAACATATCCAACCAAGGAATCCAAATTTCGACCTCAAGATATAGCACAAGGCACCAAATATTAAATGTTTCATAGGCACGATGCCTCTTCTCAACACAGAGTCTAAATTGGTGTAACACCCATACTCGAAGCAAAACCCATGGCACAATGCCGTTTCAGTGGCACAGTGTCCCATTCGTGGCACAATGCCCCATCAAGCGACACAACGCCCTCGCCGATGCAGTTGTTCGGTTTCTAACCACAATTGCTCGCTTTGCAAGACAAAGCAACCAAGTGATACCTACGCACGGATGCACGTTCGCTCGCCCGAGTTCCCGATATTCCTATTGCCTCACATGTATCATTCCAACTCGTCCAAGCATAATCCCAATTATCCAACCAACTGCCTCAAATGTATTAATCCAACTCAAGCTCCAACTATCCAACGCGTAAATTATTTTAAGCCACAATCCTACCCTATGCAGTTAATAACGATTTTTTCATGATAACGGTCCAGTAGAGTTATAGATATATCACCGATATATCGGTTTTATAACGGTAAATATCGGTTTGCATTTTTTACACAATTTTTATATATGAACAATACACTTAATAGTTTTTTATTATAAAATATGCAGAAAGTATACATATCGTCGAGAAATCCAAGAGATCCAAGATAAAGGAGATCACTTGAGGAACTACAAAGTTATATCGGCCGATTGTGGATATATCGGTTTTTATAGGTTCATATGAAATATACTAGTAGCAGGAAAAGAACCTTATTAACCAATCTTGAAAGCTAAAAGTTACTGTGAGGTTCTTTTATAGGTTTTAGGTTTTAGGTTTGATATACTAGTAGCTTTCATGAACCTACTACCAATAACTAATCTTGCGCATTAGCGACCCTATTCCCTGTTAAAAAAAAAAGTTACTGTGAGATATCGGTTTTTATTAAAACCGATATTTTATAAAATATCGGTAATATCGGCCAATTTTATCGGTTCCGATATTTAACCAATTTTTTCCAAAAAAAATATCGGTTCGTCACCGATACCGTTATATATCGGTGATATATCCGATATATAACGGTTTTTAACTACATAGATCCTACCAAGCCAACGACGTACACTCTATGCACGCCTCAGAGTAGTGATTCTCAATGTTTCAGCCCAAGTGTTCAAACCTTTTACGTGTTTCCATATTATTAGGCATGAAGGAGTAGAAGAGAAGGAAAAGAGCTCACTCACAATGTTTGATCCCGTTAGGCATCCTGTCCTACCGATACGGCCAATCCCTTGAACCCGTGGTCCGATGCAAGCATGATCTACTCAACTGGTATGACCGTGCGAGCAGGCCGTGCTCTCCAAATCATCCGACCGATTGGATTAAGGAAGACGGCATTATCGCTTTCATCCAGCTATTAAGTACTGTTCTGAACGAACACCTGATTTCCATTGAACCCGCTAGCCATCTGCACATTGAAACCAACTCGATTAATCCTTCTTCCCAAAATCCAATATTTCAAATGTAACCAGCATTTGATTCATTCGATCCGACTCAGCGTAACGCTCTGAGCGGTTGTGGGGCGTTACAATCTACCAACGGGATCATGTGGCCTTGGGGCACTTGTAAACCTCCTCGACCAAATTTAGGTCTACTTAGCTTAGATAGAGAGACTAGGGATAGTTTGAAGCCAATTAGAATTAGAACACATTATTTTAGATTTATTATGCAATATTTGTATCACTTTGTACACCTTACCGTTGCTTCGATATTTGGAGCGTTATACTAGCATTTGCCTTCAAATAAATTTTATACACTTTTCCTAGACATGCCAGCCTTCCATTATGAACCTTGTGTAACTCATAAATACTCTCCCTTGTGTTTTATTTTAGTCGCACAATATTCGTTACAAATGTCCATTTTTAAATCCAAATAAATCCAAGTTTGCATCTTTGTCCGTTCCAATCGAAATTGGAGACAACCTCGGCCCGTTTTGTGCAACCCAAATTATGACAATATTCTATTCTGAGTCTACTACGTCCATGATACTTGTGTCCCACCCAATTTTAATCTCATGTACTTCCAATTAATTAAAGAGCACCACTTACACTAATTTTAATTAAATTGGTGTATGGACCCAACCTAATCCAAAACTAGACCCAACTCCAACCCAAACCCCCACTCACACCCTCAAGGTTCAAACTAAACACCACACACCATTTTAACCCACTACATCACACCAAATATGGTATTTTGCCTCATCCAATCCCAAATTCTACTATTTGTGCAATTTTTAATTGTTAGGGACCTTTATGTAAAAATGCAATGAGGTGTCCACCTCTCATTGGATCCTAGTCATGAAGAAATTACCCCCCTTTGACCGGTCAACCCAAGATATTTCCCTCTATTTGGTTGTACTACCTACTTTTTTTCCTTACATCTCCACCCTCCATTCAAACCAAAGCCATCTACACCCTCCATTCCTTCATGTAGAGGCTTCCCTCATCCCTAGAAGCAACCCACACCCGGCCCTAATCCCAAGGAGAGCCCCCATCTCTCTCTCCTACATATACACCTACTCTCTCTCTCTCTCTCTCTCTCTCTCTCTCCAAAGAAACCCATAACCAACATCATCTTCAAACCGGAAACCCTAAATGAAACCCTAAGCCACCATCAACACTTCCTTCCTCCGGCCATCCCGCCTGAGCACGCCGACTGCCTTCGTCCACCACCTGCCCCTCGACTTCGACCATCTCCACGGCCAACCCGCCGCCACAGCACCGCCAGCCGTCTCCGCCTTCTCGACCCGCCACCCTCTTCTCCTCCCCCGACTTCTTCTTCAACCCGACTCCCCTCCTTCCCCAATCACCCCCACCCGCAACCACAACCACCTCCACGGCCACCATCATCACCATCTCCACCGCTACCGTTATCACCATCACCGCCACCGTCATCACCATCACCACCGCCATCATCGTCACAACCACCATCACCAACACCGCCATCATCATCATCACCAGCACCCTTCGACCTGACTCCTTCTCCGTTCATCTCCACCACCTTAGCCACCATCGACCCCAGCCATCATCCCATATTGTCGTCTCTACCACCATCAACAACCACTGCTACCACCTTAGCACCGTCACAACCACAGTCACCAATATCACTGTCACCAACATCATCATCACCATCACCAACACCCATCCACTCTACCCGACCATCACCGGTAAACCACCACCACCCTAGCCACCATCATCCCACGGCCATCCCCCACCGCCAGCAACCCGCCACCGCCGACCCAGCAGCTGCCGCTGCAAGTTGCTGCCATTGTCGCAGCTGCTGCTGATGCTGCTGCTGCTACGTGCTGTACTCGTCGAAGCACCACCCTCCCTCGCCGGAGGCAGGCCACCCATGAGCCGCGGATACCCCCCCTCGGACACGATCATGACTAGGTATACATTTATGCTTCCTTTCTGCATGTGTAGTTGTGAACCCTTGTGTATTGTGTATAGGTGTACATGTTTTAGAATAATATTAGTGTTAGTGAATACCTCATAGTAAATATGGTTATTTAATGTGTTATACTTGTGTTGACCTAGGTGCGTCGACAAACTGGCTTTGTGCACACTAACATGTTAACTAGGATTTGTATTTCGGTGTTATACGTTATTTGGTTTGTAACGTATTTGGTAACTCGTATTCTTGCTGTGCATAGTATTTGAGGACATGACACTTGTGCATGTTAGCTACATGCATACTCGATCCTGCCAGTTGACCAGTTGTGACCCTCTTGTGTCAGTTCTAAGTGCAGTGTAGTTATAATTCCCGTGCGTACTAGTGTAATGACTGATGATTATATTATATTATATGTATAGCGTCGCTGGACCGTTCGGACGAGACTTCGGGAGCAGGATTTTGGTACTCGCAACTTGAGGATCCAGGCAAGTATACCTTGCCTGATTTACTGTTTAATTTAAATTATAAAATATTGTATGATATCTTGTTGCAATATTACATATAACTGTGCGCGTCCGAGAATGACTCGGATGCAGTCGACGAATGCGTCGATGTGTAGTGTATTGGCTTAGTCACTAGCATACCCACCTACCATTGTGAGGATATTTTGATATCTTCCTAGACCCTAACACTTTTACACGCATCATGATGACAAACTTATGTTGGGATGCGGGTTCGCATACCCGACTAGCTATCGGTGCGTGTGACATGCATCACGATTTAGTGCGTAATCAGGGTTATCTAATTAATTAAGACTTGGCATATAGTTACGTGGTATGCACGTCGTGTATTCAACTTGTATATCTTTATTGGGCGGGGAGGACAGCTGGTAGGCGTATGGGACACACACATTAGTACCCGTAGTATCCGTCAGAGCTACAGGGACTGATGACCTCTTTATTCAGTTTCCACGTTCTATGGAACGATATGGACGTTATTCTATTCAGATTCTACGTTCTACGGAACGATATGGACGTTATATCACACAGATTCCACATTCTACGGAATAATATAGACGTTATACTATGCAGATTCTACGTTCTACGGAACAATATAGACGTTGCATATTTATGTCTTCACCTACCCATACGTGCCAAGGTTGTCCTCACATTGCATTCACTTAGATGGTTAGCACACCCCTTTATTTTATTCAGTATTTATATATGGCATGCATTTTTGTATCTTGTTACGTCCCTCTGAGGACCTGGTTCCCTTCCAGATTTGGATGAGGCTTACTATCCTACCGTGTACGGGCCCGGGCATGAGACGAGGTACGCGTCCGAGGAGGAGCTTGAGGTGCTATCATCAGAGTTCCCTTGATCACTGGTAGGCCTTCCGCCAGGGCTGGAGCATCCTTATCTAGTTAGCCGATGCTCTAGTCGTACTCTCTTATCTGTTTTTCAGTACTCTTATTTCATTATTGTAGTGGGTTTGTTCCCATCAGACATATCTGGATTGTACTATGACATTTCAGACTCGGCACTTATTTTTTAGTATTTATTTCAGTACTCCTTATTTATATTTGTGGATGAGATTAGACATTACCTGCTGTATGTTAGCATATTAGACTTGTTAGTATTTTAGGACAGTGTAGTACGCTTCGTCGGGTCCATTAAATTGGGTAATCCTACATAGTCGTATTAGCTGGCCATTGCCACATGGCCAGGTCCTATGTATTTTGGGACTGGGGCGTGATACCACTAGAGGGACTAACACCGAGTGAGGTTGTAGATCATAGGTCGATCCATGGATAAAGCCAGACAAAATTTCGGATTTGGACAACCCCTCTAGACAACCTTTTAGATCCAGTGTGACATACAAAAAATCGGGATCGCGGGTAACAATTCAGGACATAAAAAATTATCTCACAAGAGGTCGGATTAAGGGGACAACCAAAATCAGTTTTGACTAGGACAACCCAATCCCTCGGACCGGTCTTGCTTGAGGCTAGCTGTTCATGCATGGTGACTTGGTTGATGTCATGCCCTAGTCCTAAAATATGTAGGACTAGGATTACGTAAGTATGCCAGCCGTATGTATATGGATACTCCAATATATGGAAACCATAACACATACGTACGCTGTATTATGAACAATAATTCACAAGTGGTATATATTTGTCACAAGTCACAGGACATAACTAAATCTCATCCACAAAATCATAAAGAAATAAATGATCAAATATGTCAATGAACCAAATATGAACTAGTCGAGAAGAACTAATAGTTGGATGGAGACAAATCTACTACCAAACTAGAATATAAAAGTAAATATAATAATTACATCATCTAATGATCAGAGAGGCTCGAAGGAAAGACCTCCTCGAAAGAGAACGAAGTAGCAAGTCCTGATCCGTTCTTCTACAAATAGTCATGATCGTCTACACCTGGACAGGGACTAGGTCCCCAGAGGGACATAATAAGATACATAGAAGCATGCCAATAAAGTACTGAAAATAAACATCCAAGGGTCGCCTAACCATCTATGTGAATGCACTTTGAGAACAACTTTCCAACACGTGGGCTATCTGGCCAAAATGGGATTGGCATGATTCTCTCGGAGAATCAGGGGCCTACAAAGCATGACGTCTTTTGAACGCCATAGGTCGCCTGATAATAATAATATAAGGGTTATCATGATCGCGCATCTCCAGCGGAGCGTACGGGTTACACAAAAAAAGTACAAAGGAGCCCAAACGCCTTACTCGTTGTCCTCCCCACCCCAGGCTCTAAGCATGTCATATCCATGACACGATGATACCTCTAATAACTGCTAAGCCTTCTAGCATACAAATTCTATCAGCAGTTATTCCCTATTGCATGTCCTATACGTACAGGTGGCCAACCTGTCACGCAAGTCCGTATCCTGGACATGGATATTGCATGTGCTTAGATATCATTATGACTTGCTACATTAGATTTGATCTTGCGTGTCATGGGCATGAGACGTGTGGTTATATTGGGTGGGGAGAGACTTACCATACTAAAGGTTGATTATATTATATATATAGTTATCTGGAGGTATCTTAGACTCTGACACAGAGCTTTGGCACAAGTACTGGCCCTTCGAGAGAATGCTGCTATGGGTTTCTCCGACACAGAGCCTATAGTAGTCTCAGCCTGAGTATGATTCATGCTCTCATATTGTATATCACTTAGCTGGTTATATAGTTTACCCTATTGATTCATTTATTATTGCACTGTATTTATTTTGGCTTGAGTTATTCTTGTACCTTGCTATGTCCCCTGAGGGCCTGGATCCGGATTATGTCCCCAGGTATAGCAGAGGAGTTCTATCCCGAGGTATATGGAGCAGGAGCAGGATCAAACACCAGAGCTGAACCGATCCCCAAAGATGAGGTGATAGCAGAGGATTTTTCCTGAGTATTGCTTAATCTATACTCAGTATATGTTATTGTTAGACTCTTTTATTTCCGGTCTGTTGGACCATTGTTTCAAACTCATTATCGGGTTGTTCCCCGAGTTTTGTTTATTGAGACTTGATATTGCTTTATATTTCTGATATTGATTGTATTTATTCTTGTGGATGAGATTAGTATATTAGGCCCTTTTGTTGTTTTACAGCTTAAGTACACCCTGATGGTTCTATTAAATTGGGTTTATCCATCGGTGTGTGCTACTGACCATTGCCACGTGTCTAGTCCCTCGGTATTTTCGGACTGGGGCGTGACACCTAAACCCTAAGTGTTTCCCCAGCAATAAAGCCCCTAAACTAACATTACGCAGCAGCAGCAAAACCGAGCCCTATTCACTACCCGCCCCAGTAGCGCCTTACCACCCGCGAGCGTCGACTCCCTCTCGATTCCTATATATATATATATATATATATATATATATATATATATATATAATCTCCATCAACCCTAACCCTAGCTCTAACCTCCTTCCATGACCCAGCGCCGATGTCGACCTCCAGCCAAGCACCGCGCCGCCGCCCGGAGACCGCACAGCCGTCCGCCGACATCCACGTCAACCCCGCGAGCACCACATAATTTGACTGCGATGACCCCGACTTCACGCGCTGTTTCCCGCTCCACTTGCGACCAAATTCTGATCCGTCTTCACCGGTATGTTCATGACCTATCCCTCTTCCAACTCTGTGTATTAGTTTCCATCGAATAGCGTTAAACCCTAGGTAAAAATCGAGACCAAGTTAAAAGTAAACCACAACTTTTAACTTCAGAAAACTGTTGCGACCACCCATGTTTAAGGACTGATATCTTCCTCCACAGACATCCAAACTTAGATTTTCTTTTTGCTATGTGAAGTCCATATAACCAAGATTATTCCATGTTAATTACTTAATTTTATTATGTGTTAGAATCGAAGATAAATTAGGTTAAAAACTCATAAAAACTTGTTTTCGAAACACAAAAACTTATGATACAGAGCGCGCCCCACCAAACGGGATCGCCTCGTCGCGTATCAGTTGCACCATTAGGTGCGTATGGTATGTCCTGACGTGTGGGCTTTCGCGGAAACTGATTTGGACGTGTGTGCACGTCGGAATCAACCCGTATCCGTAAAAAGTCCCCGTATCGCAACTTTTGTAAAACACCACCCTATTTAGTGTACGCTCGTCAGAATGCGACGAAACTTGTGCCATTGGATTCGTGGTATCACACTAGTCCTGTGACCCAAGTCTCACATGATTCTGAGATAGTTGACTAAGCCACCTAGTTGCGGGCCCCACGGTTGACTTTTTGGGCAAATTTGTGTCCGATTCACCGGAATCCAAAATTGGACATACTGTTGAGTTCATATTAACGTTTAGAATTTGTTTGACCTATAATTTATCCCATTTAGAGACCTTTACCTCTGGCATGCATTTCAGTGCAAAGTAGGCTACATGTGGACCCCGCTTTGACCCGAAATTATCGTTTTGCCCCTGTATCCAAATTGGACGAAAGGGTGTGTTTTCTAGCTATCTCGCTTATTCTGGAAATATTGGTGATATTTATTTCAGCATCCGGAGACGTTTATTCTGAGGCTATAGTTTCTACTCCTATGTGCTTGACGCCTGGACATTTATACTTTACAACTTTCTTGCCAGACAAGTATACCTTGCCAAATTGCTTACAGTACTTTGCATGCTTATTATATTTCTATATATTTATTGAATGTGTGTTTTCTTTCAGTCAAAATTATATATTATATATGTTGACACATACTTGACACCTAGTATCATGAGAGAGGAGGACAATCAGTAGGCGTATGGGCTATAACCACTCTAGTAAACCGTAGTATCTAGCACGCACTATGGTAGTATATCGCGCTAGTCGCTACCCTCGAGGTATGTCAATTTCTGGTGTCGTGCTGGTCGCTACCCTTGAGGTATGTCGATTTTTGATGTTCTAGACGTGTGTGTAAGTTGTGAGATTAGATAGAGTAGCCTATCCCTGCCCATACATCGAAAAGTTGTCCTCATTATGCATTTTATATAGATTATCTTGTACAATATACTTATATATTTTCTGTCTATATTGCATGTTTACTGTATTCAATTGGCATGATTCTATGTATCTTGTTACATCCCTCTGAGGATATGGTCCCTTGCCAGGTATAGACGACCAGGAGTATCTGTCACCACCCCATTTCCAAAGCCGGGTATATTTTTTTTAATTTAGTTAATTGTGCATTATTTTTAATTAATTGTATTTATATTTAATTAATGATTGTATTATTTTTATATTGATTGTTTTAGGATTTTGGCTAGCCTGAACCCATGTCAGACCCTAGTGGACCCATGTCCGACCCAGCCCACACCCTTGTGAGAATTATTTTGGGGCTTAGAAATATTTATTATATTTTTAGAAGGTTAGTGGGAGAGATTTGGAGCTAGTTTGAGTGCTTTTGGAGCCCGGAACCCGAAACCAAGTCAAGTAGGGGCGTTTTGGGAATTTGGAACTTGTAATTCCCTTTATTAGTGTTTGGCCGGTCCCCCCCAACCCCATTCCACCTGTGAGAACCAGCACAGCAGCCCCTCTTCTTCCCCCCTCTTCATTCCACTCTTCTTCTTCACTTCTTCTTCTTCTCCACTTCTTCTTTCTTCTTCCTTCTTCTTCAAGGTGAGTTTCTCTTCCATTTTCTTCCTTCTTTCTTCCATTTCTTCTTCTTAATTGAACCCTAACCCTAATTTTTCTCCAACCTAGGTGGGTAGAGCTTAGATTTGGTGTTGGAGCTATATTTGGGAGCTTGGAAGCTAGTTGAGGTGGATTTGGAGCATTTTTGAGATTTTGGCTTGGAATTTCAACTCCCAAGAGGTAAACCCTAATTTTTCCCCCTTGTAATTATTTTTATATAGTGTAATTAATAGTTTAGAACCTTCCTAGACCCTTAGACTACCCGTGGGAGGAAGTTGGAACTAGTTTGGTTGGGTTTAGAGACTTTAACACTAGGTTTTATGTCAATTTTGGATGGAATCCCAATTTGGCCCAATTTTGGGTGATGCTCTAGGTTAGATGGACCTAGGTAGACGTTGTCGGGTGTCTAGAGGGTGAGTGCGTGTCTCCGTTCGGACACGGAAAGCCGTGTCGCGGAGAAACGGGCGTTTCGGGCGTATTCGGGGTTTTCGTCGTTGCCAATTCTAAGTGCGTGCGCGTTTCCGCCACGGACCTAGAATCGATGCGGGAGCACTTTTTCTAGGATCTAGGCATCGTTTAGAGCGCGTGGATAAATTTTGGGCCGATTTCGAGTTCGTTTGGTGTGCGTTTCAGGAGGTTTTCCGAACCGTGCACCGCGTGTTCGTCGAAATGACCGAACGGCCATTTCGGCGTAGTTTTTTAGTTTCGGGCTTGTGCGCGCGTTGGGTTAGCATCGGGGAGTGTGTGCTAGAATTCTCGGACTATATTTTATATATTTATAGGTGTTTGGGCATGTCAGGGCCGTTGGGCGTGCGTTGGTGAGCGTTGTGTGCATTGTTGTGTGTAGTGTTGTATTTATATATATGTATATATATTTGTGTGTGTGTTTCTATATATATATATTTCTATTTATATGTGTGTTTTTATGTGTTTGTGAGTGTGTTAGTGAGTGCTTGTGTGAGTGTGTAGGTGAGTGAGTGTTTATAGGTATATATATATGAGTTTGAGTTTGTGTGTATATATGTATATATATTTATATATATATGTATGAGTGTTTATGTGTGTGGTTGTGTGTTTGTGAGAGTGTGTGAGGGTGTGTGAGAGTGAGTATGTGTGAGTGAGGATATATAGATATATATTTGTGTTTGAGTGTGTGAGTGTGTATAGGTATAGATATATATAGATATATTAGTGTATATATATATAGATATATGTGTGTTTATATATATATATATCTAGATACGTGTCTATATATGTATTAGTGTGTGTGTGCTTGCGTTTGTGTGTGTGTGTGTGTGTACTTATACATATGTGTGTGTTAGTAGTTATATTAGTGTGTGTATATATATATATATATATATATATATATATATATATATATATATATATATATATATATATAGGAGCTTGTGTGTATATATATATATATATGTATGTATATATATATATATATATATATATATATATATATATATATATATATATATATATATATATATATATATATATATGTGTGTGTGTGTGTGTGTGTCTATAGGAGTGTGTGTGTGTGTGTATGAGAGAAGGAGGGCAGAACCTGGGACTGGAACAGCAGCATCTCAGCAGCTGCAGCAAGCAGCCACAGCAGCTGCAGCAAGCAGCCACAGCAGCTGCAGCAAGCAGCCACAGCAGCTGCAGCAAGAGCAGCAGCAATGTGCAGCAAATAGGGCAGCTGCAGCAGCAATTCAAGGCAGCAACAGCAGCAATTCAGAGCAAGAGCAGCAGTGGCTAGGGGTAGCAAGTATAGATATATAAATAGATATATAGATGGTTAGCTATATATATATATATATATATATATATATATATATATATATAGATAGATAGATAGATAACTAGTTAGATAGATTAATAGATAGTTAGATATTTAGATAGATAGTTTGATGGATGTATAGATAGAAATATAGATAGGTATAAGATAAGATAAATAGATATTAGATACATAGATAGCTAGATGTAAGATAGATAGATATATAGTTATATAGCTAGCTAGATAGATAGATATATAAGTAGATAGATAGGTAAATAGATAAATAGATAGATAGATAGGTTCATAGATAGGTAGATATCTAGATCGATAGATATTAGATATCTAGATGCCTAGATACAAATAGATAAATAGATACGTAGATAGATTAGAGAGAAAGATACATAGATAAATAGATTAAATTGATAGATAGACATATAGATAAATAGATAATAAGATAGATAGATAGATTATTAGATAGATAATAGTTAGCTAGGGAGATATATATATAGATACTAGATGGATATATAGATATAGATAGGTAGTTAGATTACTAGATAAATAGGTAATAAGATAGATAAGTAGGTAATGGATAGGTAGATAGTTATATATATATCTAAGGTATAGATATATATACCTATTGCTATATATATATCTATAGATATCTAGAGAGAGAGATAGATAGATTTATAAATAGATATATACATAGCTAGATAGATAGTTAGATATCTAGGTATAGATATATACGTAAGGTATGTGTAAGGTATGTGTAAGATAAGGTAAGGTATTGGGTATAGATATATAGGTATATGCCTATATGTATTAGATATCAATATTTTAGCCTAGATTATAGCTAGAAATATATGTTTATGCATAGTTAGTTAGCTAGAGGGGTAGTCGGGTTGAGTTTAGAGCGGTATCTCAATACCTTGAGATACCGAGGTATCTCAATACCTTAAGATAACCAAGGTATTGAGTTTCGAGCGGGGTTTTTGAGCAATAGCCTAGGAATAGTATTGGAGTGATTTTTATATGCTTATGTGTATATATTTACGCGTGCTAGCATAGGTTTTAGCGGGTATAGGCGGGGTGCGTAGCCTAGGTCGAGGTATCGGATACCGAGGGTATTCCGGTATCTCAAGGAGGCGAGTTTGAGGGTTTGTTAGCTTAATGAGCTCGGTTTGACCTAGAATTTCAGGAGCACCCTAGTTTGACCTAGAATTGACCGTAGTTGACTCGGTTGACCGCCAAAGTCAACTTTTGACCTAGTTTTGACCCAGAGTTGACTTTTTGGACCTAGAGTTGACTTTTTGACCCAGATTTCACCGGTTTGACCCGTTTGACCTAGAACGGCCCTAGAAGCCTATTTTTAATTATTTTATATCTGTTTAACTTATTAGAAATCCTGTTTAACCTTGCTTTTCGTATTAGGTCCTTGCGACACCAGTTCGGATCGCCAGTTGCTCAGGACGTCAGGCGAGTACATTCTCTGATAGTTTTCATTATCTGATAATTATTATGATTCAACTTCTAGTATAGTATCATCTGATTATTCTAGCACAACACGGGACACTGACTGGTATTTCTGGATTCATTTACTTGCGACACGTACATTTTATATTTCTGGCCTCTATTCTGGAATCACTACTGGCATCACCTACAGACATCACTACAGGCATCATTCATGTTCAGGATGGACTCATCTTGATTTGCGTATCAGGTCTTGGATCCACTTGTATTAGTCGGGACGGGGAAATACTCGAGTAGACATATAAATATTCCCATCTGGAATCATCAGGAATTACTCCCTCTGGTCTAATCTGGAATGATAGCAGCCGCGCACCCAGTGCGCGGTGAGCCGTACTTACCCCTGGCCGTTTACATGTCGAAACAAGTATTTCAAAGACACCGAGTTCATTCTTTATAGTCTGGACTCACTTGCATTCTTGTTGGTCTCACTTAAATATTTCTGGACTTGACTCACTACATATTTTTTATGCTGGACTCACTACACGTTCATGTGCACGGACTTGATCTTAGCTTAGATTTTTTGTATCTTGCAGTTATTACTATCTTGCTTCTGATATCCATGCATCTTTACTTTATGCACCAGTAATTTATATATTTCTTGTTTCATACTTGCTTCATTCTTCTTGCTACTTGCTATAACTGTTTTATAGTTTTTATCATTTAAATGTAACTGCTGTTAGAGATGTACTTGCTCCAGTCCTGACTGGACATATTTTTCAGAGTATCCCGAGGAGTGGTGTCCGACGTTTTATGGACCTGAGCCTGTCGATGGTGTAGACATGGACCCTCTAGTTTAGGGGTAATTTTCGGGTTGGTAGCCGGGATCACTGAGACCTTGTTATTATTTTTATTAGCTTTAGCACCGGATTTGTCTCCGGTTTTGGATTAAGACCTTGTATTGTATATTATTTTAGTTGATGTATTATTATTGATGTTGTGGTTGTTGTAGTAGTTGTTGTTGGTTAGACTTTATAGTTGTTAGTCTTCTTTGTTATCTTATCGTGCTTAGATTCGTGATTGAGTACTTGTGATTATTATTTGATATTGCTCCTCCATTTGGAGTTGAGATCTTGACAGGTTTATATTTTGATTGTGTGGTTGCCCTCCTTTTGGAGAGGTCACGGCCGATTTTTGTGTGAGATTATTATCTAGATAGTTGACCTAGACATCGTTCTACCGCCGATGCTGCGGCGTAGGCTGGACGTACCCACGACTCATACTCGATTTTCCGGGTGCGGGTCGTGACATATTTTTGGTGGTGGCCCATGCAGGTCTCGATTCACAATTAGTGCGATGTCGTGGTGGTACAACAACTTAGTTGTACTGCTGCGAGCCTGCTATAGGATCTAGGATCTAGGATGAGGGTGTACTCAATCACGACTAGGAACAATTCCAATCTAATTATTCTGAAATTATTTTCTTTTGAAATATTACTGTCCTTCTTTGATGATATCGTATCTTGCGCCGTATTAACTTTTTTTGATCTGTGTTCAGGATGCCTCCGAAGACACGATCTCGTCATACCGTTCTAGCAGTTGCCACTGAGAGGTCTGCTACCTCTCGTCCAGCTCGTATTCAGGCAGCTGCTATCGCTCCACTCACCACTCCTGCGGTTGAGGGAGCATCTGCTTTTCTCGGGGATCCTCCTTCACATGTCGATCCGAGGACTACCCCAGTCGTTCCGGTGGTTCCTCCACCACTTCCTGCTCCAGTAGATGCCGTGCAGTTGTTTGCATTCTTCAGGGAGATGATGGACGCGCAGCACCGTCAGGTGGATGTGATGAGGCTGGACATTGAGAACGCCCACCAGGTGGCCATGACGGCAGTGGATAGGGTGGCACAGATTCAGCCACAGGCAGATCAGATTCAGCATCCGAGGCTGGGTAGTATTATCGACTTCTGGAGGATGCGGCCCAAGGAGTTCCGTAGTACAGAAGGGATCCTGTACGCGGATGACTGGATAGAGCAGATCGAGGGGATCTTCAGGCTGGCACAGATTCCAGACAGCATGCAGATAGAGGCAGCGGGCAGTCAGATGTTCGACCTCGCTTTGACATGGTATCGCACAGATACGAGGATTACAACGCCAGGGCTGACTTGGGAGGCTTTCAAGAGGCTTTTTAAGGAGAAATATTTCCCAGATGTGGCGCTCAGTGCTTTAGAGAGCCAGTTTAAGACACTCGTCCAAGGGAGCATGACGGTGGATGAGTACGCAGCGGAGTTCTATCGTCTGGGCAGATTTGTGGAGGGCTTGAGTGAGGCAGGCAAGGCGATGAAGTTTTGCAAGGGCTTGGTCGTGGCGGTCAAGTCTTTGACCAAGAGCGACCGCGAGGCGACTTTTGAGCAGATAGTAGGAGATGCTCAGAGGGCAGAGGATGACTTGGAGCTCAAGTCCAAGAGAGGCAGGGATGATTCAGCTAGTGCGAGTGGTAGTGCGGGACCTGCTAAGCGTCCCTATGTGCAGAAGGCAGCGCAGCAGGGTCAGGATCAGAGGGTGCCCACTTGTGCCTACTGCAGGAAGGCAGGACACACTTGGGATGTTTGTAAAAGGAGGCTGAAGGTGTGTTTGTTCTGTGGATCCGCTGCTCACCAGATGAGAGATTGCCCCACTGCACCTCCATTGGGTGGAGCACAGGATCAGAGAGTTGGAGCTAGGCCATCTGTGGCACAGCATCATGCCCCGCACCAGCAGAGGGATACACCCCAGCAGGGCAGGGCTTATGCGTTGATGGTCGAGGAGGCCGATGCTACGGGTGTCGGGTTAGCAGGTCTGTCTATTTGTTCTTCTTCCTGTCCTTTTCCATTCCTTATGGTGTGCTTCATTAGTACTTGTTAGATTTTCTTTGTGCTGTTGTAGATAGTGTAGTAACCCTGATTGAGACTGTGATAACATGACCAGTAGGACCCTGATCTTGTATGTTGTTTAGGTAGAATTTCTTGACTGTGATTGTTGGGGGTTTGACCTAGAGGGAGTGTGATTGACTTTAAATTTCGAGGACAAAATTTTCTAAGGAGGATAGGCTTGTCACCACCCCATTTGCAGAGCCGGGTATTTTTTTTAATTTAGTTAATTATGCATTATTTCTAATTAATTGTATTTATATTTAATTAATGATTGTATTATTTTTATATTGATTATTTTAGGATTTTGGCTAGCCTGGACCCATGTCAAACCCTAGTGGACCCATGTCCGACCCAGCCCACACCCTTGTGAGAATTATTTTGGGCTTTAGAAATATTTATTATATTTTTAGAAGGTTAGTGGGAGAGATTTGGAGCTAGTTTGAGTGCTTTTGGAGCCCGAAACCCGAAACCAAGTCAAGTAGGGGCATTTTGGGAATTTGAAACTTGTAATTCCCTTTATTAGTGTTTGGCCGGTCCCTCCCCCCCAACCCCATTTTACCCGTGAGAACCAGCACAACAGCCCCTCTTCTTCCCCCCTCTTTATTCCACTCTTCTTCTTCACTTCTTCTTCTCCACTTCTTCTTTCTTCTTCCTTCTTCTTCAAGGTGAGTTTCTCTTCCATTTTCTTCCTTCTTTCTTCCATTTCTTCTTCTTAATTGAACCCTAACCCTAATTTTTCCCCAACCTAGGTGGGTAGAGCTTAGATTTGGTGTTGGAGCTAGATTTGGGAGCTTGGAAGCTAGTTGAGAT
Source organism: Iris macrosiphon (assembly GCA_036927795.1). Taxonomy (NCBI): domain Eukaryota; kingdom Viridiplantae; phylum Streptophyta; class Magnoliopsida; order Asparagales; family Iridaceae; genus Iris; species Iris macrosiphon. The sequence continues at coordinate 312,439,616 of JAYESA010000004.1, read as the reverse complement.
GAATTTGGAGCATTTTTGAGATTTTGGCTTGGGATTCCAACTCCCAAGAAGTAAACCCTAAATTTTCTCCCTTGTAATTATTTTTATATAGTGTAATTAATAGTTTAGAACCTTCTTAGACCCTTAGGCTACCCGTGGGAGGAAGTTGGAACTAGTTTGGTTGGGTTTAGAGACTTTAACACTAGGTTTTGTGTCAATTTCGGATGGAATCCGAATTTGGCCCAATTTTGGGTGATGTCCTAGGTTAGACGGACCTAGGTAGACATTGTCGGGTGTCTAGAGGGTGAGTGCGTGTCTTCGTTCGGACACGGGAAGCCGTGTCGCGGAGAAACGGGCGTTTCAGGCATTTTCGGGGTTTTCATCGTCGCCGATTCTAAGTGCGTGCGCCTTTTTGCCACGGACCTAGAATCAACACGGGAGCACTTTTTCTAGGATCTAGGCATCGTTTAGAGCGCGTGGATAAATTTTGGGCCGATTCCGAGTTCGTTTGGTGTGCGTTTCAGGAGGTTTTCCGAACCGCGTACCGCGTGTTCGTCGAAATGACCGAACGGCCATTTCGGCATGGTTTTCTAGTTTTGGGCTTGTGCGCGCGTTGGGTTAGCATCGGAGAGTGTGTGCTAGAATTCTCGGGCTATATTTTATATATTTATAGGTGTTTGGGCATGTCGGGGCCGTTGGGCGTGCGTTGGTGAGCGTTGTGTGCATTGTTGTGTGTAGTGTTGTGTTTATATATATGTATATATATTTGTGTGTGTTTCTATATATATATATTTCTATTTATATGTGTATTTTTATGTGTTTGTGAGTGTGTTAGTGAGTGCTTGTGCTTGTGTGAGTGTGTTAGTGAGTGCTAGTGTATGTGTGTAGGTGAGTGTGTGAGTGAGTGCTTGTATGAGTGTGTAGGTGAGTGAGTGTTTATAGGTATATATATGTGAGTTTGAGTTTGTGTGTATATATCTATATATATTTATATATATATGTATGAGTATTTATGTGTGTGGTTGTGTGTTTGTGAGAGTGAGTGTGTGTGAGTGAGGATATATAGATATATATTTGTGTTTGAGTGTGTGAGTGTGTATAGGTATAGATATATATAGATATATTAGTGTATATATATATATAGATATATGTGTGTTTATATATATATATATCTAGATACGTGTCTATATATGTATTAGTGTGTGTGTGCTTGTGTTTGTATGTATGTGTGTACTTATACATATGTGTGTATTAGTAGATATATTAGTGTGTGTGTATATATATATATAGGAGCTTGTGTGTATATATATATATGTATGTATATATATATATATATATATATATATATATATATATATATATATATATATATATATATATGTGTGTGTGTGTCTATAGGAGTGTGTGTGTGTGTATGAGAGAAGGGGGGGGCAGAACCTAGGACTGGAACAGCAGCAGGCAGCAGCTCAGCAGCTGCAGCAAGCAGCCACAACAGCTGCAGCAAGAGCAGCAGCAATGTGAGCAAATAGGGCAGTTGCAGCAGCAATTCAAGGCAGCAGCAGTAGCAATTCAGAGCAAGAGCAGCAGTGGCTAGGGGTAGCAAGTATAGATATATAAATAGATATATAGATGGTTAGCTAGATATATATATATATATATAGATAACTAGTTAGATAGATTAATAGATAGTTAGATATTTAAATAGATAGTTTAATGGATGTATAGATAGATATATAGATAGGTATAAGATAAGATAAATAGATATTAGATACATAGATAGCTAGATGTAAGATAGATAGATATATAGTTATATAGCTAGCTAGATAGATAGATATATAAGTAGATAGATAGGTAAATAGATAAATAGATAGATAGATAGGTTCATAGATAGGTAGATATCTAGATCGATAGATATTAGATATCTAGACGCCTAGATACAAATAGATAAATAGATACGTAGATAGATTAGAGAGATAGATACATAGATAAATAGATTAAATTGATAGATAGACATATAGATAAATAGATAATAAGATTGATAGATAGATTATTAGATAGATAATAGTTAGCTAGGGAGATATATATATAGATACTAGATGGATATATAGATATAGATAGGTAGTTAGATTACTAGATAAATAGGTACTAAGATAGATAAGTAGGTAATGGATAGGCAGATAGTTATATATATATCTAAGGTATAGATATATATACCTATGGCTATATATATATCTATAGATATCTAGAGAGAGAGATAGATAGATTTATAAATAGATATATACATAGCTAGATAGATAGTTAGATATCTAGGTATAGATATATACGTAAGGTATGTGTAAGGTATGTGTAAGATAAGGTAAGGTATTGGGTATAGATATATAGGTATATGCCTATATGTATTAGATATCAATATTTTAGCCTAGATTATAGCTAGACATATATGTTTATGCATAGTTAGTTAGCTAGAGGGGTAGTCGAGTTGAGTTTAGAGCGGTATTTCAATACCTTGAGATACCGAGGTATCTCAATACCTTGAGATAACCAAGGTATTGAGTTTCGAGCGGGGTTTTTGAGCAATAGCCTAGGAATAGTATTGGAGTGATTTTTATATGCTTATGTGTATATATTTACGCGTGCTAGCATAGGTTTTAGCGGGTATAGGCGGGGTGCGTAGCCTAGGTTGAGGTATCGGATACCGAGGGTATTCCGGTATCTCAAGGAGGCGAGTTTGAGGGTTTGTTAGCTTAATGAGCTCGGTTTGACCTAGAATTTCAGAAGCACCCTAGTTTGACCTAGACTTGACCGTAGTTGACTCGGTTGACCGCCAAAGTCAACTTTTGACCTAGTTTTGACCCAGAGTTGACTTTTTGGACCTAGCGTTGACTTTTTGATCCAGATTTCACCGGTTTGACCCGTTTGACCTAGAACGACCCTAGAAGCCTATTTTTAATTATTATATATCTGTTTAACTTATTAGAAACCCTGTTTAACCTTGCTTTTCGTATTAGGTCCTTGCGACACCAGTTCGGATCGCCAGTTGCTCAGGACGTCAGGCGAGTACATTCTCTGATAGTTTTTATTATCTGATGATTATTATGATTCAGCTTCTAGTATAGTATCATCTGATTATTCTGGCACAACACGGGACACTGACTGGTATTTCTGGATTCATTTACTTGCGACACGTACATTTCATATTTCTGGCCTCTATTCTGGAATCACTACTGGCATCACCTACAGGCATCACTACAGGTATCATTCATGTTCAGGCTGGACTCATCTTGATTTACGCGTCGGGTCTTGGATCCACTTGTATTAGTCAGGACGGGGAAATACTCGAGTAGACATGTAAATATTCCCATCTGGAATCATCAGGAATCACTCCCTCTGGTCTAATCTGGAATGATAGCAGCCGCGCACCCAGTGCGCTGTAAGCCGTACTTACCCCTAGCCGTTTACATGTCGAAACAAGTATTTCAAAGACACCGAGTTCATTCTTTATAGTCTGGACTCACTTGCATTCTTGTTGGTCTCACTTACATGTTTCTGGACTTGACTCACTACAGGTTTTTTATGCTGGACTCACTACACGTTCATGTGCACGAACTTGATCTTAGCTTAGATTTTTTATATCTTGCAGTTATTACTATCTTGCTTCTGATATCCATGCATCTTTACTTTATGCACCAGTGATTTATATATTTCTTGTTTCATACTTGCTTCATTCTTCTTGCTACTTGCTATAACTGTTTTATAGTTTTTATCATTTAAATGGAACTGTTGTTAGAGATGTACTTGCTCCAGTCCTGACTGGACATATTTTTCAGAATATCCGGAGGAGTGGTGTCCGACGTTTTATGGACCTGAGCCTGTCGATGGTGCAGACAGGGACCCTCTAGTTTAGGGATGATTTTCGGGTTGGTAGCCGGGATCACTGAGACCTTGTTATTGTTTTTATTAGCTTTAGCACCGGATTTGTCTCCGGTTTTGGATTAAGACCTTGTATTGTATATTATTTTGGTTGATGTATTATTATTGATGTTGTGGTTGTTGTAGTAGTTGTTGTTGGTTAGACTTTATAGTTGTTAGTCTTCTTTGTTATCTTATCTTGCTTAGATTCGTGATTGAGTACTTGTGATTATCATTTGATATTGCTCCTCCGGTTGGAGTTGAGATCTTGACAGGTTTATATTTTGATTGTGTGGTTGTCCTCCTTTTGGAGAGGTCATGGCCGATTTTTGTGTGAGATTATTATCTAGATAGTTGACCTAGACAGCGTTCTACCGCCGATGCTGCGGCGTAGGCTGGACGTACCCACGACTCATGCCCGATTTTCCGGGTGCGGGTCGTGACAGTATCCGCAGGAGTATGGACCAGGACCTGACGCATTACTTTCTGCCGAGGAGGTCTTACCTTCTGTGCATCCTTGATTATCTCTAGCGTTGGACCTCTTAGCTGATACTCTAATATCATCATCTTATTTTATATTGGAGATTTATCCTCCTCTCTCATTTTAGTTTTGATATAGTCATTGGTAGTGGATTTGTCTCCACCCGACTACCATTTTTGGATATTTCAGACTTATTGTTCTAGTTTAGTTATTTCTTTTCTATGATTTATTGTGTGGATGAGATTAGTATATCTATGACTTGTTACCATATATATACCACATATGAGTTAATATTCATATTACAGCGTACGTGTGTATTATGGTAACCATATATTGGAGTTGCCATATACATACGGCTGACATGCTTACGTATTCCTAGTCCTACGTATTTTGGGACTGTGGCGTGACAATGAGACTCACTCTCATGTAACAGCTATATCACGGCCAATGAAATATAATGATGCCTCCAAATCATGTGGTGGTCTCGTAAAACTAGGTCGACATGCATAATATATAAATAAGACAAAATACGATGTCACCGTCGTTGTACCCAAGTTATTCTTGGACGCGCAGTTTATATAGCAGTTAAAATATATGAACTAAATAACAGAAATAAAATACATGCACCATATAGAATTTAAATCATAGTACAATGGCAAGGTATACTTGTCTGCTTTGAAAAAGGATGAAGTCGCAACTCAAGGCGTCGTCCGATCTACCCGTCACATAAATTAAATAAGTTAGGTTACAAAAATGAGTGAATAGTTTTCTCTATTTTAATCTATTTTAATTCTGAATAAAATAACATAAAATATTATTTTTAATATTATTATAATCTAATTTTATTGTTTAAATCTTAATTTTAGTCCAAAGAAAGTCAACTTTAAGGATTTGGGATCCGTAACACGCAAATCGAGGCAATCCGTTGACCAAAAAGACAACCGATTCAAATCCTTGATTTATGTATAAAATTATATACATTTCAGTGCTACATGAATGTTAGAATCGACATTTTCATAAAATCACAAGTCGGTAAAGAGTTATGGCTACAAGGGCGCACAGATGACAGTTTTTGGTGGTTTTCTATTTACGTCTATGTTGAACAAATTTTATAGTAGATTAAAATTACATGTTAAATTCTAAAAAAATAAATTTATGGAATTTTATCATGTCATCTTTTTGAAGCTTCAACCGGCTCGTAATTCTGAGTTTGGGATCTCCCGAAATCTCAAAAACACCGAAACGTGTCAGATTTCGAACAACTGACACTTTTATAATTTTTTGGAAAAATTGGTTTAGAAATTATTAAAATAATTTTATATATTCATAAAATTAACCTTGATATGGTTCTAATAAAAAAAATTAGAGCGTGTTTGGAGTCCGTAGCTAGGAGATATCATTTTTTTAAGTCGTCATAACTACTAGAAAATGAGACTGAATTTATGACGAATTTCGACTATTTTTGGACGAAAAAGAGAGGAGTTTGGCGAAGAAAAATATGAAAGATGAGTTTATTCCATAAGTCTAATAGACATTTATAATGGTAGAGACTACTTAATTGAATACGACTAGGATTGACTAATTTGGATATGATTAGAATCAGTTTAAATAGGGATTGAATATGCATGAAGTTGCTTTCCTAGTAGACTCAGGATTTGAATTAATTTAAAATATAGTTTAAATTTATCTCAATAATTTATAATCTTAAATATAATTAAATATAATACAAATAATTTAAATATAATTTTATTAATATTTATTAACACTAAATTAGCATCTATCTAATATTAAGACTTTATATATCCAAATAAATCCTCAATAATTCCAAAAATCCAATAATTACTTAAAATTCTAAATAAATTAAAAAATATATATTTAAATATTTTAACTCTAAAATAAATATTTGGTAGTAACAACATTCAAGTATGGTCTCATAGTAAATCATGGAAGTCCTAGAAATTTACGTTTCCTAGGTTTTAATTACCCAAAAATTCTATAAAAATCTCCAAAAATCTAAAATAGCCTAAAAATAATTCTAAATAAATATTTATATAAGTAAATATATCAGAAAATTTATTTTCTAATTAACTAAGAGAATACTCTAAAGAAATTTAATATCTATAATAAATATAATAATATAAAATACACACAAAATATCTATTTCTGGTGAGGGGATTTACAATCTACCCAACTTACAAGAATTTTGTCCTCAAAATTAAAAATAATGCATAATTTGCTAAATTCTTCACATTCGTATTTAAGGTAAGTCAACCGCAATCTCTTCCAAAAATTTAAATAATGAAATCTATTCAAATCCATCGCAATCACTTCAAAATTAAAATAATCACTGTTTAAATCAAAATTCAACCTATCATAATCTCTTCTCGATTTTTAAATAATCAATGTCCAAATCTAATTCAAATCTATATGACATCCCACATCAAAATTTATATCATAATTTTCAACTATCATAATCTCCTCTAGATTTTGAATAATAAATAATTCTAATCAAATCTTATTCATATTCTCAACTTAAGAATTTCGTACTCTTCAAATTTTAAACTCAATTTCTATCTCAACATTTCAAACAGGTGATCCAACAATCAAAATTTAACTTTTAGTTCAAATCATCAAATTATAACATTTTGAATTCAATCCATCAATGTTTCATGTTTAGAGTTCTATATTTTTTTTCTCAAAATTTAAATCGTTAATTCAATCTCCAATATTCAAATTTTAAATCATATGCTTAAAGTATAAATATTTGGTCCGCAATATCAAGATTTCAAAATTTTTAAATCCTCATCATCTTAATCATTCTTCTAAAAATTCTCAAAATTAAAATAACTTAAATCTCTCAATCTAATCTTACTTGATCACAATCTAAAAGAAATTTACCTCAAGTTGACAATGCAACTCCTACCCAACTCAGAATTTACCCATCTATCACATATGACTATACATTTAAGAAAAAAAAAATTTAAATTATTTAATCGTGTTATTCAATCCTAAAATTTTTTATACCAAATATATCACATGTGATATGCCCTTAATTACAAAAGATGGTCACAAAGTAATGCGATTGGCCTATGGAGTATATCTAGTACTCTCCGTGTATCAAATTTATACTAAGCACGAACGTTCATCTTTCCGAAATAGGGTAAGACAAAAAAATAATAAAGAATGCAAGGATGAGGTGATAGAATACAAGTATGGGGTTCAAGACGATTAAAGAATTCAAAAGGGAGTTGTCAAGGTAGTTGTGGATTAAAATCTTATTTTTTGGTAAATTCCTATTCACATGCTCATATCAGTACAATTATGTAACCGATACGATATGCTCGGACATGTCTAGAGGGAAAGTATATTCGTCTACTAGTCAACTATATATCTCAATCCACGTAAAGTAGTCATGCGAAGAGCGAACCAAGCGCACTAAGGTTAGCTAGACCATAATACACTAGTTCTGATTTAGATAATGTATTAGTGTGGGCCCCCAATAATACATATATCATGAACAAGCTCGATAAAGAATAAGCTTGTAAAACTAGGTTGTAACAGCAGCATGAGTCTAGATAGTCCAACATATAAGTATGTGAGATTATGATGAGTGAAAGGTACAAAATAATTCAAGTTCACCAAGAAGATAAGACTCGTCTGGTATTGTGCCTCTATAGTTACCATACTAACTTCTTGTCTAAGTCTCTAGTCGACCAAATAGGGGTATGGGCCTCTAAGTTCTACAGTCTGAATAAACAATATCGTCTTATGCTAGCATATAGTTAATGTTATTCAATTATACTTCATTAATGGATCAAAAAGACTTTGTGATACTATGTTGTGAGGCATACTACCCAACTTAAAAGAATAAAATAATACTGTAACTACCTTGTGGGGATATAGTAGAAACTCTTATTGGGGTACACGAGAAAAAGATCTTAGTACTATTAGGGTATCCTATTGCATTATATAGGTAATGGTCATCTTAAGTCTTAATCATAGTGCTTATAGAATAAAAGCGTTAATATTAAGAATGGAGAAGTTATTGGCTCTCAAGTGAAAGAGGATATAACCTATATGGAGATATGTGAAACAAATTATTTGATTTGAAACTAAAGGATAATCATAAAATCATAATCTAAATGAACAACTCGAACTATCAAGTTCTAACTACTAAGCACATAATTTCAAAATTTAAGATTAACAACTATAATCCTAGCAAACTATATATCATAACATAAAAGATAATTACTTGGCCTACAATCAGAAGGGTTAGGTGGCACGAATTGAAAGATAAAAAAAAAATTTAGCCATCGCATAAAAAACGAGCGCTAAGGTTTCGGAGGAACAAGATATGAAATTAAAAAAGAGAGACTCTTGATAATATCATGGTTTCCTAAGAAAAGGTGGTATGCTAATCTCTGTGTTCGAGGTATGATCAGAAAAATATTCTATTCATTCCTCTCGGTTTCCTAAGGTACTGTTATGCTAATATCAAGACAAGAATCTAAATTTAGAGTTCTCTAATACTATCTCACTATGAAAGTTAGGTTTAGTCCTAATATTCAACATTGGATTTCTATTGGTTCCTCAATACTAGGGTCAAACAATATGGTCAAATTTCTAACTAACCCTAGTAGTGTCTATACTACTCTCAAGTCATTCATAAGGATAATGGTCAATTAATTTACAGGTAAGGGATGCTAGGGTTCATTATGTATTCTAAACTTAGTGATGTGTCAATATTCTAGTTGTATTCTTAGTAGGAATATTACCCTAATTATCATCCTAACAACAAGGATTTCTATATTCTAGCAGAAGGCTATACTCAAGGAACTATTAGGGAAATACATGAATCAAGCAGGATGCAATTATTTAAATAGAACGGATTGGAAGGAAGGTGAATCATAGTCAAATATGGATGAGACCTAAAACTCTACTAGGTGCAGGCCCGCTCGGTACAGTTACGTAACCGAAACGGCTAACTCGACCTGCATGGGCCACCACAAAAATATGTCACGTCCCAGTCCCAAAATATGTAGGATTAGGATTACGTAAGCATGCCAGCCGTATTGTAAACACCAAATTTTTTTCAAAAATTAAAAATAAATTTTTGGGATTTTTTACTATTTTTAAATAATTAAAATAAATATTTTATGGAATTAAATATTTTTAAGTATTGAATTAAAAATTAAAATAATATAAGAACAATATTTTTGAGTGTTAAATAAAGAATTAGACATACTGTAATTTTTCTGGAATTTATTGGACCAAAAAACTAGTTTTAAACACCTAAAAATAATATTTTAAAATAAACTAGATTAAATCGAACCAAACCAAGACTAAAATAAATCGAACCAACCTGAACCCACCCAATCCTATTGGATCGGGTCCGACCCACTATCTGACCTACTACCCGACTCGACCCATTATTACACTGCTACAGTAACCCCTATTCCCCCGACTTCTCTGGCGCCGCTTCAACTCCCCGTTGCAGGCGACGCTCCGCCTCCCCGACCGTTCCGCTGCGACCCGCCGACTTCCTTGCCTCCAACCGCCGACCCCTCCGGTCCACCTCCCCCAAACGGATGGCCACTCTCCTATTTAAACCACCACCGCCGCCAACACCAAACCACCGTCACAGCCACCGCCTCTCCGGACGCCCGTCCCTCCGCTAGCCCAGCCCCAGCGACACCTCCGCGAGCCTGACCCGCTGAAGACCTCCGCCGTCGCCAGCGCCGAGCACAGCGGTCGCAGCAGCACTGCCACCCGCCGCCGACCGGCCGTCGCGCCACCGTGCGTACGAGAATTTCAGACGTTTTCGACATCCTGTTCAGGTGAGCATTTCTCTCTCCTCATCGCATCATTTTTTGAATAGACTATTGCGACATGTTTGCTACGTGATCCCTTCAAACCCCGTGCAATCAGTTCGGCAAATCGTGTCCTGTGTCGGTCGCAAACCGTGACGCAAAAACAGGAAAAAACTCCCATATTTCTAAAAATCAGAAATTAGTCCCGAACTCTCCAGTTCACGACCGTTTTACGTGCAACCTGTTTAATAATTTTAAAATTCACTTAAATAATTAATTAGATAATATAACTGAGATTTAAACCCTGTAAATAGTTTATTTTATTGCGTTGTAGATTGTAATTAATTCGCAGGTGAAAATGACCAAAAACTTGGTCTTTAACCACCCTGAATTTTCCTGGAACTGGGTGTGACCCGCTAAACGAGAGGACTTGGTCATGTGCGAATTATACCAAAAGGTGCGCACTGTCAATACGGACGTATAAGATTTTGCAGAAGTTGATTTGGATGTGCGTGCACACCAGAATCAATACGTATCCGTCGACAACGCCTCGTATCGGTCCTGTTCTGAAACTCGTTGTAACTTTGTGTACACTCGTCGTTTCGAAACAAAACTTGCGCCATCGGACTCGTAGCAATACGCTGGTCCTGTGACTCAAGTTTGGTTCGATTCTGAGAAAGTTGACAAAATCTCGTATCGTGGGTCCCACAGCTCCACTTGACGGGCGATTTTGTGATCGGCTCATCAGAATCTAGTTTTGGACATTCCGTTGGGTTTATATCGTCATTCTGGACTTGTAGACACTAAGTTTAACGAATTTGGAGAATTTTGTCTCTAGCACATTTTTCGGTGCGAAGTGGGCACATATGGACCCCGCTTTGACCAGAAACTGTCAATTTTGTCCTTGTGTCCAAATTAGACTTATAGGTAGGCGATCCTAGCTATTTTATATCTTCTGAGTATGATGGTAACATTTATTTCAGCATCCAGAGGAGTACTTGAAGATCCTGCTGTTACCAGAGCAATTGGAGGAAACAAACCCCAGGCAAGTGTACCTTGCCAATCTTGCAGTACTTGATTTATATTATTCTCTTGATTTATTTTTATGATGTATATGTTTAACCTAGGACTGTGTGACATTGCTTAGCATCCAAATAAGATTCGGGTGCCAACGCCGTACACGGAGTTGTGTAACGTCACCTAGAGATTGATATCGCGACCCTATACATTTTCGTTCTTGCATTATCAAGTACGTCATACCATAGGACACATGACACTATTTATGAGACAAAATCTTCTGAGTTATTCATGGTGATTCTGTATAGGATACATGATTCGTGACATAGATATTACATATGCTTAGCTATCATTATGACTCACTATATCAGTTAAAGGTCATGATCTTGCGTGTCATGGACATGAGACGTGTGATTACATTGGGTGGGGAGAGTCTTACCATACTAAAGGCTGATTATATATATATAATAAATTACTAGAAGTGCCTTAGACTCTAACACAGAGCTTTGGCACACGTACTGGCCCTTCGAGATAATAAATGCTGCTATGGGTTTCCTAGAGCCTTTAGTAGTTACAGCCTGAGTATGATTAATGCTCTCATTTGCATAACCCATAGCTGGTTACATAGTTTACCCAATTGATTCATTTAATATTATTCTGCATTTACTTTGGCTTGAGTTATTCTTGTACCTTGCTATGTCCCCTGAGGACCTGAAATCCGAATTATGTCCCCAGGTTTAGCAGAGGAGATCTACCCCTAGGTATACGGGACAGGAGCAGACATTGGAGCAGTACCAGTACCAGAGGACGAGGTGATGCCAAAGGATTTCTCCTGAGTATCTGTTTATCTATACCCAGTCATTTCTGTTGTTAGACTCTTACTTCCTGTTTATTTGAACTGTTGTAACAAACTCATTGTCGGGTTGTTCCCCGAGACTTTTTATTGAGATTTGTTGGATATATTTGATCTTGATTATTCTGACATTTATTTTTATCTGCTGTGGATGAGATTAGTATCATAGACCTTTACTGTTGTTTTACAGCTTAAGTACACCCTGATGGGTCCATTAAATTGGATTTGTCCATCGGTGTGTGCTGTTGGCCATTGTCACGTGTCTAGTCCCTCGGTATTTTGGGACTGGGGCGTGACACGTATGTATATAGAGACTCTAATATATGAAAACCATAACACATACGTACGCTGTATTATGAACAATAATTCATAAGTGGTATATATTTGTTACAAGTCACAGGACATAACTAAATCTCATCCACAAAATCATAAAGAAATAAATGATCAAATATGTCAATGAACCAAATATAAACTAGTCGAGAAGAACTAATAGTTGGATGGAGACAAATCCACTACCAAACTAGAATATAAAAGTAAATATAATAATTACATCATCTAATGATCAGAGAGGCTCGAAGGGAAGACCTCTTCGAAAGAGAACGAAGTAGCAAGTCCTGATCCGTGCTCCTGCAAATAGTCATGAATCGTCTACACCTAAAAAGAGACCAGGTCCTCAGAGGGACATAACAAGATACATAGAAGCATGCCAATAAAGTACTAAAAATAAATATCCAAGGGTCGTCTAACCATCTATGTGAATGCACTTTGAGAACAACTTTCCAACACATGGGCTATCTGGCCAAAATAGGATTGGCATGATTCTCTCGGAGAATCAGGGGCCTATAAAGCATGACGTCTTTTGAACGCCAGAAGCTACCTGATAATAATAATATAGGGGTCATCATGACCGCGCATCTCCGACGGAGCGTACGGGTTACACAAAAAAGTACAAAGGATCCCAAATGCCTTACTCGTTGTCCTTTCCACCCTATGCTCTAAGAATGTCATATCCATGACACGATGATACCTCTAATAACTGATAACTCTTCTAGAATGCAAATTCTATCAGCAGTTATTCCCTATTGCACGTCCCATACGTACAGGTGGCCAACCCGTCACGCAAGTTCGTGTCCTACATAAGACTCACTCTCGTGTAACAGATGTATCACGACCAATGAAATATAATGATGCCTCAAAATCATGTGGTGGTCTCGTAAAACTAGGTCGACATGCATAATATATAAATAAGACAAAATACGACGTCATCGTCGTTGCACCTAAGTTATTCTTGGACGCGCAGTTTATATAGCAGTTAAAATATATGAACTAAATAATAGAAATAAAATGCATGCACTATATGGAATGTAAATCATATTACAATGACAAGGTATACTTGCCTGCTTTGAAAAAGGATGAAATCGTAACTCAAGGCGTCGTCCGATCTACCCGTCACATAAATTAAATAAGTTAGGTTACAAAAGTGAGTGAATAATTTTCTCCATTTTAATCTATTTTAATTCTGAATAAAATAACCTAAAATAGTATTTTAATATTATTATAATCTAATTTTATTGTTTAAATCCTAATTTTGGTCCAAAGAAAGTCAACTTTAAAGATTTTGGATCCGTGACACGCAAATTGAGGCAATCCGTTGACCAAAAAGTCAACCGACTTAAATCCTTGATTTGTGTATAGAATTCTATACATTTAAGTGCTACATGAACACCAAAATTGACGGTTTCACAAAATCACAAGTCGATAAAGAGTTATGGCCACAAGGGCACACAGATGACAGTTTTCGGTGGTTTCCTATTTACGTCTACGTTGCATGAATTTTACAGTAGACTAAACTTATATGTTAAATTTTGAAAAAATAATTTTATGAAATTTCATCATGTCATCTTTTTGAAACTTTAAACGGCTCATAATTCTGAGTTCGGAATCTCCCAAAATCTCAAAAACACCAAAATGCGTCTGATTTCAGACAACCGACACTTTTATAATTTTCTGAAAAAATAGGTTCAGAAATTATTAAAATAATTTTATATATTCAAAAAACTAACCTTGATATGGTTCTAACAAAAAAAATTGGAGTGCGTTTGGAGTCCGGAGCTAGGAGATATCGTCTTTTTAAGTCGTCATAACTACTAGAAAATGAGGCTGAATTTATGACGAATTTTGACTATTTTTGGACGAAAAAGAGAGGAGTTTGGCGAAGAAAAATATGAAAAATGAGTTTATTCCATAAGTCTAATAGTTATTTGTAATGGTGGAGACTACTTAATTGAATACGACTAGGATTGGCTAATTTGGATATGATTAGGATTAGTTTAAATAAGGATTGGATATGCATGAAGTTGCTTTCCTAGTAGGCTCAGGATTTGAATTAATTTAAAATATAGTTTAAATTTATTTCAATAATTTATAATCTTAAATAGAATGAAAGATAATGCAAATAATTTGAATATAATCTTATTAATATCTATTAACACTAAATTAACATCTATCTAATATTAAGACTTTATATATCCAAATAAATTCTCAATAATTCCAAAAATCCAAAATTTCCTTAAAATTCTAAATAAATTACAAAAAAATAAATTTGAATATTTTAACTCTAAAATAAATGTTTGGTAGTAACAACATTCAAGTATGGCCTCATAGTAAATCATGAAAGTCCTAGAAATTTACGTTTTCTAGGTTTTAATTACCCAAAAATTTTAGAAAAATCTCCAAAAATTTAAAATAGCCTAAAAATGATTCTAAATAAATATTTATATAAGTAAATATATCAAAAAAATTATTTTCTAATTAACTAAGAGAATACTCTAAAGAATTCAATATCTATAATAAATATAATAATATAAAATATACACAAAATACCTATTTTTGGTAAGGGGGTTTATAGTTGAGCATGCACGTAGTTGATGGTTAACAGACAAGGAGGAGAATGCAACGACTGTGGTGGTAGAATAAGGTTCTTCATAACTCATTCCTTGTATATTCCTTGACTCATAGGGACGTTTGGTTCAAGTTTTGGAGGCTTGTAAATGGATTTTAGATTCATTACCCTTGTTTGGTATGTTTATGATTGAAAATTAGGAGAGAATATAAGGGACTTCATATTTTCATTGTTGTGGGAAAGTAGTTCCCAAGGCCCCCCCTTGAAATAATTTTACTTTCCTAGAAATATTGTTTGAATATTTTGTTTGGAGAATATAACCCTGATTTTAATTTGAAAATTTTAATTTTTAACCCAAATATGTAAATTTAGATAATATAAGCATAAAATGGTATTTATCAAAAACTAAATAAATTAAGATTCATCATCCATATTTCCAACTTAATCTAACCAAATATGGTTATTGAAATATTTAATTTATTTTCTATGAAAAAGAATAAAAAACAAATTCCTAAACATATAAAATATTCAACCAAACGACCCCTTGGTATGACAATTGCCTTCGGGGAATATTATATTCCAATAACCAATAATTATTAGTGAAAAAATTAAATAATTTTGATACAATCATGCATCATGTAAGATAGGTACGTACGTGAGGTTCGAAAAGACGTTCACCATTCGGCAAAACGCATTCAAATCATTCGAAAATATGCATGCACCCAAAGAGTAGACGAATCTTCCTGAAGTTTCCATAATCTCTCTTCTTATAATTATGCTATTCACCCCACGAGTAAAGGAATTTTCTTGAGAGATGAATGCGAAAATTTGAAGGTAACGTAGAAATACTTCACCTTAATTTAAAATTTGGTACAAGTATTAACGCCGAGATTCATTGGAATATGTTGGCATTTTGGTCTTGGATGCTAGGATTATAGTCCCACACTGAAATTGATTTATGCACATGGAGTGTGATAATACATGTGGTTGAGGTGGTGGAATATTTTTCTAAAGGTGCAACGTTCGAATTCTCATAAAAACATATATGTCCACTTAATGGGCATTTATTGCCTCTTCGCGTGCATAAACGCTACGTGTAAAATCTGTTCTGAGTGCAGTATTGCCTCTTCGGTTACTCCAATAGAATAATTATCTTTTAGTAGAAATTATTGTTGTAATTGTCCACTTAATGGGCAGTTATCTCCTGATTTATTGTCCATAATGGATCTCTTTTAGGAGAGTGAACAAGAGAATATACTACATGAGTGTTAGCTGCTGCATCATTTGGAGCAACGAAGTTCTGCCCATCCAAGTGGTCAAATTATTGTCCGTTCAAGAGTAACAAAGGATCATTATAGAAGTTTGTAACTCCGAACTT
The DNA here is from genome assembly GCA_036927795.1 of Iris macrosiphon. NCBI lineage: Eukaryota > Viridiplantae > Streptophyta > Magnoliopsida > Asparagales > Iridaceae > Iris > Iris macrosiphon. Next base: position 312,423,287 of record JAYESA010000004.1, on the reverse strand, counting down.
AATAGTTTCTGTGAGCATATCGACGAATAAAGTTAAATCTTTCTTTAAGCAACAAAATTTGATCACTCTAACGAGATTGATCTTCAAAAAAAATTATTTTTTTCTTCTTGTAGCAACTCTGTAGCATAAGTTTCATACAGAATTATCCTTGTAATCTTCCTTTTTTGTCTCTACAAAAAGTCAAAGTTGTAACTTTTTGTTTTTTTCATACTTTGTAACGTCAATTATAATCGTGGGAATAACAATCTCAAAACAAGACTCGACCTTACGATCTAGCTACGAAGATGGAAAATCGTTCTTCTCTCCTCGACACAAGTTTTAATAAACTTGACAAGTTAGGTGGAGAACACAACAACATTTGGAAGAGAAAAATCAGTCTAAATCTTCAACTTGTTAATATTAAATATGTGTTTCCTGATCCGGAGCCCACGATTCCGAAAAATGAAGTTGTTCTTGCTATTGCTAGCGCGATAGACAAGCAATACAAGTGGAAGAAGGATAATAATCTGTGCAATTTATTGATTCTAAACGTCATGGATGATTCAATGACAAAATTGTACAACAAGAAGGTTAGCACAAGAGACGCCTGAGAGTCTCTTGAGAAACACTACAAGACCAATGAAAAAATGGCCAAAATTTATCTCGTCGACATATCCTCCAAAATACAATTTGAAGATAAGAAGACTATGATATCGCAAGTCAAGAAGTTACTAAAATTACAGTAAAAACTTCATGAAGAAGACATGAAGTAAGAAGACAAGTTCATGATGGGGGTCATCGTTTCAAAACTTCCTCCTCGTTGGAACAAATTTACAACCGACATGTATAGCAAAAAGACGGAGATCCAACTTAAAGATCTTCTACACTGGATTCATATTGAAGATGAAGCTAGGGGTCAAATCAAATTGGACAGTCTGTACAAACAGTTTGCCAAGGCAAAAGTGGTGCATGCTGGAGATACAAAGAGAAAGCAGAAGGCTTCCTACAACAACAAGAATAAGGACTTCAACCATCTGAAGGTGAAGTCAGCTTCTTTCAAGCCCAAATCAAATGACGACGGGGCTTGTTACAACAGTGGCAAAAAAGGCCACTACAAGAAAGATTGCAGGTCTAAGCCAAAATCTAAACCGAAAGAGCAAAACGAGCTTAATTTGGCTGCTATGATTGTGCAGGTTAATTTATCTAGCTTAAGACTTAGATGACCCAATTTTAATTTTTTATATTAATAATTGATGATATATATATATGGTTTAGGCGGCTCATTTTTTGAGTCATTTTTAAATCGCATTATAGTAGTAGAGATATGGAAGTATTATCATATTATTTTCTTTTTAGTATATACTTATAGATAACCCACTATACACAGTATCTAATTACAATAGAAAGTAATTACATAAAATTAATGATAGCTAATATGAAAACTACTAGCATATATGATAGTTATTCATAATAATATGATAATTAATTGATGTCATTCAAAGCATAAGAGTTAATTAAACATTTAACTACAGTAAATATAATTATTTTAAATCTCATGTGTACCTAGTTAAGTCATTCACATAAATACTAAATTACTTTAATATAGTTAATATGAAATTATTAGAATGTCACTGTATTTTTAGTATATACTTATAGACAACCTATTATATGCAGATCAAATTATAATAAGAAATCCATGTGAAAAGTAATTACATAAATTAATGAGAGCTAATATGGAAAATATTAGTACATATGATAGTTATTCAAAATAATATGACAAATAATTTATAATCATTCAAAGCATAAGTATTAATTAAATATTTAACTACAATTAATCTAATTATTTTTAATTCCTTGTGTAGCCATTTAAGGTCAAGTTATTCACACAAATAGTAACTTCACTCTAATATACTTAATATGGAAGCATTAGTACCATGTCATAGTGTTTCTAGTTGTACTTATGGACAGTCCAATATATGCAATAAAATTAATGGTAGCTAATATGGAAAGTATTAGCATATACGGTTGTTATTCAAAAAATGTTCATATTTTTTGCCATCAAAATGTTTGTACATGTCATATTTGGCCTTAAAATATTTGTGCATTTTTTTTTCAAATATATGTATATACAATAAATGTTTGTAACAAAATTTAATTACAATGTTACAATAAAAAATAATAATAAAATATTTGTATCTAAAGTTAAAATCCTTTTTTAATTAAAATGGTTTACCCGAGTCCAAATTCCAATTCTTTTTTTAGTATTATTTTCTTATTTTCTTCCATTTATTTCTTAAGTTTTTTTTTTTCAAATTTTTTTAACCGTGCCAACCTAGACCCAGTCCTGAACCAGCTCGGGCCTAGCCCGGTCAGGCCCGACGCACTGTCCATCCGGGTTTGGGTCCTGGCTGGGTTTGGATTTCCAAAACTTCGATCCGAGCTGGCCTGATTCGTCTTTTTCTCAGGTTAAGTCTGGTCCGGTCCAGAACCGATCAAGTCCGATCAACATTGGGCCGGCCGGATCCGAAATACACCTTGACTTGATCGAGGACGATGGTCTCAAATATTGAAATCCAAGCACTTGAAATCTATTCCATCATTGAATAAGGAGATGGGGTAGCATCACAAAAATAACAATAATAAGGAGATGGATTTTATAGGGACAAAATTCAATAAAACCCCAACTTAATATTCACCGTGATATTCCAACAAATGATTACTTCCTTTCCTTTCTTCTATTAATGGGCACTTTTTTTTTTGACATAAACAAAGATTCTATTTACTTGGTACCCTAAAAGCAGAGTTATTTACAACCAAATGAGAAGCATTTACAGCCATAAACTGTGAAATACAAGGTGGTATCTCAAAGTAGCTTGAACAAAACTTATGTTTCAAAGCTTCCCTTGCCAGAGTATGGGCCACCATGTTCGACCTTCTTGTAAAAGACACAGTCAATTCATTAATACCTCTCAATTAAGAGAAAAGGGTAAGGTAATGTCTAAGAGTTGCCACGGTAATAGTGATAACTCACCATTGCATATCTGATCATTGCAAGAGAGTCCCCTTCCTCTATAACTTGTTTTTTCAGGTCCCTTGCCAATTAGATACCCAACTACATTGCCAATAACTCTGTTTGTTAGCTCAGTTCTTCAATGAGGTTGATGGATGAGCATTGCGACAACGCTCTGATGAAGTTCCCATTGGCATCTCTAGCAACGACTGATGCAGCAATTTCTGTTGACGATGTTTCCCCATCAACATTGATTTTGATTAATCTATTGGGATTTGGAATCCAGCATCCTTCTTTGGTGATCTCTCTCCTTAGTTGATTGATCTCCCCATCCCTATCTGCAGGAAAATTAAAAGTATTTACAGTGGAGAGTCAATGCATGTGATATAATAGCTTGTAGATTAGGAGGTTCTTTTCGGAAAACACAAGCACAACGTGCCTTCCAGATTGCCTAAAGTAAATTTTTTCCGATCAGGAAGGATTCTTGATGGTGATCATGTGTGAGCCACACCGTGATCAAATCATATATGTCATCATGATCAGTAGTTCTTAAGACCATGGTACTAAGGAACCAAAGTTGTCTGCTAAACTCACACTGAAGGAAGATGTGGTCCGTTGTCTCATTATCAATTAGATAGAAGGGACAAGTATGATTTGCAGATTGTTTTCTTTTCTTTATTTCTTCTCGAAAAGGGAGTGCACCGATAAGTAATCTCCAGACAAAGTGTTGCACATGGGGCGATATGTTTCTGTATTTTTACAGCTTCTTTTAGATGATGTGCGATTCATGAGAAGAAGAAGTTGAACACCTTGACGTCTTCAAGCCTCATAAAAGGATTTAGCAGTGAATAACCCATTCTTTGTGCATCACCAAATGAGAAAATCTTGACCATCTCCAGCATTTAAGTCAATCTTCAAAATTATAGACACATCCATTGGTGAGAAAACCCTGTGAATAAGAGCTTCGTTCCATCTCCATTGTCCAGGAAGGATTAAATCTCGTACCAGTCGCAGGCAAGATGGATGTAGAGCCTCTTTGTCAATACGTCCTTTCAAGAAAGATGGAACCCAAGGATCTTCACGGATATTAATCCACCTCTAGTATCTTCCAGAAGCAATGAGGCCGCATGAGATTGCGTGCTCCCAATAAACTACTCCATGTTGGCGAAGACCTCCATATTTTCTGTACTTTCCAAAATAACTTGTTATGTAAATAAGTACCTCGTAGGATCTGTGCCCACAGTTGGTTTGGTTTCATAAGGAAATGCCACACGAGCTTGCCAATGAGGCATTCGTTAACCCATTTTGAGTTACTGAAACCCAAGCCACCTTCCCATTTTGGTCTCATGATCTTGTCCCAGCCAATGAAGTGGATTTTTTGCTCTATATTTAATTCACCTCACCAGAAACTACGTTGCATCTAGTCCATTTTAGTAGTAATATTCTTAGGAATGTGGTATGCCGACATATAGTAGATAGGAATTGATCCCATGGTAGACTTGATTAATGTGGATCTTCCCGCATAGGAAAGTAATCTCGACTTCCAACCTTGGAGCCTCGAAGTACATTTGGATATGAGAGTATTTTAAGTTGATGTTAAGGATTTGGCTTTAAGAAGGGGATGCCCCAAGTAAGTATCATTCATCTTCATCACAAGTAGATGTAGTAAAGCAGCTAACCGGATTCTATCCACACTTGCTACATATTTGCTTAAATGTATGCTGAATTTATCGAAATTGATCTTCTGACCAGACCATAATGAGAATCTATGCAAAATATTCTGAGCATTCATCAACGAATCGTCAGTATCCTTGCCAAATATCAGTAGATCGTCTGCAAAGAGAAGATGAGTGACTGAAGGGGAGTATCTATTAATCCTGATGCTAGTAAATAGATCCTCTCATTCGAAATAGAAGAACAAACGAGAGAGAAATTTAGTACATATGATGAAAATGAAGGGGGATAGGGGACAACCTTGTTGAATACCTCGCCCAGGCCGGAACCACCCTTCCGGTGAGCCACTAATCAAAATGGAGAACGAAGAGGAGGTAACACATTTTATGATTAGGTTATTACTTTGTCCCTGGATTCCAACATCATGTAATGCACTTTTAATGAATGACCACGATAATCTATCATAAGCCTTTGATAGATCTATCTTAAGAGCAAAATATTGCTTATTCTTAGAGATTGTTTCATCGAGAGAAGAAGTTCTTGTGCCACAATAAAGTTATCAGTTATGTGGCGACCCAAGACGAAGGCATTTTGGGTAGGGGATATAATCTTGTCAAGAAAAGGGCGGAGATGAGATGACAAGATCTTGGAGATAGCTTTCTATGAGACATTGTAGAGTGATATGGGTCCAAAATCTACTAGATTTGCTTGTGTATCCTTCTTAGAAATAAGTATGAGGTGTGTGTGATTCATCTTGCTGGGGAGATAAGAAGTTCTAAAGAACTGTTGGATAGTATGAGTAAGAGCGTTGCCCACAATATCCCATCCTTGATGGAAAAAAAAAATGGTCGGTAGTCCATCGGGCCCCGGAGCCTTGAGTGATCCCATGTTGCGAATTGTTTCTTCCACTTCCTCCGGAGTAGGAATAGAGCTCAAAGCATTATTTTCTTCACAAGAAATGGGGTTATCAGAAATAATAAAATTATCATCAATCCTCTGAACTGGTTCTTCCTGAAAATAGTTTGGAAATGGAAAATGATAGAGGTGGATATCATAGTTGGGTCCATAGTACATGAACCATCCTCCAAAAGTAAGGAACAGATGTCGTTCCTTCTTTTCCTGTTAGTCCCATACTTGCAGCAACTTGCTACCGGAATTCCTTAGCCAAGCTCTTTATAGAAAGCAATATGAGTATGAATGGAGGAGACAACAGAAGGTCTCACTTTCTGCTTGTTCCCTTCATAGCTCAAGGCCACATGGTTCCCATGATCGACATTGCTCCTCGCACACCGTGGTGCGCTCATCTCCATAATCACCATCCCCTTCAGTGAGAACCGAGTCCGAACGTGGCATACTCGTCAGTCGCCTCCATAATCTATTTTTGTTCACCCACCATAACTTGAATAATGTTCACCATTACATTCAATAGTTGCCATGTGTCACCACCCCATTTCCTGAGCCGGGTATTTTTTTATTTTTAATTTGGTTAATTGTGTATTATTTATATTTAATTGTATTTATATTTAATTAGTGGTTGTATTATTTTTTATTGATTGTTTTAGGGTTTTGGCTAGCCTGGACCCATGTCAGACCCTAGTGGACCCATGTCCGACCCAGCCCATACCCTTGTGAGACTTATTTTTGGGTTTAGAATATTTATTATATTTTTAGTGGGTTAGTTGGAGATATTTGGAGTTAGTTTGAGTGCTTTTGGAACCCGAAACCCAAACCCAAGTGAGAGGAGGGCATTTTGGACTTTTGGACATTTAGGGAAACCCTTTTATTGTGTTTGGCCGGCCTATTCCCAGCCCACACCCGACCAACAGCAGCTCCCCCTCCCCATTTCACTTCTTCTTCTTCTTCTTCTTCTCCACTCCTTCTTCTTCTCCCTTTCTTCTTCCAATTTTCTACTTCAAGTAAGTTTTCTCCTTTTTTCTTCTCTTCCTTCTTCTATTTCTTACTTTTGTGTAAACCCTAACCCTACATTCTTCCCCAACCTAGGTGGGTAGAGCTTAGATTTGGTGTTGGAGCTTGGATTGGGAGCTTGGAAGCTACTTGTGGTGGATTTGGAGCTTTTTGGAGACTTTGGCTTGGGATTCTAACTCCCAAGAGATAAACCCTAATTTTCTCCCTTGTAATTACTCTTATATAGTGTAATTAATAGTTTAGAACCTTCTTAGATCCTTAGGCTACCCGTGGGAGGAAGTTGGAACTAGTTTGGTTGAGTTTAGAGACTTTAACACTAGGTTTTGTGTCAATTTCGGATGGAATCCGAATTTGGCCCAATTTTGGGTGATGCCCTAGGTTAGACGGACCTAGGTAGACGTTGTTGGGTGTCTTAAGGGTGAGTGTGTGTCTCCGTTCGGACACGAAAAGTCGTGTCACAGAAAAACGGGCGTTTCGGGCGAATTTGAGGTTTTCGTCGTCGCCGGTTCTAAGTGCGTGCGCGTTTTCACCACGGGCCTAGAATCAACGGGATAGTATTTTTTCTAGTATCTAGACATTGTTTAGGACCCGTAGGTAAATTTTGGGCCAATTTCGAGTTGGTTTGGTGTGCGTTTCAGGAAATTTTCTGAACCAAACACCGCGTGTTCGTCGAAATGATCGAACGGCCATTTCGGCGTGGTTTTCTAGTTTCGGGCTTGTGCGCGCGTTGGGTTAGCATAGGGGAGTGTGTGATAGAATTTTTGGGCTATATTTTATATATTTATTGGTGTTTGTGCATGTAGGGGTCGTTGGGCGTGCGTTGGTGGGGCGTTGTGCGTTGTGTTGTGTGTTGTGTGTGTGTTGTGTTTATATATATATATATATATATATATATATATATATATATATATATATATATATATATATATTTGTGTGTGTGTTTCTATATATATATATTTATATATATATATATATGTGTGTTTTTATGTATATGTGAGTGTGTTAGTGAGTGCTTGTGTGAGTGTGTTAGTGAGTGTTTGTGTGAGTGTGTGTTGGTGTTAGTGTATGTGTAGGTGAGTGTGTGTGTGAGTGTGAGTGAGTGTTTATATATATATATATGAGTTTGTATATGTGTGTATATATATATGTATTTGTGTATGTATATATATATGTATATTTGTGTGTGTGGTTGTGTGTTTGTGAGAGTGTGTGCTAGTGTGTGTGAGAGTGTGTGTGTGTGAGAGTGAGTGTGTGTGAGTGAGTGTATATATATATATATATATATATATATATATATATATATATGTTTGAGTGTGTGTGTGTGTATATGTATATAGATATTAGTGTGTGTGTATATATATATATATAGATATATGTGTGTTTATATATATATATATATATATATATATATATATAGATACGTGTCTATATATGTATTAGTGTGTGTGTGTGTGTACTTATACATGTGTGTGTGTTAGTAGATATATTAGTGTGTGTGTATACATATATACATATATAGACTTGTGTATATATATATATATATATATATATATATATATATATATATATATATACATGGGCGTGTTTGTGTGTGTGCGTGTGGCTGTGCGCGTCGCAGCGAGGCGTGCAGCGCAGCGGGGCTGCTGTGCTGTGCACAGCAGCAGCAGCAGCAGCATCCCCCCTGCTGCGCGTAGCAGCGTGTAGCGGCGCCAGTAGAAGCTAGGAGAGAGTTGGATAGATAGATGGATTGATAGATTGATAATTAGATAGAAAGATAGATAGATAGATAGATAGATAGATAGATACATAGGTAAGTAGATAGCTAGATATAAATAGATAGATTTATGGATAGATAGATATCTAGATACTAGATAGATAGTTAGATGGATACATAGATAGATAATAGATGGATAATTAGATAGATAGATAGGTAGTTGATATCTAGATATAAATAGATAGGTATCTAGTTAGATAGATAGTTAGATAGATAGATACTAGATAGTTAGATAGTTAGTTAAATATATAGATAGATATATATCTAGATAGATATCTAGGTTATAAATAGATATACATAGATAGATACATAGATAGATAGATAGATAAGATATAGATTGATAGATAGATAGATAGGTATATAGCTAGATAGATGCATATAGCTATGTATATATATTTGTGAGTTTGGAGATAGATATAAGGTATATATGTATATATGTGTATGTGAGATATATATATATATATATATATATATATATATATATATATATATATATATATATATATATATGTAGATACCTAGGTATATGCATATATGTATTAGATATCTATATTTTAGCCTAGATTATAGCTAGATATATATGTTTTATGCATAGTTAGTTAGTTAGAGGGGTAGTAGGGTTGAGTTTAGAGAGGTATCTCAATACCTTGAGATACCAAGGTATCTCAATACCTTAAGATATCCAAGGTATTGAGTTTCGAGCGGGGTTTTTTTGAGCAATTGCCTAGGTTTGAGTTTAGAGATAGGTTTTTATGTATATGTGTATATATTTACACGTGCTAGCATAGGTTTTAGAGGGTATAGGCGGGGCGTATAGCGTAGGGGTGAGGTATCGGATACCGAGGATATCTCGGTATCTCGAGGAGGCGAGTTTGAGAGTTTTCTAGCTTAATGACCTAGTTTTGGCCTAGAATTTTAAGAGCACCATATTTTGACCTAGAGTTGACCGTAGTTGACTCGGTTGACCGCCAAAGTCAACTTTTGACCTAGTTTTGACCCAGAGTTGACTTTTTGACCCAGATTTTACCGGTTTGACCCGTTTGACCTAGAACGACCCTAGAAGCCTATTTTTAGTTATTTTATATCTGTTTAACTCATTAGAAATCTGTTTTAACCTTGCTTTTCATAATAGGTCCTTGCGACACCAGTTCGGATCGCTAGTTGCTCAGGACGTCAAGCGAGTACATTCTCTGATAGTTTTCATTATCTGATGATTATTATGATTCAGCTTCTATTATAGTATTATCTGATTTTTCTGGCACAACACGGAATACGGACTGGTATTTCTGGATTCATTTACTTACGACACGTATATTTCATATTTTTGGCCTCTATTCTAGAATCACTACTGGCATCACCTACTAGCATCACTACAGGCATCACTCATGTTTCAGGCTGGACTCATACTTGATTTACGTGTCGGGTCTTAGATTCACTTGTACTAGTCGGGATGAGAAAATACTCGAGTAGACATGTAAATATTCCTATCTGGAATCATCAGGAATTACCCCATCTGGTCTAATCTGGAATGATAGCAGCCGCGCACCCAGTGCACGGTGAGCCGTACTTACCCCTAGCCGTTTACATGTCGAAATAAGTATTTCAAAGATACCGAGTTCATTCTTTATAGTTTGGACTCTCTTGCATTTCTTGCTGGTCTCACTTATAGTTTCTGGACTTGACTCTTTACATGTATTTCATGCTGGACTCACTACATGTTCATGTGCACGGACTTGATCTTAGCTTAGATTTCTTGTATCTTGCAGTTATTACTATCTTGTTTCTGATATTCCTGCATCTTTACCTTTATGCACTAGTGATACATGTATATTTCTTGTTTCATACTTGCTTCATTCTTCTTGCTACTTGCTATAACTGCTTTATAGTTTTTATCATTTAAATGGAACTGCTGTTAGAGGTGTACTTGCTCCATTCCTGACTGGACATATTTTTTGCAGAGTATCCGGAGGAGTGGTGTCCGACGTTTTATGGACTTAAGCCTGTCGATGGTACAGACAGGGACCCTCTAGTTTAGGAGTGATTTCTGGGTTGGTAGCCGGGATCACTAGGACCTTGTTATTATTTTTATTAGCTTTTAGTACCGGATTTATCTCCGATTTTGGATTAAGACCTTGTATTATATATTATTTTGGAGGTTGTATTATTATTATTGATGTTGTGGTTGTTGTAGTAGTTGTTATTGGTTAGACTTTATAGTTGTTAGATTTCTGTGTTAACTTATCGTGCTTAGATTCGTAATTGAGTACTTGTGATTATTATTATAATATTGCTCCTCCGTTTGGAGTTGAGATCTTGACAGGTTTATGTATTGATTGCGTGAGATTGTTAGCTAGATAGTTGACCTAGACAGCGTTCTACCGTCGATGTTGCGGCGTAGGCTGGACGTACCCACGACTCATGCCAATTTTTCGGGTGCGGGTCGTGACACCATGTGTCAAACTAAAACTACTTTTTTCCATTATTATGAGGTAAGATAAGCTAAATTAAAAATAAAAGTAGTTTTAGATTGACAGGTGATAAACTTTGAATGAAATGGTGAACATCACTTAGGTTTTGGTGGATGAATAAATATGGACTCTTCCAAAAGATATTCGAGAGAGTATATTGGAATATGCGGGTCACCAACCCATATGAGAAATGAGAATGTAAACTCGCGAGCATGTTTAAGAGAATAATATTTATTTACATTCGTCGTATCCTGCATATATTATGATAACTGTTCACACATTTGCATAGTCACAGACAGCCTGTGCACAAGCAAAAATATGGTTCCTCGAACTAGATGCTAACCGGGACGCCGGGATCATTTATCCTAGGAGGACAACGAAACCCACCGTGTTGCTAGTAGAAGGACATGGGGCGTACGGGACCTACAGTCAGGCTTGCTACCCAGTTTGGAAGGGCGGGTCGTAAGACATGATGAGTTGGTGCCTTCGGTAGGGCTCACAACCTGTACTCGAAGTATTCATCACTTACCAGGGATAGTCTGTAACGGCGACATGCGTGTCGTCGGTGACCTTCATATAGATAGGCTGCATGCTAATGACTGTCTTGTGCAAAAATCATAAGTATAATATATTATACTGTTTACAGGGATGAACAAGTGTGTTGTTAGTAAGAATCGCTAATAATCGATATGAAATATCTTTCACATATTCAATATATGTTGCTTATATAACCTGCTTTCATTATGCTGCTGATATCTTGAATATTGAAATGTACCTAGTCCCTGTCACGTCCTGATTCTACAGAATCGCTATTCGTCCCCCGGGCGTGATGGCGTGCGAGCGTAAGGCGCGCCCACACAAGGGCTAGCATAATAATATATATATATATATATATATATATATATATATATATATATATAAACATCAACAGAGTGCGGAAGCTAAAGAATACACATTGAAACGAAGAAAAGTTATCTTTATTGATAATATGCATCTTTGTTACAAACTCTCGACTCAAAAGTAAAGGGGTGCCACCCGGGTTTACAAGATGGACACAAAATGAGATAGGCGTTCCATACATTATATTCCATACTAGAACTTCAAAAGATAATAGACCTGTGGACGAAGCTATAGATAATAGACCTGTGGGCAAAGCTATCACCTTGCCTCGGAGCTGCATAAAGAGTGTGCACGAGCTCCGGGGTGGTTTGTTGTAAATTCCCTCATCCAAAATTAGGCCTACTTGGCTTAGATAGAGAGACTAGGGCTAGTTTAAATCCAATTAAAAATAGAACACGGTGTTTTAGATGATTTTATAATATTTATATCACTTAGTGTACCTTACCGTTGCTTCGATAATTGGAGCACCTCACTAGCCATTTCTTTCCTACAAATTTTATACCCTTGTCCTAGACGTGCCAGTCATCTATTCTAACCTTTGTATAACTTATAATTGTGCTTCCTTGTGCTATATTTTAGTCACATAATATTCGTCAAAGACGTTTATATTTAATTCTACATAAATTCAACTTTGTATCCTTGTGCGTTCCAACCGAAATTGGGGACACAATCTTGACCGTTTTGTGCAACCCAATTTATGATAATATTCTATCCTGAGTTTCCTATATCCATGATACTTGTGTCTTACCTAATTTTAATCCCATGTACTTCTAATTAATTTTAGAACACCATTTGTATTAATTTTAATTAACTAATCCAATTTCCATCTTTGTGCAATTTTTCCAATTGTTTGGCACTTTTATGTAAAAGTGCATTAAGGTGTCCACACCATTGGACACAACACATAAAGAAACCCTTTTCTCCTTCATATGAATTTTTCTCATAATTTTTGGAGTATGTAGCACTCAACATCACCCCCTGATCTAATGCTAGCCATGCATTTCAAACAATGCAAATCCTAGTCCTCCAAACATCTTTATGTGAAGCCAAGCCCATCCCAAGGAGGATGTTGACCAGGCCCAACTACCTAGGTCAACACCCAAACCCTATTCCCCACATATATATATATATATATATTTATATAACTTTTCCTTTTTCCCTAAACCTAAACCCAAGTTAGCCGACCCCTTCCTCCTGTTCATCTCCTTCAACCCTGCCTCACCCCTCGACCGGAGCCCGCTGATCACCGGAGTAGCTCCGCCGCTCACCTGGCCGACCCCGACCTCACAGCCATCTCCTTCGCCCGTACCACGACTCCAATAGCCCACAGCCGAGCACGTCTGCCTTCTTCCCATCGTCGACCACCACACCTCCGTTCTCATCCTCACCGGAGCTACCCACCGTCACCTCCTTCCTCAGTCGATCATCCACCAGACCCCGCTATCCTCACCTGAGCCACTGTGCACGACAGCAGAACTATCTCCACCCTGACTCCTCTTCTCTCCTCCTATCATCGATCCCGACAGCCTTCTCTCCCACCGTCGTCTCCGGCCAGTCCTCCACCGAACACCCGAGCCTCCTCTTCCACCTTTCTGTCCTCTTCCTTCCTCCTGCCATGACAGCCACTCAACTGGAGCAGTGTCTCTTCGACTTCCCTCAGCCTGACCACCTTCCTGTACATCGACTACCACCACTGTCCTCATCTTCTCTCCCTTTTTCGGACCTCCCTGACCTTGCCTGAGCCGCCGGACCCCGACAGACTTCAATCAGCATCCCTTCATCACCATCATAACCTACATCATCATCACCATTAATCATCATCATCATCATAATCTTTATCATCATCACAATCATCATCCCTATTACCATCACCTTAATCCTCGTCATCATCATCATAATCTTCATCATCATCACAATCATCATCATCACCATCACCTTAATCATCACCATCATCATCACCTTAATCATCACCATTATCATTCTCATCATCATCCCCATCATCACCATTATCATCATCATCATCATCATCCCCTTCATCATCAATATCATCATCACCAATCATCATCATCATCATCATCATCATCACCACCATCATCATCACCATCATCACCATCATCGTATTCATCGTGGACCTGTCACCCTCGATCCTCGTGCCCGTGTACGCTAACCCCAAGGTTCGAACCTGTCCCTCTCCTTTCATATTGCATATGTGTACTTGTGTGAATAGTATAAGGTTATAACATATTGGTTCAGTTTAGTTGGTTGATAGAATTGCAGACCGTGTCGGTTAACCTAGTGTGCTCATACGTGTGTGTGCGTATGAACATAATATTTGTTTGATATATATATATGAATAGATGGATATATATATATATATATATATATATATATATATATATATATATATATATATATATATATATATATATATATGTAAGTGATTAAATGCTAAAAAATAATTATGATTATATATGTATTTATTTTGTATGCCCCTAGGTTAATTATGGATATCCCATATTTACGTTTGTCCAAGTGACCCTAAGAACTTGTGAGTTAACTGCCTTATGTACTCTGACGTACTGGCTTAGACGTGTTAGTGAGTTGACTGTCTGATTATACAAAATATTGAAGACGTGACACCCGCATAAGTAGACGCGTATTTGACCTTGTTAGTTGACCAGTGTTACCCCTAGCGTACCCTCTGAGTTTAGTATAATTATGGTTGTGTATGTGCCAGTGTAATGGCTGATGCTGTATTGTATTATATTATATGTATATAGGACTATTGGATTGTTCTGTGAGACTTCTGGAGCAGGTTATTGGTACTACATAGCTTTCTTGTCATTCAAGTATACCTTGCCATTGTACTGTGATTTATATTCTATATGTGCATGCATCTTATTTTTGCTTATTTAGTTTATATATTTAAACTGTTATATATAAACTGCACGTCCAAGGAAACTTGGGTGCAACGACGGTGGCGTCGTATTCTGTTTTTATTATGTATATGCATGTGACCTAGTTTATGAGACCACCCCATTATCACGAGGCATTCTTAGGTCTCATTGGTCGTGAAACATTTGTTACACTTGTGTGAGTCTCATGTAGGACACGGACTTGCGTGACGGATTTGGCCTCCTGTACGTATGGGACATGCGTTAGGGATAACTGCTGTTAGAATTTGTATGCTAGGAGACTTGACATTTATTAGAGGTATTAACGTATCATGGATGTGACATGCTTAGAGCATGGGGTGGGGAGAACAAGTAAGGCGTTTGGGCTCCTTTGCACTTTTCTTTTTGTAATCCGTACGCTCCGCCGGAGATACGTGGCGGTGATGACCCCTATATATTACTGGCGGCCTTTGGCGTTCAAAAGATGACATGCTTTATAGCCCCCTAATTCTCCGAGAGAATCATGCCAATCCTATTTATGGCCAGATACCCCACGTGTTGGAAAGTTGTTCTCAAAATGCATTTACATAGATGGTTAGACGACCCTTGGATGTTTATTTTATAGTACTTATTGGCATGCTTCTATGTATCTTGTTATGTCCCTCTGAGGACCTGGTCCCCTTCCAGGTGTAGATGTTCATGACTTAGAATGAGCGCAGATCCAGACTTGCTACTTATATTTCAAGGAGGTCTTCTCTTCGAGCCTCGTGATTATTAGTTGATGTACTTATTTTGTTTATCTTATATTCTAGTTTGACAGTGGATTTGTTTCCACCCGACTACCATGCTTTGATACTTTATATTGAGATTTAGTTACATAGTTATTGGTTATTTATCTATTTATGATTTCTGTGGATGAGATTTAGTTATGTCCCGTGACTTGTGACAGATATATACCAATTGTGGATTTGATATTCATAATACAGAGTACGTATGTGTTATGGTTTCCATATATTGGAGTCTCCATATACATACGGGTGGCATGGTTACGTATTTCTAGTCCTACATATTTTGGGACTGGGGCGTGACATTTGTACAAGCTCAAAAGACATGAACGGAGTGCACCGAGTAATGGAATGGTTGGGAAAGAAGAAGCTTCAGCTCCTCCCCGCATCGCCTTGGCTCGGGGAACTTGATGCAATGAGGGTTAGTACTTTAAAAATAATCGGTGAGAACGAGCTAACCCAACTAACCAAATCGACACAGTATTCATACGATGAAGCATACAAATTATTATTGTGGTCTTTTTATCATGTCTTAGTTTAAGTTATAGCATGCAAAAGATTTAAAATGACTGAAATAAATATGCCACCGTTCGGTGACTTTACCTGCCCGTCTAAACCACCTGCACAAATCTTACCATGACCTTCCTTACCAAGAAGACATAGTTAGCTTGCAAAGTTTAAATATACATAAGGGCACTGGCGTCACAAGCCATATTGGACGATTTTATAGTCTCTGAACGGAGATGGGATGCAACACAGGTAGCGGGCACCGTGGCACACACATTCTGTCCGATTCATACGACTATCAAAATATTCCGTCCGGATCGGATCGGTTCCGGTGCCCCAGCGATCGTCCATAGGAACCGAAAGCCTTGTGCATAAGTTGTCTGTGACCATACGATGTCTCAATACTAGGTTATCATAAAAAGTATTTCAAGACATCAAAATGAGTATAACTACTTAGCACAGTACGAAGGCATAGTCTATATGTTCAAGTGATCACATTGTAAAATATGTACTACACATTGCACAGTTATAGATGAATAAATTCTAGCGACAACTGAAAAATAAAAAATATATGCACAACGGAAAAGCACGCAATAATATTATTATACACTGAAGTTGTATGACAAGCATAAGTGTTCCAAGTTACTTCTTATTATCTTGACACAGTTATTATTATTATTATGGTATCGTTGATCAGAACGCAAAAATGAGTTAGATTATAAAGAGTGGAGACTTGAAAGAAGGGAGCAAATCGAAAGTAAGGCCACTCACTAGTTAGTGAATCGGACGAGAGAAAGGGGAGATCTTCAAGACTCCGCTCGCGTTGCCTACACGATCACCTGCACGTATCAACAGATGATCAATATCTCCTCCCTCGGTCTCCCATAGTTCGATAAAAAATTCAAAGTTCAAAGAACAAAGACAACAAAATCCATCAAAATCGTTTAAGAAAATGCAAGTCACAAAACCAACAAGAAAGCAACCAAGCGACATCAAAAATGGGCAAAGAAACCAGCACAACGAAAAGGCCCCTCGCGACTCTGTCGTCGATTCCTTCCTAGAGGCATGATTCGCTGAATGTGGGACTTGATTCCGAAGAAACCAATCCATAACGAAAAAATAATCTTGATTCAGTCTGTCCCGATCAAAAGATACCAAGTATTTCTTAGCCGCGCTCCCCGAACAGGGGAAACGGGACACTAAAGTCCCTAATAAAAATATCACTAAAGTAATATGCATGCTTTTTACATGAATACTTAGTGTTGGTTTAGGCGAGTGGGCTAGTTTTTGCTCACCAATACGCGATATGTACTGACCCACGTTTGTGGGCATCCCCAGGTACTCAGCTGTGGAGAGTGGCTAGAACTATTTTGAGGCATCAAAGCATTGTTGTGGCATACAAAAGCTCTTCTTTCATTGGAGGCATCTTCTGTTATAAGGGACATAATATATAGAACAGTGTAATTCAGTTGTATCAGTGAGATTGTAAGCCGACGATAATTATCAATGTAAGTCAAGCGGCCAGTATCCGTTGTAATTAAGGAGCTTTATAATCTGTTGTAAGCCATGTACTCAAATATTATTATAAAAAAAGATATGCTTTCTGTAAACCCCCTCGACCAATTTAGGATTTATTTAATTTAAATTTAGAGACTATGATTAATTTGGATACAATTATGTGACTTAATACACCTTACCGTTGCTTCAATGTTTGGAGCACTACACTAGTAGGTACCCTCTAACTAATCAAATACACACCTCCTAGACATGCCAGACTACCCATCTGACCCTTGTGTAATTTTTAGATACTCAATGTTGTGCTTCTTTTGAGCTGCACAATATTCGTTATAAACGTTCTTGTATTATTTTAATAAAATCCATCTCTCCTTAATTGTCCATTCCTACATGAATTTGAGGCTCAACCACAACCCACCCCCTTATAACCCAAATTAGGGTATTAGCCTACACCAAGCCTACTACGCATATGACACTAGTAATCCACCCGAATTTAGTTCCATGTGTTTTCGATGCATTAAGGGAACACCATGCGCACTATTTCTAATTAAATTAAATTAGGAGAAATTTTACCTCAAGCAGGACCTAACCAAGCCCACGTACTCCCTTTCATGTGGACCAGCCCCCACTCCCATGAGTCCTGGCCGGCCCAAACCTCGAGGCCAGTCCACAAATTTCTATCACCTATATATAGATGCATTCTTTCACAATGGAAACCCTAAGACCTAAAACACCATCACCACCCCCATAAACCCTAGCTGATCCCTCTCTAACCGAGCATCCCCGCCCTTCCCGACCGGACCCCGTCGCTGGACCGCCACCCCTCAACCACCTTGCCGCCTGCCACTGCTCCCTCGATGCCAACCACCACCATCGATACCCTGCACCGCCGGACTTTCACCATTAGCACCACCCCCACCATAGCCAACCCGACCCCGACCGCTCTGAACCGCCTCTAGCACCGCCAATCGCCCCTGACCAGCGGAGAACCACCTCCCCGCGACCCGACAAGCCACCCCCGCCGCTGCTGCTGCTGCTGCCGCGGCTACCGCAGTTGCTATACTGCCGCTGCCGACCAACCCGCCGGTTGACGCCGGAGCTCCGCCCGCGAGGAAAATGACCAGGACGAGTAGAACCTCGTCCAAGCAGCCAGGTACTCGATCCCCCACTCATTCTCGCATAGTATCGTTGTATGACTGTTTATTCGAGTCATCGTGTCGGCGTGTCCTGTGTCGACACAAACCAGTTAAAATGAAATAATACAGAGATGTATGCGTGCTGATAATTAAACTAGATAATAACAACTGAGTTAACCCTAATTATATACATGCTGGTATGATGATTAACAAGATTTAGAATTTGTTTAATAACTAGCAAACACCTAAATTATGAGACCTGACATCAAGGCTAGTAATTCACCTGAAAGCCTTGACACAAACCGTGTACGTTTGGACATGGGAACCAAAGACATGTATTCGTATAAATAAAAAATAGTGGTAACCCCTTAACTTTAGTAATTATTGTCTCAAGACACGCGCTGACAAGGATAGAACACGTGTACATCCTAGCTACGTGCACACGTGACGCCGTCTTCGATCAGTCGTGAACTTGTGGCAGTTCCTAAGAGCAACGTAGAGTCTGCTTATTATCTTAGTATCTGATGTTAGATTGCTATATTATATTGTGTGTTTAGGACCATTGGATCAGCCGAGAGATACCACAGGAGCAGGCTTTTGGCTTTCACAGCTTGAGGACTCAGGCAAGATACCTTGCTATATTTACTGTTTAAATTAAATATTGCACATGTTGTATGATATCTGGTTGTTTATTTCATATGATTGTGCGCGTCCAAGATTTACTCGGGTGCCGTCGACGGATACGTCAATAATTTAGTATACATGACTTAGTCTCTAGCAGACTCGCCCCCGTGGGAGGATACTCTGATATTCTCCGAGACCTGACACTTTTACACGTTGCACAGAGACATTCATATTGGGATGTGGGTTCGCGTACGCGACTAGCTATCAGTGCGTGTGACTTACATCACGGTTAGTATATAACTCAGGGTTATTGTTGTTCATAGAGACTGGCATATAGATACATGGTAAGCACGTCGAGTGTTCGATTTGTGTATCTACATTGGGCGAGGAGGACGACTAGTAGGTGTATGGGATACACCCATTGGAATCTGTAGTATCCAGAGGAACCACGGACCCAATGACTCCCTTTATGCAGATTCTACATTTTTCGGAGCGCTATGGACGTTATATTCTATACAGATTCCACGTTCTTCGGAGCGCTATGGACGTTATATATATATATATATACTATGCAGGTTCTACATTCTTCGGAGCGCTATGGACGTTATACCTACACCTACTCATACGTACCAATATTGTCCTCACATTGTATTCACTTAGATGGTTAGCTCACCCTTTTATTGCAATTACTTTATTCAGTACTTATATATAGCATGCTTCTATGTATCTTGTTACGTCCCTCTGAGGACCTGGTACCTTTCCAGATTTGGACGAGGCATATTACCCCACAGTGTACGGCCTAGGACAGGAGACGAGGTTCGCTATAGCTGAGGAGTTAGAGGTGCTACCGTCAGAGTTTCCATGATCAGTTGGTAGGCTTTCTGCCTAGGATTGGGTACATCATTATCTAGTCAGCCGATGCCCTAATCATTATCTTTTATCCATTATTTCAGTATTTTATTTTGTCATAGCAGTGGGTTTGTCCCCACCTGACATTCTTGGTTTTACTATGATATTTTGAGACTGGCGTTTATCTTCCAGCAGTTATTATTAGTACATTCTTGCTGTTTATTTGTGGATGAGATTAGATTACCGGTTATTGATTTATATGTGACATGTTAGTATTTAGGACTGTCACTACCGTATTTTCTAGAAAAGGGTATTTTGGTCATTTTATAAATAATTGAATATTGTGCATGTTAAATATTTATTTATTGTATTATTTATTTATTATTATCATGTTAGATTTATTTTTTGGACTTGTGTTAGTGGACCTAACTAGTTTAGTTTAGACTCATGGACCAACATGTATTAATTGTTAGAATTGAGCCCAACTAGAAAGTCCATTAATTAGGAGGATGATTAAATTAATTAAACCATTAGACTAGAAGCTTTCCTCCTTAATTAATTTTTTCATGAGAGGCCCCAAGGGGTATTTTAGACTTTACATAGTAGCTTGAGGGAGGGGACAAGTGAGGCCTATATAAAGGGGATGAAAACTTTCTCTCTCTTCATTTTTCATTCCAAATCTAGATCTGGAATTTTCCTCAACCAAATTTCACCAAATCTTTACCAAATTTCTACCCAATTACTTCTCAAATCACTATTGGAGACTAGAAAAGCAAGGATCTAGAAGAAGAAAGCAAGGATCTACAAAGAGGAGCAAGGATCTACAAGTTGGAAGCTAATCTTACCAATTTTAAAGGTTTCATTGGGAATCCATCTCCCAATAGGTATAATTCAGTTTTTTCCATTAAAATAGCTTCTAAATCTGAGATTTAATCATGAATAATCAACCCATATATATTTACTACCCATAGGATTTGGTTTTGTGTTCATAGGAGACCTATGGAGAAAGTTATGGTACTTTTTGTGTCAATTTTGGGAGAATTCCGAAAATAACTTTTGTTGTGTGTGTCAATTGATCCTATAGATCAATTTGGCATATGTTTATGTGTTTGGGGCTAGTGTCGTGTCCATAATTGGGTACATGTAGGTCGTATTCCAATAATTTGGTGATACATGTTGTTTTGGGGGGGTTTTCCTCCGACACGGGACTTTGTACATGTCGTATTTTGACACGGACACATAGATCTATATTTGATACTTTATTTTATTCATAAATATTATATGTGATTTATTTGTGTCCTTCGGGGTGAAATTGGATGTGTGGTGGACTCGTGTCGCATGCGTATCCTAGATCTAGTGGGATACGGTGTGATACGCTCCAATTATTATGTGTTTATGTGTAGATCTAATTAATTGTGCTTTAATTCTTGAATTATAATTGTGCATGTATCTATATATATTATATATGTATTATGTATATTTATTATAGTGTTTATTGTATCATAGATCTATGTATTATATATGTATTAATAGAATATATATTATGTAGCTTTCTTCTACATGCATTAATATATATGTTATAATATATGTTAGGGATGTAAATATATGTATATATTTTATATAATATATGTGTATGTTTAATTAAGTAATTAGATTATTTATAGTTATTATATGATTATTTATATATATATATATATATATATATATATATATATATATATATATATATATATATATATATATATATATATATATATATATATATATATATATATATGTATGTAGATATATATTTATAAGTGGTAGCATATGTATATATAATATAGTAGATATATTTATATGTGGTTATATATATTGTTATATATTTATATTATTGTATGATTATATATATGTATACATATATGTATAGTTATATATATATTACTATGTGTGTGTGTGTGTATGTTACTATATAGTATTTTATACAATTTACTATGTATAAGTGTATGTATAGTTATATATAGTTTTATATGTATATTGTATAAATATATATATTGTGGGTTATATATATGTATTTAAATATATATTGTATAAATATATATTATGGGTTATATATATGTATTTAAATATATATTGTATAAATATATATAGTGGGTTATATATATGTATTTATATATATATATGGTAATTAATATATATATAAATATGTTCCTAATTGCTATTTGTATTATAATATACTATATATATATATATTTAGTTGTAGCATATAAATTTATTAGAATAGTTAGTATGTTTTAGTTATCAATTGTAATGAGTATCTTTTATATATTATATATTTGTAGGTATGTATGTACGTATATATGTATTAATAGTTAGTGTGTAGTTAGTAGTTAGTATTATTCTATTAGTACATACTAGAGTTATATTAGATTGATATATGTAATTATTGATGGATAGTTAGTATATATATGAGATTTTGGCAAATATCTTGAGATACCAAGGTAAGTATCAAGATATACCAAGGTATGAGTAGTAGGTATTGGCATAAGTAATAGGATAGTTGTAAACTAATTATGGGTTGGTATTAAGGTGGCTAAAATAAGGTATATAGTATTATATAAATATTAAATGTATAGTAGTTTATAATTATTATTTGGTAGTTAGTATAAATAAGATTTTGAATTTACCTTGAGATGCCAAGGTAAGTATCAAGGTATTGGAGGATAATCAAGGTATTGGGTTTGGATATCAAGATAGAGGTTTAGTATTGCGATAGCAAGTTGGTTCAAAACTAAGGTATCCATTTAGCATTTGTAATTATGATTTTATATTTATAATATTGTTTGATATGTACATATGTGTTATATTTATTCCTTGTTTGTGTATCCTGAGATACGGTATCTTAGTATCCTAAGATGTAGCTTGTATGGCCTAGATTCATAGTGTATGAGCCCAATATCTTTGAGTTAGACTCATACAACCTAGAAATAGGTAGTTTACCATAATTTGACTATAGTTGACCATAGTTGACTTAGAGTTGACCTAGTTTGACTTTTGACTTAGAAATGACTTTATGACCTAGAAAGTTGACTAGTTTAATTTATTTCTCTTCCCAAAAACTTGTATTAATACAATATTTCATATATAGGTCTGTAACACCAGTTCGGACATCATTTTTCATCATTTGCTCTGGACCACAAGCGAGTACATTCTCTGATAGTTTTTATTATTTGATTACCACTATAATTCAAGTATTTAGAAATGTTACTTATGATTCTTGACACGATGGTACACGGATTGGTATTGTTATTGGATCGTTAGTCATGGGATGTTACCTTGATTATGGATATGGTATCGGATACTGTCCTTGTTGGTATTGGATAACATTGAATATTGTAGATTAAACATTGGATACATTGGCTAGTGCCGTGTCATGATTCGATCCATCATATCAGTCGGGGCGGGGGAAATACCAATTAAATATGTGATCAAGAAACTATCGGCTAGTAGTGTAATCATTGGCTACTAACTAACCATACAATTCACGTATGGTTGAGTTAGCTCCTTAGTGTAATCATTGAATCTCCCAGGCCGATCACATATTTAGTTAGTATCTAAAATTATATAGTTATTGTAGATTCCATTATTCAGTTCATTGATTACCTTGTTCTATTCTGATATTATAGTTCATTCCTTTATTCTTGTACGCATTGATTATATTCTGTTGTTAGTATTGTCTATTCTTTCATTGTTCTTGATTATCAGTTATATCCTCATCGTAGATAGCATCTTCTATTCTACTGCTTTATAGTTTTTGTCAATTAATTGAAACTGCTATTGGGTTTTACTTCGCTCCATTCCTGACTGAAAAATATTTTTCAGAGGATCCGGGAGATTGGTGTCCGACATACTACGGACCTCAGCCTATTGATGGTGCATACTTGGACCCACTAGTTCTGGAGTGTCTGTTGAGAGATTTAGTCGGATTTACTAGTTAGCATAGTTAGTTCTCTTTAGCATTTTGGTACCGAATTTGTTTCCGGCATATATTTGTGTTTGGATATTATTTCTATTTGTTGTTGTTATATTTTTAACTGCTTAGTTATGTTAGACTTCTGTGATATCTTCTCGTGCTATAGAAATATGATTGAGTATTGTGTTGAATTAAGTTGATTACTCTCTTCTTGGAGTTGAGATATTATTGGAGGTTTATGCTTTATAGTGAGATAATCAGATAGTATAGTTGACCAAGACAACGTTCTACCGCCGATGCTGCGGCGTAGGCTGGGCGTTGTTCCCGACTTGCATCCCTACACCTGGTGCGGGTCGTGACACGTTTTTAGTGGTGGCCTATGCAGGTCAGGCTTCGCAATATTGCGATGTCGTGGTAGTGCGATGACTTAGTTGTACTACTGCGAGCCTGCGATAGGATATAGGACATAGGATACTAGGAAGAGAGAGGGATACTCAATCATAACTAGGAATTCCAATATGAATTGAATCGCTACTTTTGATTCCTTCTGAATACTTTTGTCCTTCCTTGATGATATCTTATTTTGTGTCGAATTGATCTCCTTTGTTTCGATCTGTCTTCAGGATGTCGCCGAAGACTAGATCCCATCGATCGAGAGCAGTTTCTGCGAGGTCTGCCATCTCTCAATCTTCCACTCAGGCAGTAGGGTTTGTACCTTCTACGACATCAGTTCATATAGGAGTCTCGGCTGCCTTCGGGGGTTCTCCTCCACCTGTTCCGAGGACTACTCCAGTTGCTTCGGAGGGACTTCCACCACCTCTATTTTTAGGAGATACCGCGCCGATGGTTGCATTGTTTAGAGAGATGATGGAATTACAGAGGGCACAGATAGAAGCCTAGCACATGCAGTCAGATTTGATGCGGCAGAGTATGGAAAACGCCCATCAGATAGCTATAACAACAGTTCAGAAAGAGGCTCCTCCACAGCCACAGGATATTCAGATCAAGCCAGGCAACATTCAAAATTTCAAGAAGCTTGAGCCTCGAGTTTTCAAGGGTACAAAAGGTATAGTCTATGCTGACGATTGGCTTGAAGATATCGAGCGACTCATGAAGGTGTCCCGTCTTGCGAAGGATCTGAAGGTTGAGGCGGTAGGACTTCAACTGTTCGACGTTGTCCGCACTTGGTTCAGGAATGAGCCAATTCTTACTGATGCGGGGCAGTCTTGGGAGATATTCAAGGATCTCTTTAAGAAGAAGTTCTTTGCTCGGATGAACAGATTGGAATTAGGAAGGCAATTTAAGAGCCTTACACAAGGAAGCATGTCCGTAGAGGAGTATGCCGCAGAGTTCGGAAGGCTGAGCCGATTTGCGGATTACTTGGTGAGAGAGCCAGAAGTTTGGGCTATCCGTTTCCGCGAGGGTCTGAATTAGGAAGTGAAGATTCTCATTCCGTCTTTCTACGAGACGTATTCTGAGATACTTTCGGAGGCACGCAAGGTCGAGCGGGAGTGGAACTTAAAGCCGAAGAGGAACCGTGATATGTTTGGGGGTGACAGTAGCAGTGCGGGACCGACAAAGAGGCCACGGTTCCAGCAACAGCAGTTTCCAATACAATTCGGAGCCTATCAGCGGCAATATCAGATGCCAGAACCTATTGTTGCTCTAGTACAAGCTCCAGTACAACAGATACCACAACAGCCTCAGAGACAGGTGCAACAGGCTCCTCAATGCACCTATTGCAAGAAGACTGGGCACACTTGGGAGATGTGTCGGAAGAGACTTGGAGCATGCTTACATTGTGGATCAACGGAACATATGGTAAAGGATTGTCTCTGGACACTTCAACGTCCAGGCTAGGATGCAGATCGAGGCCAGAGAGGTGGAGTTAGGCCACCTGTAGCACCACAGATTGCTCATCACTCGCAGAGGGAGCTACCTCGGCAGGGCGGAGCATTTGCGATGACGGTCGAGGAGACCAATACTACAGGTGATGGGTTAGAGAGTCTGTTCTTTCTTTCTGTTCCTTTCATCTATTTTGATTGATTGATTCTTTAGTACCTTTTGGATGCTTGTGTTATATAGTTAGTGTAGCTATAGAATATCCTGATAGAGACAACAGTAATAAGACAGGTGGAGACCATGACCATGCATGTTATTCTTTGCATATGACAGTTCTTGGTGAGATAAGACCTTATTAGACTATGATTGCTGGGGGTTTGACCTAGAAGGAGTACGATCACCCTTAAATTTTGAGGACGAAATTATTTTAAGGGGGATAGACTTGTCACTACCGTATTTTCTAGAAAATGATATTTTGGTCATTTTATAATTAATTGAATATTGTGCATGTTAAATATTTATTTATTGTATTATTTATTTATTATTAGCATGTTAGATTTATTTTTTGGACTTGTGTTAGTGGACCTAACTAGTTTAGTTTAGACTCATGGACCAACATGTATTAATTGTTAGAATTGACCCAACTAGAAAGTTCATTAATTAGGATGATGATTAAATTAATTAAACCATTAGACTCGAAGCTTCCCTCCTTAATTAATTTCTTCATGAGAGGCCCCAAGGGGTATTTTAGACTTTACATAGTAGCTTGAGGGAGGGGGCAAGTGAGGCCTATATAAAGGGGATGAAAACTTTCTCTCTCTTCATTTTTTATTCCAAATCTAGATCTGGAATTTCCCTCAACCAAATTCTACCAAATCTCTACCAAATTTTCACCCAATTACTTCTTAAATCACCATTGGAGACTAGAAAAACAAGGATCTAGAAGGAGAAAGCAAGGATCTACAAAGAGGAGCAAGGATCTACAAGTTGGAAGCTAATCTTACCAATTTTGGAGGTTTTATTGGGAATCCATCTCCCAATAGGTATAATTCAGTTTTTTCTCTTAAAATAGCTTCTAAATCTGAGATTTAATCATGAATAATCAACCCATATGTATGTACTACCCATAGGATTTGGTTTTGTGTTCATAGGAGACATATGGAGAAAGTTATGGTACTTTTTGTGTCAATTTTGGGAGAATTCTGAAAATAACTTTTGTTGTGTGTGTCAATTGATCCTATAGATCAATTTGGCATATGTTTATGTGTTTGGGGCTAGTGTCGTGTCCATAATTGGATACATGTAGGTCGTATCCCAATAATTTGGTGATACGTGTTGTTTTGGGGGTTTTTCCTCCGACACGGGACTTTGTACATGTCGTATTTTGACACGGATACATAGATCTATATTTGACACTTTGTTTTGTTCATAAATATTATATGTGATTTGTTTGTGTCCTTCGGGGTAAAACTGGATGTGTGGTGGACTCGTGTCGCATGCGTATCCTAGATCTAGTGGGATACGGTGTGATACGCTCCAATTATTATGTGTTTATGTGTAGATCTAATTAATTGTGCTTTAATTCTTGAATTATAATTGTGTATGTATCTATATATATTATATATGTATTATGTATATTTATTATAGTGTTTATTGTATCATAGATCTATGTGTTATATATGTATTAATAGAATATATATTATGTAGCTTTCTTCTACATGCATTAATATATATGTTATAATATATGTTAGGGATGTAAATATATGTATATATTTTATATAATATATGTGTATGTTTAATTAAGTAATTAGATTATTTATAGTTATTATATATATATATATATATATATATATATATATATATATATATATATATGTATGTAGATATATATTTATAAGTGGTAGCATATGTATATATAATATAGTAGATATATTTATATGTGGTTATATATATTGTTATGTATTTATATTATTGTATGATTATATATATGTATACATATATGTATAGTTATATATACATATTACTATGTGTGTGTATGTGTATGTTACTATGTGGTATTTTATACAATTTACTATGTATAAGTGTATGTATAGTTATATATAGTTTTATATGTATATTGTATAAATATATATATTGTGGGTTATATATATGTATTTAAATATATATTGTATAAATATATATTATGGGTTATATATATGTATTTAAATATATATTGTATAAATATATATGGTGGGTTATATATATGTATTTATATATATATATGGTAATTAATATATATATAAATATGTTCCTAATTGCTATTTGTATTATAATATACTATATATATATATATATATATATATATATATATATATATATATATATATATATATATATATATATATATATATATATATATATATATATATATATATTTATTTATTTAGTTGTAGCATATAAATTTATTAGAATAGTTAGTATATTTTAGTTATCAATTGTAATGAGTATCTTTTATATATTATATATTTGTAGGTATGTATGTACGTATATATGTATTAATAGTTAGTGTGTAGTTAGTAGTTAGTATTATTCTATTAGTACATACTAGAGTTATATTGGATTGATATATGTAATTATTGATGGATAGTTAGTATATATATGAGATTTTGGCAAATACCTTGAGATACCAAGGTAAGTATCAAGATATACCAAGGTATGAGTAGTAGGTATTGGCATAAGTAATAGAATAGTTGTAAACTAATTATGGGTTGGTATTAAGGTGGCTAAAATAAGGTATATAGTATTATATAAATATTAAATGTATAGTAGTTTATAATTATTGTTTGGTAGTTAGTATAAATAAGATTTTGAATTTACCTTGAGATGCCAAGGTAAGTATCAAGGTATTGTAGGATAATCAAGGTATTGGGTTTGGATATCAAGATAGAGGTTTAGTATTGCGATAGCAAGTTGGTTCGAAACCAAGGTATCCATTTAGCATTTGTAATTAGGATTTTATATTTATAATATTGTTTGATATGTACATATGTGTTATATTTATTCCTTGTTTGTGTATCCTGAGTTACGGTATCTTAGTATCCTAAGATGTAGCTTGTATGGCCTAGATTCATAGTGTGTGAGCCCAATATCTTTGAGTTAGACTCATGCAACCTAGAAATAGGTAGTTTACCATAATTTGACTATAGTTGACCATAGTTGACTTAGAGTTGACCTAGTTTGACTTTTGACTTAGAAATGACTTTATGACCTAGAAAGTTGACTAGTTTAATTTATTTCTCTTCCCAAAAACTTGTATTAATACAATATTTCATATATAGGTCTGTAACACCAGTTCGGACATCATTTTTCATCATTTGCTCTGGACTACAGGCGAGTACATTCTCTGATAGTTTTCATTCTTTGATTACCACTATAATTCAAGTATTTAGAAATGTTACTTATGATTCTTGACACGATGGTACACGGATTGGTATTGTTATTGGATCGTTAGTCATGGGATGTTACCTTGATTATGGAGATGGTTTCGGATACTGTCCTTGTTGGTATTGGATAACATTGAATATGTGATCAAACATTGGATACATTGGCTAGTGATGTGTCATGATTCGATCCATCATATCAGTCGGGGCGGGAGAAATACCAATTAAATATGTGATCAAGAAACTATCGGCTAGTAGTGTAATTATTGGCTACTAACTAACCATGCAATTCACGTATGGTTGAGTTAGCTCCTTAGTGTAATCATTGAATCTCCCAGGCCGATCACATATTTAGTTAGTATCTCAAATCACATAGTTATTGTAGATTCCATTATTCAGTTTATTGATTACCTTGTTCTATTCTGACATTATAGTTCATTCCTTTATTCTTGTACGCATTGATTATATTCTGTTGTTAGTATTGTCTATTCTTTCATTGTTCTTGATTATCAGTTATATCATCATCGTAGATAGCATCTTCTATTCTACTACTTTATAGTTTTTGTCAATTAATTGAAACTGCTATTGGGTTGTACTTTGCTCCATTCCTGACTGGAAAATATTTTTCAGAGGATCCGGGAGATTGACGTTCGACATACTACGGACCTTAGCCTATTGATGGTGCAGACTTGGACCCACTAGTTCTGGAGTGACTGTTGAGAGATTTAGCCGGATTCACTAGTTAACATAGTTAGTTCTCTTTAGAATTTTGGTACCGGATTTGTTTCCGGCATATATTTGTGTTTGGATATTATTTCTATTTGTTGTTGTTATATTTTTAACTGCTTAGTTATGTTAGACTTCTGTGATATCTTCTCATGCCATAGAAATATGATTGAGTATTGTGTTGAATTAAGTTGATTACTCTCTTCTTGGAGTTGAGATATTATTGGAGGTTTATGCTTTACAGTGAGATAATTAGATAGTATAGTTGACCAAAACAGCGTTCTACCGCCGATGCTGCGGCGTAGGCTGGGCGTTGTTCCCGACTTGCATCCTTACACCGGGTGCGGGTCATGACAAGGACAGTGTAGCACTCTTCGTTAGGATCCATTAAATTGGGATATCCTCGGAGACGTGTCAGCTGGCTATTGTCACGTGGCCTGGTCCCATGTATTTTGGGACTGGGGCGTGACATGGTTTTAATTGTGGCCCATGCAGGTCTACATTTCACTTGTGGTATG
The DNA here is from genome assembly GCA_036927795.1 of Iris macrosiphon. Taxonomy (NCBI): domain Eukaryota; kingdom Viridiplantae; phylum Streptophyta; class Magnoliopsida; order Asparagales; family Iridaceae; genus Iris; species Iris macrosiphon. Next base: position 312,392,789 of record JAYESA010000004.1, on the reverse strand, counting down.
GTAACATGCCCAGCGAGCCTGCAATAAGACAGAAATTTTTAGGCCTCATCCACTTTGATTTCATCTTTGAACTTCCTTCGTATTGCTTCTAAATATCTGCATCATGTTTTCTTGATTCCGTACTCTTTTAATAAAGTCCTATCCCTTGCAGCAAGATGAACTTGCGTAGTAGATGAGGAGCACCCAGTGCCGTGGTGCTAGATGATACCACCCAAAGAGAGGAGGTACCCCAAGGGCAACCCCCGCTACAGACCCCGCTGATACATTGGCACGAGACTTCTCAGGGGATCCTACACCGTAGCCCGAGGGACAGACTTCCCAGACGATTCTCATGCAGCATTTTGAGGGACAGACTTTAGGGGCTACGCCGATGCCACAGACTGAGAGACCGACTTCAAGGGTTACGCTTCTAAATATCTAGCCAGAGATTCCACTACCACCACCTCCACCTTATCCACCCCAGATGCCACAGCTAGATGGACAGCCACATATGCTACAGTTCTTTCAGACTATGATGCAAGCACAGTAGCATCAGACAGAGACGTTGAGACAGAGTTTGATGGCGGTACTAGAAAGGACACCTGTCACAGCACCAGCACCAGCACCAGCACCTCCACCAGCTCAGACAGGTGGCACTGTTAGATGGTTCCGACAGATAGGACCGGATACTTTCTCGGGCAATGAGACTGCAGAACAGATCTTCGATTGGGTTGCCAACACGAAGATGCTACTAGAGGCTTCACAACTGCAACCAGACCTTTGGATGACCGCAGTAAGGGCCCAACTAAAAGACAACGCCCATCACTGGTGGGATTTTATTGAGCGCAGTGTAGGCAAGAACTAGACTTGGGAGCAGTTCCTAGAATACTTCAATACGAAGTATTTCCCAGCTACAGTCAAAAATGCCCTGTACTTCTAGTTCCTATATCTAGAACAAGGAAATATGACTGTTGACGTATACGACGCAGAGTTTAGCCGTCTAAGTAGATTTGGTGCCGTCCTGATACCCAATGAGTTAGAGAAGGCTCAGAGATTCCATCAAGGTCTTACTTTCGAGCTACAGAGGTATACCACCACACAGGCGAGGATCTCTTATGAGGAGGTTCTTGCAGAGGCGAGGATTCAGAAGGCCATCGTCAGAGGAGCTAGACGTTCCAATACGACCCCACCAGCCAGAGCCCAGCCTGGAGCAGGAGGACCGATCCGTCGTCCCGGAATACAGACGCAGCAGAGGGTAGCACCGTACCAGAAGAAGGAGCTTCCGAATTGCCACTACTGTGGTAAGGTAGGACACTTCCAGAACGACTGCCGAAAGAGACTGGGAACATGCATGATTTGTGGATCAGGCCAACACCATGCCCGAGACTGCCCACAGCGCAGAGACATAGCACCGCAGGCCGGATAGAGGCCAACATCACCAGTTCCGAGGATACTACCCCCACCAGGAGGCCAGCGTCCACCAGCACCAGGAGGATTCCAGAGGGGACCACCCTTGGCCCCACAACAGGCCCAGTTTGATCGAGCTCGATAGCAGACCGAAGGACAGAGGCAGGGACAGGCCTTTACATTAGCAGCTACTGAAGAGGAAACAGAAGGGGAAGCTATCATAGGTACCATTTTAGTTGCATCATTACCTGCAACTGCGTTGTTTAATTCTGGAGCTACATTATTATTTATATCTAGTAGATTTATAGCAATGCATAGAGTAGCTACCTCCCCCTTACCTAAGAGTTAGAAGATTCTTACCGGAGGAGGTATCATGCCGGTTACCAGCACTATCATAACGTGTTTGGTAGTCGTATGTGGTAGAGAGATGAGAGCGCAATTATTGGTATTACCCATGCCGTACTTTGATGTTGTGCTAGGCATGGACTGGTTAAGCCAGTATAATGCTGTACTGAATTGCCGGAAGGGTAGCGACACTTTTAGACCGCCAGATCAGCCAAAGTTCGAGTATATGCGAGAGACCGTCGAACAAGGAGTAGGACAGATAGCTGGAGCTTACATGGCTATGGAGATGGTACCCCCACCAATAGTTGCAGAATTTGAGGATGTTTTTCCTGAAGAATTGCCAGTCCTACCGCCAGATAGAGACATGGAGTTCACCATTGAGCTAGTACCCGGAGTAGCACCGATATCTTCTAATGTGTACCGATTGGCGAAGAAGGAGTTAGATGAGCTGAAGCTATAATTAGAGGAGTTGCAGAGCAAGGGATTTATACATCCTAGTACATCACCCTGGGGAGCACCAGTGTTGTTTGTACCTAAGAAGGATGGAATAATTTGCATGTGCATTGATTACAGAGCCCTTAATGCTTTGACTATCAAGAACAAGTACCCCCTACCACGGATCGATGATTTGTTCGACCAGTTGACAGGAGAAGTGGTGTTCACCAAGATCGACTTGAGATCGGGTTATCATCAAGTAAGGGTACGAAGAGAGGACATTCAAAAGACAGCATCCAGGACTCGTTATGGTCACTACGAGTTCTTAGTGATGCCTTTTGGACTGACGAATAAGCCTGCTGTATTTATGAACTTGACGAACATAGTATTCCACCAATACAAGACCGGTTCGTGGTAGTCTTCATCGACGATATTTTGGTGTATTTGAAGAGCCACGAGGAGCACGAAGAGCATCTGAGACTAGTGTTAGAGATGCTGAGGAGAGAGAGGCTTTATGCCAAGCTGAGCAAGTATGAGTTTCTCCTAGATCGTATCGCTTTTTTTGGACACGTCATCTCAGGAGATAGAATTTTAGTAGATCCGACAAAGATTTTATCAGTAGAGACATGGCCAACCCCTACTAATGTCTCGGAGGTGAGAAGTTTCCTAGGACTTGCCGGATATTACCGGAGGTTCTGGAGAACTTTGCGAAGATTGCAGAGTCGATGAACCGCCTGACCCGTAAGGAGCAGGAGTTCACTTGGACAGAGGAGTGCCAGAAAGCATTCGATGAGATGAAGAAGCGTTTGACTACAGCACCTATCTTAACCATACCGTCTGGACCCGGAGGATTCGTGATCTATAGCGATGCATCTGGGAAAGGACTAGGATGCATCTTGATGCAGCACGGGAAGGTTGTAGCCTATGCTTCTAGACAGTTGAGAACTCATGAGAAGAACTATCCCACCCATGACTTGGAGCTTGCAGCAGTGATCTTTGCTTTGAAGCTTTGGAGGCACTATTTATATGGAGAAAGAGTGGTGATATTCACTAATCATGAGAGCCTGAAATACGTCTACACCCAGAAGGACCTTAACAAGAGACAGAGATGTTGGCTCGAGGTGATGACAGACTTTGAAATTAAGCTACAGTACCACCCTGGAAAGGCCAACGTAGTAGCTGACGCGTTGAGCAGAAGACCCATGGCATTCTTCTTGACTACCCAACCACACCTATTGGGAGATCTAGAGCAGATGGGTATAGAGGTTGTTATGCCCGAAATAGACGGACAGTTGTCGAGTTTCCAGTTGCAATCGATATTAGTGGAGAGAATTAAGGCTGCTTTGTCGACAGATGCCAGATTTTAGAGACTTAGGCAGAGGACAGAGGCTGATATACAGACATGACTGCGTATACATGAAGACGGAACTTTGAGATGTGGAGATCGCCTCTATGTTCCAAATGGAGAGCTTTGGCAGGAATTGACGACAGAAGCACATAGTTCAACCTACTCTATTCATCCAGGAGGCACGAAGATGTACAGAGACTTGAGACAGTACTACTGGTGGCATGGAATGAAGAGAGAGATAGCATACTTTATAGCGAAGTGCCTGGTGTGTCAGCAAGTCAAGGCTGAGCATCAGAGATCTGCAGGATTACTTCAACCGCTTCTGATACTGGAATGGAAATAGGAGCACATAACTATGGACTTTGTTACAGACTTTCGAGGAGTCCTAGTGGTCGTAATGCAGTATGGATAATCGTGGATAGACTCACCAAGTTCGTACACTTTTTATCCTTCATAGTTGGGCAATCTACAGAGGTATTAGCAGAGATGTACATGAGGGAGATTGTACGACTGCATGGAGTGCCAGTTAGTATCGTGTCTGACAGTGATACGAGGTTTATATCTTACTTTTGGCGGAGTATGCAAGAGATTCTCGGTACCCGCCTGAAGTTTAGCACAGCGTATCACCCACAAACAGATGGCCAGTCGGAGCGCACCATTCAGACATTGGAGGACATGTTAAGGCCATGCATGCTCGATTTTGGAGGATCATGGGAGGACCACTTGTACTTGGTCGAGTTTTTCTACAACAACAGCTATCAAGCGAGCATCCAAATGGCTCCCTATGAAGCGTTATATGGAAGGAAGTATCGTTCTCCAGTATGCTAGAGCGATATAGGCGAGAAACAGATTCTTGGGCCAGAATTGGTTGTTCGTACAGTGGAGAAAGTGAAGAAGATCCAAGGGCACCTACGAGCAGCACAGGACCGACAGAAGCATTAGACAAATGCGCATCGACGACCCTTAGAGTTCCAGGTTGGAGATCACATATTTCTAAAGATCTCGCCTACTCGAGGGACTATCAGATTCGGAGGCAGAGGAAAGCTGAGTCCGAGGTACATTAGACCATTCGATGTGTTAGAACGCGTCGGAGAGGTTGCTTACAGATTAGCCTAGCCACAGACTTTGGAAGGAGTCCATGATGTCTTCCATGTATCTCAGGTGAGGAGGTACATACCGGATCTGAGTCATATACTTGACCATTCAGAGATCACAGTCGGCCAGAGTTTATCGTACCAAGAGGAGCCTGTTGAGATCCTGGACAGGAGCGAGAAGGTATTGCGAGGTCAGACTATCCCTCTAGTCCGTGTCGCATGGAGGCATCATGCACCAGGCGAGTCGACCTGGGAACGCAAGGAGAATATTCGACAACGTTACCCTCATCTCTTCGAAGGACTAGGTACGATTTAGCATTTTAAAATTTAGTCTGTATTTCTTGCCATACGTATATTTTAATTTCGAGGACAAAATGCTCTAAGGAGGGTAGATTGTAAACCCCTTCGACCAATTTAGGATTTATTTAATTTAAATTTAGAGACTATGATTAATTTGGATACAATTAGAATTAATGTGCAATAATTATGTGACTTAATACACCTTACCGTTGCTTCAATGTTTGGAGCACTACACTAGTAGGTACCCTCTAACTAATTAAATACACACCTCCTAGACATGCCAGACTACCCATCTTACCATTGTGTAACTTTTAGATACTCAATGTTGTGCTTCTTTTGAGCTGCACAATATTCGTTACAAACGTTCTTGTATTATTTCAATAAAATCCATCTCTCCTTAATTGTCCATTCCTATGTGAATTTGAGGCTCAACCACAACCCACCCCCCTATAACCCAAATTAGGATATTAGCCTACACCAAGCCTGCTACGCCTATGACACTAGCAATCCACCCGAATTTAGTTCTATGCATTTTTGATACATTAAAGGAACACCATGCGCACTATTTCTAATTAAATTAAATTAGGAGAAATTCTACCTCAAGCAGGACCTTACCAAGCCCATGTACTCCCTTTCATGTGGACCAGCTCCCACTTCCATGAGTCCTGGCTGGCCCAAACCTCGAGACCAGCCCACAAATTTCTATCACCTATATATATATATATATATATATATGTATTCTTTTACAATGGAAACCCTAAGACCTAAAACACCATCACCACCCCCATAAACCCTAGCCGATCCCTCTCTAACCGAGCATCCCCGCCCTTCTCGACCGGACCCCGTCGTCGGACCGCCACCCCTCAACCACCTTGCCGCCTGCCACTGCTTCCTCGACGCCAACCACCACCATCGACACCCTGTACCACCGGACTTTCACCATTAGCACCACCCCCACCATAACCAACCCGACCCCGACTGCTCTGAACCGCCTCTAGTGCTGCCAACCGCCCCTGACCAGCGGAGAACCACCTCCCCGCGACTCGACAAGCCACCCCCGCCGCTGCTGCCGCGGCTACCGCAGTTGCTATACTGCCGCTGTCGACCAACCCGTCGGTCGACGCCGGAGCTCCGCCCGTGAGAAAGATGACCAGGACGAGCAGAACCTCGTCCAAGCAGCCAGGTACTTGATCTCGCGCTCGTTCTCGCATAGTATCGTTGTATGACTGTTTATTCGAGTCGTCGTATCGGCGTGTCCTGTGTCGACACAAACCAGTTAAAATAAAATAATACAGAGATGTATGTGTGATGATAATTAAACTAGATAATAACAACTGAGTTAACCCTAATTATATACATGCTGGTATGATGATTAACAAGATTTAGAATTTGTTTAATAACTAGCAAACACCTAAATTATGAGATCTGTTATCAAGGCTAGTAATTCACCTGAAAGCCTTGACACAAACCGAGTACATTTGGACATGGGAACCAAAGACATGTATTCGTATAAATCAAAAATAGTGGTAACCCCTTAACTTTAGTAATTATTGTCTCAAGACACACGCTGACAAGGACAGAACACGTGTACATCCTAGCTACGTGCACACGTGACGCCGTCTTCGATCAGTCGTGAACTTGTGACAGTTCCTAAGAGCAACGTAGAGTCTGCTTATTGTCTTAGTGTCTGATGTTAGATTGCTATATTATATTGTGTGTTTAGGACCATTGGATCAGCCGGGAGACACCGCAGGAGCAGGCTTTTGGCATTCACAGCTTGAGGACTCGGGCAAGATACCTTGCTATATTTACTGTTTAAATTAAATGCTGTACATGTTGTATGATATCTGGTTGTTTATTTCATATGATTGTGCGCGTCCGAGATTTACTCGGGTGCCGTCGACGGATGTGTCGATGATTTAGTAAACATGACTTAGTCTCTAGCAGACTCGCCCCCGTGGGAGGATACTCTGATATTCTTCGAGACCTGACACTTTTACACATTGCACAGAGACATTCATATTGGGATGTGGGTTCGCGTACTCGACTAGCTATCAGTGCGTGTGACTTACATCACAGTTAGTACGTAACTCAGGGTTATTGTTATTCATAGAGACTGGCATATTGATACGTGGTATGCACGTCGAGTATTCGATTTGTGTATCTATATTGGGCGGGGAGGACAACTAGTAGGCGTATGGGATATACCCATTAGAATCCGTAGTATCCAGAGGAACCACAGACCCAATGACTCCCTTTATGCAGATTCCACGTTCTTCGGAGCGCTATGGACGTTATATTCTATGCAGATTCTACGTTCTTTGGAGCACTATGGATGTTATATATATATATACTATGCAGCTTCCACGTTCTTCGGAGCGCTATAGACGTTATACCTATACCTACTCATACGTACCAATGTTGTCCTCACATTGCATTCACTTAGATGGTTAGCACACCTTTTTATTGCATTTACTTTATTCAGTACTTATATATAGCATGCTTCTATGTATCTTGTTACGTCCCTCTGAGGACCTGGTACCTTTCCAGATTTGGATGAGGCATATTACCCCACAGTGTACGGCCCAGGACAGGAGACGAGGTTCGCTACAGCTGAGGAGTTAGAGGTGCTACCGTCAGAGTTCCAGTGATCAGTTGGTAGGCTTTCTGCCTAGGATTAGGTGCATCATTATCTAGTCAGCCGATGCCCTAGTCATTATCTTTTATCCATCATTTCAGTATTTTATTTCGTCATAGCAGTGGGTTTGTCCCCACCTGACATTCTTGGTTGTACTATGATATTTTGAGACTGGCGTTTATCTTCCAGCAGTTATTATTAGTACATTCTTGCTGTTTATTTGTGGATGAGATTAGATTACCTGTTGTTGATTTATATGTGACATGTTAGTATTTAGGACAGTGTAGCACTCTTCGTTAGGATCTATTAAATTGGGATATCCTCGGAGATGTGACAGCTGGCTATTGCCACGTGGCCTGATCCCGTGTATTTTGGGACTGGGGCGTGACAGTTTCAATCTATTCTTTTGTGACTTTAATTTTTCTGCTTATTTTTGCTGCTATATCGATATTTTTGAGAAATACCATGACTTGTCTATCTTTTTGCCTTGTACAAGTACAATCTAGGCTTATACGGCATCAAGTCCTTGGCTACTTTTGATTCTTCGAAATTGGGGCATGACAATTTGGTATCAGAACACGGTTATGCGTTATTGGACTCGGCAAATTCTAATCAAAGTTGCTTCCATGATTACTCAAAGATACATCTGTGGATACTCAAAGTTGTGTAGATTACTACTCAAAGTCTCTTCCGCGATTAGTTACAATTGCCTCAGTGCGTATTCAAAGTTGCCTTCTGCGAGTATTCAAGGTTGCTTTTACGATAATCGAATTTGCATCTATGATCATTCTGTGTTGCTTCTCCTATTGTCAGAAGGTGCTTTCACAATCGAGAGTATTTGACCTCTTGGATACACTCACTGAATGTTCCATACAATAAGCCTAAATATTGTGATTGCCCTAAGTTATGATTCTTGATTTATAAAAGATACCAAGAATCCAACAATGATTCGATGCCATAGAAGAATAACTGGTAATTAATAAATTACATGTGGGAATAAAGAGTAATCAATATATGTGCTGTAATCAATGAGCATTGTGCTTAAGTAATTTTAACAATGAAAATCAACAGTAATGCTGAGTTGATATGCATGTACTATAGCAGAATTATGTTTTATATCTGAGTATGAGAATCATGGTTGTGACTGACAATGCTACAACGTAAAGGTAGTGCAGGATGCATGATGGATCAGTGTAAAAACAGATTTGATTTCCTTTCCATCTCCTTATTAGTCGAGCCCATCCTTGCTTCCTTTAAGAAGGAAAGTCAAGGATAGAGATGTAAAACTAAACAACAGGGGGGTATTAAGGATTAAAAATAACCACACTTTACTTATTTCTTTTCTGGTTTCTAAACAAACACTATTTCTTTTTTTTCTTATTCGGAAACACGTCTTCCTATTCCATCTTTTCCCGGAACTGGATATGAGAATTTTTTATCATCCGGCTCGAGCAAGAATAAAAGGAATGATAGAACTTTTTCCCGGATACTCAGGTTCAAATACCCATGTATTTTTTGTTTGCTTACTGCCAGAATATAATTCAGCTCCTATTTTATTCGAAAAAAAATAGATAGATCAAAAAAAGAAGAAGAATGAATATTGACCGTTTTAGTATTCCAAATCGCATTGTAAAAACAAAATAGGAGCTGAATTATAAGATGGCTTAGTATAAGGGAGAAGTATAAGATGGATGCCTTAGCTGAGAACAACGAGATGGATTATACGGTTAGACGACGATTGAAAATGGCTCGATAAAAGCTTCAAGTTAGCATCAATGATCAAATGTTACTATCGATAAATAAATTAGAAAATATATCGAATGTGATTGGTTGGAATTGCATAGGAGTCACAGGCGGGATAAAATCATTGGTTGCCTACGATGGGAGCTCTTAAAAATAATTTATAGTTAGATCGAGTATATGAAAAATTATTTCCTTTGACCTTAGGTATGTAGCATTTATCATAGGCCTAAATTAAAAGGGTAGTAGCAGTAAAACAAGAATACTCGAACTTAAGAGCCGGTGGTTAATAATCAGTCAGAATATGAACTCGACGGATTATAAATGAACTAATCGATGACCCTTATTGTATGGCGATAGATGTAAGTTATTCAAGAGACTTCGATGAAGAAAATACAAATAAAGCTTGAGGTCTAGCAAGTTGGGATAAATATTATGAATGAAAATTTTGGTCGCATTGATAATAGTTGGTCGGCAGAAAACTTAGTCGTGTTGATGACAAGTTGGATAACAAATATAATTTATCAAATTATAACTATTGTGGATGATCTCTAAATTATGGTATGACAAATATATCGAATATGCCAATAACTATCAAAATATGGCCTAGCGAGATAGAATTTTATTAGACAATCATGAGGCGATGCGATTAAGTTGATGGTTAATGCAAATAAAAGTTGACCCTGGTCGGAATAAATTTGGTGAAAAGTGTCACACCCGTTTCCTAATTTGGTATTTTTTAAATTTCTGATATTCAAATTTATTTTCCTGATAATGTATTTTTGCTGTATTTGCATGATGTTTTCTGTCAATTGTATTTATTCCTGTTGAGAGAGACTACCCGAGACCCGTAGAATACCCATTGGCATTGCCATAGACCCGGTTTATGACCCGCATGTAAACAGGACACCTGGTTTGGTTCATCTTGGCTGAACCCATAACTAAACCATCCTCCTCTCTCCTTATATATATATATATATATATATATATATATATATATATATATATATATATATATATGAGTTTTTCTCTCTCATCCCTTTCATTCTATATTTTACTCTTTCTGCTTCATTTTTTCTTTCTTCTTCCTCTCTCCCTAGACCAAACCCTAACCCTAAAAGAGGCTGTGATCACTTGGACCGTGACAGATAAAGGCTAAGAAGCCACTCCAGGCAAGTAGACCTCGCTCAATGATAAATCCATGAATTTTTTTTTATGTTGTGTAATTCAAAATATATTTTATAAAAAATGTTCGCCTTGATGTTCTCATCTAGTTTAGTTCTTGGAGTTTTGGGTTTTGATGGATGATTTGGAGTAGATTTGAGTTTCAAGATTTGGGTTTTTCATGGGTTTACTTTTTTTCTGGGGTTTGATCTCCCAAAATTTCGTATTTTACAAAACTAATTAGCTCATAGTGTAGAGCACCATATTTTATGTAACTTTGCTTTTGGCCGTGTTTGATTTCGAGTCCAGCTAAGTTCGGTGCTGAAACTTGATACAATGCGTATACCAAAATGGTTGACTAGAGAAGAAGAACAGTTCTTTGTAAAGGGTATACAAGATAACCCCTTTGGCATAGAAATACGTATGTTTCAGTTTGCGCGTATTGGTGTGATGTCCCAACTCTTCGGGCGTACTAATCATACTGCACTCAATCTCCTAGCAAAAGTGCGCCAGTCACACTCTTTGAGTCAGTAGCGCACTTTCGAAAGGAAATCCAGTTGGCGCACTTTGGTGCGTATTCAATCAAAGTTATCTCTGGAAAACCAAGAGAAAGTGCGCAACAGTCAGTCATCGCACTTTCTTCGCGTTTGGCAATCTGGCCCACTTTCCCTAGCCGACGCACTTTTCTTACAATTGGTTTGCTCGTGCACTTTCTTCCCTCTTCATTTCCTTAGGAACGAAGCTTTGGTTGGTTTCTCAATTTAGGTGTTATTGATTTGTGTTCTCCTCGAATGACAAATTTTTTGACTGTAGAGCTTTGACCTCGGATTGTGTGTTTTGTCTTTTAGCTAGCTTGCTCATATACTTTCTTTGAAAGCATGCCTTATTATTGTTCGCATATTTTTGTCAAGTGAGCCGTGTTGGCTAACTTGACAAAGTGCGTCAACCTTGTTTCTGTTAGTTTGTGCGCCAACCTTGATTCTGTTAGTTAGTGCGCCAACCTTGTTTTTGTTAGTTTGTACGCCAACTATATTTCTTTTAGAGTTTTATCATGCGTTCCTTCCATTTTTTTACTTTGGCTGTTTCTTTGTGTATTATATATTTGGATGTTTTGTTCTTACAATTTAACACATGTTCTGACCCACAAGACACCGTAAAAATTATTGTGTATGATAAACATATTATATTTGACATCGAACAATCGAGTGTGAGTATTGCCCAATGTATCGCATGTCACGAATATGATAAGTTCGCCAATGATAACTCATGAATAGCTCGTACTCGTAAATCATCATTCTAGGAAGTTCTCGAGTGTCCATAACTCAATAACTTAAAATAATGATTAAACGAGATAAAATTTGACTAAATCATTGGGAGGAAAGAATATTGCGCTACCGTCTACCCCAATCTCCAACGGCCCTATGAGACATGGACCAACCCTGCTAGGCAAGGATCCCATGACCTACCAAGTTTACGCATGCCATGGTACATACAAGACTTTGTGATGTACCGTGGTAGTTATATGATTTGTTGCATAATGTGGTTATAAGATCTGTGATGTGCTGCGGCACTACAAGTTGTTGTTATTGAGCTGCGGTTCATAACATTATATATTTCAGTATATGCATTCCAGTATATATTCCAGTTATGTTTCAGTTTCAGTTTATGTTACAAGATAATTTATAGATAAGTTATATTTACAAAAACTAGTTTATGTTTCCAAAACTAGTTTATGCCTACCTTATGTTGTGTTATGCTATCAGTTATCTACTTTAGTTCTTTATCCATCATTGTTTGTGATGTGTACTACAAGTACTAGACAAGCATACCCTTGGCTATCCGGGTTGACTGCAGTGCTGGTGGTAGCGATATTCTTCAAAACATGCATTTGTTAGTAACTAGGTTTGTGATAACCCTAATTAGTTAATTATAGCAAGACGTATGCATATTTGGCCGTAATATCAATGTTTTTCTATTCCTCTAGCTCGTCCTGTTATATTCTATTTTCTTTTGGTGCGTTGTTAGTATAGTGCCCCGCTCATAGCGGTGCACTATATAAGGCTTGTGGCTTGATTGACTCAGTCGAAATTGAGTATGAAAAAATCTTATGGTAGAATCGATTATGGACAATGCAATGAACCTTTCTAATTGATGGATCGGCTTCTTTTGGAATGAGTCAAATAGTTTTTATTGGATTTTTGGTTGGCTTTCTTGAATTTTTGCTTCTTGGTTTTGATGAATGCAGTTGATGAATTGACATGGGATCTTGAGGAATCGACATGGGAGCTTGATGAAGAGATGCAGAAGCAGTAACTTTCCTTATTCGATAACCTAGAGGTATAACCTTTGTTTTAAGTTTTGAGGACGAAACTTTTTCTTATTGGTATATTATGTAGTGCCTCGCTCCTAGCGGTGCACTATATAAGGATTGTGGCTCGATAGACTCAGTCAAAATTGAGTATGGAAAAATTTTACGGCAGAACCGATCACGGATACTGAATGAACCTTTTCAATTGATGGATCTACTTCTGTTAGAATGAGTCCAATAGTTTTTGTTGGATTTTTGGTTGTTTTCTCGGAATTTTGCTGCTTGATTTTGATGAATGTATTTTCGTGATTGGTTTTCGATGATTGATTGTTTAGCCTATTTTTATCGGTTGCATGCATTCATTCTAGAGAACTCTGAGAGAAATGAAGAAGGTAGTCTAACCAAATATTAGTGCCAATGCAGATAGACGCGTGACCGAAGCCTGAACGAGCAACTGTCCTTTTCTCTCGGCATTCTCTATTTGGTGAGCGGTTCTGTCCCTTCTTCTCTACTCCTTCATGCCAATAAGCAATAATGTTCTCTTGTAACCTTGCTAAGTCCAATGATCGATAAAGCCACTAATGTCACAAGTTTCATACCACTATTATAAATCAATAAAATTGTATTGATAAGAGAAAAGTTTAATTATGTAATACAGGGAAGGATATAATCATTGTGTCATGGTTTGGTGCCATGCCTTAGCGATAAATCGGAGCCTACGGACTATTAATCGAATCAATGAATAAGTATGCTAAAATGAGAATGGGAAATGTTAATTGCTACTCTAAATGTTTTAATACCTTACACTGCTATTTATGCTTATCATATAGTCGTAGATGCATTGTATGGTCATGGACAACTTGTGCACAAGGTAGTAAATTTTCTCGAACGGAACCTGGGGCACTGGGACCGTTTGGCCTGGGGGAAATAGTAGTGCTTTGGTAGCACCGGGTATAAGCGAGACATTCATTGAGGCTTGCTACCTGCTTTGAATGGCACATCGCACGCCCATCGAAGTCCTATACGGCATGTCCATTATGGTGCTACACCACAAATGATCCAGTGGGAATAAGTTGCATGCTAATGATGTCTTATGCAAGGGCGGTAAGAACAATCCTGTAAATTATACAGGAATGACCATTGGCCCGGATAATGATTCCATATGTGCAAAGCTTATATATATCTCACTGCATGAACTATTGCTTATGAACTGTTGCCTATTGAAATATCGCATATATATAATATTGCCTATTAAACTGCTGCCTTAATTAAGAAGTATTGGTTTAGGTGAGTGGTCCAGTTTTGCTCACCAGTACAAGTTAAGTATTGACCCACTTCTCTGTGGGCAAACCAGGTGACCGAGATACCGAGAGAACTCAAGGGAGATAAATCTTTCGTTGCAGCCTTTTCAAGCTATTTCCTATTTCAAAGTATTTCACGGATTTTTAGTTGCTTCTTTCAAGTTTTCAAGAAGTAATAAAGGGGCTTAATATATGCTATAAGAACATTATTTCATGTCAGCCTATCAATCTTTTTTTTTCAAAGCTATGTAAACTGTTCAGGCATTTCTATTTCGGTGCTGAAAAAATTGTACTTCGTTGCAATAAAATAATAAAATAATTATTTTTTTCTATACAAATGTGTTTATAATCTGCAGCTGTGTTATGGAACTTTTTATAAAGATTTTGACACAATGTGCACATTCTTGCCTTTTACAAGTGCAACCCCAGACTTGTACGGCATCACGTCCAGCGAGGAAGAACGGTTCTATGAAACCGAATGCGAGGATGAATCAGTTTTATGGAACAGGGGCATAACAAGTTGGTATCAGAGCTAGGTTTAAAGTTTCTCGGATTTCAAAAATTAGTTTTCATGTGGAAGTTTTAAATAATAATAATTTTCTCAAATGATTTAATTTTTGATAGTGCTGCATGAAATAATGTTCCATACAATAAGCCCATAAATATTTTTTGAGTGCTAATGGACATAATTTCTTTTGCTGATGACTAACGGTGATAGCACCAACATCGTCGTCTGACCCAGTGGACAAAGTAATATAAATGTTAGAGGCACAAAGGAAGCAGAACGATGCATATTATAAGATGATTGAGGCACAACATCGTGAGCTTCAAGCGCAGCTAACAAACCAGTTTCAAGTACAATTTTATGCACAATAGCAGCAAGTTGATAATTTGTCTCAACTGGTGGCTATATTAACTGAGAATAACAACGAGACCGAAGTGGATGCCGCAAAAGAGACAGTAGTAGTAGAAGCAGAGGAGACAAAATAGCCTCCAAGAAGGCGATCGATATTCAAATTTTTTGAATTCAAAAGCTGCAATCCGCCTGAGTTAAATGGCAATGAAGAACCAGAGGAAGTAATGGTCTTCCTAACGACTTTGGAGGGCATCTTCCGTATGTTGGATGTGCAAGACACCAAAAGGGTAGATTGTGTGGCTGTGCAACTGCGTCTCAAAGTAGAAGACTGGTGGGAGTCGAAGAGACAAGCACTGTGTGGTGCCAACCAAGAAGCCAAAGTCTCTTGGGAGACATTTAAGCAGGCGTTCATCGCACAGTTCATTCTACCAGCTGTGCATCATAGAAAGAAAAAAAAAGAGTTCGTATAGCTTGAGTAGGGCAATATGTCCATATGTGATTACGAAGCAGAGTTCTTAAAGCAATCCAAGTTCGGCGGCTATATGATACCGAACGATGAGGCAAAACGACTATGATTAATTGAAGGTTTGAATGAAGGCTTACAGCGTAATGTTCTCAACCGGAAGTGTGCGATGTACCAGGAAGCCTATGAAGCGGCTCTCGAGATGGAGAGATTTTATCCTCGAGGGGCGACACAGCACAACCGTGGGAAAAACTACAAATAAACCATGGCAGCAAGCAGGTCTGATGCTTCCAAGCGTCAAAACACAACTGACAACAGGTGACCCTATCAGCGACCGTACTGTAACAGGTGTATGCTGGTTGGACAGCGGCAAGATAAATGTCGGGATGGATGTTTTAATTATGGCAGTTTGGATCACAAGGCTGCGTGATGCAATAGTGGGGGAAAAAATCAGAATCACGATCAATATCGTAATCAGAATCGTGATCAACAGTAAAATCAGAATCGTGGACAAGTGCCACAAGCTCCGCAGATGGCAGCTGTGAATGCTCATAACCCGCGACCAGGAGGACAGGGTAGAGTGTTCGTACTGACTCAAGAAGAAGTGC
Source organism: Iris macrosiphon (assembly GCA_036927795.1). Taxonomy (NCBI): domain Eukaryota; kingdom Viridiplantae; phylum Streptophyta; class Magnoliopsida; order Asparagales; family Iridaceae; genus Iris; species Iris macrosiphon. Next base: position 312,376,803 of record JAYESA010000004.1, on the reverse strand, counting down.
TTGCCTCAAACACTTTCATAACAGGTATATTTCTTTATAGAGAAATACCTGCTCGTGTACTATTTGACTCTGGTGCTATACATAGCTTCATATCATCTGCATTTGCTAATGAACAAAAATTTTGTAAGACACCATTAGATATGAATCTAAGTGTCAACACTTCATCCGGAATAGATTTTTCTGCTAGTTCAATTTGCAGGGATGGTTACCTTTGCATTGGGGAAAAGTACGTGTCCTTGGATTCAATAGTCCTGGTCATCACCGATTATGACATCATCTTAGGCATAGATTGGCTCAGAGCGTGCAATGCGATATTTGACTATGTAGAGAAGAGACTTATGTTTCGTATTCCTAGCGAGGCTGAGTTCTCTTATTCGTGTAGTCCGGCGGCTAAAACAATAATGGTGGTATCGACAATGACGACAAGATATATGTTATATTCGGGGTATGAAGGGTACCTTGCTTCTTTGTGGGACAGTCGGATGAAGGGCGCAGACTCGGGTGAAACCGAAGTCGTAGCAGAATTCCCCGACGTGTTTCCAGAGGAGATACTTGGAATGCCTCCAGACTGAGAAATTAAGTCCAGTATTGACACCTTTCCGGATACTCGGCCGATATCAAAAGCTCCATATCGGATGGCTCCTGCCGAATTGATAGAACTGAAGTCACAACTACACGAGTTACTAGATTGTGGCTACATTCGTCCCAGTATTTCACCTTGGGGAGATCCAGTGTTGTTTGTGAAGAAAAAAGATGACATAATGCATCTTTGCATAGATTATCGGGAATTAAACATAGTGACAGTCTTTAACAAGTATCCGTTGCAAAAAATTGATGATTTGTTTGACCAACTTTAGGACACAACCGTATTTTCAAAGATTGATCTTCGTTCAGGGTATCACCAGTTGAAGATCAAACCAGAGAATATTTCGAAGTCAACTTTTCGTACAATATATGGATACTACGAGTTTTTGGTTATGCCTTTTGGTTTGACCAATGCTCTAGCGGCTTTCATGGATATGATGAATAGAGTATTTCGACCCTTCTTAGACAAGTTAGTTGTCGTGTTCATCGATGATATCTTAATCTACTCGACAGATAGAGAAACTTATGTTGAACATTTAAGGACGGTATTGCAAACACTTCATGAACATCAGTTATATACGAAGTTAAGCAAATGCGAGTTCTGGATGAGCAGTATAGCTTTTTTTGGGCATGTTATTTCAGCAGATGACGTATCAGTTGACCCAAAGAAAATAGAGGCAGTGATCGACTGGAAATAACTATATTGGCTAGTGAGATCAGAAGTTTCCTTGGCTTAGTTGGCTACTATCGAAGATTCGTAAAGAACTTCGCGAAGATTGCGTCTCCTCAGACTCGCCTTACCCAAAAGGGAGTAGTATTCAAATGGACAGACGACTGTGAGAGCAGTTTTCAGGAACTGAAGCAACGACTCATCTCGGCTCCAATTCTTACTCTTCCAGATGGACCTGAGGGATTTCAGATATACAATGATGCATCTTTGCTCGGATTGGGATGTGTTCTTATGAAGCATGGAAAATTAATTGCGTATGCCTCAAGACAACTGAAACAACATAAAAAGAATTACCTGACGCATGATTTGGAACTTGCGGTAATTGTGTTCGCGTTAAAATTATGGCGGCACTATCTCTATGGAGCATCCTGCGAGATATTCAAAGATCACAAAAGTCTTAAGTACATATTCACGCAAAAGAAATTAAACTTGAGGCAAAAATGATGGCTGTAATTGATAAAGGATTATGACTTGATGATTCCTTATACGCTAGGAAAAGCAAACGTTGTGGCAGATGCATTGAGTCAAAAATTTGTCGGATCATTATCTGTGTTAATCAGGCTACTTCGAGATTTGGTAGAAATGGGCATTGAATACAAAGTTCGTACACAGGGGACACGGCTGGCTCAATTGTAGCTTGAGCCAAATTTGCTCGAAAAGATCAAATTTGCGCAAAAGGATGACATATTCCTGCAAAAGATATGTGAGTTGATTTTAGCAGAAAAAGGCAACCGATTTTGTGGAACACGAGAATGGAACATTGTGGCTTAAGGGCAGATTATGTGTACCTAAGGATGATGAACTCAGGAAGGAGATACTGACTGAGGCTCATTATGCTAAGTACACCTTGCATCTAGGAAGAACCAAAATTTACAAGAATTTGCGCACAAAATTTTGGGGGCATAGCATGAAGAAAGATGTGGCATTGTTCATGTTACGATATCTGGAATGTCAACGTGTGAAGGCGGAATACTAGCGACCCGACAGAGAGTTGCATAACCTCGTCATTCCGAAATGGAAGTGGAAGAACATCTTAATGGATTTCATAGTGGGCTTACCAAGGACGCCAAAAAAAAATGATGCAATTTAGGTCACCGTGGATAGACTGACCAAGTTGGCTCATTTTATAGCAATCAAAAATATATGGAGATCTGACCGTTTGGCTCAAATTTACTTAAATCAGATTGTCCGGTTACATGGAGTGCCAGTCTCAATTGTGTCGGATAGGGATGGACGATTCTTGTCTCAATTTTGAAAAAGCCTTCAGGTGGCAATGGGCACCAAGTTATATTTTAGCTCAGCGAACCATCCGCAGACTGATGGATAGACCGAAAGATTAAATCAAATCCTAGAAGACATGTTGTGACTGTGCGTGCTAGATTTGAAGGCAAGTTGGGATACCTATCTATCGCTGGCAGAGTTCTCTTATAATAACAGTTATCAAGAAAGTATTTAGATGGTCCCGTATGAAGCAATGTATGGACGCAAGTGTCGATCGCCGATATGTTGGGAGAAAGTCGGTGGACCAGAACTTATTGAACAAACCATTAATTTTTTTTGTATAGTTTGGGAAAATCTTTGAGTCGTTCAAAGTCATCAGAAAATCTATACGGATGTATTTAGGCGGCCTTTGGAATTTATGGAGGATGATTATATGTTCCTAAAGGTGACACCTATGCAAGGTATGACGCGGTTCGGTGTCAAAGAGAAGCTGAGTCCACGGTTTGTCGGACCTTTCGAGATTTTAGATAGGGTGGCACCAGTGAATTATCGACTTGCACTACCACCTGCTTTTGTGGAAGTGCACGATCTCTTCCATGTTTCCCAAATAAGGAGATACGTGCATGACCCGAGTCATGTAGTGAACTTTGATCAGCTTGAGCTGAGTGCCAACCTATCTTACTCGGAAGAACCTGTTCAAATCCTAGACATAAAATAGAAGACCTAACAGAATTGATCAGGTGCTTTGGTCCGTGTAGGCAGAACCATGCAGTTGAGAATCGATATGGAAGCTTGAGAAAGAGATGCGAAAGCAGTACCCTTCCTTATTCGATAACCTAGAGGTAGAAAATTTATTTTAAGTTTCGAGGACGAAACTTTTCTTAGTGATATATTATGTAGTGCACCGCTCCTAGTGGTGTACTATATAAGGCTTCTGGCTCGATTGACTCAGTCAAAATTAAGTATGGAGAAACTTTACGGCAGAATCGATCACAGATAATACAATAAAACTTTTAAATTGATGGATCAACTTCTGTTGGAATGAGTCCAATAGTTTTTGTTGGATTTTTGGTTAACTTTCTTGGATTTTTGCTGCTTGGTTTTGATGAATGCATTTTTGTGATTGGTTTTTGATGATTGATTGTTTAGCCCATTTACATAGATTGTATGCATTTATTCTAGAGAACTCTGAGAGAATTGAAGACGGTAGTCTAACCAAATATTAGTGCCAATATAGATAGACACCTGACCGAAGCCTGAGCGAACAAGCATCCTTTTCTTTCGGTATTATCTATTTGGTGAGTGGTTCTGTCCCTTCTTCTCTACTCCTTCATGCCAATAAGCAATAATGTTATCTTGTAACCTTCCTAAGTCCAATGATCGATAAAGCCATAAGTTTTATAATACTATTATAAATCAATGGAATTGAATTAATAAGATGGAAGTTCAATATAACACAGAGAAGGATATAATCATTGTGTCGTGGTTTAGTGCCATACCTTAGCAGTAAATTGGAGTCTATGGACTATCAATCAAATCAATGAATAAGTATGCTGAAATGAGAATGGAAAAATTTGCATTGCTGCTCTAAATTTTTTAATACCTTACACTGCTATTTATGCTTATCATATAGTCGTAGCTGCATTGTATGGTCATGGACAACTTGTGCACAAGGTAGTAAATTTTCTCAAACGGAACCTGGGGCACCGGGGACCGTTCAGCCAGGGGAAAATAGTAGCACTTTGGTAGCGTCGGGTATAAGTAAGACATTCATTGAGGCTTGCTACCTGTTTGAATGGTCCATCGTACGCCCATTGAAGTCCTATACGGCATGTACATTGTGGTGTTATACCACAAATAACCCCGTGGGAATGAGTTGCATACTATTAATGTCTTATGCAGGGGCAGTAAGAATAATTTTATAAATTATACAGGAATGACCATTGGCCGGGGTAAGGTTTTCATATCTGCAAAGCTTATATATATATCTCACTGCATGAACTGTTGCTTATGAACTGTTGCCTATTAATATAACATATATATAATGTTGCCTATTAAACTGATGTCTTAATTAAGAAGTATTGATTTAGGTGAGTGAGCCAGTTTTTCTCACCAGTACAAGTTAAATACTGACCTACGTCTCTGTGGGCAAACCAAGTGACCGAGATACCGAGAGCACTCAAGCGAGATAAAGCTTTCGTTGCATCTTTTCAAGCTTCTTCCTATTTCAAAGTATTTCAAGGATTTCTAGTAGCTGATTTCAAGTTTCCAAGAAGTAATAAAAGGGCATAATGTATGGGATAAGAATATTATTTTATGTTAGCCTATCAATGTTTCTTTTATGCAAAGCTATGTAAGCCGTTCAGGCATTTCCATTTCGGTGCTGAGAAAATTGTACTTTATCGCAATGAATCAATAAAAAAATTATTTTCTTCCTATATAAATGTGTGCTTTATAATCTGATGCTTTGTTGTGGAACTGTTTATAAAATTTTCTGACACAATGTGCACATTCTTGCCTTGTACAAGTGTAACTCTAGACTTGTACGATATTACGTCCAGCGAAGATGAACAGTTCTGCGAAACCGAATGCAAGGACGAATCAGTTCTGCGAAACTGGAGCATGACAGTTAGAGTAAAAGTTCTGCTCGGGTGAAGGTCTGCAATCCCTCCTTGTTTGGATTAAGGGTTGTGGTCCTGATCCAGAGTAGTTTCTATGCCCTTTTGTCGCTCGTCGCCTTATCTTTCTTTATAGTCTATTTGTTATTAATGCACTAGTCCTTATAGTTATTTTATCGAGACAGGTGCATTAGTACCGTACAAAGGTTGACCCATATATATTTAGTTATTCATTGTATCTTATTTCTGATGATTGTGGTTTTGGTTAATACCTTGAGCTCCTTTTTGGTACTTGTTGCTTGGGGTTCTGACCCCACTGGTTTTGCTTGGCCAAATTACCCTGAGGAGACACAGGATCCACCGTACTACCTGCTAGATGGCTCTCACTCGTAGGACTGCAGCTGAAGCTTGCAAGTGGGTTTTATTCTTCCACCCCACATAGTGTTATCTCATTCTATGGTGTTTAGCAAGGGCCAGTATTAGACCTTTTGTTCTGAGACTACTTCTCTGACTTCGGTCAACATGATGTATATATTAGACCATGGCTGGTATATTTGATCATGTATAAGTATGCTCTGCTAGTATAATATTTTGTATTCACTAGCTTCATGATCATATATGACATATAATTTTGGACGCTCTTTACTTTCATGTATGATATACACTTAAAGTTATTGATGGATTGAGATACTAGGAATTGTCGACCTTAGGACTAATGTCATAGCTTGCTAGAGTCTATCCATTTGTCTTCTTGACAACCTTAGCACATTGCGGCTTACTTCGGTATTCTGCAAGGTGTGGTTGGCCATGTCAGTCCTCGTATTTATCTAGTATTCTGGGAGCAGGGCGTGACAAGATTTTAGTGGTGGCCCATGCAGGTCTATTTTTCAGACTTGTGGGGGGATTCATATTGTTAGAATCTCAATCACTTTCTTGTTTTCCTTGAATTAAAAACTTGCTTGATATAATTTTTCTATTCCCATCCCTTGTTAATTGCCTTGTGTCATTATCCTTCAGGGATACCCCATCTGCTCCTCCTTCTGTGTGGTCCATCGGTCCAGTAATTCCAGCAGTTTCAGTAGTAGGCCAGAACCAGACTTCGTTGCCGAGTCATAATCAAGAGATAGCAACCTCTCAGGATCAGCCAGCTCCACCAGTCATACCAGGCCAGCCAGTTCTACTAGTATCCTTAGCACAACCGAAGAAATTAAGCTCGCATGTTATGCAAGAGATGATCAGGACCATGATAGTGACACAACAGCAGCAACAACAACTTCAACTTCAGCAAAAAGTGTTCTAGCTTTACCAGGAGTCATAGCTAAAGCACAATCATACCATCCAACAGAGCCTTCAGATGTTGTTAGAACTCAACAGGCATAGTTTGTCAGGGAAATTCCAAACCAAAGACTCGCGTCCAAATGAAGTAGGGATTGAAGAAGGACAATACCCTCACCAATATCATCTTGTAGTCAATTGTATCAGTATCCGGAGGCTCTGGTCATATGTTCCTTCTGCAGGAAGGCAAGACACACCAGTGTAACATATCGGAAGGATAATCATCTATGTCTTCTATTTGGAGCACCCGATCATATGATTGCTTTATGCCCATAATTATTACCCGGATGACGAGTAGTTCTCCAGACCTCGATACCAGAATATCACCCGCAACAGCACCCAGCAGAACTAGAAAGATGTACCTACTATGTAAAAATAGGGCATTTTAGATCAGGTTATTAGAAGGCTAATGGACGATGTTCTCACTATTTAGATATAGGTCATACAGTTAGAAATTTATCCGCAATTATCGCCTCAAGAACGACCAGCTAGGCCCGGCATACCATCTCAGACATTTCAGTCACCTCGATTATCAAATTCTGTAGTGGTAGATCAAGATAAGCCAATACTAATAGTACAACCATTGGCACAACATCCTCCCCCATCTCGAGCTCAGAGGGTCAGGCAACAAAGAGCACGATTATATGCACAGTCCCAGATGCAGTTTCAGTATCCTAGTCAGCCAAAGGATAATACATCTATGGTCGTAGGTACCATCTTCCTGAGTTGTTCCAGTTTTATCTTTCAGTAATAGATCATGTAGTGGAAGTACATCTTGGGTTCTTGTCAATGGCCTTGTATTCTACTATGTCCGGAGTGCAATGGTTCGCTAGACTTATTCGACAAGTGAAGGCAAGTTTCTCGTCCCACTATTCTGCCTCCGTATCTCGTGGTACATAATGTCCATCATGTGTCCCGACTGCAAAGGTATGTCCTGGATTAGAGTCATGTCCTTGATATAGTCATTGGTACCGACTTACCTCAAGGCTTGGCTCTTCTCCATTTGTGTGAGTCAGCATAGGCAAGCGAGGATGAATTCATATTTGACTGACTTAGGGGTATATGTATCCATATGCCTCCATTTTTTATGTGTGTGATTGTGTGCAATTGTTTAATTTTTGTAGCTATTTCTTCTATTCTAGTTACTTGCTTGATGTGATTTATTTTCTAATAAGTGATTTATGATTTTTTAAGCCTTCTAGCATGTTTTCCACCTCGACTAACCTTGGTGAAATTCTGAGGACGAAATTTTTCTAAGGAGGGTAGAGATGTCACACCCGTTTCCTGATTTGGTATTTCTTTAATTTTTGATATTCAAATTTATTTCCCTGATAATGTATTTCTGCTGTATTTGTATGATGTTTTCTGTCATTGGTATTTATTTCTGTTGAGAGAGACTACCCGAGACCCGTAGAATACCCATTGGCATTGTCATAGACCCGATTTAGGACCCGCATGTAGACTAGACACCTGGTTTCGTTCATCTTGGCTGAACCCATAACTAAACCATCCCCCTCTCCCCATATATATATATATATATATATATATATATATATATATATATATATATATATATATATGTTTTCCCTCTTCTCCTTTTCATTCTTTATTTTACTCTTTCTGCTTTATTTTTTCTTTCTTCTTCCTCTCTCCCTAGACCAAACCCTAACCCTAAATGAGGTTGTGATCACTTGGACCGTGAGAAGTAGAGGCTAAGAAGCCACTCCAAGCAAGTACATCTTGCTTAATGATAATGCCATAAATTTTTAGATTTTATTTATTTTGTGTAATTCAAAATATGTTTAATAGAAAATGTTCCCCTTGATATTCTCATCTAGTTTAGTTCTTAAAGTTTTGGGTTTTGATGGATGATTTGGAGTATATCTGAGTTTCAAGATTTGAATTTTTTATGGGTTCACTTTTATTTTTCTAGGGTTTGATCTCCCAAAACTTTATATTTTACAAAACTAATTAGCTCATAGTGTAGAGCACCATATTTTATGTAACTTTACTTTTTGTCGTGCTTGATTTCTAGTCCAGCTAAATTCAGTGCTGAAACATGATACAATGCATATACCAAAATGGTTGACTAGAGAAGAAGAACAATGATCTATGAAGAGTATCTAAGAGTAACCCCTTTGGCGTAGAAATATGTATGTTTTACTTTGGGCGCATTAGTGTGCTATCCCAACTCTTCGTGCATACTGATCATACTACACTCAATCTCCTAGCAAAAGTGCGCTACTCACGCTCTTTGAGTCAGTGGCGCACTTTCGAGAGAAAATCCAGTTGGCGCACTTTGATGCGTATTCAATCAAAGTTTTCTCTAAAAAAACCAAGAGAAAGTGTGCCACAGTCAGTCAACGCACCTTTTTCGCGTTTGGCAATTTGGTGCTTTTTCCTATGTTTAGTCAGCCGGCGCACTTTTCTTATATTTGGTCTGCTCGCGCACTTTCTTCTCTCTTCGTTTCCTTAGGAACGAAGCTTTGGTTGGTTTTTCGATTTCTGCATTATTGATTTGTGTGCTCCACGACTGACGAGTTTCTTGACTGTCGACCTTTAACCTCGGATTGTGTGTTTTGTCTTTTAGCTAGCTTGCTCATGCACTTTCTTTAAAAGCAAGTAGTATTCTTGTCCATGCACTTTTGTCAAGTGCGTTATGTTGGTTAACTTGACAAAGTGAGCCAACCTTGTTTTTGTTAGTTTGTGCGCCAACCTTGTTTTTGTTAGTTAGTGCATCAACCTTGTTTCTGTTAGTTTGTGCGACATCCTTGTTTCTGTTAGTTTGTGCGCCAACATTATTTCTGTTAGTTAGTACGTCAACCTCATTTCTGTTAGTTTGTGCCTCAACCTTGTTTATGTTAGTTAGTGTGTCAACCTTGTTTCTGTTAGTTTGTGCGCTAACCTTGTTTCATTTAGTTTGTACGCCAACCTTGTTTCTGTTAATTTGTGCGCTAACCTTGTTTCATTTAGTTTGTACGCCAACCTTGTTTATGTTAGTTTATGCGCCAACCTTGTTTATGTTAGAGTTTTATCATGTGTTCCTTCCATTTTTTTGTTTAGGATATTTCTTTATGTATTATTTAGTTGGATGTTGTGCTCTTACAATTTAGCACATGTTCTGACCCACAAGATACCGTGAAAATTATTGTGTATGATAAACCTATTGTATTTGGCATCGGGCAATCAAATTTAGCACATGTTCTGACCCACAAGATATCGTGAATAGCTCATACTCGTAACTCATCATTCTAGGAAGTTTTCGAGTGTCTATGACTCAAGAAATTAAAATAATAGATAAAATTTGACTAGATCATTGGGAGAAAAGAATATTGAGCTACGGCTACCCCAATCTCCAAGGGCCCCATGAGGCATAGACCAACCCTGCTAGGCTAGGGCCCCATGACCTACCAAGTTTATGCATGCCACGATATGTCACATCCCGATCCCGAAAGTGTCAATCGTCCTCGCTGGATCCTTTACGGAACCGATCATCCTCGCTGGGGTGTGATGCCGTGCGAGCCTGGAGTTGCGCTCGTACAAGGCAAGAACGTGCAGTGATAGGAACCCATTTTGAAACTCAAATTAGAAAACACATTCAAAGATATTTGGACACAAGTATAGGAAGAAAGATGTATTTTATAGATAATTCAGAGTAATTTACATAGAGGTTACATTCGATGCGCCTCTCGGCTACTTGATTTGCATTACAAAAGATAACTCAAAAGGCAGGGAGTGCTCCATCAGATAGTCCACATCGTTCATACATTACGCCCTTGTATAGATTGAAAGTCCAAGCCTCCAAAATGAACTGACTCCAACTATACTTCAAAATAGAGGTGCTCCTAACGCCTCCTCGTCTATCCACTAGCGTTGCACCGCCTGAGTGCCTGAAATAGTTGCCCATAACGTGGGTCAGTACTCAACTTATACTGGTGAGCGGGACGAACCCACTCGACTAAATCGACACTAGCTTATTAGGGCCGAGCATGCATTAAGATGATCTTTCTATAGAGAAGTAAGTGAATTCAATTCATATCAGTTGCATATTTTGATAGGAATGAAAACAACATTTATCCATCAGTACATCGGTTGCTTACTCAACTGATGCACGCCTTCCCTGCAACGAAATACAAGTATACTTACCATCTGCATAAGATAATAAATTAGCATGTGTTCTATTCTATGCGGTCATTGGTGTGATCGACACCTTAGGGACTTATTCCAAGCATTGCGGCACGCCCTGTCAGCCCGGGTAGCAAGCCCTGTTGAATGTCCCGCAATGCATCATGACTAGCACGATCAAATATTCCCCCCGGGTCGATACGGTTCTAGTGCCCCGGAATACCGTTTCGAGAAAAGCTAAACCTTGTGCACAAGTTGTCCCAGACCATGCAAATACATGAACAATTCATATATCATACAATGTATTGAAATGAAACAGAAGAAGTAAAGAAGCAATATATTCTCATGCAACAGTTCATATTTTCTCAAGCCGAGTTCCGATTTTGGTATCCCGTAGGTACAAACTATATCCGAGGCACCAGGACGCAACCAACAACCAAATTTCTTTACAAAGAAACTCAAGTTTATAAGGTGTGCAAGCATATAATTAAGTTAGTCTACAATCCCATGTTCTTTTCTTAGTGGCTGGCATGCATTGTGGCTAAGGATTTCCTAGGTGTCCAACCGGGCATCATCGAGTGAACGTTTGAAACATTAGAGATCTGGGCGTGAAGAAGTAGGAAAGAAGGGTCCGAACCATTCACTGGTTAAGGGGAAAATGCTGAAACAAGGAGTCTCGCTTAGCGACGATCAAACGTCAGTTACACGGACCTACAACAGCACGAGCACCGAGTTAGAATCCTTTGCCTATCCTTCTGCCGAACTCCCCAAGAATTAAAGCTCCAAACGAGAAAGCCAACAGCAAAAACCAAGAAAATCGAAAGCAACACCAAATCAAAATCCTAAAGTGGCAATCAAGAAAACTAAGCAACCAAACACAAAAACTATTGGACTTGTTTCAATAGAGGCCTATCCATGAGTTTGACAGGATTATCATATTTCGTCCAAGGCAAGAGGATGCCGAAGATCTAAACTATGACTCAGACGGACTACCCACAAGCCTAATTACATAGTGCATATCCTGGTCGGATCAAAATTTGAGGCACTACATAATATACCACTAAGAAAAAGTTTTGTCCCGAAACTTAAGAACAAGGCCTTACCTCCGACTGAACGAACAATGAAGGATACTTCTCCTTCATCTCCGACTCCATTTCCCAAGTTGATTCCCCAACTGAATGGTCCCGCCACAGCACGCGAACCAAGGACATCGTACGATTGCGAAGCACTTTTTCCTTATGATCTAGAATCTGCACAAGCTCTTCTGAGTATGACAAGTCCGTGCGCAGTTCCAATTATTCGAAGCTAACCACATGACTCGGGTCATGCATATACTTCCAAAGTTGAGAAATATGGAATACGTCATGCACTTCAGCCAAGGCGGCAGGTAGTGCAATCCGGTATGCCACAACTGCCACTCGTTCCAGTATTTCAAGGGGGCCAACAAACCTGGGACTCAGTTTGCCCTTCATGCCGAAACGCATCACTCCACGCATCGGCGTCACTTTCAAGAAGACATGATCCCCGACCATAAACTCTAAAGGTCTACGATAAGCATCGACATAGCTCTTCTGTCGGCTCTGCGCTGTGCGGAGTCTTTCCCGAATCAAACGAACTTTCTCAACTGCCTGCTCCACCAGCTCTGGCTCGAGTACCTGCGGCTCGCCAACTTTGTCCTAACAGATTGGAGATCGACACTTGCGCCCATAGAGTGCTTCGTACGGTGCCATCTGGATGCTCGATTGGTAACTGTTGTTGTACGCGAACTCCGCCAATGGAAGGTGCGTGTCCCAACTAGTCTCACTACCAGAAAAAGTCAAATTAGCGACGTCTAAAAATGTCGCTAAATAACAAAATGTCGTTGCTAATTTGCTTTAGCGACGTAATTAGCGACGTTATAAAGTTGTCGGAAAAACCCAAGTCGCCAAAAAAAATGTCGCTAAACGTCGCTATACCGACGTTTTTAGCGACTTTACTGTGTCACAAATTTTTGCGACGTGTAGCGACGCCTAGTCACTAAATAGAGACGTTTATTAAAGTCGCTAAAGGTCGCTGATTAGCGACGTCTATAGCGACGTTATACCGACGTCTTAAATGACCTGGCTATACTGCCATGTCAGCAATTGGCGACGTATAGCGACGTCATTAGCGACTTTTTACAACATCGCTAATTAGCGACGTATTTAGCGACGTAACTTAACGTCGCTAAACATCGCTAAAAACGTCGCTAATTTTAAAAAAAAATAAAAAAAATAGTGTCCAGAAGCAAACACCTTACCACAAATACCACATTAGTGATTCCCTGCAGTTTTAGCCTTTCCACTGTGGACAACTGTCGGATCGACGACATCCAATGGGATAGTAGTACTCTCGCCTCCTCTGCTGCAGCATCCCCCTTTGAGCCTCTTGTGGCTTGCACGGTGCCCGCCTAGAGCCTGGTAGGAGTGGAAGCTCTTCTTGCAAGAGGCACACTCGTATCGGCTCTTCCCCAATCTAGCACCGTAACCATCTTCATCACACACACCAACATAATTCAATCTAGTTAACTATATAATCCAATTAAATTAAAGACCACAAGAAGCATTGTTGAAGTATCAATCCAATTAAATATGGATATGCAAGATAACTATATAATCTAATTAAATTAACTAAAAAATTAAAGACCACAAGAAGCATCATACATCATGCCTATTGTTGAAGTATCAATAATTCATAATATACAATCGCATCCTAAATAATAATAAAAATAACTATACTACTACGGATCTGCAGGAGGCTGACCACCGGCGCGCTTGAAGGATAAGAACTCCTCATACTCGTCCCGTGGAATCGACACCGATGTCAATGGAGAAGGCAGTGACGTCGGTGGAGGCCATGCCCGCTCCAAGTCTGCGAGTCGCTGGTTGTAAGAATCCAGGGTAGATAACAGCCTCGTACTGCTATCACCCATTGAATCCTGCATCATCGTCAACTTCTCGCCCATCGATAGCTGTGACGCCTGCTGCTCCATGATGTTGCGATCATTGGAGGCTCTAATATCATTTGTCAATTCCCGTAGCTCCGTCATGCTGCGGTCGAGCATATCCAATCGTGCGATGAGCATCGGATCATCCGCCTGCGGCTGGGACCGGGACTGCTCCTCCATACTTCATAGCAAGTCGTCACAGAGAGACGCAATCTGACGGTCAACGGCCTCCTGGACGGCCTCCTGGACTCTGGCCGACGACTGCGAGGGCTGCGACTGCGAGGGGTGTGTGGAATGCGCAGCTGTCGGGGTGGCCCTAGACGACTGCGTCGCAACCAGGGCGCCATAGGAGCTCGTACCGTAGTACGTACCCCTCTAGAGACCACCAGCTGCGGTCACCCACAGGTCGTCCGCCGACGGAGATGGACCGGGCTGCGACGAAGTACCAGCCTCTCCAGGTGTAGGTGCACTAGCAGTCGCCCGCTCACGAAGCCTAAGATACTCGGCCTAGAAAAGGTTTGGAAACTCGATAATTGCCTAAGTTATATTAAAATAAACACAAAGTAAAGTAATACTTACATAGGTCTGTGAGGCCCTCTCATCAATGAGATTTCCGTCCTTGCGATGGGTGGCCAAGAAGACGGTCACCATGTTTGCATCCTCACCCCTCTGTACCTGTTAAAAATATATTATTTATTACTAAACTTAAATATTTTTTTCAAGTACCATTTTATGGTACTTATATTAAAATAATATATTTTAAAAAAAAAACATACCAAATGACGAAAATGTTCCGTCATCGGAATCGAGCCACCACACCACTTGGCAGCATTCTGCCTAGCCGCCTTGGCCTTCTTAGACCTTTCCTTGTAGCTCGGATCGTCGAATCTAGCCCTCATCGCAGTCCACTGCTCAGGCGTGATCCAACCTTGGATCAGTTTTCCAGCACGATCACGAGCCTTCTGGTCATCCAGAGCATCTCGGATAAGCTTGGCGGCAACGGTAGGAAAGAGCCGCTCGATCAACTCGGCCCGGTGCGGAGGATAAAAATACGTTTGCTACAATAAATAATTTATTAAGTTAGCATCACGAATATGCATAAATTAGAGGATTTATTTAATATACTTTTACCTGGAAGTACGCAAACCAGAACGCCTTTCTCTCCTCCGGAGCCTCAGAGTAGTTGATCCAAGGGCCACCGTAGTTGTTCCTCAGAAATTGGCCCAGGCGTCTCTGAACCGACGATGGACGATATCTATACAGAGATAATAATTTAGATTACTGAAAAAGTCAATATACGATGAATAAAGAGAAACACAAATATATATACTAAACCATCTAATTGACTTACTTTGTACCGTCGGCCCAAATCTCTGTCCTCGTCTCCTCCGGTGGTACGCATGGAGGATCTTGCTGATGCTGGGACAATGTCGACACGACCTCCTCGACATGCTCATCTGTTCCCATGGTTCCGTTAGCAGGTGGAACGCTGGACGAGGGTGTACTATTACGCCAGGAACTACTCGTGCCAATAGTCGGGCATGTGTGTGATCGATATACTGGAGTACTGGGCGAAGATGATCCAGAACCAACAGTAGGCAATACCGGAGTGGCACTATGTCTACCTCGGGACCTGCCGAATCCTCCGCATCGTCCTGTCATATCTGATAACAACATATGATGAATATAGAGAAACACAAATATATACTACATTCTACAGTCGAAATGTGATACATATCTCAAAGCATTATACAGTCAAAATATAATACATATATTCGTTAATGGGTACATCTACTTCGTTAATTTTCCAACCTTGATCTATATTCTACAGTCAAAATATAGTTACATTCTACATGCAATATTTTTTATTTTCAATCATCTTCAGAAAATTTATCTTGTTCGCCTTTTTCGTCTGTTATGTAGGGTCTAACCGACCTCAACTCATCATTATATGTGCAGAAATAAAAAATAATTACCAAGCATCTTACATATGCGCTCAACCAAGAAGGAAAATGGCATCTCATATCTTGTTCTACTTCTTCGTCTGTTATGTAGGGTCTAACCGACATCAACTCATCATTATATGTGCTGAAAAACAATGAAGCAACTGCTGATTAGTAGCATAATAGTATCTTATACTATTACATTAAGATGATGTAAACGTGGACGTATTAATTACTTACCCCTCTAGCTTCTCCACTGCATCCTCGTCGCAATTGAGTAATATATACAATTGAGCAGCCCTTAGCTCATCGTCATTCAAATATCTCTTCTTCATTTTTCCCGAAGGCTTTCCGGATGCATTGAACACTTTGAGTATTGCATCATTAGATTCCTGATATGCGTCGTCGTTTCTGGGAGCTTTCGTCCTATTAGTAGCAACATGCGGTTTGAAATACGTCGAGCAAAAGTTTGTAATCTCCTCGAGAACATAAGCTTCACAAATAGAGCCTTCAACCCGTGCCTTATTTTTCACCTTTCTCTTTAGGTGATTCAGATGGCGCTCGAAGGGGTACATCCACCGATAACCGACAGGACCACCAACACGTGTCTCATAGGAAAGATAAATTGGCAAATGCTCCATAGAGTCAAAGAATCCAGGAGGAAACACCTTCTCGAGCTTATATAGTGTTACCGCAATGTCCCTCTCATGCTTTTCTAGATGATCGACGAGCAACTTAGTACAACAAAGATCTCTGAAGAATATGCTCAGCTCTGTCAATGGGTCCCAAACGACCTGCGGTAAAAATTTCCGAAATGCAATCGAAATTAACCTCTCTATGAATACGTGACAATCGTGGCTCTTCATACCTACTAGTTTATTCTCCTTGAGGTCGACGCATCTTTTTAAGTTCGATACGTACCCGTCTGGAAACTTTAGACCCTGAATCCACCTACAAAGTCTACCTTTATCCTCTTTATCCAGTGAGAAAACTGACTTAGGTTGCTTTAACTTTCCATTCCCCTCCTCTATCAAATGCAATGCAGGACGTCTATATATGTCTTCTAAGTCCAACCTGGCCTTCGGATTATCTTTCGTCTTCCCCTTTACATCCATTACAGTATTAATTATGTTATCAAACACATTCTTCTCGATATGCATGACATCAAGGTTATGTCTGATCAGATTGGTGCTCCAATATGGCAGATCCCATAATATACTCCTCTTCGTCCAGTTATGGGTGTGACCAAATCCGTCACACTTGTACCCCTTAGCAGGCTCTTCGATAGCACTTGGTAAATCTTTTACCTCTTCCCATATCGTGCATCCGGGCCACCTTGGTCGTAGATTGGCCTTCTCCACAACTCCCGCACGAAAAGTATTCCGATTCCTCCGGTACGGATGATCCTTCGGCAAAAATTGTCGATGACAATCGAAGAAGCACGGTTTGCCTCTGTGTTTCAAACGGAAAGCCTGAGAACGGTCCATGCAATACGGACATGAGAGACGAACATGGTGCTCCATTCCGATAACATTCCATAGGCCGAAAAGTCGTTAATTGTCCACATAAGTGCTGCCCTCATCTGAAAATTCTGCTTTCTAGAAACATCGTACGTGTTGGCACCGACTTTCCACAGCTGATTCAACTCATCTATCAAAGGCTGTAAATACACATCGATGTTCCTCTTCGGATTGTTCGGACCCGGGATAATAACGGTTAGGAACATATACGGAGTCTTCATGCACATCCAAGGCGGTAGATTGTACGGAGTGACGATCACAGGCCAACACGAATACTGGGAGCCCGAAAGTTCGAATGGGGTAAAACCGTCAGAGCAGAGCCCCAATCTGACATTATGCGCTTCCTCGACAAAATATGGATACTCTCGATCAAAGTGCTTCCATGCTTCTCCATCGGATGGATGATCCAATACTCCTTCGATCTGTTTTCGCCTGTGCCAACTCATGTTTTCTGCAGTCTCCTTAACCATAAACAACCGCTGCAACCGCGGCGTCAAAGGCAAGTAGTGCATCGAATCGGTAGGCTTCCTTGCACCGACAGACTTTCCTCTAACAGTGGCCTTGTAGCGATCAGCACCACAGAATCTGCACGCATCTTCATCCTTGTCATCTTTGTAGTACAACATGCACCCGTTGCGATATGCATCGATTTTCTCGTATCCCATCCAAAGCGATCTCACCATCCTCTTAGATCGATAGAAGTCTTTAGGCAACTTTGCACCCTCGGACAAGATCTCTATAATCAAATCGAGAAGTCGATTATAGCATTCTTGTGACATGTTAAAATCGGACTTGATGCTCAATAATCTTGTAACCACCTCCAACGGTGAATGATCCTCACAACCAGGATATAGTGGAGTCCTTGTATTCTCAAGCAACTCCATAAACTTTGCAGCATCGACATTTGGTGCCTCCTCAGCTGTATCATAATTGTCCGGATTGAAACTAGGTCCCGCCGTATCATAATTGTCAGGATTGAAACTAGGCCCCGCCGCATCATAAACCATGTTCACCAATCCATCGTCGTAAGCATCTTGGTCTTGGACATCCATATACGGCTCCACATAGGGCTCCGACTCTGATGCTAGAGATATAAGTTCTTCGTGCGTGGTCCACTGATAGTAATTCGGCGTAAAGCCCTTCGAGTATAAATGATATGTAACTTTCACTTCTGGATGATATTTCCTGTTGCGATATCTCACACACGGACACTTAATTTTGGTACCGTCCATGTACTGAGGGAACGCCTTGGCGAACTGTAGGAACTGCTGTACACCCTCAATGAATTCATCCCGCACACCGCATATGTCATCAGGATGACGGTTGTACATCCACGAACGATGACGCAGATAGTAATTCATATCCATTTCTAGATACTTCTGCAAAAATGACAGTATGTATCATATAAATCATTACATACAGTGGTTTATCACCTAACTTCATAACTTAACCGTACTATAAAAATCATATCTGATATAATACATACTTTCATTTATCAAAGTCTAAAATAAGCAATATTCAAAACAACTAAAAAGAGGCCAAGTCTCTTAATTTTTTAATATTTTATACTATTGGTAAAAGCTTGGGTTCTTTACTGTATACAATGCTTACTAGGACATATAGTTACTTAGCTAACTATTAACAAAATCAAGTATATCAGTAAGTAACTATTTAACTACACTAACTATGTACTAATTTAATACAAAACTGATACCCTTAACTTCTACCCAATAACTCATGCTAACCCATCTTAAACCAACTAACCAATACCTGGACACTAAGCTAACTAAAACTAGTATACATAGCTCACTAAATGCAACTGAAAACGGATACTGATACAATGGGACTTGTTGATACTTACTGATACATGGTTGCTAAAATGACACAGTGCTGATGGTTTTCCTCTTCGGTTGCCTGCTCACTGTTGCAGACCTCCTTCTCACTGCCCACTACAAGGCTCGAGCATGCCATCCCGCTTATTCTAGATACCATCTTAGTACACTCCTATCTAACATCTCTAAACATCACTAACCTACATATCTATATATACCCTATTAACACTTGACTTTATACCTTGCCTGCATCAACTCCTACAATTGCCTGTACTGATACCTCACACAGTCCCTGATACGTATCAGTGTATAAGTACTGATGACTGATACCAAACTGAAACTGAGATGCACTAAGGCATGCCTCTGCAGTGCCTAGGGACTGCCTCCAAGCCTAACTGACAGGCACCATTTGGGTGCACTGCTGCAGTGCCCCATGCCAGAGCCCCAAGTCTGTAACCAAACTTCATTTGGTCTTCTCCATGTACCAATACTAACAACAGATAATATACTAACTGATGACTCCACATACTAACACTTCTAAAGTGTATCACTTGCAGGTAATAACCCTACTACAACTATCATAATCCCTCACATCTCGAGCTCAGTGTCTGTGTCACTGTCTGTGTCCATGTGATATTAGTGTCTGTGTCCATGTCAAAAAACCTAATCCTAACCCTAAGGTCCTTATCAGTGTCTGTGTCTGTGTGTGTGTGTGTCGTGTCTGTCTGTGTCACCATATGTGTGTGTGTGTCGTATCTGTGTCAGTATCACATATGTTCTGAGAGAGAGAGAGAGAGAGAGTTAGGCTTTAGCTAGAGCTCGAGGAAGAGGAGGGAGATGCCAGAGTAGCCGCGGGGGAGGTCGATGGAGCAGGCGGTCGACGGAGCGGGGGGGCAGGGGGAAATTTTTTTTGTTTCAAAATTTTGACAGTTGGGGAAAAATGGAAACCGAGCCCTAGTTAACAAATTTTAGCGACGTTTAGCGACGTCAAAGAAGGACGTCGCTAAATTAAATTATAGCGACGTTACGGTCGTCGTTAAACACGTTGCTAAATATTTCTAATTTAAACGTCGCTATTTGCGTCGCTAAATGTCGCTAACCTAGATATATTAGCGACGTTTAGCGACCAAAATTGAACTTATAGCGACTAATCTTATAAAAACTGAATATAAGTTGCTAAACGTCGTTAAATATTGCCAATTAGCGACGTCTACCGATGTTTTACATGGAGTCGCTAAATTAGCGACGTTTTTACTTGGATTCGCTAAAAAATGTCGCTAATTCCGCTTATTCTAGTAGTGTCTTTAAATCGATTGCACACAGCCACAACATATCTTCAAGTATCTGATTTGTCCTTTCTGTCTGTCCGTCAGTTTGGGGGTGGTATGCGGTACTGAACTTTAGCTTGGTTCCAAAGTAGACTGTAGGCTAGTCCAAAAATGAGATAAGAAACATCCGTCATGGTCAGAGACGATTGAGACAGGTACTCCGTGTAATAAAAAAATCTCGACTATGTAAATCTGTGCTAACCGATCGACGCTCCAAGTAACTTTCATATGGAGGAAGTGGGATGATTTGGTCAAACGATCAACTATGACCCAAATTGCATCATGCCCCCGCGGCGTCTTCGAAAATCCCACAATAAAATCCATATTGATGTTGTCCCATTTCTACTCGGGAATAGCGAGGTTCTGCAGCTTCTCGTCGGGCCTCTGATGTTCAGCTTTTACCTGTTGACAGGCCATGCACTGTGATACAAAGGTTGCCATATCTCGTTTTATACCGTACCACCAGAAGGTTCTGCGTAAGTCCATATACATCTTGGTGCTCCCCGGATGCAAGGAATACTTCGCATAGTGTGCCTCTATCATAATTTCCCTTCGGAGTACTGGGTCGCTAGGAACACATAGACTTTCTTTTATCTGTAAGGCCCCATTTACGCCTGCCACAAAGTCAGACGTCTTTCCTGCCGAGATTATCCCACGTACCTTCGTTAGGAACTGATCGTCCTCCTGAGCAGATTTGATTCTATCACGTAAACTCGGTTCAAGATGGAGTGGTGCCAGCTGCACTCCTTGTTGGCGAACTCGAAACTCGATGCCCATCGCCTTAGATTCTGAAGTAAACGGTTGTTTATGGATAACGAGCCCACGTGCTTTCGACTCAGAGCATCAGCAACGACGTTTCCCTTGCCCGGGGTATATGCGATCGTCAGGTCATAGTCATTTATCTGTTCTAGCCAGCGCTGCTGTCGGAGGTTCAGTTTTCGTTGGGTGAATAGATACTCGAGGCTCTTGTGGTCTGTATAGATTTTGCAAGCAACACCATAGAGATAATGCCGCCACAACTTCAGTGCAAACATAATTGCCGCCAATTCCAAGTCATGTGTCGGATAGTTTTTTTGTGCGGCTTCAGTTGTCTAGAGGCATACGATATTACCTTATCCTTTTGCATGAGCACATATCCCAAGCCGAGTTCCGAAGCATCACTGTATATCTGAAACTCTTCTACCCCATCCGGAAGTGCAAGAATTGGAGCTAAAACGAGACGTCGCTTATGTAAAAGCATAAAAAATACGCTGGGGAATCATACGCGTAAAAAACCCTCAACACGCATGAAGCCCGCGTAAAACATAGCTCCAGCACTGTGTGGCATAAAATATGACTTCAGAGCCATTGGCGTACAACAGAGCTTCAATGCTGTTCAGCGTATAACAAAGCTCCAGAATAACCCACGTAAAGCAGTATTTCCAGACTGCGTCAGCGTAAAAAGGTTGCTACATCGCCACTTCGGCGTAAAACCTATCTGCTTTTAATGCAGCGGGAAGTTGTACGAGGAACGCTTCGTATTCCTCGAATGAACCTGTCAGACAAAGCAGTGAACCGGACTCCTGACAAAGAGTATTGTACGGCTATCGAGAGGACGGCTGTAATGATGACTCTGCACAGAGCCCCAGACCGTCGTCTAGTGACATAATCCTTGATATAAGACGTCGTTTACGCATTCAAGGAATACGTTGGCTATTTTACACAGGCAGAGATGAGCTTTTACGTTCAGGAAGAGACGAAACCAACCGCCACGTCAAAAGCTGTTCTTCTTACAGAACTCGGGGCAGATCTCTGCATTTAATGCACGAGATTTGGTTCTACTTTTAATGACTAAGAGAGCTAAAATTAGGGCTAATATGCTCACGTCACTATCCCTGCATATTACGCCGCCCAGGCTATTTTCAACTATAGGAGTATGTCGTACGCTATCTCCTCGAAATACGCCAATTCAGGCTATATTTGCAAGGTACGCAATAAGGCTCTGGCCCTGAATACGCTCAAGACCTCAGTCAAAGAAGGATAATTAGCTATCTTTATGCTGGTTACCTATCCATGCAACATCGAGCTTTACGCAAAATTTGGCTTCTACGCCAACAAGACAACTATTTGGCTTCTACGCCAACATGACAGCTATTTGGCTTCTACGCCAACATGACAGCTATTTGGTTTCTATGCCAATATAACAGCTATTTGGCTTCTACGCTAACATAACAGCTATTTGGTTTCTACGCCAACATGACAGCTATTTGGCTTCTACGCCAATATGACAGCTATTTGGCTTCTACGCCAACATGACAGCTATTTGTTTTCTACACCAACAAGACAGCTATTTGGCTTCTACGCCAACAAAATAGCTATTTGGGCTTCTGCGCCAACAAGATAACTATCTGGTTTTTACGCCAATGTGACAGTTATTTGGCTTTCAAGCCAACCTTCTCTACGCGAGGGGCAATTACCTAAGTCCCTTGCATGCCGTGATCTTCGATGAGCGATTATACGTATTACCTCATAATGGGACACGCGTCACACACTAATTCAGGAGATCATTCATACGTGGGTAGCCGTTATTATAACCGCCGCGTAAAAGGTGCAGCTCTCTCTGCTGTTCGGTTTTTATACCGACTGGTCAGTTACTGTAACTGAACTCTATAAATAGAGACCTCTGGCCATGGAGGTCCGGGGTCGAATCCAAAGAGCGAAAAATAACAGAGGTCAAGGTCAAGAAAGCACCTATAGAGAGCTTTGGCAACGAGAGTTTAACCATTTCTGCAGTCTTAGAAGCTTCTTTTTTTTCTTCTTCTACAGCACTTCTTCATCATCGTTTGGTCCAAGGGACAAAGTGATCGACCGCAGATCAGACTCCTATAGAAATATTTCCCCATAATCAAATTTTTGTACTTAACATCCTCGTATAGGATTAATTGTACTTTTTTTCTTATTTGTAAACAAAGAAAGGGTTTCGTATAAACCTAGTCTCAATTTCTTTCGTTTATTATCAAACAGCTTAAGTTCCTGAAAGCTAGCTTCACAGTCATCACCCCATTTGTATACAATCCCTTTCTGAGTAAGGCGAGTCAAAGGCGAGGTCAGTTTAGAAAAATCTTTCACGAACCTACGGTAGTATCCCGCTAGGCCCAGAAAGCTTCGAACTTCGCTGGCTGACGTAGGTTGCTTCCAGTCCACCACCGCCTCTATCTTCTTTGGGTCCACAGCGATGCCTTTTGCCGAGACGACATGTCCAAGGAATGCCACGATGTTCAACTAGAACTCACACTTGCTGAGCTTTACGAACAACTGATGCTCTCGTAATATTTACAGCACGGTCTTCAGGTGTTCCTTGTGCTCCGCCTCGTTCTTGGAATAGATTAGTATGTCGTCAATGAACATGACCACAAACTTGTCCACAAACGGCCGAAACACGTGGTTCATCACATCCATGAAAGCTGCAGGGGCGTTCGTCAAGCCGAACGACATCACGAGAAATCCATAGTGTCCGTATCGGGTTCGGAATACAAATTTTTGAACATCATCAGATTTGATTTTCAACTGGTGATAGCCCGACCTGAGATCAATTTTAGAGAAAACTGTTGCACCTTGCATCTTATCAAATAAGTCATCTATCCTTGGCAATGGGTACTGGTTCCGCACGGTAGCCTTATTCAGTTCTCGGTAGTCAATGCACAGCCGCATGGATCCATCCTTTTTCTTCACAAACAGTACCGGAGCACCCCATGGAGAAATGCTTGGACGAATGTATCCTCGGTCCAACAGATCTTGCAACTGTACTTTCAGTTCCTTCAGCTCTGCTGGGGCCATTCGATAAGGTGCCTTCAATATCGATCGCGAATTCGGAAAGGTGTCAATGGAGAATTCGATCTCACGATCAGGAGGCATTCCAAGCAGCTCGTCCGGGAACACGTGGAGGAAATCTGCTATGAATTCAGCCTGAGCTGTATCTGCACTTTCCTGCCGGGTGTCTCGAATAGAGGCTAAGTACCCTTCACAGTCCAAATGCAACATACGCCTAGCCAAAATTGCTGATATCACCATTGTTGTCTTTGGTGCAGTGCTGCACGAATAGTAAAAGTTTGCCTCGCCGGGTAGACAAAATATGACCCGCTTCTTCGCGCACTCGATTGTTGCATGGCAAGCACCCAACCAGTCCATTCCGAAAATAATATCATAATCCTTAATGTCTAGCACAATGACATCTAAGGAAAGCTTCCTCCCTCCGATGCAGATATAACCATCCCTACAGATCGCATGGGCGGACATGTCGACTCCCGAAGGGGTACTCATGCAAAGATTTATATTTAAAGGAGTAGAAGCAAATTTATGCTCAACAGTAAAATCAGCAGATATGAAACTATGCGTAGCACCTGAATCGAATAAGACTCTAGTGGGCAATTCTCGGTAAAGTAAGGTACCTGTCACAACTATATCGGAGACGGATGCCTCATCCCGAGTCAGTGCATAGACTCGGCCTTGAGCACCCTGGCATCGTAGGTTCACTGGTACAACATTGGCGCCATTTGCTGGAGGTCCCTTATTCTGATTTTTGTTGTTCTGATTCGGCTGTGGCCTGATAATCGGCCTTTGATCTCGGCAGTCAAAAGGATTATGGTCCAAACGACCATATTTGAAATACCCCACAACTCGGCACTCATTCACCCGATTCCCCAATTTGCCGTACCTATGGCAGTACGGTGCCTGGGGAGGACCCCTGTGTTCGAATGTGTGCGGACGCTTTTGCACTCCAGACCCTCCCGTTTCCTGAGGCCTCTTGTTGTTATTGGTATAGGGAGTCTGCACATCGACCTTTGGTGGATTGCGCCCAAATATCCGTTCACTATTCAGGGCAGCTTCGTAACATTCCTTGTAGGTTTGGCACTTTTCATTTATGACGTCCCTACGTAATTCATCATTCAAATCTTTCTGAAAGCGGTAGCACCACGCCTGCTGGTTAGGCAAGAAGTGCCCGACAAATTTGGCCAGTCTAGCGAACACTGAATCATAATCATCAACAAACATACTTCCTTGCACAAGATTGCTGAATTCGTCTTCTTTCTGTTGCCACACGGCCCGGGGAATATATTGTTCAATAAAGGCAGATTTGAATATTTTCCAGGTGATTTTGCAGTTGGGATTGGCATCATAAATCCCTTGCTTAATGGCTTCCCACCAATCGTGCGCACGCAGTTCCAGTTGAACCGATGCACAAGCCACTCTTTTGGACCCCTTAATGCCAACCAAGTTGAAGAGTCCCTCCAGCTTTACAATCCATCCCATTACCATGTCCGGTTCTGCTCGCCCGTTGAACGTTGGTGGATTCATTTTGGTGAACTCTGCTGCTTGGCAGGTATTCCTAGCTGGAGGCTGTGTTTCTTCTTACTCGTCTTCTACCGTCACAGCCGGCGACGTTACAGGCGTCACTGTGGCTCCTCCGTTGCTGGGTACCAAGGATGCAATCAGTTACATCATGGTATCCATCTGCTTCTGATGAGCAGTGAACTGCGCCTAAATTTGCGCCTGTTGAGTGGCGGCTTGTTGTTGCTGCACCTCCATGAGATGCATAAGCCGCTCTGTCATATCGATTAAACCCGCTCCTCCGCATTCTCCAGAACTTGTCGGATCGCTCTGGATAGGCTGAGCACTGCTAGCAGCGGCAGTATTTTTCTTAGCCATTGCTACAAAAGAGAGTAGCTTGTCAACACTCCAAAAACGATAGACTTTATATCTATAGGCTCATTTTATAGGCGACTTATCTCATGCAGCGGACGTCGAACGCAACTCAATTGAGAGGCGCATCAAACTCCTATATTATCTTTTAAAATCTCAAGGAAGTAAAGTCGTGCTCTGATACCAATATGTCACGTTCCGATCCCGAAAGGGTCAATCATCCTCGCTGGATCCTTTACGGAACCGATCGTCCTTGCTGGAGCGTGATGCCGTACGAGCCTGAAGTTGCGCTCGCACAAGGCAAGAACGTGCAGTAATAGGAACCCATTTTGAAACTCAAATTAGAAAACACATTCACAGATATTTGAACACAAGTATAGGAAGAAATATGCTTTTCATTGATAATTTAGAGTAATTTACATAGAGGTTACATTTGATGCGCCTCTCGGCTACTTGATTTGCATTACAAAAGATAACTCAAAAGGCAGGGCGTGCTCCATCAGATAGTCAACGTCGTTCATACATTACGTCCTTGTATAGATTGAAAGTCCAAGCCTCCAAAATAAACTGACTCCAACTATACTTCAAAATAGAGGTGCTTCTAACGCCTCCTCGTCTATCCACTAGCGTTGCACCGCCTGAGTGCCTGAAATAGTTTCCCACAACGTGGGTCAATACTCAACTTGTACTGGTGAGCGGGACGAACCCACTCGACTAAATCGACACTAGCTTATTAGGGGCGAGCATGCATTAAGATTATATTTCTATAGAGAAGTAAGTGAATTCAATTCATATCAGTTGCATGTTTTGATAGGAATGAAAACAATATTTATCCATCAGTACATCGGTTGCTTACTCAACCGATGCACGCCTTCCCTGCAACGAAACACAAGTATACTTACCATCTGCACAAGACAATAAATTAGCACGTGTTCTATTCTATGCGGTCATTGGTGTGATCGACACCTTAGGGACTTATTCCAAGCATTGCGGCATTCCCTGTCAGCCCGGGTAGCAAGCCCTGCTGAAGGTCCCGTAATGCATCACGACTAGCACGATCAAATATTTTCCCGGGTCAATACGGTTCCAGTGCCCCGTAATACCGTTTCGAGGAAAGCCAAACCTTGTGCACAAGTTGTCCATGACCATGCAAATGCATGAATAATTCATATATCATACAATGAATTGAAATAAAACAGAAGAAGTAAAGCAATAATATATTCTCATGCAACAGTTCATATTTTCTCAAGCCGAGTTCCGATTTTGGTATCCCGTAGGTCCAAACTCTATCCGAGGCACCAGGCCGCAACCAACAACCAAATTCATTTACAAAGAAACTCAAGTTTATAAGGTGTGCAAGCATATAATTAAGTTAGTCTACAATCCCATGTTCCTTTCTTAGTGGCTGGCATGCATTGTGGCTAAGGATTTCCTAGGCGTCCAACCGGGCATCATCGAGTGAAAGTTTGAAATATTAGAGATGTGGGCATGAAGGAAAGGAGGGTCCGAACCACTCACTGGTTAAAGGAAAAATACTGAAACAAGGAGTCTCGCCTAGCGACGATCAAACGTCAGTTACGCGGACCTACAACAGTACGAGCACCGAGTTAGAATCCTTTGCCTATCCTTCTGCCGAACTCTCCAAGAATCAAAGCTCCAAACGAGAAAGCCAACAGTGAAAACCAAGCAAATCGAAAGCAACACCAAATCAAAATTCCAAAGCGTCAATCAAGAAAACCAAGCAACCAAACATGAAAACTATTGAACTTGTTTCAATAGAGGCCTATCCATGAGTTGGACAGGATCATCGTATTTCATCCGAGGCAAGAGGATGCCGAAGATCTAAACTATGACTTAGACGGACTAGCCACAAGCCCAATTACATAGTGCATATCCCGGTAGGATCGGGATTTGAGGCACTACACGGTACATACAAGACTTTATGATGTACCATGGTAGTTATATGATTTATTTCATAATGTGGTTACAAGATCTGTGATGTATTACGGCACTACAAGTTATTGTTATTGAGCCGCGGTTCATAAAATTTTGTATTTCAGTATATGCATTCTAGTATATATTCCAGTTATGTGTCTGTTTATCTTACAAGATAATTTACAGATAAGTTATGTTTACAAAAATTAGTTTATGTTTCCAAAACCAGTTTATGCCTATCTTATGTTGTGTTATGCTATCAGTTATCTGCTTTAGTTCTTTATCCATCATTATTTATGATGTGCACTACAAGTACTAGACAAGTGTACCCTTGGCCATCCGGGTTGACTGCAATGCTGGTGGTAGCGATATTCTTCAAAACATACATTTGTTAGTAACTAGGTTTATGATAACCCTAGTTAGTTAATTATAGCAACCAGTAGGCATGTTTGGCCGTGATATGAATGTTTGTCTATTCATCTAGCTTGCCATGTTATATTATATTTTCTTTCGGAGTATGGTTAGA
The DNA here is from genome assembly GCA_036927795.1 of Iris macrosiphon. NCBI lineage: Eukaryota > Viridiplantae > Streptophyta > Magnoliopsida > Asparagales > Iridaceae > Iris > Iris macrosiphon. Next base: position 312,348,461 of record JAYESA010000004.1, on the reverse strand, counting down.
GTACAAAGTTCTGCTCGGGTGAAAGTTTACAACCTCGGTCTTTATTTGGTTTAAGGGATGTGGTCCTGATCCAGAGTAGTTCTTATGCCTTCTTGCCGCTCGTCGCCTTATCTTTCTTTATAGTCAGTTTGTTATCGGTGCACCAGTCCTTACAGTTATTTTATAGAGACAATTATATTGGTACCGTACAAAGCTACCCATATTTATTTAGTTATTTATTATCTCTTATTTCTGCTGATTGTGGCTTTGGTTAACACCTTGAACTTCTTTGTGGTACTTGTTGCTTAGGGTTCTGACCCCACTGGTTTTGTTTTGCCAGATTATCCCGATGAGACACAGGATCCATTGTACTTCCAGCTAGATGACTCGTATTTGTAGGATTGCAGCGGAAGCTTGCGATTGGGTTTTCTTCTTCCACCCCACGTAGTGTTATCTCGTTCTGTGGTATTTAGCAAGGGCCAGTATTAGCCCTTTTGTTCTGAGATTACTTTTTTGACTTCGGTCAACATAATGTATATATTAGACCATGGCTGGTATATTTAATCATGTATAATTATGCTCTGCTAGTGCAGTATTTTGTATTCACTAGCTTCATGATCATATATGGCATATAATTTGGGACACTTTTTTACTTTTATGTATGATATACTCTTGAAGTTGTTATTGATGGATTAAGATACTAGGAATTATCGGACTTAGGACTGACGTCATAGCATGCTAGAGAGCACCCATTTGTCTTCTTGACAACCTTAGCATATTGCGGCTTACTTCGGTATTCTGTAAGGTGTGGTTGGCCATGTCAGTCATCGTATTTATCCAGTATTCTGGGAGCGGGATATGACAAAATATAAGATTGAGGGAATGACTCGAAAGGAAGATATCTTCAACGTATTGGTTGAGTGATGTTGTTGGTTATAAATTATTTTAGTGAAACTAAACCTACGAATACATAACATGAATGGGAAAGAATTAAGAGCAAGGACCATGAACGATTTATTAGTAAAGGTGATCGGTCAAAATTTAAGTTTTGGATTAGTTGTCCTATCCCATAGATAATCGGATGCATAAGAAATTGGGAATGATATAAAGACACAACGAGAGTATGATTATGATATCAGAAAGTTTGTAATACACATGTGAGCATTTAGGATTTTTAAGGTTGGTGATTTACTTGATGGATATGGGAATTGAACATATTAGTTCTAGATTGATCTTGTCAGGTTGGGATAAGTCTAGAATGAACCTTTATTTGAGGTAGACCATTAAAAAATTGACCGTGGGTAGATAAGACCTGACTCAGACTGTCGGACATTTTCTTATAGTGGGTTGGGCAGTGGTAGTGCATTATGGATTGAGTTGGCCATAAGAGTTGGGTAGAAATCCTTTAGATTGGTCGGATTACGGTTGGCCCTAATAATAGAGATGAGTATGGTCCCTATCAACTGTCTAGCAAGAGACGAGTTTCCTAGGATACTAGGTTTACCTATCGGTATAGCTAAGCATAGAGACTTGCCCGAAGAATTATGTTGGTTGTCGGAGACCCATATAATGACCCTATTGATGTCGCTTGGGTAATATGGCATCGCGAGACTTGAATGGTGCATATTGCGAGTCAGCATAAGTATAGCCTGTGTTAGATAGTTGGTTGTGAGATATGGGGAATGAGTGTTTCAGAATAGCAGGTCATGTTGGAATGGTTAAACTGTTAGATGAGTAAGTTTGGAAATTGATGGTTACTAAAGTTGAATTTGAATGCCTCGACTGGAATGGAAACCAATTGTGGGTTCGGATGGTTGGATTTTTTAAAATAGCTTCTTTTGGAATCAAGTTAGGATGAGGTATAAATTGACATAAAAGAGAAAATTGTCGCTCAAAAATTTTGATAGAAATTTTATACATTGGAAGAGAAATTGATATACGATGTGGCTAATGCGCCTGTTATACTGAACGAATTATGATCATCAAACTATAAAAAAATTTGCGGCATGGATCATGATACGATCAAAGAAAACTCTGGATTCATTAGAATTTGATGCCACTAATGTTGGAAAAAAGTTGCTAGCAATTGAACGAAACGATTGAAATATTGAGGAACTATCAGAACGATTATAAATATATTTGGGGTCTTAATAAAGAGATGGCTGGTGATATTCTTAACGTGCTTAAAAAAGTTGGACGCATCGAAACAATGTGACGACAGGTACATTTTTCGTAAGAGATGGGAATGATGGATTTGACATTGGAAGATTAAATATTGCAGTACGAATTGATGGAAATTGTGTTACAGTCGATTTTGTTTGGAATGATTAAAGTATCATGCTTGGGCTAGTAGCCAAACCTGGACAGTCCCTGAGGATTTTATATTTGGTGAATTGAAAGATAATGATTATGGCAGCAAGTCATATAAAAGAATCCTATGAATGAGATAAAATAATTGTGCATATGGTAAGATCAAAATAATGTTGGTGAATATTGAGAAGTGCTTAGACCGAAACTTGATTGCAAAGTATTGGAAAGATACCAATGAGATTGGCCGAGTAAGTGTCACAAGGACTTAGAGTTATGAAAAAATGATGTTAAAGAAAATCTTGGCCGAAAGTATTAAGTGACCAATATTGAAGAATAAAGTTACATCTGTAGTCGTTTAATTTATCTAACTAATAGCATTGGATGAGTGCATTATATTTCGGGGATGCCTGCAATATGGGGTACGAACCATGCGAAGTAGTAAACTGAATTCAAATAGAGCTGTAGGAGAATATTGGTGAATTATGGAACATGAACAAAGCATTTGGGAAGAAACAAGATTGTGGAATTGAATGCATCAGAATACGAGATTCATGAATGAGCATATTTACAAGAGATTGAAATGTGATGTTGAACTATAACTGGCGTAGAATATTTTTTTGGGGTGACTTAAGTGATATAGTGAATTGAATTATTTCTTTAAGTTTCTTGGACAAAATATTTTCTGAGTGGTATATTATGTGATGTCCCACTCCGCGGAAAGGTATTACGCTGGCATTATAGATGGATCAGACCGATGGAATACAAGTGGTATGGAAAATTGAGATGCTTGGTGTGATAATGCAATATTGCTTAACTTGGCTGGATGAGATATCTATGTGGCATGGTTCGAATGTATGATGTAAGATATCTATGTGGCGTGGTTCGAATGTATGATTATGCCAAGTTAGAAGACTGTGCATTGCATCGGATTATTCTTGAGGGATCGTAGGCGAATATGGGATCATGGCATGGAAACGATATTTATATAAGTGAGTGGATCTATCTCTTCTCCTCTACTCCTTTATGTCCTAATAAAAATGAATGCTAGTATTGCTCTTCTGTGTTCCATAATTGAATATTGCTCTTATCCACAGAGGCTTGTCTTAAACTTATTACTTGTACTCAGGTGCGCAAGAAGTAACAAGGCCACAAAACCTATCACGTTCATATCACCTCTGATAGGGTTTTATTTTGAACTTATTACTTGCACTCCAATGTGCAAGAAGTAATATGTCTACAAAAGATCCCCTAGTGGGATATCCTCAACAAAAGAAAAAAGTTTACGTCCATATTACCTCTGAACTATGAGCTGCCCATGTTCCCCATCCAAAGAAAACAACCATGTCCATATTACCTTTGGCTCCTTTCCATTTCCTTCCATAAAAATACCATGATCATAACTAACCTCTCGGTATGACTATCGTTTAGCTCACGTCCATATTACCTCTGAGATATCGTCCTCACATCCTCCCAATAGAGTTTTCCATATCCTTCTTACCTCTGAGCAAATCTCTTTATATGACTTTCGATTGTCACATCCATAATACCTCTAATATCGGTCGTCATCTAAACTTATCACCCGTACTTAACTCTAAGTACGCCAGCGGTGTTAAGTCCACAAAACCTATCACATCCATATCACCTCTGATAGAGTTTCGTTTGGAACTTATTACTTGCACCCAAGTGCGCAAAAGGTAATAGGTCCACCAAAGACCCCCTCCCCCCTAGTAGGGATGTCCTCAACAACTACGGTATTGTGCTATATCCATATTACCTCTAGTACAATATCCAAAGTCCACAAGTTGTAAAGAGACAGATACAAAGAGAAAAATCTGAAAAAGGAGAGACTTTATTGATTAATATTCAAGATTATGAGTACATATGATGGGAATCCATTTTTTATTAGTATTCAAGGTCATGATTATATATACCCGTTTTTAAGGATTTCTATGAAGTCTCTTTAATACGAACCTTTTCCATTAAAGGCGCCCCTCTGTGTTGTTTTTGCTACTGACACAAGTGAAGCCAGTAGCAGGCAATAACACATTCTGGATCATCCTTCCATAGTACAAACCTCATTATATGGAAAAGAATCCATATTGATGGATAGCAAGAGAGGAGCAGGATCAGGTGCTCTACAACCATGCGGGAAGATCGAAGATAAGAATAAAAATCAATCAAAATCCTGTCATTGACACCGCAGGCCTACGGCCGGTAGCAAGCCGCATAAAATAAGAGAAACGCAACTAGCATGCTGCATAAACAGTGACAACTTCACGCATGATGCATGATGTTCACCCTCGTCTCCTGGATCAGTTCTTGGGAAAAAATTGTCGCATAAGGTTGGCATTCTCTTCAAATAACAGGTTCTATGATATCCTTTCATGCTCCATCATGGGCACCGCAAAGGGTGGTAAAACCTGCATATACCACCCTACATAAAGAGAACACATATCAGTCTCAACCAATATTGCAAAAGTGTATAGCGGCCATATGTCGCTTCTAGGTCGCAGCGACATGTAGGAATGGACGTCTCGAGATAGCTAAGTCCGTATGCATGAGCAAGAGGAGGTCTCATCCATGCGACTAAGCTACAGATAGGCTCTGAGTGCATATTGTATATAAGTTCTTATCCATGCGACTAAGCCATATATAGGCTCCGCATACATGTTATAAATGATTTTTTATCACGTGGCCAAGCTACAGATAGGCTCTGAGTACATGCTACAGATAATTTTACATCCATATAACCAAGCCACATATAGGCTATGTGCGTATATTGCAGATGATTGCTCATCCATGCGGTATAGTTTTGTGGGGGGTGGGCTGCGCGTGTTCTAGATGATTTCTCATCCACGCTGCGAGGCTGTGTACTTGTGTCTCTGTGTGCCTGCCATCATGACATACCCCTACCTCCAAAAAGAACGCCAACATCAGGGGACCATAGATTGATTCTGCTTTTGACAAACCCCTCGGCGAGATAGACAACAGCCCTCGACATCTTCTTTCACAAAATAGGGGGAAGCCGAGAGACACAAGTTCTCTCTCCTCCCTAGCCCGCATATTTATAGGCTTCTATGGCGCATGAGGAGATTGAGACGATGAACCAGGCAGTTATGAGGATAAAACTGATATCTCAATTTGCGTGATCCTCATTTATCTACTCAAAAACTGTCGTTCACTAAGAATCCCAAGAAGATCCACTCAAGGATCGAGTCAAATCTTGCCTTAAATAGAGATTTGACAGCCTTATAAAATTATCTATGCGGCCACAGGTCTATGTGGCATGTCACTCAGATGTGCCCCAAGGTCCTCTCCTCCATGCTTCTTATTCAAAGTATTCCAAACTTTTCAGTCCGAAAACTTTTAAGGGGGTCTTGTAGAAGCATATAAAATCTAGATTCATGCGTCCAACAAACATGCACCCCACGATCGACTAAGAAGAAATTAGGCTGCAGAATGACTACGCGACCAAGAAAAAGCAGCATCCATGCGCTCCAATATTGGCCACATAAAGGCCTGACACAAAGATTATGTCTGACACAGAATCCTGAAAAAGAGGACTTTCTGAAGGTCTCGAAAGATGTGAGCACGCTAAATGACAGAATCTTATGTCAGCATGAACTTTACTCCTGACAGGAGTACAGCGCCACGTGTACGAGGCCACATGCATCCCAGACTCCATGCGTCTCTGGCTCCATACGTTCCAAATATCTCTGGTCCCATGCGTCCCATGCGTCCCATGAGTCCCAGACTCCATGCGTCTCTGGCCCCATGCATTCCAGACTCCATGCGTTCTATGCGTCTCTGGCCCTATGCATTCCAGACTCCATGTGTTCTATGTGTTTCATACGTCCCAGACTCTATGCGTCCAACATGACAGGGTTCCCTGAGCTAAAATCTTTTTGTTATGAATGAAGTAATTCTCTCCAACTAAATGCGGGCCACGTATCAAGCTGACCAAGTCACGCAAACAAAGGACAAGAATCGCCTAGATCTTCAGCAATAGCAAATCGTAATAAACGTCCACATAGCATCTCGACATGGACTCAACGATATCCTATTAAGGATGTACACATGGCAGCCTGCCCATAGTATGTGCCTAAATTTTTAACCTTATTCTGTTGAAGGAGCCTATGCAACCACCAAACAGAAGCACATGCGGCACATATAGCCCATCAGCATGATGGCTATAAATAGGTGAAACTTAGACGTTCCAAGGGCTAGGATTTTTCTACTTCAGAGACCATACCCCTCCAGGCGAGCTACGTACGTGCACACAAGCTCAAGGGGGAGAGAAGAGAAGAGAGCATTCCTTATTCCCTCATTGGACTGTCAACAGGTTAAATGAGTCGCTGCAGTATTCGATCTCCATTGTCACATTATCCAGATCAAAAATATTATACTTAGATTTTTTTTTTAGAATTTTTTTATACTTTTGTTTGTTGTTAAACAAAAGTTTTTCAAACTTACTTCAATGGCAAACAAGGTGGTGACTCTGTTGGAGAATTCATTCTCCTCTGATGAGAAGGTCATGACGCAGTCCGACGCATCGAAGCTGGGTTCGACCCAAAGGATGCTGGTTGTACGCTTCGACCAGCAAGCCTTTGAGGAAATGCTCTCTGAGGACGGCACTTCTCCAAGGCTGGAAAAGCCTAATAAGACTCGCAGGACATGGGTTTCAAAGTCCGTTGTGCCTCACCTAACTGCAGAGCATGCGCTTCTCGTCTCTCTCCCTGCCGTAAGGGATGAACATTATGCGTCCATACGAGCTAACACCTTTCATGCGGCAGCCTCTTCTGACAAGGAAGGTGCTCAGCACTTGAGCTATGGCAAAGGAAAATACTGCCAGGAGTTCGAGCTCTAAGACACATTCTATGCAGTCACTTCAAAGTTCGTAGAAGGAGGAATATGCGGCACCGATCGGTAGCCACAACAAAATGGCCGCATGCGGCCAGGATAGCAACAAAAGTTCCGTCTTCGACCGAATCTCACATAATATTGACTCCATGTGCCATGATGAGAAAGGAGAAGATGTAAACTCGGACTCTTCATACTAAGCACCGACGCGTGCTAGGACGAAGAAGTCTAGGGCAATCCGAGCTCACCAAGCTCAATCAATTGCTCATTCGACCGACCATCAGTAGGCACCACAATCTGTAAAGCGTGCCCCTGACGGAATATTGTACAAGACCGACCCATGCGTCCAGTCCGCAGTGGCAATTGGACAAGGTCAGACTAAAGATTCTTCTATTTGTAACATAGAAAAAGTTCTTGTACAAATCCCAGGCCAGGAAGCAAAGTCAACACCTACACACCCATATGCTCGGTCTCCTCGGGCTCATAAGGAGGGTACAAAGGTGAATCATCCCTCGCTCGACTTGCACAACGTGATCAATCACAAGCACAAAGCGAGGAAAATAACTACGGCATATGAAGTGTCCTCCCCAGGGCATCACTGTGCCAGCATTATCATCAACTACTGTTGTAACAAAGTAGGAGTACCCACAAATAGGCAGTCGGTATTCCATCGGCTGTAACCAAAGGTACCTACCCGGCAGCAACCCGAAGAATAGGTACAAGCACTAGAGGCAGAGGAGCTATCCCTCGCCTCATGTTGTTATACTCGGAAGGCTCCCTCTATGAGGGGAGGTCGAAAGTCTAGCACCTCAAGTCCGTCGCTCAGCCATCGAGTCAAGAAGACGGGTCCAAGGAGGACAGGCAGCGAAACCCGCGAAGGTGTTTTCCTGGGCACCCGTCAAAGAAAAAGTTGTTAACCACTTAGGATTGTTCTTCCTCAGGACCCCAGGTGGCTACTCAAGCTGGAGGTTGTATTCCCCCGGACCTTTATGACAACCCGGTGTTCCAAGAAGACGGTGATTCCCAAGAAACATACACTGAGATCCCTGGGGGTAGCCACCCTCGTCTAGAGGATGCAGCTTCCTATTTTGGGGGTAGTGTTCCCTCCAAGTCTAAAAAGGATGCGGCACTACCAACTTTCTCGGATAACTATTCACGGTAAGTGTCTGAGGCAAAAAGTGCGACGTCCACAGTCCCATCCATTTCTCCTTATGTTATAACAACATACATGGCAGGGAACGATTACGAGGGCCCCAAAGATCGATAGTGCCTCAAAACCCTTGAGGCAATGACACAAACCATGAGCGCGTCAATACAGGCCTTGACCCAGACAATACTGGAGATCAAGGAAAATATAACCTCACAATCAGCAAGGGCCTCCGGTCAAGCAAGCCTGGATTCCGGGACCAACGGAAATTCAAATGCAACCTTTCCACCCATTTGAGGCAATCATCCCCTGCCTGGATTATCTGCTCCTTCTGCAGTCGATTAATCTCAGGAAGCAATGCGTCAGGTACGAGAAATCTGAGACTGCCTAGACTCAATGAGAAATTGGAACTCACTACGCGAGCTCGGGATCCGACAACCATATCCCCTCGAGTGGAGAGATGAACTATACCCGCCCAAGTACAAGCCCTTTAACTTAACTCTATTTGATGGGAATATAAATCTCCATTAATTCATGAGTTACTTTAAGACAGAAATGGGGCATCTGCCTCGCAATGATGCCCTCTTAACCAAGATCTTTGTCGATGTATTATCTGGAATAGCTTTCGATTGGTTCTGCAACCTCCAGAACAACTGTATTTTGTCGTTTAAAGATCTCAAAGATTGTTTTCTTTCTCGGTTCTAGGACGGTGGAAACGTCATGACGATGTCCTTTTTAATGGATATCACGTAAAGAGAGAAATAGTCTACGGGAATACATCGAGCAGTACAGGCAAGAGGTGCTAAAGTTACCCCCCAGTAACCCTAAGTCTATGTTGATGGACACATGTCGAAGAAATATCCTCCCCACAGTTAGACTCTGGATGGGCGACTCTCAGGTTAAAGACTGGATGACGTTTATCATAAATGATGTCGGTGCTGAGAAAAAAGTAAAGGATGCCCATCTCTTGGGAATACAGATCCCTGTCGTTGATGATAGGGAAAAATGCCCTTACAATAGCAACAACAACAGCAACAATAGCGTCCAGGATGGCAAGAAAAAATAGGCTCTTATTGCCAATATAACCAAGAAGCCCGAGTAAAAGCCCACAGAGGATCCAAAACCGAAGAAAACTTATTCCTTCAAATATGATGACGTCATGGCCATATTTGACATGTTAATGAAGGGAAATAAGCTTCGTCCCTCCGATGTCAAGCTCCCTGTCGAGTCAGTTGATATAAATAATCCAAAGTACTGTCACTACCATCGATACGTCCACCATGCGATACGGGATTGCTATACATTAATATTTTCCATTAAAATTGATTGGTTCAATAACAAACAAAAGAAAGTATAAAGAGGTCCTAGACAGACAATCTAAGTACAAATTTTTGATTTTGTGGTGTGGCGATGGACAAAAAGCTCTATGGCGGATCCTTTACTCCGTTGACAATCCAATGTAGGGTAAAGAAGCTATCGTCTCCTCTCTCTTCTCTCCTCTGTTGTTCTCTGTCTGTCCTTGTGTGTGTATGTCTTTTGGGCATGTCATCCAAGTATATATATAGTCATCCTTGGGCGTGCATATGTAGGGCCGCCCAGATGCTAGAGGGTGCCACGTGTACCTTTCTAACAGGGTGCAGATGTAACCTTGAGCAGGCCAAGTTGCCACATGGGCACTTGTAGGGATTTTTTGTTGCTGAAGATCTGGGCAGTTCTCGTCCATTGCGGGCGTGACTTGGTCAATTTTGACACGTAACCCATACTTGGTTGGAGAGAGCTACTTTAGTTGTAATGGCAAGACTTGGACTTCATGGAGTCTGAGATGCACGTGGCCAGAGACGCATAAGGCGCATATAATATGGGACACACGAGGCCAAAGACGTATAGAACACATGGAGTCTGAGATGCATGGGGCCAGAGATGCATGGAACGCATGGAGTCTAGGATGCATGGGGCCAAAGACGCATGAAGTATGGGACGCATGGGGTCCTTATTGTGCTGTACATATGGCGCTGCACACCTGTCGAGAGTGAAGTTCTTATGCTGACGTGAGACTTCTGTCGTTTAGTGTGTTCACGTCTTCTAAGGCAATCAACAAAATTCTTGTTGTCAAAATTTTGTGTCACAGATGATCCTATTGACGGAATGCCATGTCAGGTCCATCTGCGGCCAAGGTTCCTTTGGCTGATTGGGACACATGGGTATTGCCTTATTGGGCTGCAGGGTGCCTCTACAACTTGATTTCTGCTGAGTCTGCTTCAGGGGCACATGGTTTGTTGGACGCATGGAAGCATACTGTCGAGCTGGCACTTTTAAGATTTGGCTCAACCTTTGAGAAAGCATATCCACCTTTTGCATGCAGACTTCTTGGAAAGTAAACCGTCGATTGCATGTAGACTTCTCGGAAGCTAAACCGTCGGATTTACCCTTCTAGGTTCATCTATCAATTTATTGCAGTCATGCAAATCGTCGCTCTCTTCTGTAAATACCATTATCGTGGTTCATCGTGTTCCACTTTATGAAATATGTCATCCAAGGAAGATTCTAGTTGGGAACCCTGGCCACCCGCCTTACTTCCTCGATGTCCCATCCCTGCTTCGCCCCGGTGCTCGAGTATAAGAGGGTCCAAAATTTGAGGGTCTTATGAGTGACGAGATATCAGTTCTCCGTCGGCTATCGCGGTGTCTCCTCCTGCAAAGAGAGCACGGGTCGGGGATGAGTTATCCGCCTCTAAGGATTTTTTGTTCTCGTCGGGGTTAACTTTGGAGGCTCTTGTTAGGCCTCTGGAGCCCACTCTAAATTTCGTCTTTGTCATGACCCTCACCCAGAATTTGGGGCACGAGTGCGTGGGTACGTCCAGCCTACACCGCAGCATCGACGGTAGAATGCTGTCTAGGTCACAATGCTATCTAATCATTCTCATACGAGCATCCAACTCTATAAGGTGTCACAGATAGCACAATATAATATGAATAATACTCAATCACATAGCTAAAGCACGATAAGATATCGAAGAAATAAATAAACCAAATTTGCAACACAAGTCTAAATAGAATAATCTAACTCAACAATAATATCCAAGTCTCAACAAAGTATGCCGGAGACAAATCCGGTACCATAAACTGCTAATAGGAACTAACTAAATAACTATTGATCCCGGCTAGACCTTCCGGAATCACACCTGGCTACAAGGTCCAAGTCAGCAGCTACTCTCCCTGTGGTCCATAAAATGTCGGACACCCGTCCTCTAAGGCGTAGTCTGAAAAAATATTTTCAGTCAGGATGGAGCAAAGTACATCTCTAACAGCAGTTTTACATCAATGATATAAACTATGTAGCAGTAAATAGATGGAAATATACAAGATGCATATATATGTACAAGAGATACACAATGAAGGAAATACTAGAAATACAGTAAATAAATGCGGGAAGGAACAATATGTCAATGAACAAGAATACTATGACTAAGTGTGTGAGTACTAGCTTTAACATGTGACCGTCATGGGAACTTATACACGAGTATGGGCCTGGCTAGTCATACGTGCGGTATATGACCAACACTAACATGAGAACAAGACTTGTACATGAAGGGTATGATCACATATCTACACTAAAATACTCCCCACCCCGACTGGTATAGTAGATCCAACCATGGTACGCTAGGGCATGGGATTCTTTAAGAAGGTAGCAAGTCTCCTCGAGAATCAGTGTCTGTACATGCACAAGATAACCAATGAAATAAGACTTGTACACGATACACCATATACAAGGAATAACATCTCATGACGAGATCCAGATATACCAATCCGTGTAACCATCGTATCAAAAAATATAGATATTTATACTAAATACAATGAACATAGAGGATATCATAGATAAGAAACTATCAGAGAATGTACTCGCCTGTGGTCCTTTGCTGGTATGAATCAGAATCCAAGTCACAGTCCAAATAGCCTATGTATTACAATTTTACCATGTCAAAAGATAATTTATTTTAATTTATATAATTCTGGAATAATTACTCTAAAATCTTATTTTAATCTTATTATTCTGATTTTTAGGTTAATTCCTAAATTTTGTCCAAAGGAACTGAATTTTATCAACTCGAGACTCATAGCATGCAAATCGAGGCGATCTGTTGACCAAAAAGTCAACCGACACAAACTCAACTTTCATGCATGATTTCTATTAGATTTTAGCGTCAAAAATATGCTGGAATTTATGGCTCGTCCGAATTCAAATTCGTTCAAAAATTATTGCACATACAAATTTTGTATTGTGCAACGGTGGTTAATTTCTAACCTAGAAGTTCTACAGAATTAACAGCATAGAAATACTTCGAATTAAATCTGGGAAAAACATATGTCAATGATCTCATCATTAGATTTTTAAAACTTTAAACGGTTCATGATTCTGATTCCTAGTTCTCCCAGAATCGCGAAAACACCGAGACAAATCTATTTTCGGATATGCTGTGCTCTACGAATTTCCTAGAATTTAATACTCATAATTTCATAAAAAAATTTATATATTCAGAAAGCTAACCTCAATACGGTTCTAATATAAGAAACTGGAGCTATGCGCAATGGCTTCTGGAAGATGAAGGAACCCTAGATGGCAATTCTCCAAAATTTGGCTCAAGGAAAACCCTAAAAATTAATAACTTAAACTATTATATATAGAGAGGAGAGAGAGAGCAACCGCGGCTCGGAGAGTGCCACGTGGCAGCCATCCGACACTGCCCGCTCAGATCGAATGGTCAAAGTTCGATGCGGCTCGCTGTCGGCTCGGCGCACCCACACCCACCCCGCGGTCGCTGACAGGAGGGCCCCGCACTGTTGGCTGCAGGAGGCTGATGGGTGGGCCCCTGTTGGCTGACTGGGCAAAAATAATTACTTTTTGGGTTTTTATTTTTAGAAAATAGTTTTTAATTCAGTTTTCCTAATTAACTCAAAATAAATGCTAAAAATAATCAAAAAATTTCCAAAAAATTCCTAAAATATATTTTATTATTTAGAACCTAAAATAAAAGTTTAGAATATTTTTAATTAAGTTTGAACCTAAAATAAATTCTTGAAAGTCCTAGAAAATTAGTGTTACTAGTTTTAATTAACTAAAAATTATGGAAAAATTTTACTAGCCCCAAATTAACCTAAAAATAACATTTAGGCTAGAATTTCAGGATACGGAGGTTACAGTCTTGCTGCCCATAACTCCAGAGGAGAGGGAGATATTGGAATGGAGGGAAGGACTGCGCTGCCAGTTTTGTCACGCGGGCATACGTTTGCTCCAGGAGGTTACGGCCGCGCTTCGTGAGGCTCGTGGCTCATCTGACTGTTCGTATTTTCCTATTTTTATTTTGTATGGACCTTGATGGCTACATGTTGTAACCACCCTTTTGCAAATAAATTTTTATTTTGTTTTGATCAATATCTCTTTTATACGGCCCTATACTCTGAGGATGTTCAGGCGGCATGCATGCCATCTATGCGGTTGGCTATTCTGGTCGCATAGGTCCCGTGCGGCTCCCATGCGGCTTGTTTTGCATGTTAGGTTGCATAAGCTTTTATGCAGCCTGCATGATTTTTATGCTTCTACAAGACCCCTTCAAAGTTTCCAAAATAACAATTTTGGAACACTTTAAATTGGAAGCATGGTTGAATTTTGGCCGCATATGAGCGACATATCGCATAGCCGGTCCTGACAGACTGTCGGATCATTAACTGAGTGGATTTGCTCAAACTTTGACCGAGTCTCCTCGAATTCTGAGCCATCACTTGACACAGGGCTCAGGACGTCAGTTTCTAATGAGATTGAGATAGATCACGGGTATCGAGGCGTCAAATTCATCCTCATTAACCGTTGGGTTCATCACCCCGATCTCCTCACTTGGTCTAATGGCCTATAAATAGGCGGCCAGGAGAGAGGACTTTATCCCTTCGCTTCTTTTTCTTTTCTCTGTGAGGGATGCTGAGGGCTGTGACTCTTCTTGCCAGAGAGTTTGTTAGGGGCAGTCTTGATCCGTGGCCCCCTGATCTTGATATTTTTCTTGGAGGTAGGACAGTAATGCACTTCTCATACTAGGCTGTGAAGGACACAGAGGCACCAGTACACAATCCTGCTACAGGGATGTGTGCAGACCCTTCACATAGTTCTGTTGTTTGGATGGAGACTTGTCTTGGACATGCGCAGACCTCTTCTCCGAGCTCTATCATGTGGGCGAGCACTCCTATGTAACATGCACGTCGAGCTTTGGCGTGGCCGCATGGGTGAGGGATCATCTGCTTCATGCACGCAGAGCTTATCTCTGGTTTGGCCTCATGGATGAGATCTTCTCTCACTCGTGCTTGCAGACTCGGGTGCCCGTTGCTGTGATCGGACAGCAGTATGTGGCAATTGTGTCTTTATGTGATCTTTGCTGAGACTGATGTGTGTCTTCTTTTTATAAATTTTTTTATTTCTCGTGCTGCTCATGATGGAGCATGGAAGTATATCATAACACCCGTCATTCGAAGAGAATGTCACCCTCATACGGCGGTTCCTCGTCAAGAACCAATACAAGGTACGAGGATAGTTCGGCAAGGACTGATCCAGGAGACGAGGATAGTTCGGCAAGGATTAATCCAGGAGGCGAGGATGAATATCCTGCGTCACACGCTGAGTCATCCTTGCTCATGCAACATGCTAGCTATTTTCTTTTATTATGCGGCTTGCTACCGGCTGGGGTCTTGCGACATCAACGAAAGAATTTAGATTAATTACTATTCCTGTCATTGGTCTTTTCGCCTAGTTGTAGAGCATCTGCTCCTACTCCTCACTTACTATCCATCAGTATGGATTCTTTTTCATATAATGAGGTTTACATTGTGGAGGGGTGATCCAGAAAGCATTGAGCTCTGTTGTTGGGCCCACTTTTGTCTGTGGCAGGAACAACACAAGGGGCACCTTTTAATGGAAGATGTTCTTGTCGATGGGAACTCATGGAATACTTAAAAGGGATTTCCATTATATGTACTTAATATGGACGATGCACAATACCGTAGTCCTTTAGGGATATCCTGCTGGGGGATACTTGGGGGACTTATAACTTCTTGCATACGAGAGTGCAAGTAATAAGTTCAAAATGGGCCTTGCCAGAGGTGATATGGACGTGACAAGTTTGGTAGGCATAATACTATTGGCGCACTTAAATTGAGACGACGACTGATGATAGTCGTAGGAAGAGTTTTGCTTCCAGGTCACATGGACATGGCAAACTCTCGGAGGGAGGATGTGAGGACGATAGCTCAGAGGTGACGTAGGCGTGAGCTGATCAATAGTCATACCGAGAGGTTAGGTAAGATCCCGGTATTTTTGTGGAAGGAAAAGAAAGCGAGCCAGAGGTAATATTGACGTGGCTGTTTGCTTCTGTTGAGAAAATCCCACTAGGGGTCTTTGGTGGACTTACTACTCCTTGTGCACTACAGTGCAAGTAATAAGTTCAAAAATAATCCCTATTAGAGGTAATGTGGACGTGATAGGTTTTATGGACCCATTACTTTTTACGTATTTGAGTGCAAGTTATGGGTTTAAGACAAGCCCTGCCAGAGGTAATATGGATATGGCAGATTTTGTGGACTTAATACTGCTAGCATACCTTAGAAAGTATGGGTAATAAGTGGAGATGACAACTGATATCAGAGGTAATATGGACGTAATAATCGATAGCCAAGACCTGGGAGGTTTGCTCAGAGGCAATATGGACATGGGAAACTCAGCAGGGGAGAAATGTTAGGACGATAGTTCAGAGGTAATATGGACGTGAATCGATGTCCGAGAAACTCGTTGATGAGTGATTGGCTGAGTGTGGTTTATCCTGGAGTATGTATAGACCCGAGGATTACTCCGCTGGGGAGATTGGTAGGACGATGGCTCAGAGGTAATATGAACATGGTTAGCGTCTAACGAGATTAGTTTTTGAGTGGTCACTGCTGGAGTGTACAAGTGGACCTGAGGACAGCTCCGTTGGAGAGACTTTGAGGATCCATCATCCGTTGCGTATCCAGGACTCCTGGATATAGATGATGGATTTTACAGGAATTTGTAAATAAGGGGAAAATATTGTACATAGGCACTTGCTGGGAATGAAGAACCAAGAGTGTAGAGATGTACATCTTGATTATCCGGCTGGTGATAAGGGCAGTACAAGTGAAGTTTAGATGTAGTACTTTTTCATAAACTTGTCGTTTATAGGCATCATAAGAAATTTGTCATTGGGTTCGTGAACCAGTAGGCGCCATTGGAGAATATTGATTCTACGACGAACGTGCCTTCCCATTTGGGTTAGAATTTGTCGGCTATTTTGTGGGTCGTAACCATCGGCCTCCTTATGGTCAGGATGAGATCACCCACTTGGTAGGTCCTTCATCACCCATTTGTTGAAGGCTCCCGAGAGACGCGCTTGGTATAGCTTAATGCGCTGTTGAGATAAGAGATATTTCTCGTCGAGTGCTTCTAACTCTTGTAGCCATCGGCGGTGATTGTCGTCGATGATTAATTGGTTGGAGAGAGAAACTCGGAGTGAAGGGATTAAGATCTCAAGCAGGAGGACTGCTTCTCTTTCAAACACCAGAGAGAAAGGCATTTTGCCAGTAGCTGTCCAGACTGTTGTACGGTAGGCCCAGAGGCATTCACCCAGCTTCTCGTTCCAGTCGCGTTTATTGGAAGACACAAACTTTTTAAGAAGCTTTATGATGGTCTTGTTGGAGGCTTTTGCCAGACCATTTGCCGTTGGGTTGTAGGCAGTCGATACCACGTTCTGAATTCAATTTTTATCACAAAATCGGTACAACACATGACTTGTGAACTGTATACCGTTGTCATGGATGTTCCTTCGTGGCAAGCTAAAGCGGTATATGACATGATGCTTGATGAAGCTGATCATATTGGACGTCTTGACTTCCGCCAGTGGTACTGCTTTCGCCCACTAGGAGAAGTAGTCAGTGATAGCGAGGATGAACCAATGTCCCTTGGATGAAGGTGGACGAATCGGTCAAATGATGTCCATACCCCAGGCTTTGAATATCCAGGATGCAATAGTCGGGTGTAGAAACTCCGAGAGTTGGTGGATGATGTCTGCATAGATTTGGCATGCTTGACACTTCTTTGCATAGTCAACAGCATCCGCTATCATTGTTGGCCAATAGTAACCCATTCTACGGAGGCGATCATGTAGCTTAGGCCCTGGCTGATGGACACCGCAAACCCCGTCATGAGTCTTACGGAGAGCCTGCTTCGATTCTGCATTCGATAGGCATTATAGCAGAAGATCGTCATAGGAGCGGCGATACAGCATTTTGGTAGCCGTATCGTAATAAAATCGAAGGAAACGTCTTCTGATCGAAGTGGCTTCCTTTGGGTTATCTGGAAGAATTCCATAGACCGCATAGTCGATGAATGAAAGTCTCCAGTCTTGTGAGTCAGCGCTCATCTCTACTGAGTAGCTCCGGCACACAGAGAGGTTGTTCTTTGGGCAAACCAGCTCCTGGATATTCACGGTGATCAGTTCATGGGTATTGACTGGAACAGCGAGAGAGACTGCGAGTCCGGCTAGGGCGTCCGCCTCGATATTTTGCAGCCGAGGGACATGCTATTTGAAAAATCCCTCAAAGGTCGAGATGATGCCAAACATAGCTTGGTGGTAAGAAAATACGTCTTCATGCAGGACTTCGTACTCGCCTCGGACCTGATTGACTATCATCTTGGAATTGTCGTAGGCTTCCAAGTGGTCAACTCCCACTTGTTTAGCGAGTTAAAGTCCGAGGCGAGTACGAAGTGGGAGTTGACCACCTGGAAACTAAACTGTCAGTTGTATGCAGACTTCTCAAAAGCTAAACCGTCTGATTCACCCTTCTATGTTCATCTATCCAATTATTGCAGTCATGCAAACCATCATTCTCTTCTGTAAATACCATTGCCATGGTTCATCATGTTCCACTTTGTAAAATATGTCATCCAAGGAAGGTTCTAGTTTAGAACCCTGGCCACCTGCCTTACTTCCTCGTCGTCCCATCCCTGCTTCGCCCCGGTGCTCGGGTATAGGAGGGTCCAGAATTGGAGGGTCTCGTGAGGGATGAGCTATCGATTATACCCCTGATGTCGCGGTGTCTCCTCCTGCAATGAGAGCACGGGACGGGGATGAGTTATCCATCACTGAGGATTTTTTATCCTTATGGAGGTTAACTTTGGAGGCTCTTACTAGGCCTCTGAGTCCACTCCAAAATTTGCTTTGGTGCCCATAACTCCAGAGGAAAGGGAGACGTTAGAATGGAGAAAAGGACTGCACTGCCAGTTTCGTCGTACGGGTATACGTTCGCTCCAGGAGGTTGCGACCGCGCTTCATGAGACTCGTGGCTCATCTGCATGATCGCGTTTTCCTATTTTTATTTTTATTTTGTATGGGCCTTGATGGCTAAATGTTGTAACCCCCCTTTTGCAAATAAACTTTTTTTTCAATCTCTTTTATGCGGCCCCCGTACTATGAGGATGTTCAGGCCTCATGCAGGCCATCTATGCGGATGGCTATTCTGGTCGCATAGGTCCCGTGCGGCTCCCATGCAGCGTGCTTTTTATGTTGGGGTGCATGAGCTCTTATGCGGTCTACAAGATTTTTATGCTTCTACAACTAAAACGGTACATCTAGTGTCTGCTCGACACCAAGGCCCTCACCTTGGATTTCAATGACAAAACATTTGTCGCTAATATGGTCTCTCTCCAATTCGGTAACTTTTCGGCAACGAAAGCCCAAGACGGAGTGATCCCGATCCCCAGGGCAACAATGGAGGTTGTCAATCTTCTGCTAGCCCATGACCAAACAGCTGGGCTGATACCTCTCACCACATCATGGGGGATAGATCATGTGGGTTCATCCGGATATTGATCCAGACTTGATGCAGTAAGCAACACCTTACACACAACCGCCAAGTTCCAACAACAACAGTAGTTCATCAACCTCCGTTAGCAAACGAGATCAGTTGACCAATATGTGGTCGAGTTTTGCCGATTTAGCTGATTTGCTCCTCATATGGTAGCTTTCGAGGAAGATCGAACAAAGACATTTGAGCAAGGTCTACACCTAGAGCTCCAGCAATTTACGGTAGGCCATAATTATGCCACCTATGATGCAGTACTCAGGGTAGCTAGGTCTCAAGAACTTGTCGGCCAGAGATTAGTAGCAAGGACCGGAGGCCAGAAAAGGTCCCACTCATCTATTAGAGGCATTAGTACTCAGTCGTCACCTCCAGCACCAGCAGTCAGATCTCCTCGCACGTTTGTACCTCCAGCCCCAACTATAACCTTAGTATAATTCACCAGGAAGTCGGCATTAACATGATGTAACTACTGCGGTAAACCAGGGCACACAAGAGATCAGTATAGGAGGGCTAACGGTCAGTGTCTCATATATGGGGTATCTGACCATATGATTGGTTTATGCCCGCTTCTATATCCTGAGGCTTGTTCAGTCCGACAGTTGCCAGCTCTGCCTCAGGCAATGATTGAAGGCCCAAAGGGACACACATTAGCCGTTCGACCACTAATCCAGCGTCCTCTTCTGACGCAGACTCAGTATTTCCAGCAGCAACGTCCGTCTCAGTTTATGCAAGTCCAGCAAGCCTAGCAAGCAAGGCAAAACCAACAGAAAGTTAGAGCCGCAACCCCTAGGCATGGGCAAGTACAAGGATTCGACAACCTGGAGCAGCAGATAGCCGAAGGCGCTATGATTATGGGTAAAATTTTCGAGTTTCTCTTAGTTTTTCTTATTCTTGGGTTCTTGTGGAACAATCTTTTTTTAACACGTCTGGAGTGCAACAGTCGTCTAGATTCTTCGTTGCGCAGGGACGAGTCCCTTATTTTGCTTTTTCGCCTCCGTATCTCGTGGTGATTGATGCTCATCATGTGTTCCGATTGTGAAGATACATCGTGGATTAGAGTCATGATCTCGACATAATCGTTGGTACCGACTTACCTTGAGGCTTGGCTCTTTCCCATTTTTGTCAGTATAGGCAAGCGAATAAATTCCTATTTGACTATCTTTGGGGTATATGTATCCATATGCCTCCATTTTTCTATATGTGATTATGTGCAATTATTAATTTTTGCAGTTATTTCTTCTATTCTAGTTATTTGCTTGATGTGATTTATTTTCTGACAAGAGATTTATGATTTCCTGAGCCTTCTAGCGTATTTTTTAGCTCGACTAGACTTAGTAAAATTTTGATGACAAAAATTTTCTAAGGTTGGTAGAGATGTCACACCCGTTTTCAGATTTGGTATTTTTTAAATTTCTGATATTTAAATTTATTTTCTGATAAAATATTTCTGCTTTATTTATATGATGCTTTATGTTATTTGTATTTATTCCTGTTGTCTAGAGAAACTACCCGAGACCTGTAGAATACTCATTGACATTGTCATAGACCCGGTTTAGGGCCCGCATGTAGAATGGACACTTGGTTCAGTTTATTTTGGTTTAACCCATGACTAAACCATATCCCGTTTCCCCTTAGTATATACATGAGAGTTTTCTCTCTCCACCCTCATTCTTCCTCATTTCCACTTTCTCCTTCCCTTGCTCCTTTCCCTCAAGACCAAACCCTAACCCTAGGGAGAAGTTGTTGTGACTTGGACTGTGAGAGGTAGAGGCTAGGAAGTCACTCAATGCAAGTACATCTTGCTCAAATGATAAAGTCATAAATTTTTGGATTTTATTTATATTATGTAAATCTAAAATGTGTTTGATAGAAAATATTCTCCTTGATGTTCTCATCTAATTTAGTTCTTGGAGTTTGGGGTTTTTATGGATGATTTGGAGTAGATCTGAGTTTCACGATTTAGGTTTTTATGGGTTCTATGTATTTTCTTGGTTTTGATCTATTAAAACTTGGTATCTTCAAAATCTAGTTGTTCTATGCGATAGAGCACTTTATATTGAGCATTTTGGCTTTTGGTTCACTTGATTTAAAGTTAAAATAAAGATTATATGAAAAAAACAAGTTTTTGAATTTTTGGAGCTTTTTTCGTGGAGTTAGTGCTATTTTGGGACTATGGAGTTCCATGCGCCCAGCTCTATGCACCCTCTTCCAGCATGTGTCAATCTTGTTAGGTACATAACTTATTTTCATGTGTCCTGCATCCATGCATCATGCATCCATGCGCCCTACATCCATGCATCATGAATGCACCTTGCATCCCATGCGTCCTGCATGAACCCTACATCCCATGCGCCCTACATTTCATGCGTCCCACATTCCTTGTATTCCCTGCATGCGGCCAGACCGCATATGCGGCCAACTTTTTTATGTGCCTAATTTTATCATGCGTTCCTTCTATTTTTTGCTTGGGATATTTCTTTGTGTATTATATAGTTGAATTTTGTGCTCTTATTATTTAACACATATTCTGACCCTCAAGACACCGTAGAAATTTTGTGTATGTTAACCTATTATATTTGGCATCGGGCAATCGAGTGTGAGTAATGCCTAATGTATCGCGTGTCGCGGATACGATAAGTTCGCTAGTGATAACTCGTGAATAGCTCGTACCCGTAACTCATCATCCCAGGAAGTTTCTCGAGTGTCCACGACTCGAGAACTTGAAATAATTTGGTAATGATTAGACAAGATAAGATTCACCTAGATTATTGGAAGAAAAGAATATTGCGCTACCGGTTACCCCGATCTCCAAGGGCCCCATGAGGGATGGGCCAACCTTGCTAGCAAGGTCCCCATGACCTACCAAGTTTACGCATGCCACGGTACATACAAGACTTTGTGATGTACCATGGTAGTCATATGATTTGTTGCATAATGTGGTAACAAGATCTGTGATGTGCTGCGGCACTTATAAAACAATTTTATATATAAGTTTTTGTTTAAAATACAAGTTTATATCCAATATTCTGTTATAATATAAGTTTATATTCAATTTTATGCCATTAGATAAAATTATGATTTTAAGATCAAGTTTATGTTATCTATGACAAGTTACAAGTTATGTTTGTGTAATATGACTAGTTCAATTACAAGCATACCCTTGGCATCCGGGTTGACTGTAGTGTCGGTGGTAGCGATATTCTTCAAAATATGCATTTGTTAGTAACTAGGTTTGTGATAACCCTAATTAGTTAATTATAGCAAGCCATAAGCATGTTTTTCCGTGATATGTTGTTTGCCTTGTTTGAGAAGCTCGTCCTGTTATATTCTATTTTCTTTCGGCACGTGGTTAGAGTGCAAAGTTCTTCTCGGATGAACGTCTGCAACCTCGGTCCTTGTTTGATTTAAGGATCGTGGTCTTGATCCAGAGTAGTTCCTATGCCCTTTTGCCACTCGTCACCTTATTTTTTTATAGTTAGTTTATTATCAGTGCACCAGTCCTTATAGTTATTTTATCGAGACAAGTACATTGGTACCGTACAAGTCTCGACCCGCATTTATTTTTATATAGGTCTCTTTTCTGCTTATGTTATAATATGTTTTGTCTACCACCTTGAGCTCCTTTGTGGTACTTGGTTCTTGGCTTTCTGAACCCACTAGTTTTGCTTGGCCAGATTTACCAGAAGAGAACCAGGATCCTCCGTACTTCCAGCAAGATAGCCCACACTCGTAGGACTGCAGTCGAAGCTCGCGAGTAGGTTTCTTTCTTCCACCCCTCGTTTTGATTTCTCATTTTGTGGTGTCAGCAAGGGGGCAGAGTTAGATCCTTATATTTTTGATACTACAGTCAATATGATGTATATATTAGACCATGACTGGTATATTTGATCATATATAATTATACTCTACTAGTGCAGCATTTTGTATTCACTAGCTTCATGATCATATGTGGTATACATTTTGGGATGCCTCTTTACATTCATGTGTGATATACTCTTAAAATTGTTGTTGATAGATTGAGATAATAGGATTTGTCGGCCTTAGGACTGACGTCATAGCATGTTAGAGTCCACCCATTTGTCTTCTAGACAACCTTAGCACATTACGACTTACTTCGATATTCTGTAAGGTATGGTTGGCCATGTCAGTCCTCGTATTTATCTAGTATTCTGGGAGCGGGGCGTGACACCATGCGTCCAATGTGGCAGGGCTCCCTGAGAAGAAATCTTTAAGTTGCGACTGAAGTGATTCTCTCTAACTAAATATGGGCCATGTGTCAAGTTGACCAAGTCACGCAAATAAAGGATTAGAACCACCTAGATTTTCACCAACAATAAATCACAATAAACGTCCATATGGCAGCTCGGCCTGGACTCAACTACATCCTGTTAAGGATATACCTGTGGTAGCCTGTCCATAGTATGCGCCTATAGTTGCAACCATATTTTATTGAATGACCCCCCTAAGGCTACCAAACAGACGCACATGCGGCACCTATAGCCCATCATCATGATGGCTATAAATAGGAGAAACTTAGTCGTTCCAAGGGCTGGCCTTTTTCTACTTCAGAGACTGTCACGCCCCAGTCCCAAAATACCAAGGGACTTGACACGTGGCAATGGCCAACAGCACGCACCGATGGACAAACCCAATTTAATGGATCCATCAGGGCATACTTAAGCTGTAATATTAGGTCTACAACAACAAGTCAGAACTAATCTCATCCACACAAAAGATAATAAGATCAACAGCAATAAGGAAAGTAAATCAAACATCCAGTCTCAGCAAAGTAATTCGGGGAACAACCCGATATAAAGTCTGTTATAATTGTTTAATTAAACAGGAAAGAGAGTCTATTTGCCATAATAACTGAGCATGGAGAAGCAGATGTTTAGGAGAAGTCCTCAGCGATCACCTCGTCCTCAAGTACTGGTACTGTTTCGAGAAGTGCACATATTCCGTATACCTCTGGATAAACCTCGTCTGCTAATCCTGGGGACATAATCCGGATCCAGTTCCTCAGGGGACATAGCAAGGTATAGATAATACAAGCCAAAGATAATGCAGTACAGCAAGTAAATAAAATAATAGGGTAAACTATATAACCAATTATGTGAAATATAAGTTGAGAGCATCACTAGAACTTAGGCTGATACCACTACAAGCTCTGTGTCGGGAAGCCGGTAGCAGTTATACTATGTGTTTTACTATGTGTTTACTATGGATTTTATATATATAAGAAATTAGCCTGTAGCCTGTGTGTCTCTCCCCACCCAATGTAATCACACGTCTCATGTCCATAACACGCAAGATCAAAACTAATACAGCAAGTCATAATATGAACTAAAATATAATGTCTATGTCAATCCTGTATCCTACACAGAATCACCATGAATATCTCAGGAAGATTCTGTATCATGATCTTTGTCAGGTGTCCTGGGTATAATGTACTTGATATGGCAAGTACGAGAATGTAAATGTCACGATATCCATCTCTAGTTGACCTTACACAACCCCGCGTACGGTGTTGGCATTCGACTATTAATCGGAATCTAAGTAAGTCAAACGGCCCTAGGTTTAAGCATGTACAACAGTTATAATTAAGTCCAAGTAATATGTAACAAAACTGCAAGTTTGTAAGGTACACTTGCCTGGGTTTTCGGCTCCAATTGTAGCTCTAGCTTCAGCGGGGATTGCAGGCAGTACTCCGATTGCTGAAATAGATATCACCATCAGATCCAGAAAATATTCATCAGCTAAAAATGCCTGTCCTTGAGTCTAATTTGAACACAGGGGCAAAAATAACAGTTTCTGGTCAAAGCGGGGTCCACATGTGGGCCGCTTTGCACCGAAAAATGTGTCAGAACCAAAGGTCTCCAAATCTGTCAAACTTAGTGTCAATAGATCAAGAACGATGATACGAACCCAACGGAACTTCCAGAATTGGATTCCGATGAGCCAATCACAAAATCGCCCGTCAAATAGAGCCTGTGGGGCCCATGACATGCGATTTTGTTAACGTTCTCAGAATTAAACCAAACTTGGCTCACAGGACCAGCGTATTGCTACGAGTCCGATGGCATAAGTTTTGTCTCGATCCGACGTGTATACACTAAGTTACAGCGAGAACCAGAAAGGTCGGATACGGGGCATTGTCGGCGGATACGCGTTGATTCCGGTGCACGCACATCTGAATCAACTTCTGCGAAGTCCCGAACGTCCGTATCGACGGCGTGCACGTATCTGTGAAGACCGCACACGACCAAGTCATCCCGTTTGGCGGGGCATACTCGGTTCCGGGGTGAAACAGGACGTTGGTTTTCCTGTTTTTGGATCGCGGTTAGCGATCACCACAGGTCACGATGCACCGAGCGGTTTGCACGAGCACCGAGGGGGCCATGTAGGCTACGCGATACAACTGACGGAATAGAAATTGGGGCTGCGAGAAGAAAGTTATGAGTACCTGAACAGGGCTCAAAAAGTTCGATTCACGCGTGTCCGAGTCGAGTCTTCTGTGTCCTAGACGTGTCCGGCCGTGTCCTGGCTAGGGCACAGGTTCTGTGTCGTGTCTGAGTCGTCGGAAGCTTGCTGGACAGCTGAGGGGTCACCGGAGTCGGTCTGGGGAGGTCGGCGAGTCGTGGGCGGCCGGATCGGTGCTGGAGTCGGGTTCGGCGTCGGGTCGGGGTTCTGGAGGTGCGGCGGGGTTGTCAGCGGGTGGTGCTGGACGCGGCGTTCGATTCCGGAGGTCGGCCCAGGGCGCCGGGTGGTCAGATGCTGGAGGGGGATGGCCAGAGTCACAGGGCTCGCCGGAGAAGAAAGGTTTTGAAGGGGGTTTTCGGCGGAAGGCTCGGGTTTATATAGAGGGTTGAGGGGAGAGGGACGGCCGGAGGTTGGCCGGAAGTCGAAGGGGAAGAGGCGGGGGTTCCATGGGAGGTGAATGGGGACGGTCGCCGGTGGCCACGGCGTGACGGCCGGAGCGGCGCGGGAGGGGAACCGCCAGGGTCGGGCTGGGGAGATGAGGGGTTGCGGTTTCGGGTTTGACGGGCCGGGTCGGGTCTGACCCGGATCCGACCCGTTAAGGGGTTGGGCCGGTTCGGGCAGACCGGCCGGTCCGGTTCGGTCTAATTATTGGGTTGGTTTAATTTGGTTCAATGAACCGGGTTAATTTGGATTTAATTTCAAAATAGTTTTTAGGGCTTTAAAAATACTTTCGGGGTCCAATAAATTCCCGAAAAATTACCCTATGTCTAGTTTTCTATTTTACACCATAAAATATTATTTTCATAATATTTTAATATTATTTAATAACTTTTAAAAATCCTTTAATTACCAAATACTTTGATTTTAATTCCAGAAAATATCAAAAAATTACAGTAAATTGGAGAAAATTCCAAATTATCAATTTTTGAAAATCAGGGGGATTACATCTACCCCCTTAAGAGGATTGCGTTCTCGCAATCAAAGAATAACCGATCAATAGAGATGACACGGTTGTAAACATTGTTCGAAGCACATCAAAATCAAGGAGAATCAAGGTTTAGAGTAACACCTAGGAAAAATTATTTTCCTAAGCATTAAAAGTTATAAAATTTCTCGAATGAAGAAAATCTAGAAAATTACAGTTTTAGAAAACCAATTTTATCCTTTAAAAACTTATCAGGTTATCATTTATAAAACATTCTAGGTTATTTAACAAGTTCAAAATTACTACGTTAACACTAGGTTATCAATTATTAGCAAGTTGAAACTATCAGGTTAAGTCTAGGGTCACGAACCAACGGCACAAACTAAAGCAATACTAGAAACGGAAAAACTATAAAAAATTACGCGCATTAGCTACTCCATGGTTCTGCACAGTCATCGTGAAAGCTTGTCCGCGTCCTTGAGGTTGATTCCTCTACTGCTGCTGGACCTGCTGCAAGAGTACGGCTTGGGGTATCAAAGGTGGCCTCGGCTGATTCTCTCCTAGAGATGGTGGTAGGACTCCTTCCTCTTCCGTTTGTGGTGCTCCTAAAGCTGGACAGGCTGGCCTCAGTACTGGTAACGCTTGTTGGTTAACCGTTGATGCTTCTTCTCTGTGCATCTTGCAACTTCTGGCTAAATGGTTACTGGATCTGTAAATCAAGCACAGTCCCAACTTGCGTCTGCACTTCTTCTCAACATGGTCTACCTTGCCACAATAGTAACAAGTAGGAAGGAATGAGGCTCTGGATGCTGCTTTCAGTAGATTCTTCTGGGGTCGCTTTGCAGCTCTTTCTTGCTGTGCTTGGTCTGGTGCATACGGCCGCTTCTGGCTGGACTCTATCCTGGTGATGCACTCCATGGCCCGTGCTGCAGTAACAACGTCCGTTGCAACGGAGCTGATTAACTTTCGTAGCTCTGAGCTAAGTCTGCAAATAAACTCCTCCGTTTGGCTTTGTTGTGCCTTCTGGTAAGCTTGCATCATCAGGTAGTACATTTGAAACAGTTATTGCATGTCCATAGCTTGCCCTTGTGGGATGGTAGGCATTGGTGGAGCAAACTACGTCGATGGTGGAACGTTATCTTCCTGGATTCTTGAGGCAGGCTGACTTGCTTGACTGCTTTGTTGAGCTGATTGACCTTCATCAACTAGTGTCACTTCATCTTCCTGGGTGACCACAGCACCTTGTGGTGTTTCTGCAGGAGTCTCATCATTTGCTCGTGAATCCATATCTCTGCACCCAAAATAAACATTAAGAGGCGTACAGGGATCAAAGCAGGATGCAAGTCAAGAATTAATTCGAATCCGATACAGATATCAAGAACGTTTCAAGCAAGTGGATGAGATCCTAAAAAAAAACTTATCCTATTCTTATTGCAGGCCTGTTCGGTCCCTAAGTTGAAACCAAAAAATTTAGTCGTTGACCTGCATGGGCCACCACAAAAACCATCTCATGCCCCAGTCCCAAAATACCAAGGGACTGGACACGTGGCAATGGCCAGCAGCACGCACCGATGGACAAACCCAATTTAATGGATCCATCGGGGCATACTTAAGCTGTAATATTAGGTCTACAACAACAAGTCAGAACTAATCTCATCCACACAAAAGATAATAACATCAACAGCAATAAGGAAAGTAAATCAAACATCCAGTCTCAGCAAAGTAATTCGGGGAACAATCCGATATAAAGTCTGTTATAATTGTTTAATTAAACAGGAAAGAGAGTCTATTTGCCATAATAACTGAGCATGGAGAAGCAGATATTCAGGAGAAGTCCTCAGCGATCACCTCGTCCTCAAGTACTGGTACTATTCCGAGAAGTGCACCTGTTTCGTATACTTCTGGATAAACCTCGTCTGCTAATCCTGGGGACATAATTCGAATCCAGGTCCTTAGGGGACATAGCAAGGTACAGATGATACAAGCCAAAGATAATGCAGTACAACAAGTAAATAAAATAATAGGGTAAACTATATAACCAATTATGTAAAATGTAAGTTGAGAGCATCACTAGAACTTAGGCTGATACCACTACAAGCTCTGTGTCGGGGAGCCGGTAGCAGTTATACTATGTGTTTTACTATGTGTTTACTATGGATTTTATATATATAAGAAATCAGCATGTAGCCTGTGTGTCTCTCCCCACCCAATATAATCACACGTCTCATGTCCATGACACGCAAGATCAAAACTAATGCAGCAAGTCATAATATGAACTAAAATATAATGTCTATGTCAATCCTGTATCCTATACAGAATCACCATAAATATCTCAGGAAGATTCTGTATCATGATATGTGTCAGGTGTCCTGGGTATAATGTACTTGATATGGCAAGTACGAGAATGTAAATATCACGATATCTATCTCTAGTTGACCTTACACAACCCCGCGTACGGTGTTGGCACCCGACTATTAATCGGAAGCTAAGTAAGTCAAGCGGCCCTAGGTTTAAGCATGTACAACAGTTATAATTAAGTCCAAGTAATATGTAACAAAACTGCAAGTTAGCAAGGTACACTTGTCTGGATTTTCGGCTCCAATTGTAGCTCTGGCTTCAGCGGGGATTGCAGGCAGTACTCCGGTTGCTGAAATAGATATCACCATCAGATCCAGAAAATATTCATCAGCTAGAAATGCCTGTCCTTGAGTCCAATTTGGACACAGGACAAAAATGACAGTTTATGGTCAAAGCGGGGTCCACATGTGGGCCGCTTTGCACCGAAAAATGTGTCAGAACTAAAGGTAACCAAATATATCAAACTTAGTGTCAACAGGTCAGGAACGATGATACAAACCCAACAGAACTTCCAGAATTGGATTCCGATGAGCCGATCACAAAATCGCCCGTCAAGTGGAGCCTATGGGGCCCACGACACGCGATTTTGTTAACGTTCTCAGAATCGAATCAAACTTGGCTCACAGGACCAGCATATTGCTACGAGTCCGATGGCGCAAGATTCGTCTCTATCCAACGTATATACACTAAGTTACAGCGAGAACCAGAAAGGTCGAATACGGGGCGTTGTCGGCGGATACGTGTTGATTTCGGTGTGCACGCACATCCGAATCAACTTCTGCGAAGTCTCGCACGTCCGTATCGACGGCACGCACGTATCTGTGAAGACCGCACACGACCAAGTCGTCCCGTTTGGTGGGGCATACTCGATTCCGGGGTAAAACAGGACGTTGGTTTTCTTGTTTTTGGATCGCGGTTCGCGATCACCACAGGTCGTGATGCACCGAGCGGTTTGCACGGACACCGAGGGGGTCATGCAGGCTACGCGATACAACTGACGGAATAGAAATCGGGACTGCGAGGAAAAAGTTATGAGTACCTGAACAGGGCTCAAAAAGTCTAATTCACGCGTGTCCGAGTCGAGTCTTCTGTGTCCTGGACGTGTCCGGCCGTGTCTTTGCTAGGGCACAGGTTCTGTGTCATGTCTGAGTCACCGGAAGCTTGTTGGACAGCTGAAGGGTCGTCGGAGTCGGTCTGGGGAGGTCGGCGAGTCGGTCTGGGGAGGCCGGCGAGTCGTGGGCGGCCGGATCGGTGCTGGAGTCGGGTTCGGCGTCGGGTCGGGGTTCTGGAGGTACGGCGGGGTTGTCAGCGGGTGGTGCTGGATGCGGTGTCGGGTTCCGGAGGTCGGCCCAGGGCGCCGGGTGGTCAGATGCTGGAGGGGGATGGCCGGAGTCACAGGGCTCGCCGGAGAAGAAAGGTTTTGAAGGGGGTTTCCGGCGGAAGGCTCGGGTTTATATAGAGGGTTGAGGGGAGAGGGACGGCCGGAGGTTGGCCGAAAGTTGAAGGGGAAGAGGCGGGGGTTCCATGGGAGGTGAATGGGGACGCTCGCCGGCGGCCACGGCGTAACGGTCGGAGCGGCGCGGGAGGGGAACCACCAGGGTCGGGCTGGGGAGATGAGGGGTTACGGTTTCGGGTTTGACGGGCCGGGTCGGGTCTGACCCGGATCCGACCCGTTAAGGGGTTGGGCCGGTTCGGGCAGACCGGCCGGTCCGATTCGGTCTAATTATTGGGTTGGTTTAATTTGGTTCAATGAACCGGGTTAATTTGGGTTTAATTTCAAAATAGTTTTTAGGACTTTAAAAATACTTCCAGGGTCCAATAAATTCCCGGAAAATTACCCTATGTCTAGTTTTCCATTTTACACCATAAAATATTATTTTTATAATATTTTAATATTATTTAATAACTTTTAAAAATCCTTTAATTACCAAATACTTTAATTTTAATTCCAGAAAAATATCAAAAAATTACAGTAAATTGGGAAAAATTCTAAATTATCAATTTTTAAAAATCAGGGAGATTACAGAGACCATACCCCTCCAGGCGAGCTACTTACGTATACACAAGCTCAAGCTGTAGAGAAGAGAAAAGAGCATCCCTCATTCCCTCGTCGGACCGTCAACGGAGTAAAATAGTCGTTGTTGTTAGGGTTATATACTTAAAGCATCACTTTGTATTAACTATATTTTCTTATTTTTAAATGAAAATTATATGGAAAAATATTTGCATGTTGTATTTGTTATAATGTTAATACAAGTGTCTGATATTCTATATTGTAGATAATATGGTGGGTGGTGTTACACAGAAGATCATATTATCAGTTCCCTGTAAAATATATAAATAGTTCACAACCTAGATAGACTTGAACAAACCATTAGAAATATTGTAGTGTAATATGGTATTAGTCTATCTTGACTATAGGTTTACACTAGTATACTTTGTGTGTATTGAACATGACCCATAAGGTTGTTCTCTTAATACTGACTACATAAGAGAATAAACACCTCTGTTATTATGGATGCATACTCTTAATCCGAATATAATAACAGACATGTATATGCAATGTGCATTACTTTGACTCATAAATGAGTGAGATTCATTATGGGTCAATAACCTCTATGAATTGGGTAATGATATTGTGCGTATGATAGAATGTTGATTATAAAAGGAATCTATATCCTGATACATCGGGTTGATGATGTCCCCTTAAGGAACTCAAAAGGATTGTCATGTAAAGCCTGCAGATGGTCCAATATGACAAATAAAGTTGAGTGGTACTACTTAAGGATAAAATACATTGATCAATATAGTTGTTAGTAACTTAATTTGATCGACGAACATTCGATATTTTAACATGGGGAGACAAACAAGCATATAATAAGAAGGAGTCCATAATCGTAATTTAGGATTAGGAATGTAGTGCAACAATATATCTTTAGTGGACCGAGCTACTGTTAACAGGCCAGGATTGTGTGTTCGGGCTGAACATGGGATACCCAGATCCGTTAGGAGACCTAACCCTAATTTCTCCCCATGGTCCCTGTCGTAGCCTATATATATCCTCTATTCTCTGGCCGTCATGGTCATAAAAAGGAAGCAGCTTTCTCTAAATTCATTTTTCACGTAAGGAGAGAAAGATGGTCGGCCAAGGAGAAGAAAATGTTGGAAGATCGTCTCACACACGATGTCCAATCTGAGGAAGGAATACGTTCAAAAGATCTTGGGTTCGCTAACTGATCAAAGTTGCTAAAAACCTTCATCTTCTTCTCGTTACTTCAGGTATAATTCGTGAACCCTAGTTTTCACCTTTGAAGTGTTAGATCATATATTAAACTTGTTAATCTTCTATCGATCAATATGTATACCAATATACGATACTGGGGATCCCCAGTTCTATCAATTGCTATCAGAGACGGTATTGGATCTACGTATCAATTAATAAATCCATGTTGTCCAATAAAACCCGTATTAAAAAATAGTCGGTAGATGTAGATCTATTCTAACTTGGTTTTGCAGGCATCTTAGATCCAACTATTATAGTTTGTGTGCATATTTTATTTCTGTGATTTAAACCCACGGTATGTCATGATTGTTGTTGTTCATGGATGTAATTAAAATCACGAGGGTTGATCGTGCTTATTTATTAAATTTTCTTTAATCTAGATTATGTGTAAACTCCTTCGGGAGTCATAGGATTGATATAATTTTAAATTCTTGATCTATCGTGAAGGCGATGGTGGTTGTTTATGATGAGGGATGAGATGCTATTTTTTAGCAGTCTAGAGGCCGACAGGTGATTTTTGATGAAGGAAAATGACGGACAAACCTAAAAAATATTGGACAACATGGACATACGTCACCAGTACAGACTCTAGGCAGAGCAAGATTCTGGATTCGACAATTGAGGAAGAAGCATGATATATGACCATAATAGTTGGATATTCTTTTTTTTCTTTATTGCTACATCTGTTTATTCGGTTATGCATGTTTATTATTCTGTATATATTTTCTTTAAACTAATACCGCATTAATAAAAGACAACATGGACATACGTCAACTAGTAAAAAAAACCTCATTGTTAAATAACTTAGTGGGAGAGAGAATTTATTTAGTACAAATCCTATGGTCTCCATTACTGGTTTGTATGTGATGTAATTATACTTATGTGTTGGCTTTAATGCCTTCCTCCATATCAGATGAGCATAATTACGGATCACCAGTACAGACTTCTATTGGGATAATTATAGAAAAAAATTTAGTGTGTGTTTACTTCTTCATCTGAAGAAATATATTATAAAGTAATGGACTTAGTATTAAGTAATAGTGTACACTTAGATACAAATAGGTATCCTCCCCATCGAAGTTACTGCTATTATTTGTAGGACCAAAGCAGAGACCAATAAATTAATTTTATTTGTCACAAAGTTAGGTTGACATGATAGTAAAATTAATAGAAAAAATCTTCTTGGACAAATACTGAATTAGTATACGTCCACACTATCGTGGCATATTAAATTCATGGTGTTTAAGGTGTTGGTGAACTTTTTATTATTTTTTTGAGGGAATAAATATATTTTTAGTTCAAAAAGTTTTTTCTACATAATTATTATTTATATGATTCTTAGGATTTTAAAAATGGGTTTATTCTATCCACTTATGGTGATTCTTAAAGAAAACAAACATACTGTCCCTAATTACATTGACTGAAAATGTAACTTGGATATTGTCTTAACTGCTGAAGAGTACAAATATGTACTCCATGAGGAATGTCCTCCTAAGCCAAAGGCTAATTATGATGAAAAGGTCAAAGAGGCTTATAAGAAGTAGATCAAGGCATATGAGATGGCACGGTATTATATTCTGGCATCTATGTTAAATATACTGCAACATCAGCATCAGGCCATGGCCACAGCTTATGACATGATGTACAACCTCAAGGAACTCTTCGAATATCAGAGTAGGGCAGCTAGACAGTTTACTATGAAGATTTTGATAAATTAGACCATGGTTGAAGGGACGCCAGTAAGGGATCATGTTCTCAAGATGATGGGTCATCTGAATGAGATAGAGATCCTTGGAGGTAAAATCGATGGGGAAACCCAGGTCGATATTATTCTGGAGACTCTGCCTAAAAGTTTTAACACATTTTGCCTTAACTACAATATGAACAAAATATTGTACAGTTTGGCAGAACTTGTGAAAGAACTGCAAGATGCTGAGGCTCTCATGAGGCAGAATGGTCATATTTATGTTACTGAAAAGGCTTCTACTTCTAAGTCGAAAGGCGGTAAGAAGAAGAATAACATTCAGAAATAAGCAAATTCAGCAAAGAAGGGCATAGGACCTTAAGGCATTATGAAAAAGCCGAAAGGCAAGTATTTCAAGTATAAAGGGTCAGGACATTGGAAGAGTGATTGTCCACTTCTCAAACAAAGAAATAAAGAAGGTATATCTCATTTACTAATAGTTGAAACATGTTTAGCGGTGTTATCTATCTGCACATGGTGTGTAGATACATGAGCCACTAATCATGTCGGCAATTCATTACAAGGGTTCCAGGAAACCAGGCGTCTTAGTGATGGAGAGATATGCTTATTCATGGGTGACGCTACAAAAGTAGCAGTCGTTGCAGTAGGAGATGTTATTTTATTTTTTGGTAGAAATAAGTCTTTGACATTGAGAGATTGTCTTTATCCACCTTCATTTAGAAGGAATTTAATTTATGTTTCTATACTAGTTAAGGGTGGATATTCAGTTTATTTTAATGACAATATTGTTATTAGAAAAAAATAAGCATTTTATCTGTTCTGGTGCATTAGTTGATAATTTGTATGTCATTAATCATATTTCACCCATAATGTAACTTATGGAAATGAATAACATGTCTTCTAACTTAAATAAGAGAAAAGAACCTTCTTGTATGAACCAAACATATCTTTGACACTTGCGGTGGATATATTAATCTAAGAAGGATTCAAAGACTGGTCAAAGATGAACCTTTGAGTTCATTAGAAGTAGAGGCACTTCCAGTCTGCAAATTTTGCTTGGAAAGTAAAATGCCCAAAAGGCCTTTCACTGCAAAGTGGTATAGGGCCAAAGATGTGTTAGAATTGGTTCATTCTGATTTGTGTGGGCCTATGACTGTCCAGTCTAGAGGTGGCTTTGAATATTTTTTCACATTTATTGACGATTATTCAAGGTATGGATACATTTATTTAATGCGTCGTAAGTCTGAGTGCTTTGAGAAATTCAAAGAGTACAAGGCTGAAACAGAAAAATGTCATGGAAATGTATTAAGCCATTAAGTTTAGATCGTGGTGGAGAGTACATCTTTGGAGAGTTTAGAGACTATTTATCAGAAGCTGGGATTACATCCCAATTGACTGCACCTGGAACACCCTAACAGAATGGTATAGCAGAAAGAAAGAATATGACTCTTATGGAGATGGTTAGATCAATGATGAGTTATTCGAATTTACTAGATTTATTTTGGGGATATGACTTAGAGACTGCAGCTTATATTTTGAACTTAGTACCTTCTAAGTCAGTACCTATTACTCTCACAAAGCTGTGGACCGGGCATAAGCCTTGTCATGCCCCAGTCCCAAAATACGTAGGACTAGGACACATAAGCATGCCAGTCGTATGGATCTGGCAACTCCAATATATGAAAACCAAAATACATGCGTACGCTGTAATATGAATAACAATTCATAAGTGGTATAAACTATCTCAAGTCACAGGCATAATCTAAATCTCATCCACAGAAATCAAATAGAAATAAATAACCAAAATCTATGTAACTAGATCTCAATATAAAGTATCAAAGGATGATAGTCGGATAGAAATAAATCCACTGCCAAACTAGAATATAACAAACTAGAATATAAAAGCAAACACAATATAACTACAACAACTAACAATCACTGAGACTCGAAGAGAAGACCTCCTAGAAACATAAGTAACCAGTCCAGATCTGCGCTCCTGCGAATACTCATGAACATATACACCTAGAAAGGGACCAGGTCCTCAGAGGGACATAACAAGATACATAGAAGCATGCCAATAAAGTACTGTAAATAAGCATCCAATGGGGTCACCTAACCGTCTAAGTGAATGCAGTTTAAGAACAACTTTCCCAATACGTGGGCTATCTGGCTAAAATAGGATTGGCATAATTCTCTTGGAGATTCAGGGGCCTAAAAAGTATGTCGTCTTTTGAACGGCAGAGGCCGCCAGGTAGTATAGGGGTCATCACGACCACGCATCTCCGACGGAGCGTGCGGGTTACATAAAAAGAAAGTGCAAAGGAGCCCACACGCCTTACTTGTTGTTCTCCCCACTCCATGCTCTAAGCATGTTACATCCATGACACGATAATACCTCTAATAACTGCCAGGTCTTCTAGCATATAAGGTTTTTATCGGCAGTTATTCCCTATCGTACGGCCCATACGTACAGGAGGCCAACCCAGTACGCGAGTCCGTGTCCTACATGAGACTCACACTTGTGTAACAGCTGTATCACGGCCAATGAACCCTAATAATGCTTCATGATAATAGGGTGGTCTCATAAAACTAGGTCAATGCATATACATAATAAAAACATAATACGACGACACCGTCGTTGTACCCAAGTTTTCTTGGACGCGCAGTTTATATAGCAGTTTAAAATATATGAACTAAATGACAGAAATAAAAATGCATACAATGTTGGAATATAAATTATAGTACAATGGCAAGGTATACTTGCCTGGCAAAAAAGCTGCGTAGTAGCAATAACCTGCTCCAGAAGTCGCACAAAACAATCCAATGGGTCCTATATACATATAATATAGTACAATACAACATCAGTCATTACACTAGCACATACACACCCATAATACACTGGACTCAGAGGGTACGCTAGGGGTGACACTGGTCAACTAACACGGTCAATTGCGCAGCTAATTACGCGGGTGTCACATCTTCAAATACTGTGCATAATCAGACAGTCAACTAATACTTTTCTAGCCAGTACGTCGTTGTACACAAGGCAGACAATTTCCTAATATTCAGGTCACAAAGTCAAGGTAAATATGCAGGCAAAATCTACGGTGTCCTAGGGTCGTATAATACATACATAGTCATAACTATAACTAGCATATATTTAATTATATAATATATCCATATATATATATATATATGTATATATATATATATATTTAATTATAATACGCGTACGTATACGCATACAAGTCATTGGGTTCCCCAACACGGTCTGAAACCAACCAATCTAAACTGAACCAATATGCTAAAACCCTACACTATTCACATAAGCACGCATACACAATATGAAAGGAGTGGGACAGGTTCGAACCTCGGGGTGCACGCACGGGGACGACGGTGAGGTTGATGACGATGATGATGACGACGATGATTGAGGCTATGATGAGATGATGAGATGATGATGGTGAGATGATAATGGTGATGATGGGATGATGATGATGATGATGATGATGATGATGGGGTGATGATGATGATGATAGTGTAGACCAGGGATGATGATGATGATGATGAGGCTGCCGGAGGGGAAGAGGAGGAGGTCGTTGATGGAGGCTGGACGGTTGTGGAGGAGAGCGGGGCTGGTCTGGCCGGAGTTGGCCTGCTGTGGAAGTCTGAGGTGGGAGGAGTGGAATAAGAAGAGAGTAGAGAGGTGGTGGTTCAGGCAAATTTTTTGCTCGTTGAGGGGGTCGTGTCGTCACGACGGAGGTGAAGGGAACGGCGGGGGGTTGAGGTGGCTGTCGGGATCGACACTGGCGAGCTTGGGGACGATCCCGACAGTCGGGTCTGTGTCGTCGAGGGAGAGGGGATCGTGATGATGGTGTTTAATGGTGGTGGATGGGAACGATACAGGTGATGGTGGTGATCGGGATTCAGTCGGTCCAGGAGTAGGAGGAAACGTTCAGGCGGGTTGGGGGAGGTTCAGTCGTGATGCTCGGGGACGGTGCTGCTCACTGCTCCAGCGGTGGAGAACTCAGGTGAGGATGTCCGGAGGTGATTGTGCAGTCATGGATGGCCGGGATCGACGTGGACAGAGGTTCAGGCGATCATTCTCGACGGGGGAGAAGAACGTAGAGGAGAGGTCGATGAGTCGTGCGGTGGTCGATGGCTGCTGTCGTGGAGTCAAGAACAGCGGGATCGGGAGGAAGGAGATGGTGAATAGTAAAGGGGAAGGGGTCGGCTAGGAATAGGGTTTGGTGTTGGGTTTTGTGGAAAAATAAAAAGAAAAGAAAAAAAAAGTTGTGTATTTATATATGTGGAACCTAGGGTTTGATGTTGACCTAGGGGATTGGGCTTGGTCAACATTTCCTTGGAGTGGGTCTTGGCTTGACATGTTGGAATTGGAGGGCTATAATTTACATTGTTTGAAATGCAAGGCTAGGGTTAAATGAGGGCGATGTTTGTGTGTTTGCACATTCCAAAAATCATAGGGAAATTTTATATGAAGAAAAAATAGGTTTCTTCATGTACTGAGTCCAATGGTGTGGACACCTAAATGCACTTTTGCATAAAAGCACCCAACAATTAAAAAATTGCACAAAGATGAAAATTGGATTAAATTAATTGAAATTAATGCACAAGGTGTTCTAAGATAAATTAAAAGTACATGGGGCTAAAGTTAGGTGAAACACAAGTATCATGGACATAGGGGACTCAGGATAGAATATTATCATAAATTGGGTTACACCAAACGGGTCAAGATTGTATCTCCAATTTCGATTGGAACGCACAAGGATACAAAGTCATATTTATATAGAATTAAATAATAACGTCTGCAATAAATATTGTACGACTAAAATGTAGCACAAAAGAGCATAATTATAAGTTACACAAAGGTCAGAATAGAAGTCGGGCACGTCTAGGACAAGAATATAAAATTTGTAGGAAGGCAATGGCTAGTGTAGTGCTCCAATTATCGAAGCAACGGTAAAGTGCGCTAAGTGATATAAATAGTATATAATTAAATAAAATATCGTGTTCTATTTCTAATTAGATTCAAACTAGCCCTAGTCTCACTATCTAAGCCAAGTAGGCCTAATTTTGGGTGAGGGGGTTTATAATCTACCCAACTTAAAATAATTTTGTCCTCAAAATTAAAATAAGGCATAATTATCTAAATCATTCACATTCGTATATAAGGCAAGTCAATCGCGATCTCTTCCAAAAATTTAAATAACATCATCTATTCAAGTCTATCGCACTTACTTCAAATTTGAAATAACCATTGTTTAAATCAAGATTCAACCTATCGTAGTCTCTTCTCGATTTTTAAATCATCAACATCCAATTTAAGTTAAATTCATATAACATCTTCAAGATTTAAATAACGCATATCAAATTTTATATCACGATCTCCAACTATCATAATCTCCTTTAGAAAATAATTTTAATCCAATATTATTCCTATTTTTACTTAAGAATTTTGTATTCTTCAAATTTTAAATTCAATTCACATCCTCAATATTTCAAATAGGTAATCCAACAATCAAAATTTAACTTTTAATTCAGATCATCAAATTTGAAATTCAATCCGTTAATGTTAATGTTCATGTTTGGAGTTCTATTTATTTTTCTCAAGATTTAGATCGATGATTCAACCTTTAGCTTTCAAAATTAATAATCATGTGCTTAAAGTATAAACATTTGGTCCGCAATATCAAGATATAAATTTTTATTAAATCCTCAATATCTTAATCATTCTTTTAAAATTCTCAACATTTAAAATGACTTAATCTCTCAATCTAATCTTACTTGATCACAATCTAAAAGAATTCACCTCAAGTTAACAATATAATTTATATCCAACTTATAATTTACCCATCTATCACATAAGGCTATACATTTAAGGAAGATATTTCTCAAATTATTTAATCATGTTATTCAATCCTCAAAAACTTTAGCACCAACATATTACCTATGATATGCCCTTAATCAATTATAAAAGAGAGTCACCAAGTCATGTGATTATCCTATGGGGTATGTCTAGTACTCTCTGTGTATCAAACTTATACTAAGCACGAGGTTTCGTCTTTTCAAAATAGGGGAAGACGGAGAGCAATAATAAAGAATTCAAGGTGGAGGTGATAGAATACAAGTACGAGGTTCAAGGAGATTAAAGAATTCAAAAAGAGAGTTGTCAGGGCAGTTGTGGATTGAAATCATATTTTGGTAAATTCCTATTCGCATGTTCATATCAGAACAGTTATGTACCTGACATGATATGCTCTGACCAGTCTAGAGGCAAGTATATTCGTCTACTACTATATATCTCAATCCACGTAAAGTAGTCATGCGAATAGCGAACCAAGCGCACTATGGTTGATAGACCGTAATACGCTGATTCTGAAATGTATTAATGTGTATACCCAATATTACATATATCATGATCAAGCTTGATAAAAGAGTAAGCTTGCAAAACTAGGCTATAATAGCGGCATAAGTCAAGGTAGTATAGCAAATATAAATACGCTAGATTATGATGAAAGAAGGTACATAATAATTCAAGTTCACAAAGAAGATAAGACTCTACAATCTCTACAGTTGTCATACTAACTCCTTGTCTAAATCTCTAGTCGACCAAATAGGGGTATGGGCCTCTAAGTTCTACAGTCTGAATAAACACTATTATCTTATGCTAGTATACAGTTAATGTCATTCAGTTATACTTTATTTAATCGGTCAAAATGACTATATGATGCTTGGTTATGAGGCATACTGCCCAACTTAAAAGAATCAACTAATACTATAACTGTCTTAAGGGGTTTCTACAAAATGACCTTGTCCTTGTGAATAAAGTAGAACTCTTATTAGGGTGTACGAGAAAAGATCTTGGTATCTATTACGGTATCCTATTGCATTATATAGGTAATGGTCATCTTAAGTCTTAGTCATAGTGCTTATAGAACATGTGTCAATAGTAAGAATAGAAAAGTTACTGGCTCTCAAGTGAAATAGAATATAACTTGTATCGAGGTGGGGGTACAAATTACGTGATTCAAAACTAAAGGATAATCATCAGGTCACAATCTACAAGAATAACTTAAAACTATCAAGTTCTAATTACCAAGCACAAAAATTTAAAATTCAAGATTAACAAACTATAATCCTAGCAATCTATATATCTATCATAAAAGAATACACTTGGCCTATAATTATAAGGGTCAGGTGGCACAAATTGAAAGATGAAGGAAAAATTTTAGTCGTCGCACAAATAGCGAGTGTTAAGGTTTCAGAGGAACGAGATATGAAATTAAAATAGAGAGATTCTAGATAATATCATAATTTCCTAAGGAAATATGGGATGCTAATCTCTGTGTTCGAGGTATGATCAAGAAAAATGTTATATTCATTCCTCTTGGCTTCCTAATGTACTGTCTGCTAATACCATGAATCTAAATTTATAGTTCTCTAATACTATCTCACTATAAAAGTTAGGTTTGGTCCTAATATTCAATCTTGGATTTCTATTGGTTTCTCAATATTAGAGTCAAACAATATGGTCAAATTTTTAACTAACTCTAGTAGTGTCTATACTACTCTCAAGTCATTCATAAATATATCAAGGGATAATGGTAATATATCTACAGGTAAAGGATGCTAGGGTTCCTTAGGTATCTAAACTTAGTGATGTCTCAATATTCTAGTTATATTCTTAGTAAGGATATTACCCTAATTATCATCCTAACAACAGGGATTCCTATATTCTAGGAGAGGCTATACTCAATGAGCTATTAGGGAAGCACATGAATCAAGCAGGATGTAATTATTAAAATAGAATAGATTGGAAGGAAGGTGAGTCATAGTC
Source organism: Iris macrosiphon (assembly GCA_036927795.1). Classification (NCBI taxonomy): domain Eukaryota; kingdom Viridiplantae; phylum Streptophyta; class Magnoliopsida; order Asparagales; family Iridaceae; genus Iris; species Iris macrosiphon. The sequence continues at coordinate 312,306,646 of JAYESA010000004.1, read as the reverse complement.
AAATATTGATGAGATCCTATACTCTAATTATATTTGCAGGCTTGCTCGGTACAGTAACATAACCGAGACAATATGCTCTCGATCTACATGGGCCACCACTAAAAACATGTCACGCCCCAGTCCCAAAATACGTAGGACTAGGACACGTAAGCATGCCAGACACATGGATATGGAAACTCTAATATATGGAAACCAAAACACATGCGTACGCTGTAATATGAATAACAATTCACAAGTGGTATAAACTATCTCAAGTCACAGGCATAATCTAAATCTCATCCACAAAAATCAAATAGAAATAAATAACCAATATCTATGTAATTAGATCTCAATATAAAGTATCAAAGGATGATAGTCGGATAAAAATAAATCTACTGCCGAACTAGAATATAAAAGCAAATACAATATAAGTATAACAACTAACAATCACTGAGCTCGAAGAGAAGACCTCCTCGAAACATAAGTAACCAGTCCGGATCTGTGCTCCTGTGAATACTCATGAACTTCTACACCTAAAAAGGGACCAGGTCCTCAGAGGGACATAACAAGATACATAGAAGCATGCCAATAAAGTACTGTAAATAAGCATCCAATGGGGTCGCCTAACCGTCTAAGTGAATGCAGTTTAAGAACAACTTTTCCAATGCGTGGGCTATCTGGCTAAAATGGGATTGGCATGATTCTCTTAGAGATTCAGGGGCCTAAAAAGTATGTCGTCTTTTGAACGGCAGAGACCGCCAGGTAGTATAGGGGTCATCACGACCACGCATCTCCGGCAGAGCGTACGGGTTACATAAAAGAAAAGTGCAAAGGAGCCCACACGCCTTACTTGTTGTTCTCTCCACCCCATGCTCTAAGCATGTCACATCCATAACACGATAATACCTCTAATAACTGCCAGGTCTTCTAGCATACAAGGTTTCTATCGGCAGTTATTCCCTATTGCACGGCCCATACATACAGAAGGCCAACCCAGTACGCGAGTCTGTGTCCTACATGAGACTCACACTCGTATAACAGCTGTTTCACGGCTAATAAACCCTAATGATGCTTCATGATAATAGGGTAATCTCATAAAACTAGGTCAATACATATACATAATAAAAACAGAATACGATGACACCGTCGTTGCACCCAAGTTTTCTTGGACGCGCAGTTTATATAGCAGTTTAAAATATATGAACTAAATGACAGAAATAAAAATGCATGCAACGTATGGGATATAAATTACAGTACAATGGCAAGGTATACTTGCCTGGCAAGAAAGCTGCGTAGTACCAATAACCTGCTCCATAAGTCGCGCAGAACAATCCAATGGGTCCTATATACATATAATATAGTACAATACAACATCAGTCATTACACTAGCATATACATAACCATAATACAATAGACTCAGAGGGTACGCTAGGGGTGACACTGGTCAACTAACATGGTCAATTGCACGTCTAATTATACGGGTGTCACGTCTTCAAATATTGTGCATAATCAGACAGTCAACTAACACTTGTCTAGCCATTACGTCGGTGTACACAAGGTAGACAATTCCCTAATATTCAGGTCACAAAGTCAAGGTAAATATGCGGGCAAAATCCACGGTGTCTTAGGGTCGTACAATACATACATAGTCATAACTATTACTAGTAAATATTTAATTATATAATACATCCATATATATATATATATATATATATATATATATAAAAAATTATAATACGCGTACATGTACGCATACAAGTCATTGGGTTCCCCGACACGGTCTGAAACCAACCAATCTAACCTGAACCAATATGCTAAAACCCTACACTATTTACACAAGCACACACACACAATATGAAATGAGGGGGACAGGTTTGAATCTCGGGGTACGTGCATGGGAACGACGGTGAGGTTGACGACGATGATTGAGGCTATGATGAGATGATGGTGGTGAGATGATGAGATAATGATGATGAGATAATAGGATGATGAGATAATGATGGTGATGATAGGGTGATGATGATGATGATGATGATGGGGTGATGATGATGATGATGGTATGGACCAGGGATGATGGTGATGATGAGGCTGCCGGAGGGGAAGAGGAGGAGGTCGTTAATGGAGGCTGGGCGATTATGGAGGAGAGCGGGGCTGGTCTGGCCAGAGTTGGCCTGATGTGGAAGTCTGAGGTAGGAGGAGTGGAAGAAGAAGAGAGTGGAGATGTGGTGGTTCAGGCGAACTGTCTGCTCGTTGAGGGGGTCGTGCCATAACGACGGAGGTGAAGGGAACGACAGGGGGTTGAGGTGGCTGTCGGGATCGACTCCAGCGAGCTTGGGGACGATCTCGGTGGTCGGGTCTGTGTTGTCGAGGGAGAGAGGATCGTGATGATGGTGTTTAATGGTGATGGCTGGGAACGGTGCAGGTGTTGGTGGTGATTGGGATTTAGTCGGTCCAGGCGAAGGAGGAAACTTTCAGGTGGGCCGGGGGAGGTCCGGTCTTGACGCTCGGGGACGGTGCTGCTCACTGCTACGGCGGTGGGGAACTCAGGTGAGGATGTCCGGAGGTGATTGTGCAGTCGTGGATGGCCGGGATCGGCATGGACGGAGGTTCAGGCGATCGTTCTCGGCGGGGGAAAAGAACGTAGAGGAGAGGTCGACGAGTCGTATGGTGGTCGATGGTTGCTGTCGTGGAGTCGAGAACAGCGGGGTCGGGAGGAAGGAGATGGTAAATAGTAAAGGGGAAGGGGTCGGCTAGGAATAGGGTTTAGTTTTGGGTTTTGTGGAAAAATAAAAAGAAAAGTTGTGTATTTATACATGTGGAACCTAGGGTTTAATGTTGACCTAGGGGATTGGTCTTAGTCAATATTTTCTTGGAGTGGGCCTTGGCTTGACATGTACGTATTAGAGGGCTATAATTTACATTGTTTGAAATGCAAGGCTAGGGTTAAATGAGGACGATGTTTGTGTGTTTGCACATTCCAAAAATTATAGTAAAATTTCATATGAAGGAAAAATAGGTTTCTTCATGTACTGAGTCCAATGGTGTGGACATCTAAATACACTTTTGCATAAAACGTCCAACAATTGGAAAATTACACAAAGATATAAATTAGATTAAATTAATTAAAATTAATACACAGGGTGTTCTAAGATAAATTAGAAGTACATGGGGCTAAAGTTAGGTGGAACACAAGTGTCATGGACATAGGGGACTCAAGATAGAATATTATCATAAATTGGGTTGCACCAAACGGGTCAATATTGTGTCTCCAATTTCGATTGGAACACACAAGGATACAAAGTCATATTTATATAGAATTAAATAATAACGTCTACGACGAATATTGTGCAACTAAAATATAGCACAAGAGAGCATAATTATAAGTTACACAAAGGTCAGAATAGAAGTCGGGCACGTCTAGGATAAGGATATAAAATTTGTAGGAAGGCAATGGCTAGTGTAGTGCTCCAATTATCGAAGCAACGATAAAGTGCACTAAGTGATATAAATATTGTATAATTAAATAAAATGTCGTATTCTATTTCTAATTGGATTCAAACTAGCCCTAGTCTCACTATCTAAGCCAAGTAGGCCTAATTTTGGGTGAGAGGGTTTACAAGCCTAGTCTAAAACATGTTCAGATTTGGGGTAGTCCAGCACATGTACTGAATGAGAAAGTAGATAAGTTAAAATCTCATACAGAAGTACGCTTGTTTGTAGGCTATCTAAGAGGAATGAAAGGAATTTTATTTTATAGTCCTAAGGATCAAAAGGTCATTGTTAGCACTAATGCCCAATTCTTAGAGGAAGACTATGTGATAAACCATAAACCCATGAGTAGAATTGTTCTAAAAGAACTGAGAGATAAGATACCAAATACTTCAGTACCAACAATACAACGGGAGAAACCACAAGTAACTGCACAACGTCTCACAAATGTTACACCACAACCTATAGTACCTCATCGTAATGGGAGGGTTATTATACAATCTGATAGATTCATGTTCTTGAGAGAGTTATCATACTTTATCCCTGAGGAACAAGATTATGATCCCTGCACCTATAATGAAGCACTCCACGATAAAGATGCAAAATCTTGGCAAAAAGTAATGATATCTGAAATAGAATATACGGATTCTAATCAAGTCTAGGAGCTTATAAAACTATCCACTGATGTAAATGCCATTGGATGCAGGTAGATTTACAAGAGAAAAAAGGATCAGATGGTAAGGTTGAAACCTATAAAGCTTATCTTGTTGTAAAAGATTTTACTAAGAAAGAGGGTATTGATTATGAGAAAATATTTTTGCCGATAGCCATGCTTAATTCTATCCGGATTCTTTTATCTATTGCATCTTATCTCGATTATGAGATTTGGAAAATGGATGTCAAGACATCTTTCCTTAATGGAAGTCTTGAGGAGAATATCTGTATGAAGCAACCAGATTGGTTCATTGAACAGGGCAAAGTGCATCTTGTTTATAAGCTTAAGAAGTCCATTTATGGACTTAAGCAAGCTTCTAGATCTTGGAATATCCATTTTGATTAAGTGATAAAATTCTATGGATTTGATCAATGTCCGGATGAAGCATGTATACAAAAAGTGTGACAAAAATGTAGTGGTATTCCTAGTACTTTACGTGGATGACATATTTCTTATTAGAAATAGTGTGAAGGTGTTATCTAATGTAAGGTTTTGGTTATCCAAGCAGTTTGATATGAAGGACTTGGAAGAAGTAGGTCATATCCTTGGGATCAAAGTTCTACGAGATCGCAAGAAAATAATGTTAGGCTTATCCTAAGCATCTATATCAATACTATACTAACTCATTTTTTCATAAAAAATTCTAAGAAAGGTTTCTTACCTTTTAGGCATGGAATTGCTCTATCAAAGAAGCAGTGTTCGAGGACACCTAAAGAAATAGAGGACATGAAAGTGGTTCCCTATTCTTTGGCAGTAGGAAGCTTAATGTATGCAATGCTATGTACGAGACCAGACATCTGCTTTTCCATTGGCATGGTTAGCAGATATCAGTCTAACCCAGGACAAGATCATTGGACTGCGATAAAGCATATTTTGAAGTCCCTGAAAAGGACTAAAGATTATATGCTGGTTTATCATGCAGATAGTTTAGTGCCCTTGGGGTATACAGACTTAGATTTTCAGTCAGATAGGGATGCCAAAAAAATTACCTTAGGTTATGTATTTACTTTAGGAGGTGGAGCTATAGTATGGAGGAGCATCAAGCAAAAAAAATATTGTCGATTTCACCATGGAAGCCGAGTATATAGCAGCCTCTAAGGCAGCCAAAGAAGAGGTTTGGCTCATAAACTTTCTATTGGACTTGGATGTGGTACCTAGTTTGCCTAAGACTATTACACTTTATTGTGATAATAGTGGTGCAGTTGCAAACTCGAAGGAACCATGAGCCCATGAGACAGGTAAACACATTGAGCGCAAGTACTACCTGATAAGAAATTTTGTAAAGAGATAAGAAGTTGTTGTGATCAAGATAGCATCAGCAGACAACCTAGTTGATTCCTTTACAAAGAGCTTACCAACTAAGGCTTTTGATATTCATATTGAGGGAATGGAAGTCAGATGCGTAGCAGCATAGCTTTAAGTATAAGTGGAAGATTTGTAACAGGATACTAAAAAGTAATGCTTTTAGTATAAGTGAAAGAGTGTTAGGGTTATATAATAAAAGCATCACTTTGTATTAACTATATTTTCTTATTTTTAAATGAGAATTATATGGGCAAATATTTGCATGTTGTATTTGTTATAATGTTAATGCAAGTGTCTGATATTCTATATTATAGATAATATGGTGTATGGTGTCACACAGAAGATTATATTATTAGTTTCCTGTGGAATATATAAATAGTTAACAACCTAGATGGACTTGGACAAAGCATTGGAAAGGTTGTAGTGTAATCTGGTAATAGTCTTATCTTGACTATAAGTTTACACTAGTATACTTTGTGTGTATTGAACATGACCACTTGAGGTTGTTCTCTTTGTACTGACTACATAAGAGAACAAACACCTCTGTTATTATGGATTCTTATGCTCTTAATCTGGATATAATAACAGACATGTATATGCAGTGTGTATTACTTTGACTCATAAAAGAGTGAGATTCATTATGGGTCAATAACCTCTATGAATTGGGTAATGACATTATGTGTATGATGGACTGTTGATTATAAAAGGAATCCATGTCCCGATACATCGGGTTGATGATGCCCCCTTAAGGAACTCATAAGGATTGTCATGTAAACCCTGCAGGTGGACTATATCTGACATGACAAATAAAGTTGAGTGGTACTACTTAAGGATAAAAGATGTCGATCAATATAGTTGTTAGTAACTTAATTTGATCAACGTACATTCGATATCTTAACATGGAGAGACAAATAAATATATAATAAGAAGGAGCCTATAATCTTAATTTGGGATTAGGAAAGTAGTGCAATAATAGATCTTTAGTGGATCGAGCTATTGTTAATGGGGCAAGGTTGTGTGTTCGGGCTGAACATGGGATACCCAGATCCGTTAGGAGACCTAACCCTAATTTTTCTTCATGGTCCCAGTCGTAGCCTATATATATCCTCTATTCTATGGCCGTCATGGTCATAAAAAGGAAGCAGCTTTCTCTAAATTTATTTTTCATGTAAGGATAGAAAGATGGTCGACCAAGAAGAAGAAAATATTGGAAGATCTTCGCCCACACGACGTCCAATCCGATGAAGGAATACGTGTAGAAGATCTTAGGGTTGCTAACTGATCAAGGTTGCCGAAAACCTTTATCTTCTTCTCGTTACTTTAGGTATATTTCGTGAACCCTAGTTTCTGTCTTTGAAGGATTAGATCACGTATTAAACTTGTTAATCTTCTATCGATTGATATGCATACCAAGCTACGGTCCTGAGGATCCCCAGTTCCATCATCTATAGTACTCGATCTCCATCGTCACATTACCCAGATAAAAAATATTGTGCTTAGTATAATTTCTTTGTACTTTTCCTTTATTATTAAATAAAAGTTTTTCAAACTTAATTCAATGGAAAATATACATGGGGCGTACGGGACCTACAGTTTAGCTTGCAACCCGATCTGGAAGGGGGTATCGTAAGCCAGGATGAGTTGGTGCCTTCGGTGGGGTTCACAATCTGTACTCGAAGTATTCATCACTCACCAGGGATAGTATGTAACGACGACATGCGTATTGTCGGTGACCTTCATATAGATAGGCTGCATACTAATAACTGTCTTGTGCAAAAAATATTAGTACAATATGTTATACTATTTAAAGGGATGAACAAGTGGTTTATTGGTAAGAATCGCTAATAAGTGATATGTGCCATGGCCCGCACCCGGATATTCAGGCACGAGTACGTGGCTACGCCGCAGCATCGGCTGTAGAACATTGTCTGGGTCATTTCTAACTATCTAACATCTCAATAATATAATAAGGTATATGTCAATCATCTCAACTCCAAACGGAGGAACAATATGGTATCTCACAAGTATAACTAATCTCAATCACAAAACAAACTAAGAAAGATAAAGCACGAATGGAATAATGAAGGAAAGAATAAGATATAATCTACAATCTGAAATAATATACAAACTGTGAATCTCAATAATATAATAGTCCAATACAAGCCAACACAAAATAACTAGACCTCATCGGGCTCTACATCTAAGTCCTGTCATGACCCGCACCCAAAAAATTAGGCATGAGTCGTGGGTACGTCCAGCCTACGCCACAGCTTCGGCGGTAGAACGGTATCTAGGTCTACTATCTAGCTAACAATCTCACACAACAATATAAGTACCTGTCAAGATCTCAACTCCAAACGGAGGAGCAATATGATAAAGATAACATAAATACTCAATCACAATCTAAGCACGATAAGATAACAAGGAAGTCTAACAACTACAAAGTCTACACAACAACTACTACTAAAACAACAACAATAATAATAATAATACAACAATATCCAGAATCAAATACAATACAAAGTCTCAAACCAAAAGCCAGGGGCAAATCTGGCACCAAAAGCTAATAAATACAACTGAGGTCCTAGTGATCCCGGCTACCAACCCGGAAATTACTCCTGAACTAGGGGGTCCATGTCTGCACCATCGACAGGTTGAGGTCCATAAATTGTCGGACACTAATCTTCCAAATCCTCTGAAAAATATATCCACTCAAGATTGAAGCAAGTACATCTCTAACAGCAGTTCCAGTTAAATGATAAAAACTATAAAGCAGTTGTTACAAGTAGCACAAGGTGAAGGAAATAAAGTATGAACAAGAATATATATATATATATATATATATATATATATATATATATATATATATATATATATATATATATATATATATATCAACTGGTGCATAAAGGTAAAGATGCACAAAAATCAGAAGCAAGATAGTAATGACTGCATGATACAAGAAATCTAAACTAAGACCAAGTGTGTGCACAATGACGTGAAGTGAGTCCAGCAAGAGTAAATATAATGAGTCCAGTCCATAAAGTATAAGTGAGACCAGTCAAGAAGTGTAAGTGAGTCCAGACTAGAAAGAATGAACTAGTGTCTCTAAAATACCCGTTTTGACATGTAAACGGCTAGAGGTAAGTACGGCTCACCGCACACTGGGTGTCCGGCAGCTATCATTCCAGATTAGACTAGAGAGAGTGATTCCAGATTTGGAAATATTTACATGTCTACTCGAGTATTTTTTCGTTCCGACTAGTACAAGTGAATCCAAGACCCGACACGTAATATAAATATGACTCCAGCCAGAAACATGAATGATGCCTGTAGTGAGTCCTGATGTGATGCCAGTAGGTGATTCCAGAAATAGAGGCCAGAAACATGAAATATACGTGTCGCAAGTAAATGAATCCAGAAATACTAGTCAGTGTCATGCCAGAAAATCAGATAATATTATACTAGAAGCTGAATTATAATAATTATCAGATAATGAAAACTATCAGAGAATGTACTCGCCTGACGTCCTGAGCAACTGGCGATGATCGAGGTCCGAACTGGCGTCGCAAGGACCTATTACCAAAAGCAAGGTTAAACGGGATTCTAAAAAGCTAAACAGATATAAAATAACTAAAAACAAGCTTCTAGGGTTGTTCTAGCTCAAACGGGTCAAACCGATAAAATCTGGGTCAAAAAGTCAACCCGGGATCCAAAAAGCCAAGTCTAGGTCAAAATTAGGTCAAATTTTGACTTTGGCGATCAACCAAGTCAACTACGGTCAACTCTAGGTTAAACTATGGTGCCCCTAAAATTCTAGGTCAAAACTAGCTCATTAAGCTAGTAAACCCACAAACTCGCCTCCTTGAGATACCGGGATACCCTCGGTATCCGATATCTCAACCTACGCTATATACCCCGCCTATACCCACTAACATATATACTAGCATGTATATATATATATATATATATATATATATATATATATATATATATATAACCAACTCTAATCTCATTCCTAGGTAAAAATCCAATACCTCGCCCCGATACCCAATACCTTGAGTATCTCAAGGTATTGAGATACCTCGCCTTACCCCTCTCTACTCTAACTAACTAGCTAACTATCTATATATATACTACCATATGCTACTATATATATATAACATCAATATATATATATATATACCTCTCTCTCTCTCTCTCTCTCTCTCTCTCTCTCTCTCTCTCTCTCTCTCTCTTAACTCACTAACTAATAGCTAATAGGGGGGATATGCTGCTAGGTTGTTGCTGATGCTGCTACTGCGAACTGCTGCTGCTGCTACTGCCAAGCGCTGCTGCGGCTAACTACAGCTGCTGCTGCTGCTCTCTCTCCCTCTAGCTCTCTATCTCACCCTCTCTCGATCTCTCTCGCTCATCACACACTACACACACACACACACATACACACACACACACACACACACATATATATATATATATATATATATATATATATATATATATATATATATATACACTCACACAAACACACACAAACACACTCAACACACACTAACACACAAATACACACACACTACACACTACACACTCACACACACAACACTATATATATATATATATATATATATATATATATATATATATATATATATATATATATATACACTACACAAACACACACTCACACTCACACACACACACTAACACCAACACACACACACACACTAACACCAACACACATACCAACACCTATACACACACGCTACCACACACAACCACACAAACACACACACAACCACCTACACGCACACTCACTTATATGCATATAAATACCTATATATATATATATATATATATATATAAATATAAACCCGAAAACCCTAATACACACTCTCCAGGGCTAAACCAATCCGCACACAAGTCTGAAACCTCGAACCCAAGTCGAAATGGTAATTTGGTCATTTCGACGAATATTTGGTGTGCGGCTCGCGATACCTCATGAAACGCATACCAAACCTACTCGAAATCGACCCAAAATTTATCCACGAGTTCTAATCGATATCTAAAATCTCACAAAAATGCTAACTCTCCAATTCTAGGTCCGTGGCAAAATTCTACATGCATATGGAATCCACGACGACGAAAAAATACCCAAATCGCCCGAAATGCCCAAAACTCCGCGATACGACCTCACGTGTGTTTGATAATAAACGAAAGAAATAAAACTAGGTTTATACGAAACCCTTTCTTTGGTTTACAAATAAGAAGTACAACTAATCCTATACGAGGATGTTAAGTACAAAATTTAATCTGGGTAAATATTGCTATAGGAGTCTGATCTGCGGTCGATAACTTTGTCCCTTGAACCACACGATGATGAAGAAGTACTGTAGAAGAAGGAATAGCTTCAAAGATTGCAAGAGGGAGTGGATGCTCGATGCCAAAATTGTCGATTACTACTCTCTGTCTGTACTCTTCTCAAAAATAAATTTTTGACCCTGGACCTCCGTGGACGGAGGTCTCTATTTATAGGGTTTAGTGACAGTAACCGTCCAGTCGGCGTAGAAGCCGAACAGTGGAGAGTATGGCACTTTTTACGTGGCGTTTATAATAACTGTCACCCACGTATAAATGATCTTCTGAATCTGCATGTGACGCGTGTCCCATGATGAGGTAACGCGTATAACTGCTGCGAATATCACTGCATGCAAGCCACGTAGGTAACTGTCCCTCGCGTAGAAAAGGTTGGCATAGAATCCAATGACTGTCACCATGGCATAGAAGCCAAATAGTTGTCAAGTTGGCGTAGAAGCCAAGTAGCTGTCAAACTGGCGTAGAAGCCAGGTAGGCGTAGAAGCCTGATGCTGCATGGAGAGATAGCTAGCGTAAAAGATAGCCGATCTTCCTTCCTTGACTGAGGTCTTGAGCGTATTCTAGACCAATAGCCTTATCATGCACCAATACAAATATAGCCTGAGTTGGCGTATTCCGAGGAGATAGCATACGGCGTACTCCTACAGTTGAAAATAGCCAGGTCGGCGTATTTCAAGGAGATAGCGTACAGTATGCTCCTATAGCTGAAAATAGCCTGATGGCATAATATGCAGAGGTGATAATGTGGACGTATTAGTCATAATTATGGCTCGCCCAGTCTTTGAAAGTAGAACCAAATCTCGTACATTAATTGCAGAGATCTGCCCCCATCACGCGCATTAACTGCAGAGTTATGCCTCGAGCTCTGTACGAAGAGCAGCTTTTGACGTGGCAGTTTGTTTCGTCTTCTTCTGAGCGTAAAAGCTCACATCTGCCTGTATAAAACTAGGCAGCGTATTCCCTTGAATACGTAAAAGCAATTTATATCAAGGAAATGTCACTAAACGACGGTCTGGGTCTCTGTGTCGAATCATCATTACAGCCGTCGTCTGGATAGTCGTGCAGTACTCTTTGTCAGGAGTCAGGTTGACTGCATGATCTGACAGGTTCATTCGAGGAATACGAAGAGTTTCTCGTACAACTTCCTGCTGCATTAAAAGCGAGAAGGTTTTACGCCAAAGTGGCAATGTAACAACCTTTTTACGCTAAAGTAGTCTGGAAATACTGTATTATGCGGGTTATTCTGGAGCTATATTTTATGCTGTACTTAGCGATGAAGCTCTGCTGTACGCCGATGGCTCTGAAGCCATGTCTTACGCTATACAGCACTGAAACTCTGCTTTACGTGGGTTTTATGCATACCGCGTATAACTCTGCAGCATATTTTTTATGCTTCTACAAGACCCCCTTCAAAGTTTTCAAATTCCTCATAATTTGAAATACTTTGAATGAAGCATGAAACGGTCAATTCTGACTCATTCCTCGAGGCTGATTTCTTGGCGGATTTTTTGGAGTTTGTTGAGATTCGGTGTGTTCTCTTTTGCCTATATAAAGGATGATGAGTTAACCTGTTCTTCCCATATTTTCTTTACCACACAGAGATGGTTGCCGAGGTTCGTCTTGCTGACTTGAGGAAGAAGAAGATCATGTTCTTCCAGCATGTAAGGAGCCAAAAAAGAAGGCATCTTCGAGCAAATATCGTCTGCAACGATGGATCATGGAAGGATATCATAGCTTCCTTTGCTCGGGATGATCAGCAATTTCATATGGCAATTCGTCCAGGAGAGAGGAAGGGTCACATTCGACCACACAGCTTGCAAGCGGTATTTTCTCCCATTATGACGGTGGACGAGGGCAGACAAACTGGCCCCGTCTTCCAGTATTGAGTTGGGTCTGAATCCCAACTCAATCTGTCATGGCATACGGAGGGTGGTCTCTTAAATAATTTAGACAAGCCCAGTTGTGTATCCATCCGCCATTAATTATTTTCTTGTTAATCGGTCGTGAAAACCGATTAACTGCTGAAGAAGACGAAAAAAGATCTCCACCAATATGAGAACCTGGCAGAACAGATTATCGGCGTGATCTTTAAATGAAAATAAGAAACCCTAGGTAGAACAAGGATTTCCATCATATGTAATCATGAAGATGAAAAACCCTTTGCAAACTGGATTTCCATCATATGTAATCATGATTAATAAAATTGTCTTCTTTTACGCCTCTGATGATTTGCCATTTTTTTCTTTGATGAAGTCTGAATATGTGTAGCTTTGACACGTCTGAATAACTTTACGTCGACTCTGATAAAAAGAGTATCTGGTCTCGTCCCATCTTTTACGCATAACTGAAGACGCGTAGAAAGCTGCTTAGCATTTAAGTCGAATATCCGAACTGTCATGCTATTTTGAACGATGAGTTGCGTAGAATTCTAAACTGTCACTTCTCTGATAAGAAGAATTCTTGTTCAGACCATCATCTTCAAGAATAATTTCCCAAAAATCTCTTGAAATAGGGCGAGAAATGGCTGTCAAAACTGACCATGCTTGAACTGTAGAGAAAATATTCAGACTGGATTTTGGATGAACTTCCAATCGACCCAAGAAGAAGAGTCATTTTCAATGCTGAACTCTGTATGTATTGGGTACTTGGGATGTTTTAAGGCCAAGAAGGAGCATCTTCTGCGTGAACCCTTGTAATTGGCCATCTTGAGAATTGTTCAGATATACGCATACTCTGGCCTGCGTATTTTAAGATATGCGGAAAGTCATGGATCCGTAATATAGATGAGCATAAAATCATAAGTTTGTAGCCTCTCGAGCGTAAAAGCTGCTGAGCATAAGAGCATCCGGGCATAAAATCGTAGATTTATAGCCTCTGAAAAGAAAACTTTCGAGCGTGAAGTCATAGATTTGTAGCCTTTGAGCGTAAAAATCTTCTGAGCGTAAAATCATAGATTTGTAGCTTCTGAGCATGAAGTCGTAGGTTTGTAGCCTCTCGAAAGTAAAAAGCTACCGAGCGTAAAAGCATCCGGGCGTAAAACCGTAGACTTATAGCCTCTGAGCGTAAAACCGTAGATTTGTAGCCTCTCGAGCGTAAAAGCTCCTTAGCGTAAAATCTTAGATCCGCTCTGTACGGAAAAAAAATTTGAATTCGCTGACTGTCCGTCTTCCCTAAATGATAGGCTAACGTGGTCCCCAATCATAACTGAATATTAAATATCGGATTGGGTTAGGGATTCGAAGAGTTTATCTGAACTCTATAAATACCCCAAGGCCTTCATAGAAGAAACTCTTCATCTGTCTTTTGCATAAAAATCCTTTGTTCTTTTGAGAGCGCTTCTTCGTCTCTTCTTTTGAGAACTCTGAGTTTTAGCCATGGCACCGAAACAAACTTCCACCACTAAGGGAAAGAAAGCTGCCTCTTCTTCTCGCTCCTCTGCTCAAGCACGAGCGACTCCCATTGGGCTGAGTGAACCTCGCTCTGAACAAAGTATCCCACCGTCAAGCTGTGCACCAGGCGTCATAGGTAAAGTTTTGGGACGACAAAAAAAATGCGCTAGGTCATCTTCTGTGCTGAGAGCCTCTTCTAGGAAGATGATGCACAGAAATGTTTTATCATTTACGCCAATATTCCTAATGTGTTAGCGTAAAAATTCCATATTTTCGCAGTCTGGCGTAAAAGCTTTGACTGTCAAAATTTGGCGTATACTACAAACTTTGACTGTTACGTTCTGGATGAGAATTCCGGCATAACAACTCAAATTTTGGCAGTCTGGCGTAAAAACACATACTGTCAGATTTTTGTGTATACTGCCAATCTTGAATTTTATGCCTCGAAAATAGGTTCCAGCGTAAAAACTTAAATTTTTTACAGCCTTGGCGTAAAACCACAGACTGTCGATCTTTGGCGTAAGCTGCAAGATGTAATGTCTAGTATAGAAACTAACTTGTTCTTCTTGCATTTTGTAGTTGACTTGCAGATACCTCTGTTGGCTGAGGTGATGGGTTCTGCTGCTGGGATGCTGAACTCCAATTACCTGGAGGATTTGTCCCACGTGACATTCCCTATTTCTGGCACCCAGTATCCTGAAGGAAGGAGAATTCTGATATCGTCTCAAGGAGAACGAATGCTGTTGAGTATGATCAACGGGGTGCCCCTGACGTATATAGATGGGGCCAAATATATAAAATCAGCTTTCCTATTCGGGGATATGATTGATAAACAATCCCAAACGAAGTCCAAGAAGGAAAACTGGGTTTTTACTGCTGGGGGCATGGTCATGTACCTGCCCAGGATGCCGAGAGATTATTCTATCTCGGCATTTTTCTATGCCACGCATCCCAGGAAGATGTCATGGACCCTGACCCCTAATCTTCACGGCCAGCCGGGGAAGATATTTTATCAGAAAGGATCAGACCAAGGATTATTTGTGAGCCGCCCTTCAGGCCATGTCATGCCTTTCAGGGAATTATTTTCGGGCAGTGTCCTGAGTGAAGATACTTCACTGCTCCAACCAGTCCAATTACCAACTTTTTGCAATGACTTCATGGGGCATGGAGGAGTATACCCCAAGGTTAATCCTCGGATCAACGGGTGGCTTACCCCTGTAAATCTCCGATGGGCTCATTTAGCTGCCTGGGCCCTGAAGCATTTTCAGACGGAGCTGGAGAGCATTGGTCTGTTCGCGGCTGTGAGTGCTAGCAGTGTTGGGCTGCCTCCCAACCCCAACCTATTTTTGACTTTGATGGAGCAGTATATCTCGCTCACTGGGACTTTCGCCACTCCGCTAGGGGAGTTAGGATTGGCCCTTCACGAGATGGCAGAGATTTCAAGACTGCCAATGGGGGATACTCCTTATGAAGAGTATGTTCCCACAAACAGGGAGCTGGGGGATACAAACCCTCGGGTAGTGGCAGTGTACCAGGAGCTAATGAGCCATTATCTTGCGTGCACCACCTTCTATAATAAGCCCTCTGATTTGGCTCATACCAACAAATGGGCGTCATATCTCTTCTTTCATCATGCCAGAGATGCTAAGCCAGACAAAGTTGTGGATAGCAGGGATAAGCCTTTGAACTTTCTGAGCGTGCTTAATGCTCAAATAGTCGATGATCTTATTGAAGACGCTGAGGCTTCAGATCAAGTTCTCGATGAAGGGATAGGAAATTATCCTGCAGGCACTAAAGCCTACAGTTATATGAGGCATTGTCGCAGGCCTCTGTCAAGGAAAGCTCAACTGGCTGGCTTCCTCTCTGTATGGCTACGCCGATTGGTAGTACCTGGCATTGCATCTTCGGATCGCATTCACCGTAACACCTTATGGCCTGCAGTATGTTTGGTGTTTGGGGCAAGACTGGGCCTGCTCCCTGCCATGGTATACCGGATACAAGCTGGCCTGAGGGCCATTACTGATGGGCTGCTTGCAGACGAAACACGGCGTGACAGCTTTCCCAGGGTAGAATTATCGTTCCTGTATCTGATGGGATGGTTAATTCTTCATAACCCCAGAGTGATGTCTCCCGGCTCTGCCAGTAGTTCGGGGAATAATTTCTTGTTGAATTACGAGAATTCTACTTGGAACATGACCATCGTCGTAGACTGTCGACGAGCATTAAAAGAAAGGTTAGGATTGGCCCTTCCCATTTGTTGTACAGAAGTGAAGACCATTGCTTCTTGGAGCCCTACCTGCCTAGTCGGTTCGCCAGGCAGTTTAGGTATGACCAATTGCACGTGAGAAATATCATCACCAGCTTCAAGTCCAGAGGTGAACTTATTGATGGAGCGAGAGGATGGCGGTACTTCATAATGGGTTGTACTGGAGCAACCTTTACTGTGCCCGCGACTTCTCTCTCCATGGAGTTGCGCATCCTCTATTCGTACACCCAATTTTATGTGGCCATCAATACCTTTCATCGCGATTTTAATATGCGTGGAAGTTTTAGGATGCCCTCTCATAAGCCCGCTGGAAGAGAGAAAGTCCCATCAGTTTTCTCTGACGAGGGTGAAGACTCTGTCGATACAGATGAGTTTTTGTTGACAGTACCGAGAGACGTAATACCTCCGCCTACAGAGCCTCTTGTTATCCCCAGTAAGCGAAGGGCTCCTATTCTGAAGGAGACTTCCCCTCGCAAGAAAAAGAAGACTGTTAGTGGTCCTGTCAGGACTTCCAGCTATGAGGCTTCTAGGAGTGAACCTGATGTTTCCCCTGTTGGGGATAATTTTTTGACTAGAGGTCCTTCGACTATTAGAGAGGGAACTTTCACAGTTCCGGCTGGCAGTGCCGGAGATTCTTTGCTCGAGACTGATGTCGTTGCTACCGCTTCAGGTAGTGCTACGAGATCGCCTTCGAGGCCGAGCAAAATAAGATTGCATATACCTTTATCCAGACCAGTAACGGGAGTAATCCCTGCCGCGTCTATAAGTATATCCAGCGAGATTCCACCCGATGAGCCTCGAGTGGATCTTGGTGAAGACCTAGAAGAATACATGCCAGTGTCATTTGGCGCACCCCCTTCTCCAGATATGACAGCTCGCTTAGCATTATTAAGAAATAATTTAGCTGTACTGGCTGCAGACGCGACATATATACCATCGACCATGGGTAAATGTCGTCTTTATGCCTCTTTTTTTTTAAATTAACATCAGGTTGATATTAACTTTCTCTTGTCTTCTTTTCAGGGGAAGACATCTACGGGGAGGGCAGCGTCAACGCAACTTTTGGCTTTGTTGCCGCTCCTGCCGATGACACGGAGGTGCCCGACTTTGAAGAGGAAACATTTTTGGGTGCCGGCTCACCCAATACAGTCCTGATATCTCCAGAGGAGGATGAGCCTGTCATCACGACTATGCCTCTTTTGAGTACTTCAGCCACTTCGACCGTTGTTGGTGCCTTTACTTTTGTCGCACCATCTGCTAAAGCGACGACTATGACAACACCCTCTGCAGTCGTTCCTGGAAGATGATTCACCGATATTGCAGTCACTTCCAGCGTCCATTCGGATCTCGCCATAATAGTTGAGCAGTATACTAGTATTTTCTACACCACTTTGAAAATGCTGATATCAATGGTGCTGGAGAAGAATCTAAGCTTCGAGGCTCTGAGGATGTCCTTCCAGTTTGCGATAGAGCCGATCAGAAATTTTAACGACGCTGGGAGAGCTGATGCGCTGGAGAAAATAGTTAATGGTTTAGAATAATCCATTAAAAAATATTTACAACAATCCCAAGGCAGTATTGATGACCTGATTCAGGCTGAGTATGACTCCATGACTGCGAGGCTTATTGGGGAGATAGAAACTATGAGCAAATCCATCGAGGCTCAACAGCAAGAGATGAATGAAGAGCATACCGTATTGGGGTATGTCATTCCCCAGCTGGCTAAGTGCGAGGCCGAATATGAGGAAGAGGCAGCGAGGATCCACAAATTGGAAGACGACCTTGCTAAGGCCAAGGAGAGGGCTCTCTCTTTGTCGGCAGCTCGAGATATGTTGAAGGACCGAAGGGAAGCGGCTCAGCAGAACCTGGCACGTACGGGTGTCACCCACGTAGGTTTTGTATATGCTCGGTCTGAACTATCTGCCTTGAACAATGAGGAGGCAAGGTTGGAGCGGGCTCGCGCTAACGTCTTGAGCTCCAGGAATGAGAAGATGGCCGTACTGGCACAGCAGATCCGTGATTTGATTGCTCATCCCAAATGATGTACTTTTTTGTTTCTCCTGTAATTTCTCGGAGATAACAAAGACATATTTTCTGACTTTGTGGACCCATCATTTTAGAATATGATAGGCTAGGGTGAAAGTGATATCAGAGGTATCATTAACATGACATTCTTTCGTTAAGGTTTTGCTGAATGTAAATCTATTCAGAGTTAACATAAACCTGAAAGAATATAATCCAACTAAATTTGTATACTAAACACTATCAGAGGTAATATGAACATGATAGGCTTACAAATTAGTTGAGGATATCTATTCGAAGGTCACATGAACCTGATAGAATATGATCCAGCTAACCTTTGTGCATGGTATCGTCAGAATAAGATCTTTATCATACTCCGTTAAACGAAGGATATCAAGTATAGTACTTCTTCGGGGATTTGCAGTTGATAGTAGCCATTGCCAAATTTCCATTAAGCTTGGCTAATCTGTAAGTGCTATTTGTAATCATATAAGGGCCCTCATATTTCTTTATGATTGTCTGTACGAACTTCGGATATTGTACTAGAGATAATATGGACGTAGTACGACACCGTATTTGTCGAGGACATCCCACTGGGGGATTTTTGGTGGACCCATTACTTTTTGTGCACGAGAGTGCAAGTAATAGGTTTGAGACAAATCCTGACAAAGGCAACACGACTCTGTGGGGATGAATAGAGACTGACTCTTTCTTCGCTGGGAAAATGAGGATAGTTCAGAGGTAATATGGACGTGAACTCTTGTCCGTTGCGGGCATTCCACAGGGGAATTTTTTTGTGGACCTATTACTTCTTGTGTATGAGAGTGCAAATAAGTTTAGGATAAGCCTTGCCAGAGGTAATATGGACGTGGCAGTTTTTGTGGACTTAACACCACTGGCGTACTTAGAGTTAAGTACGGGTGTTAAGTTGAGACGACAACCGGTATCAGAGGTAATATGGACATGATAATCGATAGCCAAACCAGGAAAGTTTGTTCAGAGGTAATATGAACATGACATACTTTTGAGTTGTGACTCCATTGGGGATGGAGGTATATATTTGCTCAGAGATAATATGGACATGGCAGTTTTTGTGGACTTAACACCACTGGCGTACTTAGAGTTAAGTACGGGTGTTAAATTGAGACGACAACCGATATCAGAGGTAATATAAAACATGATAATCGATAGCCGAACCAGTAAGGTTTGTTCAGAGGTAATATGAACATGACAAACTCAGCTGGGGAAATAAAGAAATGTTTGGACAATAGTTCAGAGGTAATATGGACGTGAACTCTTGTCCGAAAAATTTACTGTGGAGTGATTTTCCTGATCGTCCTCTCATTTTATAGATGCAAAGTGACGACTTTGGCGTCGATCAACTCCTGAATTCTCCTTTTTAGTACATAGCAAGCCCTTGTAGGGTGATGAATGTACCGATGGAAGAGACAATAATCTGGGTCATCGACTTTGCCAGCCCTCTCAGGGTATCTGATGTTGGGTAGCTGAAGTTTGTTTTTCTTCATCAATATAATAAAGATTTCAATGATGTCATCTTTATTGAAGGAGAAAGTCCCTTTTAGCCTTTGGGCTCCCGATGCCTGAGTTTTACGGTCTTCTGGGAAGATCGTCATCGTTGCATCATCTTCAGACTCAGAGGGAATTCTACCCCCAGCTTTGGATGTTGCCCTATTTTGTCGAGGTAGACTACCCCCAGACATGTCATGACATTTGTCCACAGAAGTTGATTTAGAAGGTCCTGTCTCTGGTATTACAGGATCAGACTCTCGAGGTTTGGAGTTTGCAAGAGATGCAGTATACCCCAACCCAAAACGAGTTTGTTGACAGTAAGGATTACTATGCAACGGTGTTCGTCTGCCTTTTCCATAGTTGAGGCCTTGTTTCAACTTCAAATCATAGCCCATGCTTTGTATAATCTTTAAAGCTTATGGGCTATATCTGTGGATTTGTATTTTCCCACCATCAGACTCGCGAGATTCTTTTTATACAATCGGTCTATTCCGTATTCGACCGAAGATTATCTGATGCTGGTCGTCACGAGTTGGTGGAACAATAAAGACAAAATCTTCATGTGGCCTATATGTCATGACGATATTAGATGTTGACGCATCTTCCCACATGATCTCCCCACGTTTGACAGTTAAGGGAACTGAATCCTGGTTATGACTTCTGTCTTTGTGTTTCTGGATCAGAAATTCACGCAAGTCAGGAGGATTAACAGAAGAAGAAGAAGAAGAAGAGGAAGAAGGCTTGTTCCTCCTGTTTACATCAGTTGGAATACGGATATTGGAAACCATAACTTTTCCCCTGCCACCCGTATACAGCAGTTCAGCCATATGAGTAGCAGATGATCCCCGAGGAGTGTGTCTCTCCGCAAACTGGGCCTTCTTTACGCTGAGGGGCTTCACCTGGCGCAATCTAGAATTTTTCTCAGGCTGGCGTAAAACTGAGGAAGCCCTCAATCGGCCATCAGCTTCTTGCATAATCTATAGAGCGGGCAGATTCTTCTCTTGATGGCGTAAAAGCCGAGAGGTTAGGAAATCCGCCACTTGTTTTCTCTTGCGTAGATTGCAGGGACCATCTGCTTTTCCATGGAGGAAAGATGCATTTTTACGCACGGAGCGTGTTTGAGATTTTTGACTTGACGATGAGGCCTTGTCAGAAACTACGTCTGCCCCATCAGCGATGGGAGACGAGTTTTTACGCACGGTGCGCGATTGATACTTATGGATTGGCGCTGAGGCATTGCCAGAAGTTTTGCCTGCCCCGCCAGCGACGGGAGACTGCATAAAACGCACAAGGCGCGAAGTGGACTTCTGGATTGGTGCTGAGGCATTGCCAGAAGTTTTGTCTGCCGCGTCACAGACGGGAGACAGAGTTTTACGCACAGAGCGTGGAGGTTACGAAGCTACAACCTTGTTGGTCGAAGAAATCAGAGAGTCGGCAGGAATGGTAGGGGATGTCCGGGGCATCCACACCTTACGCAGTTTCTTGTTATCTTGGACAGAGAGGGAGTGAGAGCTACCCCCTGCTCGAAGCATGTCTTCGTAGGCGGATTGGCCGAATTGGACGACCAAGGTCTTCTTCATTGATCCTACTAATACAGCATCGTATTGAGCAATTGTTTTCTCGTCAGATGAGAAAGAGTTCCCCAGCAGAGTCGCCATCTTGTGTTTGATAATAAACGAAAGAAATAAAACTAGGTTTATACGAAACTCTTTCTTTGGTTTACAAACAAGAAGTACAATTAATCATATACGAGGATATTAATTACAAAATTTAATCTGGGTAAATATTGCTATAGGAGTCTGATTTGCGGTCGATCACTTTGTCCCTTGGACCACACGATGATAAAGAAGTGCTGTAGAAGAAGGAATATCTTCAAAGATTGCAAGAGGGAGTGGATGCTCGATGCCAAAATTATCGATCACTACTCTCTGTCTGTACTCTTCTTAAATATAAAATTTTGACCCTGGACCTCCGTGGAGGGAGGTCTCTATTTATAGGGTTTAGTGATAGTAACCGTCCAGTCGGCGTAGAAGCCGAACAGTGGAGAGTGTGGCACTTTTTATGCGACGGTTATAATAACTGCCACCCACGTATAAATGATCTTCTGAATCTGCGTGTGACCCATGATGAGGTAACGCGTATAACTGCTGTGAAGATCACGGCATGCAAGCCACATAGGTAACTGCCCCTCGCGTAGAAAAGGTTCGCGTAGAAGCCAATGACTGTCACCATGGCGTAGAAGCCAAATAGTTGTCAAGTTGGCGTAGAAGCCAAGTAGCTGTCAAACTGGCGTAGAAGCCAGGTAAGCGTAGAAGCCTGATGCTGCATGGAGAGATAGCTAGCGTAAAAGATAGCCGATCTTCCTTCCTTGACTGAGGTCTTGAGCCTATTCTAGACCAAATAGCCTTATCACGCACCAATGCAAATATAGCCTGAGTTGGCATATTCTGAGGAGATAGCATACGGCGTACTCCTACAGTTGAAAATAGCCAGGTCGGCGTATTTCAAGGAGATAGCGTACAGCGTGCTCCTATAGCTGAAAATAGCCTGATGACATAATATGCAGAGGTAATGATGTGGACGTATTAGTCATAATTATGGCTCGTCCAGTCTTTGAAAGTAGAACCAAATCTCGTGCATTAAATGCAGAGATCTGCCCCCATCACGCACATTAACTACAGAGACGTGCCTCGAGCTCTGTACGAAGAGCAGCTTTTAACGTGGCGGTTTGTTTCGTCTTCTGCTGAGCGTAAAGCTCACATCTGCCTGTATAAAACTAGGCAGCCTATTCCCTCGAATACGTAAAAGTAATTTATATCAAGAAAATGTCACTAAACGACGGTCTGGGTCTATGTGCCGAATCATCATTACAGCCATCGTCTGGATAGTCGTACAGTACTCTTTGTCAGGAGTCAGGTTCACTGCATGATCTGACAGGTTCATTCGAGGAATACGAAGAGTTTCTCATACAACTTTCCGCTGCATTAAAAGCGAGCAGGTTTTACGCCAAAGTGGCGATGTAACAACATTTTTATGCTGAAGCAGTCTGGAAATACTGTATTACATGGGTTGTTCTGGAGCTATATTTTACGCTGTACTTAGTGATGAAGCTCTGTTGTACGCCGATGGCTCTGAAGTCATGTCTTACGCCACACAGCACTGAAACTCTACTTTACGTAGGTTTTATGCATACTGCGTATAACTCTGCAGCATATTTTTCATGCTTCTACAACGTGTCCGAACGGGGACACGTAATTATCCTCAAGCACCCAAGCACGTCTACCTAGGTCCGTTTAACCTAGGGCAACACCCAAAATGGGCCAATCTCGAATTTCACCAAAAATTGACACAAAACCTAATGTCAAAGTCTCCAAACACATCCAAACAAGTTCCAACTTCCTCCCATGGGTAGCCCTAAGGTCTAGGAAGGTTTTAAACTACTAATTATAATATATTAGAGTAATTACAAGGGGAAAATTTAGGGTTTACCTCTTGGAAGTTGAAATCCCAAGGCCAAAGTCTCCAAAAATCTCCAAATCCACACACCCAAGCATCCAAGCCTCCAAACTAAGATCCTACACCAAATCTAGGCTCTACAAACCTAGGTTAGAGGAAAATAAAAGGTTTGGATTTGTATTAAAGAGAGAAATAAATGAAGGAAGAGAAGAGAAGTGGAAAACTTACATGGAAATGGAAGAAGTGAAGGAAGGAAGTGAAGGAGGAGAATGGAGAGTGAAAAATGAAGAAGAAGAAGAAGAAGAAGAAGAAGAAGAAGAAGAAGTGAAAATGAAGGGGGGGTGGCCGGCCATGAAGAGAATATAGGGTTAGGGTTTCATTTAAATACAAGGACCAAAATACCCTCTACTAATACTCCTCCAAACTAAGGATTAGGTTTAGGGTTCCAAATGCATTCTAACTAAATTCTAATCACTCCAACTAACTAATTAAAATATAAATAACTATTCTAAACCAATAAATGAGTCTGACAAGGGTGTTGGTTGGGTCTGACAAGGGTCCACTAGGGTCTGACAAGCCAAAACCCTAAAATAACTAATAAAAATAAATACAATCAACTAATTAAATATTAATAAAAATATTTATGATCAGTACACAATTTACTAAATTA
Organism: Iris macrosiphon; assembly: GCA_036927795.1. Classification (NCBI taxonomy): domain Eukaryota; kingdom Viridiplantae; phylum Streptophyta; class Magnoliopsida; order Asparagales; family Iridaceae; genus Iris; species Iris macrosiphon. Next base: position 312,282,452 of record JAYESA010000004.1, on the reverse strand, counting down.
AAATATAAAAAAATATCTTGCCCTGAAAATGGGGGTAGCGACAAATCCTCCTGGTATATAGGAGTATCCTCTATAGGTACACCATCCTACGGCCCGTAGAATATGGGACACTGCTCTAAAAGCCAATCATCTAGAAAAATATATCCATTCATGATTGGAGCGAAGTACATACCTCTGAAAGTAGTTTCAATAACATAATCGAGCATATAAAACAGATAATAGAAATAAAATACATGATCACTAACATATGAATAAATGAACAATAGGTATATAGGTAATGTACGAGAATATAGAACAACAATAAAAATATCTGTAATATGATGAATAACTGCAATATAACTAATGTGCCTCAGAATACAAGTTCATTATGTGATCGGTTTGGATGAACATGATCAATAAGGTAAGACGACTACAAGTGAGGTATGTAATCAGAATGTACACAATGAACAATAGGGCTTTGATCACACAATCAACTTTTACTCTCCCATCCCCAGCTAATACCAATGGATCCAATCATGATACGCTACGAACAGGAATATGACCAATGAACACGAGCAGTGGGTGTACACGAATATAATAACCACTAAACACGAGCAGTGGGTGTACACGAATAAGCATACTGAACATGAGCAGTGTGTGAACACGAAATATAAATCAATACCCAATATAAACGATGAAATACATGTACACGAGTACCCGCTGAACACGGTAGGGGATAACATCTCCCGACGGGATCCATGTAGTATAAGTCCATAAAATTACTGTGTCGGAATCAAGTATACAATTCTAGAACATGCATATATATACTATTATAAATTAAAAATTATCAGAGAAATGTACTCGTCTGAAGTCCTGGGCCAGGTGTGTCTCTCGATACCCAAGCTGGTATCACACAGACCTATATATGGTATGTTACATCAATACAAGGTTCTATAAATGAAAATAAGTTAAGTTGATGCAATGCTAGGTCATAAAGCCATTTCTAAGTCAAATCGGCTAATTCTAGGGAGTCTAACACTAAGATACTAGGTCAATATGCTATGAAACTAAGATATACTAGCTAATCTACGATACTAAGAAACACACAAGATGCCGTATCTCAAGATACACAAGTTTAAATATATAAAAATAGTAATTTGTATATATATACAAGTCAATATATACGGTACTTTAACTAATTAAATCAAATAGGATACCTTGGCCTTGCACCAATGCGTATCGCACTACCACACACCTATCCCGATACTCAAATTCAATACCTTAAGTATCGACCAAATACCTTGATATTACCTTGGTATCCCAAGGTAATTCAAAACCCATGAGTATAGATAATATATATAGAAACCCCCAAAACTAGCATATACTAATTATAATAATAGGTATAAATATAATATATACATACTAATTATAATATAATGCCAACTTACCAATATGCATATCAATCTAACTATATATAACTACTACATACTAGGATACAAATCTAACTAACATAATCAGGTATATATATATAACCAACTAACTATTTATATTAACTGTTAACTATCTATACTAACTAGCTAGACTAAACTAACTGACCTAAACAACCAACCTTCCCACTTACTGAAACCAAAACCTCACTGATACCAAACTTTACTGATACTGAATGTTGCTCCCCTCTTCTTGTTGAATCTGAAAGTACACATTGCTGAGACTCCCTACTGCTAATGGCCCCCCCTTCTTGCTGTCAGTTGCATACTTCTCTGCAAGATTGCTCACTCCCTGCAGTTGCTGAGGTAGGACTGCTCCCCTCTTCAGTTGATACTGCTTGACATAGCTACAGGAGCTCCCTACTGGAGCTGCTAGTGCTAGCCTTCCTCTGCAGCTGAACCACCCTACTGTGCTAAACACTGGGCAAAGCAACTGCTCGATGCTCCCTGTTATGAATGTTGCAGTAGGACTTCTCCAAAATGCACTGTTCCCCGAGCAGTTGGCTGCACAGAGCTTACCTGAGCCCCCTCTATGCTGAAGTATGCATACTTCCTTGCTGAGCTATAGTAGCTCCTCCCCCTTTGTTGTTGCACTGAGCAGTTGGCTGCTATTGCCCGAGGCCTGGCTTACTGCCACTGTGCAAAGGTCGGGCTGCTGCTATCCATTGCTACTTCTTGCTGCCACTGTGCATCAGAATTCTGTGTCACTGTGCAGATATCTCTCCCCCCTTGCTGCCACTCACTGCTGCTCACACTCTCACACACACACAAACACAAACACTACATAACACACTCCCATACATACACATATACACATTCCTCCATGATATATATATATATATATATATATATATATATATATATATATATATATATATATATATATATATATATATATATATATATATATATATATATATATATATACTCCTCCCTCTATGTATATATTAAACTCTATATATACATATACACTCTCACTACTAAATAGATACATATACATATACAATCACATATAAACATACATGTATATAAGATACACTTACACATATATGTATATATATAACCACTCATATATATATATATATATATATATATATATATACAAGCACATATAGAAATGAGGAACAAAAATCAAACACGTGGAGTGCACCGCACTCGTATCACACTCATTCTATGATACGCTTGCGACACGGCTCCACCACACAACCAAACACATCACGAAGGACACGAGCAAGTCTAATATACTAAATATGAATAATACGTATAATAATTAGATCAACTATGTGTTTGTGTCAAGATATGATATGCACAAGTCTCCGTATCGGGGGAAAACTCCCAAAATAACCCGTATCGCCAAACTGACGAGATACGGCCTACACGTACCCAATTGTGGATATGACACTAACCACAAATAATTAATCATATGTCATATCGATCTATTTGACCAAATGATAAACATCAAATGTGCCAAACTCAAAATTCCTCCAAAATTGGCACCAAAACACACATAACTTCCACCATAGGTCTCCTATGAACCTAAAACCAATTCATATGGGTAGCCTATGCATGTGGGTTGGTTTCTTATGGTTAAATATTATATTTAAAACCTACTACAAGATAAAAACCTCAAATGTACCTATTGGGAGATTGATTCCCAATGAAAATTCACAAATATTAAAATATAGCTCCTCCTTGTAGATCTTGGCCTCCTCCTTCTAGATCCTTGCTTGCTTCTTGTAGATCCTTGTTTTAGTAGCCTCAATTGAGAATTAGGGACAGAAATTATAAAGAAATAGGTGGAGAATTGATGAGGGAATGAAGGAAATTTAAAAGGGGAAAACTAGATCTAAATGCAAATAGAAAATGAAATAAGAGAGACACTCTCTCCTCCTCTAATGGCCGGCCATTACACTCTCCCTCAAGTAATGTAAAATGTCCCATTTACCCCTTGTGGCCTCTCATGAAGAAATTAATTAAGGAGGGAAGGTTATGGTCTAATGGTTTCACTAATTAATCCATCCTCCTAATACATGGGCCTAATTCTTGGGCTCAATCTAACTAAACCAAAATATTGGGTTCATGCAACTAATAAATTGGTTAGGTCCACTGCACAAGTCTAAAATAATCTAGCATCTAATAATAAATAAAAATAAAACAAATAAATATTCACACATGCACAATATTTAAATACAATGCATCCTAAAATTAAAATACCCATGTTAATTACCAAACTACCCTTGATTGAAAATGTGAGGGTGACAATCCTACCCACCTTAGAAAATTTTGTCCTCGAAATTAAGGAAGAAACTAACTACCAAAAGCAAACAATATAATGCAAAAAGGAATTATACCTCACGGCTCGAACAGATATGGATATCGCTCGCGCATCTCGGTCTCTCGCTCCCAGTTACTCTCTACTAGCGAGTGATGCCTCCATGCAACGTGCACCAAAGGAATCGTCTAGTTCCACAGCACCTTCTCTCTCTGATCCAGAATCTCAACTAGCTGCTCTGGATAGCTAAGAGTAGGGCCCACCTCTATCTCCGAGTGATCCAACACATGACTGGGATCTGCCACGAACCGTCTCAGCTACGATACGTAAAACATGTTGTGCACTTCCTCCAATACAGGTGGTAAGTCTAGTCTGTATACAACTGTACCGACCCTCTTAAGAATACTGAAAGGTCCGACGAATCGTGGACTAAGCTTTTTGCCTCTACCGAAATAAATCGTGCCACATATCAGAGAAATCCTCAAGAAAACTAGACCACCGACCTAGCACGAAACACAACCTTAGAACTCTAACAAAAATAAATAATCACAAGCAATGCAAAACAAAAGCTATTCCTCAAACTCCAATGGTCTCCGGTGGCTATCGGCCCAATGTCGTTGTCTGTCCTGCGCTATTCGAAGCCTATCCCTGATGAGCTTCACCTTCTCGGCTGCATCCACTACCATCTCTAGTCCCAATAAAGCTCTTTCACCAACATCATCCCATGATAATAGAGTGCGGCATCTCCATCCATGCAATGCCTCAAACGGTGATATCTCTATACTGGCTTGGTAGTTGTTGTTGTATGAAAACTCTACCAAGTGAAGATGATCCTCCCAAGAACCTCCAAGATCCAAAACACAAGTGTGTAGCATGTCCTTAAGAGTCTGAATAGTCCTCTCCGACTGTCCGTCAGTCTGAGGGTGGTATGCGGTACTGAACTTGAGCTGAGTGCCCAAGCTAGCCTGCAAACTGCTCCAGAAGTGGGATGTGAAGCGACTATCTCGATCTGAGACTATGCTCACTGGAACACCATACAATCTAACTATCTAGCGCATATATATCTCTGCGAGCTTTTCCGTAGATGTACCCACTTTGAATGGCAGAAAGTGGGCTAATTTGGTCAACCTGTCCACGATGACCCAAATTGCATCTTTATCTCCTGGAGAACGCGGAAGTCCTGATACAAAATTCATGGTCACATCCTCCCATTTCCACTCCAGAATAGGTAAATGCTGAAGCAATCTACCTGGCCTCTGTCTCTCCGCCTTTACCTGCTGGCAAACCAAGCATCTGGATACGAAGCTAGCTACCTCCCGCTTCATTCTATACCATCATACATGATCTCTCATGTCTCTATATATCTTGTTGGCACCTGGATGCATAGAGTACTGAGATAGATGTGCCTACTACAGAATCTCCTCGCCCAATGCTCCTCTCGGTTCACACAATCTGGTACCGTGCCACAATGATCCATCATATGCGATGCTAAAGTCTTCTGCCATCCCGATCTGGACCTGTGCTCTGATGCTCCTCAGAGACTCATCCTCGTACTGTCCGGCTCTGATCCGATCCATCAGCTCTGACTATACTTGAAGTCCCCACATCTGTGCTGTGACTCCAAGAACTAGTACCTCAATGCCCAAACTGTAAAGATCGGCCAATAAATGTCTGTCTCTCGTCAAATATATAGCCACGGGATACCTGCTCAAGGTATCTGCGACTATATAGGCCTTCCCTGGATGGTACAGCAAAGAAATGTCGAAGTCTTTCATCAACTCCAACCATCGCCGCTGCCTCGTGTTGAGCTCTTTTTGTGTAAACACATACTTCAAGCTCTTGTGGTCTGTAAATATCTCTACTCTTTCTCTCTATATAAGTAGTGTTTCCACAATTTAAGAGCAAAGATAACTTCTGCCAATTCTAAGTCATGGGTAGGGTAGTTCTTCTCATGCGGGCGTAATTTTCTTGAAGCATAGGCAATCACCTTCCTGTTTTGCTGTAACACATAACCCAAACCCTTACCTGATGCATCACTGTATATGGAAAATCCTCCTGCTCCTGATGGCAATGACAATATTGGAGCTGTAGTCAACCTCTTCTTCAGCTCCTCAAATGCTGACTGACAATACTCAGTCCAGACGAACTCCACGTCCTTCCTCGTTAGTCTAGTCATCGACTCTGCAAGTCTAAAAAAGTCCTGAACAAACCTCCGATAGTAGCCTGCCAGTCCAAGAAAACTCCTGATCTCTGCTATTAAACTCGGGGTAAACCACGATTCAACTGCTGAAATCTTCTTTAGATCCACTGAGATTCTATCTCCTGTAATAACATGCCCGAGGAATTCAACCTTATCAAGGAAGAACTCATACTTTGATAGCTTGCCATACAACTTCTTCTTCCTGAGGGTCTCCAGAACTATCCTCAAGTGCTTCTAATGATCCTCTGGGGTCTTCAAATATATCAGAATATTATCAACGAAGACTACAACAAACTGATCCAGGTACTGATGAAACACCTTGTTCATCAGGTTTATGAATACCGCCGGGGCATTGGTCAACCCAGACGGCATAACTAAGAACTCAAACTGCTCATAATGAGTCCTGAAAGTTGTCTTCGGGATATCTTCCTTCTTTACTTTCACTTGGTGGTACCCTGACCTCAAGTCTATCTTTGAGAATACCTTCGCTCCGCTCAACTGGTCAAACAAGTCATCAATCCACGGCAACGGGTATTTGTTCTTGATAGTGAGGTTGTTAAGTGCCCTGTAGTCGATACACATACGTACTGACCCATCCTTCTTTGGTACAAAAAGTACCGGAGCACCCCATGGTGATAAACTGGAATGGATAAAGCCTTTGTCTTGTAACTCATCCACCTGCTTCTTCAACTCTGCCAGTTCGTTGTTTTTTACTCTATAGACGTGCTGATATATTGGCTCTGTGCCTGGCACCAAATCTATAGAGGATTCCATATCTCTGTTTGGTGGAAACTCCGATAACTCCTCTGGAAAGACATCCATGAATTCTATAATCAACAGATGTGGCGGCTCCTGTTCTTCTACCAAAGCTCCACAGAAGTCTCCTTCGCTCTGCCCTGCTGCTCTACTGAAGAACTCAAACTCTGGCTCACCTGGCGTTTGAAATAAAACTCTGCCTCTACGATAATTGATATTAGCGTGATGTCTACTCAACCAATCCATCCCGAGTACTATATCGTAACTCGGAAGTGGCATTACGAGTAAACATACGCTCAACTCTCGGGCTCCCAAAGAAACTCACTAGTCCTTGCAAATATTACTGACCAGGATAATGCCACCCCCACCCCCGGACGTGATTTTGCAAGTCCTCTCCAATGGTTCAGACTCAAGACGATGTCTCAGAGCAAAAGATACAGATATAAAACTATGAGAAGTATCGGAATCGAATAAAGTACGATCTGGAAAGGAATTGAGATAAAATGAACCTGAGATGACATTGCCAACTGGCCCTTCCTCCTCGACAATCAAGGAAAAAGCTCGCCCCTGTCGCTGTGCACCTCTCTGCTATTGATGCTGGGCAAACTGTTGTTGCTGTGGTGGTAGAGATCCTCTTTGTTGTCCCGCTGGTGATCTAGCGGGTGCTCTCTGCGCCTGACCTCCGCCCTGAACTGGACAAGTTGGGACTTTAGGACAAGCTCTCAACTGATGATATCCTGATCCGCAGAATAAGCATTGGCCTAGTCTCATCCAACATACATCTCATATGTGTCCTTGCTTCTTACAGAAAGTACAAGGAACAGTTGTCCTCTGGATCTAGTGCATCTGTTGTGCCGACATTCTAGCTGGCCCATGATACTGCTACCTCTGATGCTGATAGTGCCTCTGGTTCTGCTGCTAGAAATAAGGCCTCTTCGTTGGACCTGTGTTGGTACTGGATCCCCCTGTGTCCCTGGGCCTCTTAGAGCCGATCTCTAAGTCATCCTCTGCCCGCTGTGCCTGTCTAAAAATCTCCTCGAAGGTGGTGGTAGGATCTTCGTTCGTGTAGGATTTAACTTCCCGGTTCAGGCCCTTCCTGAACTTCCTGGCTCTACCTCTAGGGTTCTGTCGCTCCACGAAGCGACCTAGTCGGTAATACTCTGTCGCATACTCGTCCACTGACATACCTCCCTGGACGAGGTACTAGAACTGGCTCTCTAAAAATGTCAGAGCCATGTCTGGTAAGAACTTTTCCTTGAAAAGCTCTTTGAAATCTTCCCAAGTGAGTCCTAGTACTGCAATCCTGGGGTCTGTCCTGAACCATGTCAAAGCAATGTCAAACATCATACACCCCCCTGCCTCTATCTGTAACATCTCTGGAATCTGCGCCAGCTGCAGGTTTCGCTCGATGTCCTCGATCCAATCATCCGCATAAAGGATCCCCTTTGTGCCTTTGAAGTCCTTCGGGCCCATCCTCTTGAAGTCTATGATGGTCCCCGGCCTCGGCTGCTGAGAAATAAACTAAGGTGGTGCCGTCTGTGGCTGGACTGTGAAAGCTCTCTCAACTACTGCAAGTGCGATCTGGTGAGCATTCTTCATGCTCTGTCGTAGGACCTCTGACTGACGTTGTTGTGCCTCCATCATCTACTGGAAGAGCACGAACATCTGCATCTGATCAACTGCAGGTGGTGGGGGTGGAAGATCCTCGGAAACAGTCTGCCATGTCCTCGGTACCGAAGGTGGAGCACCTCCGAAAGCTGCTGCTGATACGTCTACCTGGACCGGTGAAGCTCACCTCCTGAATGTAGGTACTGGACTATCGTCTGAGGGTGCTGCCCTCAAGGGTGATAAAGTGACTGATCGTGCTGTCGCGGCACCTGAGCGCTGGGAACGCGTCTTCGGCGGCATCATGAAGGTAGATTGAAATAAGGAATCAATATTGAATATGATACGATATCATCAAAGAAGGACAGAATTGTATTCAATATAAAGCAATATTCAATAGATAAGGATTTGCAAAACAAATTTTAGAATTTTCCTAGGTATGATTGAGTAAACTCTCAGCCTAAACCCTATTTCCTAAAGCAGGCTCGTAGCAGTACTCTAGGCGAGCATCACTACGAATCGTACTACTTGTGAATCTAGACCTGTATGGGCCACCACTAAAAATGTGTTATAATCCACATCCGGATATTCGGGCACGAGTACATGGTTACGTCCAGCCTACGCCACAACATCGGCGGTAGAACGTTGTATGGGTCATTTCTAACTATCTAATATCTCAACAATATAATATGGTACCTATCAATCATCTCAACTCCAAACGGAGGAAAAATATGGTATCTCACAAGTATAACTAATCTCAATCACAAAACAAACTAAGAAAGATAAAGCACGAATGGAATAGCGAAGGAAAGAATAAGATACAATCCATAATCTAAAATAATATATAAACTGTGAATCTCAACAATATAATAGTCCAATACAAGCCAACACAAAATAACTAGACCTCCTCGGGCTCTGCAACTAAGTCCTCCTAGTCTATAGGAGTATCCTCTATAGGTACACCGTCCTGCAGCCCGTAGAATGTGGGACACTGCTCTATAAACCAATCATCTGAAAAAAATATCCAGTCAGGATTGGAGCGAAGTATATACCTTTAAAAGCAGTTTCAATAACATAATCGAGCATATAAAACAGATAATAGAAATGAAATACAAGATCACTAACATATGAATGAATGAACAATAGGTATACAGATAATGTACTAGAATATAGAATAATAATATGAATATCTGCAATATGATGAATAACTGCAATCTAACTAATGTGCCTCAGAATACAAGTTCATTATGTAATCGGTTTGGGTGAACATGATCAATAAGGTAAGATGATTACAAGTGAGGCATATAATCAAAATGTACACAATGAAAAATAGGGCTTTGATCACATAATCAACTTCTACTCTCCCATCCCCAACTAATACCAATGGATCCAATCACGACACGCTACAAACACGAATATGACTACTGAACACAAGCAGTGGGTGTACACGAATATAATAACCACTGAACACGAGCAGTGGATGTACACGAATAAGCACATTGAACATGAGTAGTGTGTGAACACAAATTATAAATCAATACCCAATACCCAATATACACGATGAAATACATGTACACGAGTACCAGCTGAACACGGTAGGGGCTAACATCTGCTGACGGGATCCATGTAGTACAAGTCCGTAAAATCACTGTGTCAAAATCAAGTATACAATTCTAGAACATGCATATATATAATATTATGAATTAAAAACTATTAGAGAAATGTACTCGCCTGAAGTCCTGAGCAAGGTGTGTCTCTTGATGCCCAAGCTGGTGTAACACAGACCTATATATGATATGTTGCATCAATACAAGGTTCTAGAAATAAAAATAAGTTAAGTTGATGCAATGCTAGGTCATTAAGACATTTCTAAGTCAAACCGGCTAATTCTAGGTTATAAGAGTCTAACACTAAGATACTAGGTCAATATGCAATGAAACTAAGCTATACTAGCTAATCTACGATACTAAGAAACACACAAGATGCCATATCTCAAGATACGCAAGTTTAAATATATGAAAATAGTAATTTGTATATATATACAAGTCAATATATATGGTACTTTAACTAATTAAAGCAAATAGGATACATTGGCCTTGCACCAATGCGTATCGCACTACCACACACCTATCATGATACTTAAACTCAATACCTTGAGTATCGACCCAATATCTTGATATTACCTTAGTATCCCAAGGTAATTCAAAACCCATGAGTATAGCTAATATATATAGAAACCCCCAAAACTAGCATATACTAATTACAATAATAGATATTAATATAATATATACATACTAATTATAATACAATGCCAACTTACCAATACACATATCTATATAACTATATGTAACTACTACATACTAGGATACATATCTAACTAACTAACTATATATATAACCAACCAACTAACTATTTATATTAACTGCTAACTATCTATACTAACTAGCTAGACTAAACTAGCTGATCTAAACAACCAATCTTCCCACTTACTGAAACCAAAACCTCACTGATACCAAACCTTACTGATACTGAATGTTGCTCCCCTCTTCTTGCTGAATCTGAAAGTACACATTGCTGATACTCCCTACTGCTGATGGCTTCCCCTTTTTGCTGTCAGTTGCATACTTCTCTGCAGGATTGCTCACTCCCTGCAGTTGCTGATGTAGGATTGCTCCCCTCTTCATTTGATACTGCTCGACATAGCTGTAGAAGATCCCTGCTGGAGCTGCTACTGCTAGCCTTTCTCTGCAGCTGAACCACCTTGCTGTGCTGAACACTGGGCAAAGCAACTGCTCGATGCTCCCTGTTATGCATGTTGCAGTAGGACTGCTCCAAAATGCACTGCTCCCCGAGCAGTTGGCTGCACTGAGCTTACCCGAGCCCCCTCTGTGTTGCAGTATGCATACTTCCTTGCTGAGTTGTCGTAGCTCCTCCCCCTTTGCTACTGCACTGAGCAGTTGGCTGCTATTACACGAGGCCTGGCTTGCTGCCAGTATGCAGAGGTCGGGCTGCTGCAGTCCATTGCTACTTCTTGCTGCCACTATGCATCAGAATTCTGTGCCACTGTACAGATATCTCTCCCCCCCCCCCCTTGCTGCCACTCATTGTTGCTCACACTCTCACACATACACAAACACAAATACTATATAGCACACATACACATATACACATCCCTCCATGTATATTAATAGCTATATATATATATATATATATATATATATATATATATATATATATATATATATATATACTCCTCCCTCTATGTATATATATATACTCCTCCCTCTATGTATATATCAAACTCTATATATACATATACACTCTCACTACTAAATAGATACATATACATATACAATAACATATAAACATACATATATATATAACATACACTTACACATATATATATGTATATATATAACCACTCATACAAACATATATATATATATATATATATTATATATATATATATATATATATATATATATATATATATATATATATATATATATATATATATATATATATATATATATATATATATATATATATATATATATACGCTCTATAGATATCCACTGTATACAATTATCATATAAAAATACTTATATGTACATATATATATACCAACTAATATATCATACATATATATATACAAGCACATATAGGAATGAGGACCAAAAACCAAACACGTGGAGTGCACCGCACCCGTATCATACTCATTCTATGATACGCTTGCGACACAGCTCCACCACACAACCAAACGCATCCCGGAGGACACGAGCAAGTCTAATACACTAAATATAAATAATACGTATAATAATTAGATCAACTACGTGTCTGTGTCAAGATGTGATATGCACAAGTCCCCGTGTCAGAGAAAACCCCCCAAAATAACCAGTATCGTCAAAATGACGAGATACGACCTATATGTACCCAATTTTGGATATGACACTAAGCACAAACAATTAATCATATGTTATATCAATCTATTTGACCAAATAACAAATACCACATGTGCCAATCTCGGAATTCTTCCAAAATTGGTACCAAAACACACATAACTTCCACCATATGTCTCCTATGAACCTAAAACCAATTCCTATGGGTAGCATATGCATGTGGGTTGGTTTATCATAGTTAAATATCATATTTAGAACCTAATACAAGAGGAAAAACTAAAATATACCTATTGGAAGATGGATTCCCAATAAAAATTCCTAAATGTTGAAATGTAGCTCCTCCTTGTAGATCTTGGCCTCCTCCTTCTAGATCAATGCTTGCTTCTTGTAGATCCTTATTGTAGTAGCCTCAATTAAGAATTAGGGAAGAAAATTGTGAAGAAATTGGTGGAGAATTGATAAGAGAATGACAAAAATTTGAAAGGGGGAAAACTAGATCTAAATGCAAATGGAAAATGAAATGAGAGAGACACTCTCTCTCCTCCTCTAATGGCCGGCCACTACACTCTCCCTCAAGAAATGTAAAATGTCCCATTTACCCCTCGGGGTCTCTCATAAAGAAATTAATTAAGGAGGGAAGGTTCTAGTCTAATGGTTTCACTAATTAATCCATCATCCTAATACATGGGCCTAATTCTTGGGCTCAATCTAATTAAACCAAAATATTGGGTTCATGCAACTAATAAATTGGTTAGGTCCACTATACAAGTCTAAAATAATCTAGCATCTAACAATAAATAAAATACAACAAATAAATATTCACACATGCACAATATTTAAATACAATACATCCTAAAATTAAAATACCCATGTCAATTACCAAACTACCCTTGATTGAAAATGTGAGGGTGACAATATAAAATATCTTTCATATATTCAATATATGTTGCTTACATAACTTGCTTTCATTATGCTGCTGATATCTTGAATATTGAAATGAACCTAGTCTTTATTAGAAACATCACTAAAGTAATATGCATGCTTTTCACATGAATACTTAGCATTGGTTTAGGCGAGTGGCATAGTTTTTGCTCATCAGTACGCGATATGTATTGACCCAAGTTTGTGGGCATCCCCAGGTACTCAGCTGTGGGGAGTGGCTGAAACTGTTCCAAGGCATCGAAGCATTGTTGGGGTGTGGTGAAGCTCTTCTTCCATTGGAAGCGTCTTCTGTTATAAGGGGCATAATGAATGAAATAATGTAATTAAGTTGTATCATTGAGATTATAAGCCAAGACGATAATTATCAATATAAGACAAGCAGTCAGTATCCATTGTAATTGAGAAGCTTTATAATCTATTGTAAGCCATATACTCAAATACTATTATCAATAAATAGATGCTTTAAATCTATTCTTTTGTGACTTTAATTTGTCTACTTATTTTCGCTGATATATCGATATTTTTAAGAAATACCATGACTTGTGTATCTTTTTGCCTTGTACAAGTGCAATCTAGGCTTGTACGGCATCACGCTCGAGGCTACTTTCGATTCTTCGGAATCAGAACGTGACATAGACTAGCAAAGATAGCTCCATATTGGCTACACCACCAAGTTGGTATCTCAATATAATACTTTGCTTGTGTTGAGGTGTGCACATGGGGTATGGTGGGACATATGAGGGTGCCACATGGGGGTATTTTTCTAGGAGAAAAAAGGATTAACGCCTCATAGAAAGCATTTATATTTTTTGTCATTCTCTTGGAAAAATTCTCTTAGGAGCTAAGCCGGGCTTAGCGACTCAGACTCGGGTGCAAAGTGGCGCTTTGTTGGCGCACTTTGCACTTCAGCATCGGCGCTTGTACGCATTTGATGTGCTCATACGCTCGTTTTATATATTTTTTAAGATTTGAATTTAAATCGTTCCTATCTTTTCGTAACTGATTGGCGGCTAGGGTTTCCACCCTTCTCTATAAATACTCTTTTCGTGCCTCTTTGAGAACTTACTTCGAAAATAGAAAAATAAAAAGAGGTTATGTTGCTACCGCCATTGGAGTCCAGGAATTTTGTATGAGTCTATAAAGAAGATGACATCGAGCGTTCCAGAAGTTCTTTATAAACTTGCTGGTTCCTGGGAGCAGATCGTGTGGGGCGAATCTTGCTTTGAGAAACGGTGATCTTTATCACCCCGGCAAGCATATATCAATCTTCTTCTTCTTCTTCTCTTCTCTTATGCGAGTTGTAATATGTTCTATCCGTCTGCAACTGCGATTGCAAGAAAGAACAAAGGTTATTTTCTGATTATTGTAATTCTAGCAGCAAGTTGTAATCAGAATATTATATTATAGTTCTTCGTGGATATCGAGGATAGTCAGAGAGAGAACTTTTGTGTGAACCTCTGATCTCGACCATGCATTCTTCCATCATTGATTGATCCTCGGGACTAACAATGTCAAAGTAAGATTTGAGTAAGATGGAGAACAATCGTGCAAACCTTCTCGACACATGTTTTAACAAACTTGAGAAGTTTGACGGGAGCATTACAACGTCTGGAAGAGAAATGTCAGCTTAATCTTCAACTCAAAACGCGGACTACGTATTGAAGATCCTGAGCCTGTTGTTCCAGAGGGTGATGGTGATATTGTTCGGGTTGTTGCCAATACAACTGCTAAGCAGAATAAGTGGAGGAGAGACAATAATCTCTGTAAGCTGCTAATTCTGAACTCCATAGAGGATACTCTGGCGTAGTCATACAGTAAGACGAACCATGCAAAGTTCGTCTAGGAGTCACTTAAAAATCACTAAAAGGCGGATGAGAACCGCAAAAAGATTCATGTTAGTGAAAAGGTATGGAAGATGCGATTTAAGGACGACAAAATGATGTTGCCTCAAGTCAAGGAATTCCTCAAGCTGTATCAAAAACTTGAGGATGACCACATGCCCATGGTCGATGCTTTCATCGTGGGAGATATTATTGCCAAGCTCCCACCTGGATGAAGCAACTTTATCTTGGATGTGTACCGAAATAAAATGGAAGTAAGCCTTAATCAACTACTGCACAACATCCATGTTGAAGATAAGTTGAGGGCTCAAAACAAAGTGGACACGCTGTCCAAGCAGTTGGCAGAGGCCAACTTGGTGCATGTCAGTGACTCCAAGGGGAAGGAGAAGGGTTCTCACCACAAGAAGAAGAACTTCTACCATTTGAAGATGAATTCGGCTTCGTTCAAGCCAAAACCCAAGTCAGATGTGACTTGCTTCAATTATTGCAAGAAGGGCCACTACCGAAAAGACTGCAGATGCAAGCCCAAATAGACATAGCAAGGTGAGCATAACAAGGTTGCTATGATTGCACAAGTTTTTATGGCTGGTGTCGACACTGACTAGTGGGTGGACACTGGCTCATCATACCATGTTTGCTCAAAGAGGGAGTTATTTACCACATACAAGTCTACATCTGAGAAGGTCATGGTAGTGAACCAGGTACAAGCTGAAGTACGAGGGATCGGCACGGTGGTACTGAATCTGACTTCAGGGAAGTCGTTTATACTTCAGGATGTGAAGCATATACCAGTGATTGCCAAGAACCTGGTCTCAAGAAGCCTGTTTTGTAATGCAGGCTTGAGGATGGACATCAATACTGGACAAATGGTGATGTCGTATAATGAAACTTACTTCAAAAAAGATTTTTGTACCGAAGAAATATTTAAACTTCAACTTTAACTCCTATAAATAACATTAATGCAGTCTCTTATTCTGGTTATTCTCTTGAGTTATGGCATAATAGACTAGAACATGTTCATTGTAAAAGGATAAACAAGATGTCTAGTCTAGGTATTATCTCCAAATATAGGGATAATGAGGTAGAAAAGTGTGAGGTCTGTGCGCAGACAAAAATTATAAGAAAATTATTCAAGCGGGTTATTCGAAGCACAGTTTTCTGGAGATGGTGCACTACGATATCTGTGACTTCAAACAGTTCTCCACAAAAGCTAAGATGAAGTACTTTATTAATTTCATTAACGACTACTCGAAGTACATATTTTTTTATCTTCCCAAGTCAAAAGATGAAGCATTCGAAAAGTTCAAGGAGTTCAGGGCTGAGGTGGAACGTCAAAGAGGGCAACAACTTAAGAGACTCAGAAGTGATCGAGGCAGAGAATATAGGTCTATTGAATTCGTATCGTTCTACAAGAAACATAGAATTATCAATGAGACGACTGCTCCGTATTCTCCTCAATCAAATAGAGTAGCCGAAAGGAAGAACGGGACGTTGACAGAGATAATGAACTCAATTATTATTGAGTACGGGTCTTCCAAACTACTTCTGGGGAGAAGTTGCGCTCACAACTACTTTCATTCTAAATAGAGTATCGTACGCAACTTTCGACGTCATTCCTCATAAACTCTGGTACAAAGTTAGACCTAACTTGAATGTCATTCGAGTGTGGGAATGTCTGGCGTATGTGAATCTTCCAGACTAGCAGATTTAGAAGCTGGGTACGAGGTCTACGAAGACCATCTTTCTGGGTTATGCTGGATGCTCGGAGGATTCTTGATATAAAATCAAATCACAAGAACATTGTTATCGCGGATATTCCAGAGAATAGTATGGGTACACAGGAGGCTAATGCTTCCAATGAAGATGTGGTCCAAGAAAAAATTGTCATTCCAGAGACAACGTTCAAACCAAAACTCGCAGAACTGGTGTCTAAGCAAGTGAGAAGACAGAAGGACTTCAGAGATAATTTTGTCACATATCATGTGGAAGCAGATCCACTTACCTAAGATAAGGCGATAAAAACCAGAGTCGTTGTCTTCTGGATGGAGGCTATCACGCCCCAGTACCGAAATACGAAGACGGACATGGCCATATACCCCATACAAGGTACTATATGTCGTACGGCAATCACGAATGTAACTAAACAAGGGGGTGCTTACTACAATCAAGTCACCTAGGGTCAAGAACATCTATGTCTCAATCATCAAACAAGAACCAATAAGAATGAACATGTAAAATAAAGCAATTAGACGTCCCTAATGCTCTATCAAAATGATCATGAAACTAGTTATACAGGATGGTACACTAGTACATTGCCAAGAGTACATGACTGTAAGTCAGCTGCGGTCTGAATAATATATAATAGTGTAGAGGAACTAATGTCCAAATTAACCAGCTAATAAGTGTCGTCGATTAAACACCAAAAAGGTAATACAAAATGATACTCATAGTGGGAGAGAAAAAACCCACTCAAGTTCATCGGCGGATATCCTCCTAGTATTCGCCATCGGTCAGATACAGGACGGGATCCTCGGGCTCTGCTATTAAACCTGGCAAAACAAAACCAGCGGGGTCAGCCCCGATAGCAAGTACCACAAAGGAGCATAAGTAAATGAAGCAAAAACTAATAAAGTATATAAAAATAGGAATCTGTGCCACAACTGTAAGCGTATGACCTTTCATCAGAGCAGTAGAATACCTCTACAATCAAACAAGGACAATAGGTGTCGCACTACGTCGAGACAGGGTACGACTCACCAATTATGAACAAGACGAAGATACAATACATCAGTATAATCTAGAACACACATGCCACAATATCAGCTAAGATATAAGTATAATATGCAGTATCAGTACATGACCTATTGTGACACATTGGTGCGACCCTACAACCAAATAAGGACAAGGGTTGAACCGTCGTACCATAATAGTTCATGTCCCTAGACTACCAATATATATTTTTTAAATCGGCCAATCAATCATACGGCTTGTTATATAGAGTCAGAGTTATCTCAGAACAGATGCATAAAAAAATTCTCAGATTGTGAGCTGTTTAGCAGGGCTAACCGAGCCATAGTAATCGCATATCATATTATATATTATGCACCAGTCCCTCGTAAGGCCACTGTGCTAGAATCACATAGAACACATTATATAATATAAGTATTCTAATATTTTCATCCACTAGTACGAACGTGACTAATATCCATAGGGGTCAGCCTTGCACGTCATGACAGTTGTCTGAGGTGGCTAATGTGCACGATCTCGGGATTTTATCCCTTCCAATGCTCTACCAATTTTAGTTGCCTAAATTAGCCCTATGGTTATGTTAGGAATCTCATGACGTGGTTACATGATCAATCCTCCTATATGTCGTACCGTAGTATGGTCCACGCTAGATACGAATCCACTTTGTTACTTGATGGCTCAAACTGGATTCACCCAAGAGTGATACAACAATCAATCAAGTTCTAGCCATGCTTTGGTAGTTTACCCATATACCATGTCCGTGCTGGAGAAATAATATAATAATATCATATGTCGCGTAGTATAGGGGCATTCTCGATGCATAACCCAAAAATGTAATCTTATAGCACGTAGCAAGTTATATCGCACCTCAGTGCACATTATAATATGGTCGTACCTCAGTGCACCTTATAACACATGTACACGTAGCACGTAGCACATAGCAATTGTATCAGCACAAATACAAGAAATTAGGTTAAATTACCAAACTTACAGTTGGTCATATAAGCCTTATCACATTGGGACACGTAGCTCATGTTATGCACATAGCTGGTTAGTCACTTATGACATAGTCAATTCTAGCACATGGTCATGTCTAGCACAAGGTCGGGTTACTAAGTCCATTCTTCCTTAGGATCAAGCAATTGTCAAGGCCAACCACATAGAACAAAGAAATATTCCAAATAAAATAGCTAAGCCGCATGCACAACTTGGCGCATGAGGCGGGTGCCGCATGGACTGTCGATCACATGCTACCTCAGGTCTCATACGATCCCAGGCCACATACGATCCCAGGCCGTATGCTCCTCTAAGCCGCATGCTTCGGACAAAAGTCCACTCTTTGGGACAAGTGCCAACGTGATGTGTCAAAGAAGTGACTGAAGCGATAGATGTGACAGGCCATAAAGTGTCCGGAAGAAAAAAGATAAAACTATAAAAAGATGTGCCAAGGTTTCAGAGTCATGCGTCCAAGGGAAGGTGGTTGCATACTCTGCTTGCCGAATAAGTCACTCGACCTCATATTGCTCTTTGGACTTAGCGAATTTCTTATTCGTCCAGCGAACAAAACACAAGAAGTTATGTCACTTAGATCCAGAATACTTTGTGTAATGGTCAGTCATGCATCCAACAAGATGGACGCATGCTGGTTGGTTATGCGGCAAAGAGTCTAGGTCGTATAGGATCATGCTGCATGAAAGTCTCGGTCGCAAATGGTGCTGGCCGCATGAGAACTTCGTCTTCTTTAGACGGCAAGTTCAACCATGGTAGAAAAGATCCAAAAAACAAAAAAAAATCTTCATAAAATTTTTATTTTAGCTCTGAATCAAGTGAACCAAAAGCCAAAATGCACGAAATGAAGTGCTCCATCAACCACAAAAACTATTTTCTAAAATACCATATTTTAATAGATCAAAACCAAGAAAAACTTTTGGAACCCATGAAAACCCTAATTTAAAATTTAGATCTATTCAAAATTGTTCATCAAAACCAAAAACTCCAACAGCTAAAACTAATGAGGACATTAAGTACCCAACAAACATATTTTTATTACTACATATATGTAAAAATACGAAAATCTATGACTTTACCACTTTGAGCAAGATGTATTTGCCTTAGTGGACTAACAAACCTCTTCCTAGAACCAAGTCTAGGGCTAGGGCTTAGGGTTTCAATTGGGAGCTCTTGAGGGAAGAAGGAAGAGGAAAGAAGAAGTAACGGAAAGAAAATAAAAAAATGAAAGAGAGGAGAGAGAAAGAGGAGTATATATACACAAGAGGAGAAAATGGTATTCTAGTCATGACTAATTCTCATGCAATCATAACCATCCAAAATAAGTCTAGTGGTTCCAAATGTGAACCGGGTGAAATATCCATCCTACATACGGGTCCTAGCACGAGTTTATGGCAATTGCCAAGGTGTTCACTACTGGTCTCGGGTAGTCTCCCTCAATAAAAAGAGATACAATTAAATAAAATAAAACATAATTAATAGGAACCAACTGTTTGTGGTATTAAACGAAAGGAATAAAATTGTATTTCAATGACGGGGTTTATGCGAAACCCGCGCCCTTCTGTTTACAAACAAACTTGTACAATGTAATCCTATACGAGGATGTGGGAGTACAATTTATTTAATCTGGGTATAAATTGCTATAGGTGTCTGATCTGCGGTCGATCACTTTAGCCCTTGGACCACACGATGTTGAAGAAGTGCCGTGGAAGACAGGTAGCAGCTTCGAAGGTTGCAGAAGAGGTTGGACGCACGAGGCCAAGGTCGTCGATCCCTGCTCTTTGCCTGCTCTCCGGGCTCTATCTCTCTCTCTCTCTCTCTCTCTCTCTCTCCCTCTCTCTTTCTCTCTCTCTCTCCTTTGGACGATAATTCTCTCCTGGATGATAATTCTTTCTCCGCCTCCTCTTTCCCCATTGATAGGGGTCTCTATTTATAGAGTTTTGGTGACAGTGACCACTCCGTCGGTGTAAAAACCGAGGAGTGGGAAGTACAATACCCTTTTACACAACGGTTAAAATAACCAATGCCTGCGTATGGATGATCTTTTGAATGAGCGTATGATGCGGGTCCAACTAAGGGAACACAACGCGTACTATTGCTACGAAGATCACGGCGTAAGAGCCACGCAGGTAGGTATCCCGTGTGTAGAAACGGTTGGCGTAGAAGCCAAATGACTGTCACCCTGGCACAGAGGCCAGATAGGCATAGAAGCCGAATAGGCATAGAAGCCGGATAGGCGTAGAAGCCGGGTAGGCGTTGAAACCGGGTAGGCGTAGGAGCCGGAGAGGCGTTGAAGCCGGATAGGCGTAGGAGCTGGAGAGGCGTTGAAGCCGGATAGGCGTAGGAGCCGGAGAGGCGTTGAAAGCCGGAGAGGCGTTAAAAGCCGAAGGGGCGTTGAGAGCCGAAGGGGCACAGGTCTTGAATGGGCGTAGAAGCCGGAGAGGCGTTGAAAGCCGGAGAGGCGTTAAAGCCGGAGAGGCGTTGAGAGCCGAAGGAGCACAGGTCTTGAATGGGCGTAGAAGCCGCTGCGTACCGTGCCCGAGTGCTGACGGGGACGTCTTAGCCGGAATCACGGCTTTCGAAGATGTAATCAAATCTTCTACAGAGATTTGCCACCATCCTGTGCATTAAATGCGAAGACGTGTTTCGAAGGTCTGCGGCCCTTCTGTACATCCGTTGCAGAGACGTGCCTTGACTGAACCTGTCACCGCTCCGTGCAATTAGACGTAGAGACGTGCCTCGAGCCCCGTACGATGTGCAGCTTTTGACGTGGCAGGCGGTTTGTCTACTGCGGAGCGTAAACCGGCTTATGCCTGCCTGTGTAAAACAATGCAGCGTATCCCTCTGTGCGCAAAAGAGCGGTTTATGCTGAGGGGACGTCAGTAAACGACGGTTCGGTGGTATCTTAACCCAATCCTCTGCATTAAATGCAGGGATCCGCCATCATACTGTGGTGTACGTCCCGAGGGGTCTGTGCCTGTTTCCAGCCGTCGTCTGGGTCGCCGTGCAGCACTTTTTGTCAGGAGTCAGAGGCCAGGTTCACTGCGTGACTTGACAGGTTCATTTCGGGGGAGACGAAGCGTTCCTCGTACGCTATTTTAGCGCTGCTTTGAGAGCGGCTGAGTTTTTATGCCCTGGAGGCGATGGGGGAGGGGTCCCGTCTACGTCGAAGCGGTTTTGGACGCGCTGCACCCTTGAGCTCTTACGCCTGATGGCACTGAAGGCCTTTGCTTGCGCTGCTCTGTATCAAATACGCCGCGTAGCTTTTGCCAACGTATTTTTTATGCTTCTACAAGACCCCCTTCAAAGCTTTTAAATTCTTTGGAATTTGAAACGCTTTGAATGAAGCATGAATGGCCCCTCGTGACTCGAAACGTTTCTGAATGGAGCGTTGAAATGGTCGGTGCGGCCTTTATGGCGGATTTATTGGGGACCGCTGTGATCTCTTTTGCCTATAAAAAGGCGGGGGGGGTTAACCTGTTTCCCCATATTCCCATCACCATGCTAAAATGATCGCCGGAGTTCGTCGGGTCGATCTGAGGAAGAAGGAGATCATGTTCTTCCAGCATGTTGGGAGCCGAAAAAGACGGCGTCTTCGAGCAAGTGTCCACTGCAGCGATGGATCATGGAAGGATATCTTAGCCTCCCTTGCTCGAGATAATCAGCAACTTTGTATGGCGTTGCACCAGGGGAGAGGAAGGGCCGTATTAGACCATGCCGCCTGCAAGCGGCATCTTCTTCCGTTGTCTCCGGGGACGAGAGTAGATAGACTGGCTCCGTCCGGGATCGAGTTGGGAGAAATATCCCAATGCGATCTGTCATGGCGCTGGAGGCAGGAAAGCAGTCTGTAATCTGCCTTCTGTTGGAGTATGGGTCTGTGCCCATTTTGTATCCTTCCGCCACTATCATCTTCTTTGTTCATGGCTGCGGTAGCCGATGAACTGCTGGAGAAGATGGATGAAGAATTGATGCCCAGCGAGAACCTGTCAGTACAGCTTCTGGGCAATCTTCAGACGATGATGAGGAAACCTCTAATAGAGGCATTTTCCCTCATATGTAACCATGAAAAGTGAAGAAAAACCCCTGTGGACAGGATTTCCCTCATATGTAATCATGATTTTTAATCTTCAATAAAGTCGTCTTTTCTTCATATGATCACTTGCCATACGTTGCTGTGAAGTCTGAATGTGTGCAGCTTCGACACGTCTGATACTTTACGCGACCCTGTATAGAGAGTACTAGGTTCTGTCTTGTTCTTTACGTGCAGTGGATAGTGCATAGAGCGCTGCTTTAGCATTTTGAACACTTAGAACTGTCCTGTTGCTAGGACTAAGGAACCGCGTAGAGTTCTGAACTGCTGCTTCTGATGAGCAAAACTTTGTTCAGTCTTCGTCTTCAAGAATGATCTCTCAGAACTCCCTTGAAACAGGGTCGAGGATTCTGGCTGAGCTTTGTCATCTTTGACAGACGAGATGTTCAGACTGGAGTCCGGATGAACCTCCAATTTTGGGACCCGAAAAGAGTAATTCCTTAATGGTTGTACTCTGTCCGTTTCGGGTACTTGGGGTCAAGAACGAGTATCTTCTGTGTGAACTCTTTGCACTTGACCGGGTCAGGGACTGTTTTGGATAAGCGGAAAGTCGCGGAGTACGAAATCCTCAGCCTGTAGCGTCTGGGCGTAAAACACCATTGAGCGCGAAGTCGTAGACTTGTGGTTCCTGAGCGTGAAGTCGTAGGTTTGTCGCCTCTCGAGCGTAAAAGCTACCGAGCACAAAGGCATCCGGGCGAGAAAAACCATAGACTTATAGCTGCTTGAACGTAAAGCCGTAGAATCGTTGCTGTTGAGTGTAGAAAGCTCCTTTAGCGTAGGACTTGTGGATCTGTAGCTCCTGAAAAGAGAATTTCTTCGAGCGTGAAGTTCTGCGGATCTGTTGCTTCTGAGCGCCACCGAGCGTGAGATCATCGATTTGGTATCTGCTGAGCGTAAAGCCGTAGGTTTGTCGCCTCTCGAGCGTAAAAGCTACCGAGCGCAAAGGCAACCGGGCGAGAAAAACCATAGACTTGTAGCTTGCGAGCGTAAAATCGTAGATCTGTTGTTGTCGAGCGTAGAAAGCTCCTTTAGCGTAGAACTGCTGAACTGTCTTGTGCGAAGAATTTTTCGAATTCGCTGACTGTCCGTCTTTCGAGGGTAGTGGGTTGACGTAGCACCCAATCATATCCGACTATTAATGCGAGACTCGGTTAGGGTCTCGAGGAGTCCGTCCGAGGATTCGAGAAGTCGATCCAGACTCTATACATATCCCAAGCTTTTGGAGAGAGAAACTTTTCATCCGTCTTCTGCGAACGAGAGTTCTTGATTGTTCGAGCTTTTCTCCTTCATTCCTTCTCTGAGCACTTCGAGCTTTCAGAAATGGCGACGAAACAAATCTCCTCCGCTAAGGGAAAGAGCATAGGTTCTTCTTCTTCTCCCACTTCCCCATCGAGGGAGTCTTCGGTCGGGGAATATGGACTTCCTTCCGAAAGTATCCCGTCGACGGGCAGCGCACCCGGTCTGAGAGGTAGATCCTTTGGGGTGACAAGAATAACGAAAATCCTTCGCACACGTTGAACGTGACCGCGCTAGGTCGCCTTCTGTGCTGATAGCCTCTTCTGAGGAAGATGATGCACGGAGGCGTTTTCATCTTTTACGCCCACATTTCTCGTGTGCTAGCGTAAAGGCGCCATATTTTCGTAGTTCCGAGCGTAAAAGCTCTGGCTACCGAAAACTGGCGTATGTCGTAAAATAAGTATTTTACGTTTGTGGAGGGGACTCTCGGCGTATAATAACCGAATTCGTACAATCCTGGCGTAGAGCATAGTTTGTCGTTTTTTTGGTTTTGTATGTTTGTGCAAGATTTTTGTAATGACATACTTTCTTTGCACCTTTGTAGTTAACCTGGGTGAGTCTCCGCTGACCGAGGTGATGGGTTCCTCCACCGGGATGCTGCACTCGAACTACCTGGAGGACTTGTCCCACGTGGTATTTCCCCTCTCCGGATCCCAGTATCCTGAGGGAAGGGGATTTTTGTTGGCGGCTCAGGGCGAGCGGGCACTGCTGAGTATGATCAATGGGGAGCCCCTGACGTATGTAGACGGAGAGCGGTACGTAAAGCCGGCTTTCCTTTTCGGGGACATGATCGACAAGCGGTCCCACACGAAGCCTAAGAGGGAACCTTGGGTCTTTGCTGTCGAGAGCTTGGTTCTGTACCTGCCGACGATGCCGAGGGATTATCCCATCTCGGCTTTCTTCCATGCCACTCATCCGGGAAAGATGTCGTGGACGTTGACTCCCGATCTTTATAGCAAGCCGGGGAAGATCTTTCATCAGAAAGGAGCTGACCAGGGATCGTTTGTCAGTCGTCCTTCTGGTCCTGTGACATTGTTCCGGGGATTGTACCCGGGTGGCGTCCCGAACGAAGACAGCTCTGTGATCCAGCCGGTCCAACTGTCGACTTTCTGCAACAACTTCATGGGACGAGGTGGGGTGTACCCCAAGGAGAATCCTCGGTGTAATGGGTGGGTCACCCCAGCAAACCTCCGATGGACCAGCCTAGTTAACTGGGCCTTGAAGCACTTTCGGCAAGAGCTAGAGGGCATTGGGCTGTATGCCGCTGTGAGCGCGACGAGCGTCGGGTTACCTCCCAACCCTAATTTGTTCTTGGCACTGATGGAGCGATACGTTTCGCTCACTGGGACCTTTGCCACTCCACTGGGGGAGTTGGGATTGGCCCTTCATGAGATGGCGGTTGTCTCGAGGCTGCCGATGTGGGATACCCCGTATGAAGAGTATGTTCCTACCAACCGGGAGTTGGGGGATTCGGACCCTCGGGTGACGGATGTGTATCAGGAGCTGATGTGCCAATATCTCGCCTGCACCACTTTTTACAACGAGCCCTCTGATTTGGCCCACACTACCAAGTGGATGTCCTACCTCTTCTTCCACCGAGCTAGAGCTGCCAGGTTTGGAGAAAGTTTCGGGGGACAAGAATGAGCCCGTGAACTGTTTGGGCGTGCTTAGTGCCCAGGTCGTGGATGGCCTTATGGAGGAGGCCAAAGCTTCGGACCAGATCCTCGTTGAGAGGGTAGGAAAGTAACCCGAAGGTACTACGGCCCGTAGTTACCTAAGGCGCTGTCGCAGGTCTCTATCCAAGGAAGCCCAGCTGGCTGGTTTCCTCTCGTTATGGCTGCGTCGAGTAGTAGTGCCTGGTACCGCATCCGCGAACCGCATTCACCGGAACATCTTGTGGCCGGCAGTACGCCTGGTGTTCGGGGCAAGACTGGGCTTGCTTCCTGCCATGGTGTGCCGTATACAGGCGGGCTTGAGAGCTCTGACCGATGGGTTGCTTGTTGATGAAGCCCGGCGTGAGAGTTTTCCCAGGGTGGAATTACCATACCTGTATCTGATGGGTTGGTTAATTCTCCACAATCCCCGGGTGATGTCTCCTGGCTCTGGTAGCAGCTCAGGGGGAAATTTCTTGTTGAACTACAAGGATTCTCCCTGGAACGTGGACACCATTCTAGATTGTCGGCTGGCATTGAACCTCAGCCATGGCTGGAAGTTCCTCTGTACTCTCCCTCCCGTAGATCGCCATCAATTAGGGATGAGGCTTGAGGACTCGGGTGGAGAGAAGACCGATCTTTCTCTGGAGGCTTTTAATTGGCTGGTCTGCATTAGACCCTCCCATCTCCTGTACAGGAGTGAAGACCATTGCTTCTTCGAGCCTTATTTGCCTAGTCGGTTCGCCAGGCAATTTGGGTACGGCCAGCTGCACGTGGGCAATGCCGTCACCAGCTTCAGGTCCAGAGGCGGGCTCATTGATGGAGCCAGAGGATGGCGGTACTTCACCACGGGTTGCATAGGAGCAGCCTTCGTCGTGCCGGATGTCACCCCCTCTACGGAGCTGCGCATCCTTCATTCTTACGCCCAGTTTTACGTGGCGATCAACACCTTCCACCACGATTTTGACATACGCGGAAGTCTTAGGGTGTCCTCTCCCATTGCCGGGGGAGGAGTTGAAGTTCCCTCGGTTTCTCCCGATGAGGGTGAGGAGTTTGATACCCCGGATGAACCCCTGGAGTCGATGCCGGGGTGTGAAGTGCCTCCGCCTGCGGGGGCTTTGGTAGTTCCTCAGAAGCGAAGGGCGCCTGCTCCTAAGGAGGCTTCTGTTCGTAAGAGGAGGAAGGAGACAGTTGCTCGTCCTTTCCGCATTCTTGGTGTTGAAGCTACCGGGAGTGGGCCTACATCTCCCCATGTCGGGGATGAGTCTTTGGCTGGAGGTTCCTCGCCTTTTAGAGAGGGACCCTCTATGGTTTCGGTTGGCGGCGCCGGAGGATCTTCGCTAGGGGTCGCTGCTGTGGCTGCTGCTCCGGGTAGTGGAACGAGATTGCCTAGGTGGCCATGGCAGATGGGAGGATCCTTCCCTGGACCCGCAACGGATAAAGCTCCTGCTGTGCCTAGCGAGATTCCAGTTGACGAACCTCGACCGCGTCTTGGTGGAGACTTGGAGGAATTTCGGGCGATGTCAGTTGGTCCACCTCCTTCCCCAGGTATGATAGTTCGCATTGCGTCCTTAGAGCGAGGTTTAGCTGCCTCGGCTGCAGATGTGCCATATATACCATTGGCCCTAGGTAAATGTCGTTTTCATGTCTCCTTTTAGAAAGGTTACCGTTGTACTGATGTCGACTTTCGGGTTCTTTCTTCTCAGGGGATGGAGCCCACGGGGAGTGTAGCGTTGAGCCACCATCCGGCTCTGCTCCGGCCCCTGGTGGTGATACGGAGGCACCTGATCCTAAGAAAGAAACACCTTCGGGGGCTAGCTCGCCAGGAGTGGTTTCGTCGCCTCGAGAGGAGGATGAGCCTGTCACCGTGACCTTGCCTTCGGTCGCACCAACCGTCAAGGCGGCAGCAGTGGCTACCTCGTCTGCAATCGTCTCTGGTGGGGGACTCGCTGATATCGCGGTCTTTCCTGGCGTTCAGTCTGGTTTAGTTGCGCTGACTGAGCAACATACCAGCCTCTTTTACACCGGTTTGGGAGCGATGATATCAATGGTGTTGGCGAAGAGTCTGGATTTCGAGCGCCTGAAGAGAACTGCCCAGTTCTCGATCGGGGTTGTCAGGGAGTTTGGCGATTATGGGGGAGCCGATGTCCTGGAGGCGATGGTTAATGGTTTAGAACAACCCATTAACGAGTATTTGCGGTTGGCTCAGGGCAGTCTTGATGCTGAGGCCCAGACCAGATACGGTCTTATGACTGCGCATCTTGCCAAATGGATGGAAGACCTGAAGGAACTCCTTCGAACTCGCCAGCTGGAGGCGATTCAGAGGAAAGCCGTCGTGGATGAGATCCTCGCCCTCCAGACAACGTGCCAATCCGAGCACGAGGGGAATGTAGCGAGGATTCACAGGTTGAGGGAGAAACTCGCTCAGGCAGAAGAGTGGGCTTCCCAGTCGTTGGCAGGCTTGGATGTGGTGGCCGGTCGACTGAGCACAGCGCGGCGGGATCTGGATTGCGCGGAAGGTGCCTGTGCGGGCGTGCGTCGGACGATAGCCGAGCTGTCTCATTCGAGTGACAACGAGGCACTGCTGGAGCGGGCCCGTGCTGATGCTCTGGCCATTAGGGACGAGAGGATGGCCGTGCTAGCGCGGCAGATCCGTGACATGACTGCTCCGCCGCAATGATGTACTCTCTCTTTTTTTTTTGCTTTTCCAGATGTAATTTTGTTCTTTCTTGGGAATAAAAAGAGACTTTTTCCTAACTTTGGACCCATCATTTCGGAATGTAAATGACAGGTTAGGGCGAGAGTGGTATCAGAGGTAGTATGGACGTGATAAACTCTCGGTAAACTTCAGCAGGGCACGTCTATCCAGAGGTCATACGGACATGATAGAACGTGCTTTGGCCAAGTTTTTGTAGGTAAAGTACTATCAGAGGTGAGATAGACGTGATAGGCTTTACTAGAGTTTACAGCTCAGAGGTAATATGGACATAGCTGTTTTGTGGGCCTATTACTTGTTGCGCACCTAGGTGCAAGTAAATAGGTTTGAGGACAAGCCCTGCTAGAGGTAATATGGACGTAGCAGATTTTGTGGACCTAACACCACTGGCGTACTTAGATTTAGTACGGGTGTTAGTTGAAGTGACGATCGATATCAGAGGTGATAATCGATGGTCAGAATCTTGGAAAGCCTGTTCAGAGGTGATATGGACATGGCAGATTCTCCAAGGAAATACAGTTCAGAGGTGATATGGACATGACTGATTTGTGGGCCTATTGTTTTTTGCGCACCTAGGTGCAAGTAATAGGTTTGAGGACAAGCCCTGCTAGAGGTAATATGGACGTAGCAGATTTTGTGGACCTAACACCACTGGCGTACTTAGATTTAGTACGGGTGTTAGTTGAAGTGACGATCGATATCAGAGGTGATAATCGATGGTCAGAATCTTGGAAAGCCTGTTCAGAGGTGATATGGACATGGCAGATTCTCCAAGGAAATACAGTTCAGAGGTGATATGGACATGACTGATTTGTGGGCCTATTGCTTTTTGCGCACCTAGGTGCAAGTAATAGGTTTGAGGACAAGCCCTGCTAGAGGTAATATGGACGTAGCAGATTTTGTGGACCTAACACCACTGGCGTACTTAGATTTAGTACGGGTGTTAGTTGAAGTGACGATCGATATCAGAGG
Organism: Iris macrosiphon; assembly: GCA_036927795.1. Lineage (NCBI taxonomy): Eukaryota > Viridiplantae > Streptophyta > Magnoliopsida > Asparagales > Iridaceae > Iris > Iris macrosiphon. Next base: position 312,252,989 of record JAYESA010000004.1, on the reverse strand, counting down.
TGATAATCGATGGTCAGAATCTTGGAAAGCCTGTTCAGAGGTGATATGGACATGGCAGATTCTCCAAGGAAATACAGTTCAGAGGTGATATGGACATGACTGATTTGTGGGCCTATACTAGTTTCTTCTTTGAAGTAGTTTCGTCGGATTACGAGAATCTCGCCGTATTCCTCCTGAGTGGAGGAGATTAGGCGTAGTACTTCTTCAGGAATTTGCCGTTGATAGGAGCCATTAATAGGTCTCCATTGGGCTGGGCTAGTCTGTAGGCTCCGTTCGAGAATGTTGTCTCGATCACATAAGGGCCTTCCCACTTGGGCTGGAATTTGCCTTTACTCCTGTGAGTAAGAATCATCGGCCTTCTTACGGCTAAAACTAGCTCGCCGACTTTGAACACCCTTTCCTTTACTTTACGATTAAAAGCTCTGGAAATGCGTGCTTGGTAGAGCGCGATGCGCTGTTGAGCTTGGAGGCATTTCTCGTCTAATCCTTCTAGCTCCTGAAGCCTTAACAGGTCATTCTTTTCTTGAGTCAGCTCGTTAGCCACGGCTATCCTGAGTGACGGGATCTGGATTTTAATGGGGAGAACTGCCTCGCTCCCGTATACCAGTGAGAATGGGGTACAGCCTGTCGGCGTTCGTACCGTTGTGCGGTATGCCCAGAGACATTCGCCCAGCTTTTCCTTCCAATCTCTTTTGTTTGAAAAGACGAATTTCTTCAAGAGTTTGATAATGGTTTTGTTGAAAGCTTCCACCAAACCATTAGCAGCTGGATAGTATGCCGTAGAGGCGATATTGTGTATTCGATTTTTATCGCAAAATCGATGAAACGCTTGGCTGATGAACTGGGGCCCGTTGTCATAGATTATCCTTCGGGGGACCCCGAAGCGATAAATGACGTAATGCTTGATGAAGCTGATCACATTAGACGCCTTTACCTCAGCAAGAGGGATTGCCTCTGCCCATTTGGAGAAGTAGTCCGTGATGGCCAGTATGAACTGGTGACCCCGGGAAGAAGACGGGTGAATGGGACCAATGACGTCCATACCCCATGCTTCGAAAGGCCAGGATGCAACTGTAGGATGCAGATGCTCAGATGTTGTAGGACACCTCTGAATCAATGACGTAGCATATAGCCACTGATCTAAGGTTGCCAATCTAGATTTTCAAGCGAATCTTCCCCAATGGTTTACTCTTTCCAGCGTTGAAACCCATAATTGTAGTAGTGGTATAGGCCAGTTCGCTGGTGGGGATCCTCAACGGTCTGAGCAGACTGTGAGGAATGATACTGATTGACGATCCCGGATCTATGTGAATCCGGTCGACTTCCATGGAACCGATGTATCCGGTGTGATAGAGAGGCCTGTCATGCCTGTTGTGTTTCAGCAGCATGTCGTCTTGGGTGAAAGTGATGTTTGGTACCATCTCCATCACACTGTGGCATTGAGGGCACGCCACGGGTTCCTCGTTGGGGGACTTGAGCTGGGTTAGGCACACATCTGCTTGCATCAAAGCTTCGCTCAGGGCTAGACGAGTGTCTTGGGAGAGCCTGAGTAGCTCGAAGATGGACAACCTGGCTGGCGTATTGGCCAGTTGGGCCAGGATGTCGAAGTTGTACGGTTTCTCTAAACCTTTGTTTGGAATGTTCTTCACAGGTACATCGAAGCGTACTTCCTTTTGTTTTCCCTTGTCCGCTGGAGTTGGTCTTGAAGGACCGGTCTCTGGTGTGGCGGGCTCGGGTCCCGAAGGCTTGGTGGCTGGGGCGTCTTCCGGGCTCGTACCGTAGTCCTTGAGGTAGGCTTTCCCTGATCGGGTTGCTGTAGCCAACACCTCGTCTTCTCCTGGAGTTGCAACCATATGGCATGGTTTGCATTTGGAGTTCTTTCTAGACTTAGCTCTGATAGCATCGGTCTCTTCCCCGATTTCTGACACCAGGTCGGGATGAACCCACATAATCTCGCCTTGCCGGGTAGTTAGGGGTACCAGGTTGCGATTTTGATCCTGAGCTGGAGGGAGATTGATGATGTTCATCGTTGCTCGGAAAATAGGCGTGACACCATCCAGGATCGTTCGGGGAGGCAGACTGCCAAACTGGAGAGAGATCATGTTGGCCGTGACCGTCTTCTCGGTATTGTGCAGGGTGATCGCCTTAGCATCGATTAACCCCTGGATCTTCCTTTTCAGTACGTAACACGCCTTTGTTGGGTGGTGTACGTATCGGTGGAAGACACAGTATTTGGGGTCGTTAGTATTGCCAACTTCCTGGGGCCGCCTCAGCTCTGGAAGGGTGATCTTGCCACTCTTGACGAGATACTTGAATATGCTCGGGACGTCGTCGTCGTCGAAGGAGTAGACTTCAACGGGTCTGGAAGTCCCGGGTTTTGCTTGCGCAGTTGCCGCAATCTTTGGTCTGGCCGTATTAATTGCCAGGGCTTCTTTCCCTTTGGGACCACGAGGGTGGTCGCTGCTAGGAGATGGCCTCTTGCCTCTGTCGGAGGCGGAGATCATGATGCCATTGTCGCGCGCCTTGCGACTATTGTCTTTGGCTGCTACCGCCGAGATGATGAACGAGGGCCAATCACGGAACTGATATGGTCCTGTGAACACCGAGACCACGGGAAGGAGGTTCTTCCTGCAAATGTCCACCAATGCAGAGTTGGGAACTCCTAGAGGCATTTGTAAGGTGGCCTGACGAAAACGTTCGATGAAGATGCGAACGTCTTCCTTTTCCTTTTGCTTGACTTCGATGAGAGAGGACATAGACATGTCCATTCCTCCCTCGTAGAACCGTGTGAAGAATAAAGTTCTGAAGTCTTCGAAGGAAGTGATACAGTTATCCGCCAAGCTGCGGTACCACTGATAGGCTACTCCTGAGAGGCAACCTTTGAACACTCGAGTAAGGAGGGCGTCATTCCCTTGTAGCAACACCGTCATCATGCTGAAATAATTCATGTACTGGCTCGGCGATGTTTTTCCCTCGAACAGGGCCATGGTCTGAGGTTTGTACCTTGGCGGGAAAGGGACTTCCTCCCAGATAGCTGGGTAGGGCTGGTTGATTCCCAGTTTCTTGAGCTGATCCTTGTGTTTCAAGGCGTCAAACTGGGCCTTCAACTCCCGGACTGCCTGCATCGGATTTTCAGTCGGAGGCGGGGCCATGGAGTGGTGCGGAGTTGGTTGTATCGTAACCCCAGTGGGAGGTAAGGCACTCTCTGAGTGAGGAAGCGGAGGAACTTCTGACTCTTGATCCAGCGCGGGCTCTTGGCTCGGGTGGGATGGTGGTAAGTCCACCCCCACACGTATCTGAGTCGGCGGGACCGATGCTTGAGCCATGGTAGCTGCGTGCTGAGTTAGCATCATCTGGTGCATATTTTCTATCATGGATTGCATTTATTGCAGAGATGTTTCCAGCATGGTGAGGCGTTGTTCCGCGTCTCCTGATGGTGAAGCTTCCTCGCGTTCATCTTCAACGGCGTAGGCTCCTATCTCCCTGGGCGTCATTGAAGGATTAGTATAGGTCGCTGTAGAAGTCGACTCTACACTTTCTGCTTCTGATTCTTGGCGACCCCCAGCGTCGAAATCGGAAGGGGATGGAGCTGGCTGTCGTGACTTTGCGCGAGTGTTCTGGAATACTCCGGCTTCAGTGTCACTGAACCTCCTTCGGCTCGGGGGCTTGGAGGGATGACGTCTTGAACTCGACCCTCCTCTACGCAGGTGTGAGGCCATGTTTACAGGCGCATGCGCGGGTTCCTCTTCCTGGAAAGACAGAGAGTAGCCCAATCGGTCGAAGACCGATCGTTTTGTTTTGGGACAGCAGCAATTAATCACAACCTTGTGGCTATTACAATGATGCTCGCTAGGAGGCGTAATAGACATGTTGGAAGGTCTTCTCTCTTTACGCTTCTGGACTAGATATTTGCGTAGGTCAGGAGGAGTTGCCGGAGAGGCCCTTAGTCGGCCATTGGTTTCTTGCGTGATCCGGAGGGTAGGCATTCTGTTCCTTCGCTAGCGTGAAGGCCGAGAGGTTAAGTAGCCTGCCGCTTGCTTTCCTTCGCGGAGTTCACAGCGCTCGTCTGGTTTACCGTAGAGGTCAGATGATGTCTTGCACGTGGAGCGAGATCTGTTCTTCCGTCTTGGCGCCGAGGCACCATCGGAAGTTCTGTCTGTACCGCGCGGAGCGGGAGACAGATTTCTACGCGTAAAGCGCAGTGAAGGCTTCTGGGTTAGCGCTGAGGCTTCGCCCGAAGTTTTGTCTTTACCGCGCGTAGCGGAAGACTGTTTCCTACGCGTAAAGCGCAGTGGATTCTTCGGGGTTAGCGCTAAGGCTTCGCCCGAAGTTTTGTCTATACCGCGCGTAGCGGGAGACTGAATTTTACGTGCGGGGCACGGAGGGAGCGTCGCTACAACCTCGTTGGCCGAAGAGATCGGAGAGATCGGAGAGATCGGAGAGTCCGGAGAGATCGGAGAGATCGGAGAGTCCGGGGAGATCGGAGAGTCCACAGGAATAGTAGAGGATGTCCTGGGCATCCACACATTGCGCAGCTTCCTGTTGTCCTGGACGGAGAGAGGGCGAGAGCTACCCCCGGCTCGAAGCATGTCTTCGTAGGCTGACTGGTCGAAATGAACGACCAGCGTCTTCTTCACGGTTCCCACGGATACCGTATCGTGTTGAGCAATTACTTCCTCGTCAGAAGAGAAAGATGTCCCCAGCAGAGTCGCTATCTTGTTTATGGTATTAAACGAAAAGAATGAAATTGTATTTCAATGACGGGGTTTATGCGAAACCCGCGCCCTTCTATTTACAAACAAACTTGTACAATGTAATCCTATACGAGGATGTGGGAGTACAATTTATTTAATCTGGGTATAAATTGCTATAGGTGTCTGATCTGCGGTCGATCACTTTAGCCCTTAGACCACACGATGTTGAAGAAGTGCCGTGGAAGACAGGTAGCAGCTTCGAAGGTTGCAGAAGAGGTTGGACGCACGAGGCCAAGGTCGTCGATCCCTGCTCTTTGCCTGCTCTCCGGGCTCTCTCTCTCTCTCTCTCTCTCTCCCTCTCTCTTTCTCTCTCTCTCTCTCCTTTGGACGATGATTCTCTCCTGGATGATAATTCTTTCTCCGCCTCCTCTTTCCCCATTGATAGGGGTCTCTATTTATAGAGTTTTGGTGACAGTGACCACTCCGTCGGTGTAAAAACCGAGAAGTGGGAAGTACAACACCCTTTTACATAACGGTTAAAGTAACCAATGCCTGCGTATGGATGATCTTTTGAATGAGCGTATGATGTGGGTCCAACTAAGGAACACAACGCGTACTATTGCTACGAAGATCACGGCGTAAGAGCCACGCAGGTAGGTATCCCGTGTGTAGAAACGGTTGGCGTAGAAGCCAAATGACTGTCACCCTGGCACAGAGGCCAGATAGGCATAGAAGCCGAATAGGCGTAGAAGCCGGATAGGCGTAGAAGTCGGGTAGGCGTTGAAGCCGGGTAGGCGTAGGAGCCGGAGAGGCGTTGAAGTCGGATAGGCGTAGGAGCCGGAGAGGCGTTGAAAGCCGGAGAGGCGTTGAAAGCCGAAGGGGCGTTGAGAGCCGAAGGGGCACAGGTCTTGAATGGGCATAGAAGCCGGAGAGGCGTTGAAAGCCGGAGAGGCGTTGAAGCCGGAGAGGCGTTGAGAGCCGAAGGGGCACAGGTCTTGAATGGGCGTAGAAGCCGCTGCGTACCGTGCCCGAGTGCTGACGGGGACGTCTTAGCCGGAATTACGGCTTTCGAAGATGTAATCAAATCTTCTACAGAGATTTGCCATCATCCTGTGCATTAAATGCGAAGACGTGTTTCGAAGGTCTGATGCCCTTCTGTGCATCCGTTGCAGAGACGTGCCTTGACTGAACTTGTCACCGCTCCGTGCAATTAGACGTAGAGACGTGCCTCGAGCCCCGTACGATGTACAGCTTTTGACGTGGCAGGCGGTTTGTCTACTGCGGAGCGTAAACCGGCTTATGCCTGCCTGTGTAAAACAATGCAGCGTATCCCTCTGTGCGCAAAAGAGCGATTTATGCTGAGGGGACGTCAGTAAACGACGGTTCGGTGGTATCTTAACCCAATCCTCTGCATTAAATGCAGGGATCCGCCATCATACTGTGGTGTGCATCCCGAGGGGTCTGTGCCTGTTTCCAGCCGTCGTCTGGGTCGCCGTGCAGCACTTTTTGTCAGGAGTCAGAGGCCAGGTTCACTGCGTGACTTGACAGGTTCATTTCGGGGAAGACGAAGCGTTCCTCGTACGCTATTTTAGCGCTGCTTTGAGAGCGGCTGAGTTTTTACGCCCTGGAGGCGATGGAGGGGGTCCCGTCTACGCCGAAGCAGTTTTGGACGTGCTGTACCCTTGAGCTCTTACGCTTGATGGCACTGAAGGCCTTTGCTTGCGCTGCTCTGTATCAAATATGCCGCGTAGCTTTTGCCAGCGTATTTTTTATGCTTCTACACCAACATGTAAAATACAGCATGAATACATCTATAGAGAAAATTTTAAATATCACAAATTCAAGAATACCAAATCTGGGAACGGGTGTGACAGAGGCTATCAATAATGAGTATGACTCAATAACCTCCAACAACACTTGGAGGTTGGTCGATATGCATGAAGGAACTAAACCAATCGGTTGCAAGTGGATCTTTAATAAGAAGATGAAGGCCGATGGAACTGTTGACAAGTTCAAAGCAAGGCTGGTAGCCAAGGGATTTTCTCATAAATAGGGGATCGACTACTTCAATACATATGCTCCATTAGCGCAGATGATGACCATCAGGATGTTGATTGCTCTGTATATAATTCATAAGCAAGTTATTCATCAGATGAATGTTAAAACAGAATTCCTGAATGGAGAGTTGACCGAAGAGATTTACATGCAACAGCCAGAAGGATTTGTCATCAAAGGGCTTGAATACAAAGTATGTAAGTTGGTAAAATTATTATACGGTCTGAAGCAAGCTCTCAAGCTGTGGCATGAGAAGTTTGATAAAGTGATAAGATCAAACGACTACAGAGTCAGTGAGACGGACAAGTGTGTTTACACAAAGTTCGCTGATGGGAGAGGAGTCCTCATTTGTCTATACGTGGACGATATGTTGATTCTAGATATGGATCTAGCACGTGTCACTGAAACAAAGAAGTTTCTCTCATCCAAGTTCAATATGAAGGACTTAGGGGTAGCTGATGTTATCCTGGGAATAAAGATCGTCCGGACGGACACTGGAGTGGTATTGTCATAATCTTATTATATTAATAAGATGCTCACATGCAATGGATATCAAGATCTTCCAGGAATCGATACTCCGTACAGGTGTGATAAAAAGATGAAGCCAAATCCAAGAAAAAGTGTCAGACAGTTGGAGTATTCAAGCATCATTGGGAGTTTGATGTATATAACCACTGCCACAAGGCCTGACATAGCTTTTACCGTAGGGATGCTAAGTCGGTTCACGAACAATCCAGGTGTGGAGCACTGAAAAGCTGTGAAGAGAGTGATGAGATATCTCAAGTGGACTTAGAAATATGTACTGCAGTACAACGGGTATCCGACAGTAGTGGAAGACTTCAGTGATGCAAACTGGTATTCAGAAGTAGAGAGCGAAATGTCCACAAGAGGATATATCTTCTCCATGGGTGGAGCTGATATATCGTGGATGTCGAAGAAGTAGTCAATGCTCTCTTATTCCTTGATAGAATCTGAGTTCTATGCACTGGCGGCTGCAGCAGATAAAGAATAATGGCTTTGGGATCTCATGTGTGATCTTCCATTAGTTGGTGTGCATATTCTGACGGTACAAATTTACTGCAAAACCAGGCAACTGTAGCGGTGGCATCAAATGACCTCTTCAGTGGTAAGAAGAGGACTGTGCGACTAAGGCACATGGTAGTGAATGATCTGATAAAGACTGGAGTTATTTCCATTATTGATGTTCGGAGCCAGAAGAATCTGGCGAATCCGTTTACCAAAGGTCTCAAGCACCAGCTGGTCGAGGACACAACAATCAAAATGGGCTTGAAGATATTCTGATATTGTGTCTTTGTAATTCTACCATAAAGTTTTATGTTATTAGTTCAAAGAGAAATCTACTAGGCATCTATCTTTTGGTTCAAAGAATGATCATTGACTGGGAGAATATCAGAAATAGTGGGTAGTCCTTTGAGACATTGAAGGTTTACGGACCCAGAACGACAGTTGTCTACTATTTGTTCTTTAAGTAAAATAAGTCCTGTGGGAGGATGGCTTAGATGCCTTAATGAGTTCTCGAGAATTTTGAATGTCCAACGTGCTTTACAGGAAGCACGGGTAGCACAGCATTACAAAGGAGCGTAAGGACTCCATAATACAATAGGGTGACACCACGATGAGGTACCTCGATAGGGTAATGTCTCGGCTTCGTGAGTCATGTCACAGCGGCATAGCACAGCACATAGGCAGGTAGCCTAATGTAACTATCCATTCCGTTCAAGCGGGACAGCCGATTCAAACGGAACAAGTGCAATGACCCAACCCGCTTTGCTCAGCAAAAAGACTTATTTGAGACAAAGGATTTCCAGACTTGGTCCTTCAGGAGTTCAGACTAAGACTTTCAAAGGCTCGCTCGGAGTATCGCTCGACCGAGGCTTATCGTCGCTAAGGTGGGTGGCTACGATGAACTTGTCTTTGCTTAGCCAGCACACTTAAAAATATGGATGATACATGCTAGTCACTAGGTGAATCACCCCATGCATGCTAATAAAGAATACAACGCACTTAGCTAAGGGAATAATCCCATCTTGTATTGCTTTTGTTAGAACATGGAAATAAAACTTGGCTTATAAATGGACCCTCGCATGCTACTTTTGCTTCGTGCAAGTAGACCCCTTTATGCCTCGAGTAGATCATTATATACTCTTTGTAGTGCACTGCTCACTTGTTTACACTGCTCGTCCCCTAGATTATGTCGCTCGGTATGTTCCTATACGGCTTCACTCATCGCACTACCCTTAGACCCGTACTAACGTAAATGTTTATGTTTTAAATATAAATGCATGCTTGCCTGCTTACGTTGTAACTTGTACTCGTTGCCTCAATTCAATGCTTGTCATATAAATTTATGCTACGACCCCGGTAACACTACCTTGTCTTGCATTTTATCTAAGTTCCCCGGAAGACTATCAAATAGTCGTTCCGTACAAGTATGAACCTAAAAGTATTCGGGACCGTTAGGTCGCCAAGGCAGTTCCTGAACCAGAAAATTTGTACTATGTCAATAATCCAAGTATTACAGCTCGTGGAGCAAACCCGTCCTGTACTAAATTAAATGGCTAGAGGAGTTGATACATATATTGTGAACAATCATGCCTTGAACTTGAATATGTACCAGATAAGATCCTGACTCAAACTTGTATCTAATATATCCTGACTTGTTCCTGTACCTGACCAGAGGCCCAGAAGATTAGAGACTTGCATGGTTATGGATAACTTGGTGCACAAGGGAGATCTTCGGATCTCGTTCCGCGGACGGTCTCCGGGGCACCGGGGCCGATCCGACCGGTCGAAACCTCCTGAATGTAGTCGCCTGCATCGGGCAGGATGTGTGCAATACCCCATGTTCCTGCCTGTACACCATTTCGTCCTGAGACTACACCGTCCTCTATGGCGTCGTTCCAGTGACCTCATGTTCATATAGATAAGTCATCATCGCTTAGCGGCAACCCGTGTGTGAGTTATTGCATCGCATCCAATAATCTGAAACACCTGAACGATCATGAGTATAACACACTTATACATATTGAACATCTTTTGCAACACTTCTGAATAATCCGTGTAACTCGTGCACCTAAAACAGAACCTCGCTCATGATACTTGTGTTTGCTTATGTTATTGCCCCTGGATTTTATTATATATGCTCGTGCTTGGTTTAACTTGGTTTTTCTTGGACAGAAAAGGACGAATGGTAAGTTGGTAAGTCTCGTCGTGTTCCTCATATATCGCACAACGTACTGCCACACGAGTTAGACTTTTCATTATGTCATAAAACTGATCCTAAAGCAAGACTAGAAAAATAACTTAATAGATGGTGCACGAAACCTATATAACGTATTTGGATTTGTCGAGCGGACGAGAAGTCTCCCCACTAGTGCATTCATGTACTGATAATCCACCAGATTGCTTATAGGGTGCGGGAGAACCTCGTTTAGTGCAAAAATCTCCTTCGTGCGTGCTAAGGTGTGGAGTTCACTCTGGAGCCTTGGAGCGTTGCATCTGGAACTGAATCACATATACAAGACATAATGTTGGAACATTGCCTATGTATCATTCCATAAATATAGCCACTTGGCACGCTTTTACTGTTTCGAGAGAGAGAGACTTGAGCGACTTGTAATCTTAGTCTAGCGCCGCTTGTAACACTTGTTCAATATCAATAAAGAGCTTATTTTACTTTCATACTTGTGTTATTCAAAGCATCCACTATTGACGACTCTGTGAACTTGTTACCAATCGCCAGTTCATTTCTTATTCCGCTGCACAAAGACTATTGAGTATGACTCTGTGGCTTAGACATTTTATCGCCTGCTCGGATCATGGCCTTGCACGGACGCAGCTTGTGCTCGTATGATATCATGTCCGAAATGGGAAAGATCGTCCCGCGGGAGCGCTGGCGCGGTGATTCGCGCCTAGCGGGGATGGCCTATTACCTGCGGGAGATCGGGGCTTGACATATTGGTATCAGAGCATGGCTTACACCTTTGGACTTCGTATCAATTTTCTCAATTTCGAAAGCTCGTTCGTGGGTTATGTCCATATACTCTCTCTCAATGTCCCAATGGAATATTCCATACAATAAGTCTAAATACTTTCAAAAGTTGCATGTGATTGATATGATTGCTTGTACTGGATAGTTATGCGATGACCCTTGTCCCAACCTGTGTTAGACTTTGTGGGAATAGAGTCGTGCTAGAATTTGTAAGTTATGTGCAAAACCGAATACCTATACATGATTATCCAGCTGGTTAGTGTGCGAAATAGAATATCGTTCGAACGGTTAGCTATGCACACAGTCTTTCGGCTAAGTTGTATATAAGTATCGCGCGCCAAGACCCTTGGTGCTAGCAAGTTGCAAGCGAGATTGGGATATCATTCAGGAAAAGATAAGTCATACTTAGAATGAAAACCGATAGAAACGTTATCAGTTTATCGCTAAGGCGAATATAGAGATCGTGCTTGAATTTTGAGAAATAGTTCGGACGGTATTTCGTGTCGACAGATACAAATTAGATGTGGTTTACTTGGATGACTATCAACAAGATATATACGAGACTAAGATTTATCAGACGATGCTTAGGTATCATGTAGGAATTCTAAGGAACGACTTGGCGAATATACTAGCGATAGATGCGAACACGATTGAGGATTTAATTGGGTGACTCGATTCCTGAGTGGTGTATGGATTATTTTGAAAAATGTTCAAGCGAATTCATAGGTCTCGTGCAATAGTTGGTTTGAACGATTTGAGAATGTCTTGAACAAGTGATAAGGCTTATATCGAATAGGGACTCAATGTAATGAAATCGATAACTTGGTCAAGAAAACTTGGTAGAAACTTGATGGATTGTGCGAGCGATTTTAAATTGAATCAAACGGATTGAACTTGAGTATGAATATTATCCACATACAGAAAGAAGTCTACACATAGAAAGAATGCCTCACATATTATCCACATGAGTGAGTGAGAAATATTTGGCCTCTAACAATTGTGGTAACAGTCTTTATCAATGGTCTCAAGAAACACAATCCAATGACTCGTTTTTTATTTTTTATTTAAATGCTCGACATAACACTCGAAATTTTGTGCACGCTGCATTGCATATCTTTTTGGACCCACTGTCCCAAACTCCCACCAAATAAATGGAAGGAATCGTGGCTCGATCCACCGATCTTCCACCACCCAGCCAGAATCTTATACCTCTTTCCGGTAACCAGAAGGGTCATTCGAGTTCGGTACTTGTTTTTTAATTCATTTTACATGTTCTACGGTAGCATATACCAAAACTGGTACAAGACTCGCACAAATATTAAACTGTGCTTAGTAATAAATATATTTTTCTATGTTGCCAATAAGTATTATTGCTGTATAACAAAATATTATTTACCCACTTGTCCAAAAAAAGTACTTGACACTTTTAGTGCAAAAACAAGCCATCGTCCCCGAAAATTTTGGTTGAGAAACTAATATTGACACCATAATAAGCATGCTTCTTTTACAACAAGCATTTCTATGACACTGAAGGCCCCACTGATTTGCTAATCAAAACAAAGATAAAACATGATTTATCCAATTGGCAGGAGCGACAACAGAGATGTCGGGATCTTTACTTCGCCCGTGCTGCCTGAACAATACAAGTACTTAAAATATCATCGTCACAGTTACTGATAATGACTAAAGATTCTGGTTTTGCCTGAAAAAAAAACAAGTACATAAAATATCATTGTCATAGTTCTAATAATGACTAAAGATTCTGGTTTTGCCTGGAAAAAAAAACATGTACCTACAAAAACCATGGTCTGATATGACATGAGATTATGATAACTAGCATGCATTAGTAAATGAAAATCGTCTTCCAAATCTCCTGCCTCAAAGCCTTCAATCATGATTCAGACATGGCAAATTCGTAAACTCAGGTGGAAATATGGCTACAGTGTCACCCATTTCACCTTGGTTTAGTAGTTTTGATTTGTTTTCTATTTAGAAAAGGATAACAAAACATACAAATATTACAAACATCAAGAACATCAAGAAGGTCTTGCAATTATCTCCAGGACACCCATATAATAATAACACAGCATCTAAGAGCATGTGATGGTTTAGTACATATTTTCTACCTTTCATAAGTTAATAATTATGCTTCAACAGCAGTCCTCATATGTTGCTACTTGCATGTTGTTACGGTGGAATATGCTAAGGTTCGGCACAGGAATCCAGCAGTTGTACTGATAGCAAGGCCTGCTTGACCTGAGCGCAGAGGCACATCCAGCTTCTTCGGCTGAGTATCAAGGACTCTGCTTAACCTGGGTGAAGAGGCACATGCAGATTCTTAGTTTTGGTATCGGTCCCTCAGAAACTTACTCCTTTAGGTGGTTTTCTTAATGTACAAAACCACGGCTCAAGTACACAGAGGCGGCAACAACACAACAAGAAATCTGCCGGCCTAAGGTTTCATATCTGGAAGATTACTTCAAGGCCTACAACAAGAAATCTGCCGGCCTAAGGTTTCATCTGGAAGATTACTTCGAGGCCTATTGAAGAATTCCCAAAGGTTTAATTTAGAAGATAACATCGAGACTCCAAAGTACCAACGGGGATATAGAAGATAACTTCAAGGCCTATTGAAGACTTCCCAAAGGTTTCATTTAGAAGATAACATAGAGACTCAAAAGTACCGATGCAGACACAGAAAATAACTTCAAGGCCTATTGAAGACTTCCCAAAGGTTTCATTTAGAAGATAACATAGAGACTCAAAAGTACCGATGCAGACACAGAAAATAACTTCAAGGCCTATTGAAGACTTCCCAAAGGTTTCATTTAGAAGTTACATGGAGACTCAAGTATCCACGGGGACACAGGATAACTTCAAGGCCTATTGAACACTTCCCAAAGGTTTTCATTTAGAAGATAACATCGGATGGGGACACAGGAAGGAATCCCTTGATTGATTGAATCTTGCGAAGACAAATTAGTAAAGAAGTCTGACAGCAACTGGACGGACATTTACATGCTAAACTTCAGAAACACAAATAAGAAACAGACAAACGGATTTTCATAAACAGATAGCTCTTTATGAGTAGCAAACATTTTCAAGTTTCAACAGGCAATCATAAGTTTCAACAGGCCGTTTATTAGCTGGGCAAGATGGTGACAATCGGTCCATTCATCCTATTAATTCACTCCATATATTGGAGTATAATTGAGGAATGTGTATAATACAATCTTAAGTACTACTGCTGCTAATACTCCTCATCGCCTTCACCTAGTTTCCTTCTTCTTTAGTCTCATAGAATCATAATGACTGGCCAAATAACAGTCAATGGCCTCGACGAGCCCAAGCCTCATTTCGTGCTGATCCCGCTGATGGCTCAGGGGCACATGATCCCTATGATTGACTTCGCCCAACTGCTCGCCCACCGTGGTGCTCTGGTAACCATAGTCACCACGCCTGTAAATGCCTCCCGCATAAGGACCACCATAAACCGTGTTAGGGAAGCTAGCCTCCCAATTCAATTCCTCGAACTCCCTTTTCCCTGTAAGGAACTGGGCTTGCCCGAGGGCAGCGAGAACCTCGATCTCATACCAGTTGAACTATGTTTGACTTTCTTCAACGGTATGAGCCTTCTGGCAGCGCCACTCGAACAATATCTTCGACAGCAGCAGTCCTATCCTCACTGCATGATTGCTGATATCTGCCACCCTTGGACGGTGGAGCTCGCCAACAATCTCCAAATCCCTCGGCTCTCTTTCTTCAGTATGTGTTGCTTCACCCTCTTGTGCAACCACAATATCACTCGTGACGCTTATAATGCCAGGGTAGATGAGCACGAGCCTTTTGCTGTGCCAGGTCTGGAACAGAAGATTATGGTCACCAAGGCCCAAGTGCCACCGTTCTTCCATATGCCTGGCTGGGAAGAGTTTGCCAAGAAGGTCGATGAGGCGCAAACTGCTGCAGATGGTGTCGTGGCGAACACATTCAATGAATTGGAGCCATCATACATTGAAAGTTATGGAAAAGCCATAAGGAAGAAGGTTTGGACAGTCGGACCATTTTCTCTTTACAACAAAGATATAGCTGCCATGGCTGTGAGGGGGAACAGAGCCTCGATCGACGCAAACAGATGTCTGACCTGGCTTGATTCAAGGAAGCCAGGATCAGTTGTCTATGTCAGCTTTGGCAGCCTGACAGTTATGAAACCTGCGCAACTGATGGAGATAGGACTCGGTCTAGAGGCTTCGAACCATCCATTCATTTGGGTGCTGAAGAACTACGAGTGCTCGGAGGAAGTAGAAGAGTGGCTCTGGAAAGAGTTTGAAGAAAGGGTCAGATCGAGGGGGCTCATCATAAAGGGGTGGTCACCACAGATGGTGATACTATCACACTCGGCAATCGGAGGATTTCTGACTCACTGCGGGTGGAACTCAACACTAGAGGGTGTGTCGGCAGGTGTGCCTCTCATAACATGGCCGCAATTTGCAGATCAGTTTCTTAATGAAAGAATGGTTGTCGAGCTTGCGATGACCGCAATATCAATAGGAGTTACAAGACCAAACATGTATGTTGTGGACGATGACAGCAAGCTGCTAGCAACCAAGGATGACGTAGAGAGGGCAGTAAGGTGTGTCATGGATGTAGGGGAAGAAGCTGAAGAGAGAAGGAAGAGGGCTAAGGAGCTCGGGCAGAAGGCTAGGGAGGCAATGAAAGAAGGGGGATCTTCCTATGAAAATATGACGAACCTTATCGAAACCTTCAAGTGTGATGCTACGAAGACAGCAGAAGCAAAATGATCGTCCTATGAAAATATGACAAACTTGACCGAAACTTTTTAAGTGTGATCTTTAAGTGTAATGTTACGAAGGCAGCAGAAGCAGCAAAATGATCCATTAGTTTCTGCTCTTGGCTAATTAGGTGCATATGAGATCATGTGTCTCTATGTGGATAGAGGGTTTTCTCTTTTGCTGGAAATTGATTATGCTTGTTTAATTCAATCAATCTATGAAGTTTCGTACTGTTATGGTTTATGAATGATTACTTGATCTTTAAAGTGTACCTTGTCTTCTAAGTTCTAACAGCACAGGTCTTTCGATTATTCGAATATGATTGATGATGATGATCATGTGTGGGTGAGCCTTCGGTCATTTATAGAGGAATCGGAACTATATAACTAACAAGGATTCAAGTAGGATATAGAAGAAGAAATGGAGAGAAGTCTTAACAAAACTTCCTATAGTTTCCTTTCTGCCATCAACGAGCTAGATTCTAAAGAGAATTCTGAATCAATATACCAACAGCAGTCTAGAATTCTCCTTCCATTGTGGGCAGAACCCAAGAGGAGTGAGTCCATTCTACAGTTCAAGAAAATCAAGAGGATCTTGGCTACTCCAAATCTGGCAATAAATCTTCTATTAATGTCTTCTTTCGGTCATTAAAAGCTTTGTTTCCAAGGGTTTTCAATAGGATATCACTTACAATTACAAATGAATCCTTCAAGCTATTTCTTGAATTAGAACAATTTCTTAAATCCGATTGAAATTCAAAATGGGTCAATTCTGGTGTGGATTTTTTTACCTTGGAAATAAGGCAGATCTCATTAGGGATTTGGAGTTTATTGTGATACATTACTCAGATACAAGTATGGCAATTATAGATGGATGATATAATGGACAAGGAGTGAATAAATTCAGTAAGAAAATGGGATAAGTAAAGAAGGGCAGTATCATTCATTTCACATGAAGTACAAGCAAAGTCAATATTAGCACATTATGGAGGAATAATCCCTAAAAACAATGTAAATACTTTGAACAATTGTAGTGCGCAAAAATATGTCAAATCAAGAACTGGATGGAATAGTTATTGTTTAGCAATAGCAAAGGTATGTCATTTACGTAAATTACCTGACACAGGGGAAACAAAATATGTCCTAATACATGACTGGTTTTATAACTAGGTTGTATCACCATACATAAAATTGTCCATGAGCTAATAACTTAACGCCTGCAATTCATCACAGCAAATGCAGCATAGACAAGTTCTTTAATGCTTGACAATGTAATACAATAAAAAAAATTACACGAAAAAATAGATGTTAGGAGTGTCATATTTGCTAGTGACATATTTCCTACTTTAGTAACCTACGAGAACCCATAATTCAAAACAATTCATGTTCAGAATGGCATGTTCTCCCAGTGAAGCACTATATAATATATATCTTTTCTCTTCAACAATATTAATACAACTTTAAGGTATTAGACACCATAACGTCATACAAATGCTTCTTATGAGCTACTTGTTCACGTTTTGCATCAACAAAACAATAAAGAAAAATGGATAAATCTATTTGTTTGTATGGGACCTAATCATCCAGCGCAGAGAAGTTCATTGATAATCATGTACTCATAGTTCATACCATGGCAGGAGTGACCTATCGGATGCCCTCCTGTATCTCCTCCAAAACTAAGAGAATGGCACTGTATCTCCTCCTGTATCAGATGCCTTCCTGTATCATACCATAGTTCAAAGATGTTTCCTTCGGAAATGGCACTCCTATAGCAACATACCTCTTGTAGCTTAGGATATAATCTCTAGACTTAAATCATATGTGGATGAAGAACTCAGCAATCTCATATTCCATATTCTGTCCGTCTTTCAGATAGTTTTGGTACTGCTGCTCCAATAAGCAAGGTCGGATATATGACAATGTCTCTCAATTTTATTTCAAGTGTGTTAGAGGTCGCAACCCTGAGAAAGTCATTCTTTGGGGATGCCGTAGTTACTTGGAAGTCATATAGAGAGAGCATCTCTCTTCCCTAGTAGATTTTTGCATTTATTCATGCATGGATGGAGATAATATTAGTCTCGAAGGATTCTTGGTCACAATGTGTGCACTCCTAATTGGTACAATCTATAATTGTCCAACGGGAGTGTGTAGTTGTAAGGCAAGGTGGCATTGTGAATATATACACCAAATATACACGTAAGAGTCATGTATGAGGTATTATGGCAATATTTACATATGTTTTTATTTACATGGTAGTAATTCAAATCTTCACGTATTTATGGGGTTTGAAATTATTATGTGTACACATATGAAGTTCGAAGAAAAAAACAAGATGTCATCGTGCAACATGCTCAAGATAGGTCCTTCAGTAAGCAACACCTCCAGAAAAACCATCACCGTCATGGAGTACACTCTCTGTCAACCAGTAGCCATCCCAAGAACCACCTATTTTCTGTCAATAAGTCACGGCATTGAATAAAACATGACAAGAACCTGCCACAATATGCACTACGGAAAATGAAAGCAAACCTGAATCATTGTGAATTGGAAGACCTCTTCTTCCTCAGGACGAGACCCTTGTATCCACACTCTTTGTTTAAAACGATTCTGCGAGCATATTCATCAATTACAAGAACATATCAGGTAATGGTGGAATCAGTGGGGAATATGTGTTAAGACTATGAAGACTAGAATCTCAAATAAGTAAAACACATCCCTTGAAACTTGGTAGTGCTTCAATACCTCTTTTACCCACAAGCTGCTCAAGACCTTCCGTTCCTTGTGCCCAAGCAGAACTCGATAAGTTGAATGGTGGAATATTCTTCTGAAGCGCTCAAACTGCAACAGCAATCGATTAAAAAAAAAAACTCTAAAAATATCTTGCTATCACTACATAGAACCACCTTCTCAGAATATTGCTTACTAACCTGCCCCAAATCAAAAAATGGTCCAAAATAGGTTGACCTTTCAAAGGGATCGAATCCAGCAAACTGAGGAATAAGCATAGTTTGTTGAATAGGTCTATTTCAGGTGAATATAAATAAAGAAAACTGTTAGCATCAATAATGTTAAAAGACTTACCCTGTACATGACCTCTACTCCGTAATCCTGACGTGGTTGATCATTGAACTTCAATGCATCAAGCTGGCACTCAACAGCCTGTTCTGCACTAAACTAAAACATAAATCATGCTAGTTGTATACTATCATTGTATAATCATGAAATGGACTTAATTACTGTGGTTAAAAACTTACATTAAGCCTCGGGCCAAAAGGCTTTTTCCTACGAGATTCAAGCCTGCAAAAACGTGCCACATATACATACATCAATTGTGTATTGTTTGCTATTTGTAAGAGAGAAGTCATCAAAATATAATAAGATAATTAATTAATTTGACTACCAAATAATATCAACAAGATAAATTTAAGCAAACTTAACAGGAAAATTAAAGGACAATTCAGTCCATTCAGATTAGTTTTTCACAGTAACATTAATCAGGCTCGATTACCAAAAAAAACATGATCAGATTCAAACCACAGGTAAACAAGAAATTACTTGGGAAAATCATGGCAAGTACTTGATCTGCTATGTATTGATACCTTGGAATAAAACACAATTACAGAAAATAGTAGCTTAACCTCCAAAACTATAAAGACACTTTCATGCATTTTTTTTTAAAGAAGAGACTAATAAAAAATAGTAACAAGGTTCTGTTACCAAATAATTCTTTGCTACCAGATTACCAGAGAAAGTTTAATAGAGTGTGTCACTGCATGCATGCGAGCATGTGTTTGGAAGATAAAATGTAACCAATTTTAATATTAAAGAGCAGAAGACTGTCATTAATTTCATTTGTACTATATAAGACCCAAAATCTATTTCTGGAGATGCAGATTAAGTGATCCTACCAGAAACACTGTATCATGATGTGTAATTAGTTACTAGCTTGACTATTGTGGTAAACTATTACTGGCCCTTGGATGACCAACAGAGGGTAGAAGTCATTCAAAAACACTCCACAACAGCCTTCTTATGCAAGAGAGAAGAGATGTTGTCAGTATCTTACGATATGGTACAATACAACCTCTACAAGATGGACAATTTCTCCTATGATACTTTCTGTATCATACAATAGGATAGGTATAACCTGATTCAATGTATCGTCCGGCATGGAAATTATCAGCTTAATCTGAATTTAAATGGGTTGAAGCGAAATATCAAGTGGTAGATACATGTTTCTGTAGCCCGATGATAACAGACTAAAAGCTCGATCCAAATACCAAGTGATTTGAATTGAAACTCATCAAAACTTTTTCATTCAATCTCATCTTTTGTGTGAATTATTTGGGCAAGCGTCCCCTTTTGGATATCCTTCATCGACTTCTAACATCTCCAACAACAGCACCTAACATCTTCGAGGATAACATCTAGCATTTCTAGACTCTTCAACAGCTTCTTTTTCTCAACAGCTCAAGTAACCAATTTTCTTTCTAAAAAATATCTTTTTTTTCTATTTTTAAGCTTTCTTCAACCTTCTCTATGTTTCTTTATGTCTTTTTAGAGGGATCTTCTGTAGCAAGTATCTAGATTTTTTTACAAGTCATATCCTATTTGAAACTAGAAGGAACATCAAAATATTATTTGAAAGCCAATATACTGACGGTTTAAAATCAAGTTCCTATTGATTCTTATGGATGCAAATATGCAAGGATGTTACACTTATGAATAATACCATTATATAATATTAATGTTATAATCTTACTCTTATTACCGACATTACGATGGAATTGTCATGTATTGCTTGGCAATGCTCCTTATCATTGCTCAGTGTTCAATATATCGACTTATGTAGTGTTATATCAATTTCCAATCATTATTTACGAAACAATTTATGATATGATAATCAAGTGAATCAATAGACGATATGTATCTTGATTTGACAAGCTAGGAGAGAAGGCAATCCCGTATGTCTGACTTTCCCTCTTTGACTTCTCATGGACATACATGGAGCACTTGGTCCTTAGAAAGAGAAGTAGTGAAGCTGCTGAAGAAATGTCTTTCCCTCTTTCCTTCATTTACTGAACTTAGAGGATTCACATTTTTCTAGAATTCATTCAATTTAGAGATATGAAGGTCAGTTCTAATTTAATGATTTAGAGATCAATTTAAGAGTATCATGGAGGTTATTTTTGCAATTTAGGATTTTCTACCCAATTTAAAGACTAAAATGGCATTAAACTAAAATCAAGAAGAAGAAAAACTATGAACAAGGAAATCAAGAAAAATCCATAATAGACCTCTATGTCCCTACTCCCGACAATCTCAACTATATTGAAGCATACATTGGCTTTGGAAGTCTCTACAGGTCAGTAACCCTAAATTCTAGTGTACTATAGAAAAAAAATATAACAACAAGACATGACTAGCTTAATATAACTTGCTTTGAAATTCCACCTTAATCAAATCAACAAGTTATTCGACCAATATGATATAGCTTACATAAATCACACACTCTCATCTATTATAACTTGCTTCCAACTCCACATTATTGAGGTATCAAATCAACGAGTTATTCGACCCATCTGATATACCTTACATAATTTACACTCTTGTACTACAACCATAGTTTGCAGTATCGACCGATACTGATCCGATACAGCCGATACCAATACAGTTTGGCATGTCCCGATCCGATACCAACCGATACCCGATACTGACCGATACCGACATTAGAGGTCTCTTTTCCGGTCAATTCGACAAATAAAATTGAATGAAAAAGACCAATTAGTAAGGGTGTAAAGCATAGTAAGGTTGTAAAAGCATATAAAAGAGAAAAACGTATCTATCGCATATAAATCAATCGATAAGGGTGTCTACTCTTTCATTCAATTTCAAAAATACTAAGAAACAACACTGGAAATACTTAAAATTATGTATAAATGTATAAAATATATTTTCTAAAATGTTAATAATTTACTAATAGTTATTTGCTTTTCGATACCAAAAAAATTCAATACTCCGATCTGAAACCGCCGATACTACCGATACCGCCGATCTCGATACTCATAGGAATGGTCCGATACCAATTCCGATATCAATACTTTGAACCTTGACTACAACTTGCTTCAAATCCAAATCAAGTCAATAGACTAATCTTTTATATATCCATATAATTATATGGGATTGTCATTCCTTTTCGCCTTTAGCTTAATGTGTCTTAGAGATGACCAAAATTTTCTATAGTAAATTGTATCATCTTAGACGAACATCTTACCTCTCCATCTAAGACTTTTTACAGTCTAGAGGAACATGGAGGGTGCTCCTTGATTGCATGAACTCGAAGTACATATCCAAAAGGTACATATACCTACTGCCAACATGGGCCTCTTATGCTCATAGCTTCATATGCCAGGAATTTGGCACAAAATAGAGGGTTGACATTAGGTCCGTTCATAAAAACTTCTCTTTTATGGAACTTTCTTATGCTCTAATACCCAACACAATATTTTCTGATGGGAAAAGATAGATGATAATGATGATGATGATGATGATGAAATGCATCATATCAACAAGTTATTCAATCTTGCGCACTAAATTAAATCCTAGTGTCTCAACAAATAGTTGAATCAGAGTAGCCACAAATTCACCACATCCTTACAACCCCAACCAACGAAGGATAGCTATAAAGTCCTTTCTGCAAGCCAACCGCAATGCAATTCCTAAATCCTATTCTTGATTGACAAAGAAGTTTGCTGCTAGTGCTCATCGTTGATATTCCAACATAGAGACCCAAAAGTGCCTTCCTTTTAGGTCCGTCGTGTATAAACACCCAAGCCAAGAACGCATGGACACTCCAAAACCGGTCGATGTATCCGTATCCGTGTCGTATCCAAGAGTCGGTTCGGACACTTCAAAACAACATGACACGTCAATTTGTCAGTATTAAATGGTATTTGGAGAAAACTACACAAGCTATAAAAGAAGGAATCCATAAATACTCGACTTCAAAAAATTTAAGACGAAGAAGAAAACCCTAAAAAAAATCGGGGGAGGGGACAGAGAATACCATTCGGAGGATAGGGAATCGGGAACGGGGACGTCGGAGGAGGAGGAGGAGCAAGCTCTGATATTTATACGACGACGACGAGGAGGTGGAGAGGGTTTCGATCGACCGCCGGCAAAGGTCTTCGCTGACAGAGAGACTGGCGATAATAACGCCATTTTTTTTCTACTACTTTTTTTTTTCTCTTTTATAAAATAATAGTTAAAATTTTCACTTTCGGATATTGCCCAAACTATATCTCCCTTCGGTTCACAAGAACACCAGACCATACAGTGGTAAGCGGTAATAATTTTGTTTTTTTTGTTTTTGTTTTTGTTTTTGTTTTTGTTTTAATTAACTCCAACTTTTTTGTGTGGCCAAGTTTGGTACTGGAACTAGAGGATCCAATAATCTTCAGCATCATGGTTCACACTAATCGGACTATGACACCAGCTAGAGTGGATTCTTCTTCCTCCTTGTATTTTTATTTTGTGGTATTCAGCTTAGAACAAATGTTAGTACTTGTTACTAAGAGCTAATCTTTTAGTCTAAGAACGATATGACAAATTATATAATTATGCATGTTTTATATTAAAAAAATGTAACTTTTAATATATTTGGTTAGAATTCCATTTTAGTATGCTAATTTTTCATGATTTTATATGTTACGACAATTTGGGACTTCTTAATGTTGTTCATATATGATATAATTTTTTGTTGTTTTTTGCATTGAATGGATTAAGATATATGTTATCATGTCGACCTAGGGTGATACCAAGGGATTGTTTGTTAATTCCACTTATCTCCAGATAATCGTGACCATTTTACGAGGTACTGAAGTATTTCGTACGATATAGTTGGTCTAGTAGCATCTTCGTTCTTCTTCTTCTTCTTCTTTCGATACTAGGGTGTTATAATTATTGTTCTTCAAGATGACTTGCTTGAAAGGATGTCCAGTCATAGATCTAGGTCCAACCTGATAAGTCGATCTTCACAGCATACTTCGAGGCGGTCAAGCACAATATTATTCACTTGACAGAGACGACGAGTAACTTGACCGAGTCCACAGGTAGAATGACCAACTGTTTCGATGCCATTAATGAAAGGTTTGCACGAATTAAACAGTATCGGTCTCCACCTCCTCTACAATCGTTGCAGATGTCACCAAAATACTTGTTATAGATCCTTAAAGATGTTGGGTGTGCTAATGATTCTCCTCCCCAGTTGTAGTGATGCATTTTACTTTGTTGTATTGTATTCGACCCTATTGGATTTATGTATCAGTTGTATCCAACTTTGGCTCGAAGACATTGTATTTATTATTCTAACTCTGACTCTATATTTTAGCAATGTGATGTGAGTTGTGGTTGGTTTATAAGTTGTTATGGTGGTGGTGAGTTACGCATTTTATTGTTACTGTATATTTCAGTATGTATTAGGTGTTGTATTTGAAGCATGTATAATATTGTTTACAGTAGAAAAAATTCCAACTTTTTTGTTAACGGAAATATAAATTGCCAAAAAATGCATCATTGATACCTTGCGCAATGTTTTTGAGTTCTTTGCCACATCATATTAACACGTCACACAAATAATGTTGTTGGGAGTCGCAAACGTGTCGCCAATTTGTGTGATACGCTAGCCGATTTTTTTTTCTAGCTAAGTAGCTATGAGGTTGTCAATGTATTTCATGTTGTTAGTTGTGTTTGATTGGGTTTTTTTTCTATGGAAAATATTTCCATCACAAATTTTTCATGAATTATAATGTTTAATAACTTATATTTTTTATGAAATATTTAAAAAAACTATTATTGTGTACTATTTGGAAATTGGAGGGGTGTATATGAGAAAAGTCGTGAAACTAAAGCAAAAAGTTGTTAGTCGGTAGTATCTCTCTTTCTCTCTCTAAGTTATTGCAATGGCATGCAAAAAGTTCATTGGAATGATATTTTCATACATATATACGTCCTTCCAAAGGAAGTATCTAATGAAAAAAATTTAATAGGTCGTCCAGAAAATATCTATAGAAAGCACATTTTTTTCATAGATACGACATTCTGATGTACGTATTAATTGATTCATTTTTTAAATTATTGCTTTCATTCAATACGTTTTTACAATTAGCATTTTTATTCTTGCTTTGGAAATTTTGCAAGCTTTGTTCTTGAAATTTTAGTAATTGATTTTCTGTACCAAATTTTCTACTGAGAGAATAGTTCATACATTTTTTCTCTGGCCAACTTAACATACTAACGGGCCTCAAAATACAAGTAGGATGGACATGTGGGCTCAACATAAATCTCTAGTTAGAAAACAAATAAAATTTGGGAGCAGCATTCCGGAGGTCGATAGATCTAATCTCGGAACTATTTTCGAATTCCAACAAATTTTGGAGTGGATGGAATTTTCAACCTATGTGGAGAATACCCCGGAGTGCGACAAGCGTCATCCGTGTGTCGAAAAAGCTCGAAAAGTGCATCGAGCGTCGTGTATTGGAACATTTATGGTAAGCAAATATTATATTAGATTTTCATCTTTGACTTTAATTATATATTTATGATTGGATCTTTCATTTATTAACTTTCCATATAATTGGATTTTCAATTTATGGCAAGTCAATTTATGATTTGATTTCCATTAAATATATGATTTAATGTAATTAGATTTTCATATATATATTTTCATATGGAAACTCTAATTCATGCAAGGGTTTATAAAAAGGCTCATGCAATATACAACAAAAGAGAGAGAGAAAAATAAGAGAGGAAAAAATGTGGCAAGAGTGACATTGCAACTTTGGAGAGGAGAAAGAAGGATTGGAGGTCGTTTCGGAGAAGAAGATCAATTTGGGATATTTCTCATTGTCTTTTTTCTTCGTTGTTGTAATCTATTTTCTGTTCCAAAGAGTTACAGTGATCCGTGTTGGATCGGTGAGGAGCTTGTAGAGGGTGTAATCTTTTTATTCCATTAATGAAGGTTCTTCAGGGTTGGACTCTGATCATCCCGTGGTTTTTTCTATCTGGATTTTTCATGTAAAAAATTTTGTGTCTGTGATTTGTGTTTGATATTTTTTGGTTTGTGCATTTTACTCGATTCTCTCGTAGGTACTTTCTGGTTTGGGAAACGGTTTGCTCGTTTCGTTCCCAATAGTGTGGTATCAGAACCAGGTTTTGAAATTTCAGAAGGGTGTCAGGAGTTGACAGACAAACTAGGGAGGAGGGATAAACGCGAAGCCGGTGCGCATGGTAAACCTGAACGGTACCAAATATCACTACTGGAGGAGCAAGATGAAGGATCTGCTATTGGTCAAGAAGTTGCTTCTGCCGGTATTTGCTTCTGAGAGGCCCAGTGACAAATCCGAAAAGGACTGAAAGTTCGAGCATATACAGGTGTGTGGGTACATCAGGCAGTTCGTTGACGAGAACGTGTACAACCACGTTGCTAGTATCGAGCACACGAGGACACTGTGGGATAAGCTGGAATCTTTGTATGCGAAGAAGACCGGGGTAAATAAATTGTTCATGATCCGGATGATGATGGGTTTGCGGTACAAAGATGGGACGTCCATTACGGATCATTTGAGTGAGTTCCAAGGCGTGTTGACCAGCTATCATCGATGGGAGTCAAGTTCGATGACTAGGTCCAGGGACTATGGCTGATGTGTACATTGCCAGACTCGTGGGAGACCGTACGAGTGTCTATGATTGCTTCTGCTCCGGAAGGCGTAGTCAGTCTGGAGTTTGCCAAGAGCGGGGTACTGAATGAAGAGATACGGAGATATTTTTAGGCCACTTCATCCACATCTCACTCAGAGGCGCTTGTTTCAAGGAGCCGCGAAAGGGGTAAAAGCAAGGGTCCATGCGGTGGCAGAGACAAAAGCAAAAAAATGTCCAAGGGTCGATACGAGGACTCGGAGTGTTAGTATTGTGGCAAGAAGTGCCACATCAAGCGAAATTATTTCGCTTAGAAGAGAGAAGAAGGGCGACAAGGGGAACCAGGACGAGAACACTACAGCGGCGGCCTCGACACATGGAGGTGATCTGATCATTGTAGGTGATGAGGTAGTTATAAACCTCGCCTACGATGACAACTCTTGGCTGGTGGACTCAGGTGCTTCAGCGCACGTATCTCACAACATGGCACTATTTGCTACTTACACAACATGCGACTGTGGAGTGTTGAAGATGAAAAATGGAGATGTGTCGAAGTCAGTTGTTATTGGAGATGTGCATTTGAGGACAAAGACGGGTGCAGTTCTTGTTCTGAAAGATGTTCGTCACGTCCCCGATATCCTTTCAACCTAGTATCAGTTGGAAGGTTGGATGACAAGAGTTTCTTCAATCTCTTCGGGAATAATCAGCGGAAGCTTTCCAGAGGTTTGATAATGATTGTCAGAGGAAGCAAGAGGTCCGGACTCTATTATATGGAAGGGAGCGCACAGGGGGCACATGAGGTGAACACAATTACTAATGCGTCTACCGAGTTATGGCACAGACGGCTCAGCCATATCAGCGAGAAGGGGATGAGCTACTTGGTGAACATGAAGGTGATTCCAGGGCTAAAGTCTACAAAATTGGAGAGGTGCACTCACTGTTTGACGGTGAAGCAAAATATGGTGTCTTTTCAAAGTCACCCAAATTCAAGGAATTTGGCGTTGCTCGAGTTGATCCATTCGGATGTCTGCGGTCCTATGAAGGTAAAATCTATTGGTGGTGCTCCTTACTTTGTAACTTTTATTGATGATTATTTCAGAAAGATTTGGGTCTATGCCTTAAAGACCAAGGATCGAGTGTTGCCCACTTTCAAGGAGTTTCAGGCCTCTGTTGAAAGGGAAACGGGAAAGAAGCTGCTATGTGTTCGGTCGGACAATAGCGGCGAATATATCGCTCCCTTTGATGTATACTACAGAGAGCAAGGGATACGACACCAGAAGACACCGCCAAAGACACCTCCGCTCAATGGTGTAGCGGAGCGGATGAACAGGACGCTGATGGAGAGGGTACAGTATTTGTTGTCAGAAGAAAACTTGTCGGGCGCTATTGGGGTGAGACTATTTACACAGGTGCTTATATTATTAATTTATCTCCTAGTGCTCCTTTGCAGGGTGATGTGCCTGACAAAGTATGGTACGAAAAAGAGTGGTCATACAATCACCTACGAGTGTTTGGTTGCAAGTCCTTCGTGCATGTACCGAAGGACGAGAGATCCAAACTTGAGCTGAAGATGAGGCGGTGTGTCTTTGTCGGTTACGGTCGGTATGAGTTTGACTATAGACTCTACGACCCAGTGGAAAGAAATCTCTACAAAAGCAGGGACGTGGTATTCGTCGGGGATCAGACCATAACCAACACTCAGGATTTCGAGATGCCTTCTGAGGCTGAGGAATTGCCTGAGTTAGAGTCATTTCGCTTCGAGCAATTTCCATAGGACATCGCAGAGGATCCAGTTATAGGGGAGCTAGTACATGAAGTTGCTCTCAACCTTGATTATTAGCCTGCTGATGGTGGTCAGGGTGATCTTCAGGAGGATGAGCATGCCGATGAGACAGTTCCTGAGGAGGAGGTTGTTGGTATACAACCAGCACCAATGGTTCCATTGAGGAGGAATGATAGAGAGCGTCAACCATCTACGAGATACTCACCGAGTGAGTATGTGCTACTGACTGACGGTGGAGAGCCCGAAAGTTTCGCAGAGGCTATGGAAGACGAATACAGGCATGAGTGGATGGAGGCCATGCAGGAGGAGATGAGTTCCTTGGAGACCAACTCTACTTATGATCTGGTGTGGTTGCCAAAGGTCAAGAAGGCTTTGAAGAATCGATGGGTGTTCAGAGTGAAGCAGACAGATGATGCTACTCGCCCTCGATACAAAGCGAGACTGGTAGTTAAAGGCTATGGTCAGCGAAAAGACGTAGATTATGATGAGATCTTTTCGCCAGTTGTCAAGAAGTCGTCTATTCGGGTGGTTCTAACATTGGCAGACAGTTTTGTCATGCCCTTCTTCCCAGAATACAGTGGACTGGGTACGTAACTACATATCCAGGCTACATCCCATACGAATACACTCGTACCCATATCAATAATTGTCGCCTGTAATATTCTAGGTTAAGTACAGTAAATCTAATGATACATCCAGAACATCATATATTTATACATATTCACCATGCTACTTTATTTACATAACATTCTCCAAGTCTTACAAAATATTTAATTTACATATCAGCTACAAAATAAACTTTGCTGGATCCTCAACATGCTACCCGACGATCATTCCTCGACTTCGTTTACAGTGTACAGGGGCAACATCTCGTCTGGCATTTATTCTTCCCCTAGTGAACAATACTAGGTCATAAGAACGACAAGCAAATCCTCGGTCAAGAACGGTATAAAAATGAAATAAAATTTTGGAGACATAAAGTTGTATATAAGTTGGAGTGAATAAAGAAAATGAAGATAATAAATTATTTGATTTATATATATAGTGTTTAGAATACTATCTATCCTAAATCTACTAATATCTGCATCATCAATTGAATTTTGTAACCTGCCATCAATGTAGTAATCCACCCATACACCAAACAAGGACAAGAGAATGAATCACAACATCGGGACAGCTTACGTATCAGTTGACTAGCAAGCAGCACACCCCCGATAAAAAATCAACAATCAATCACAATCACAATTACGAACAAGTTTTCTATATGATGATGCAATCTAGAGAACATATATGGATCATTATCAAATTTTTGGACAATAATTCCATTTACCCGGGATCATGTTGTGTCTGTATGGGTACGGTGCTTTAGATCCGACCCCATATAAATATGAAAATTTGTATGTATATTTTAAGTTTTAATTAATTTTAAATTATGGTTTATACCAAAAATTTACTGGACTGTTTGTGAGCTAAGCCTCACCCTAGCATCGTAAGGCCTTACAGATGACGAAAACTTTTATTAGAGATGTTATGTATTGTAGGGATTTCAATGGACATGATCCAGCTGTTCCCTCTCACCCCATGATGTAAGTACAATCACAATCAACCTATCTATTAATACATATGTCTAATATCCAGTTCTGACTTATCTGCCGTCTCGTGTGTCAAAGATAACACGCCATACGGTAGTATTCTTGTCGGTAAGAAGACATGAATAAAAGTGTAACTTATTTAGTTGTGCTTCTGTTTCCAGGTGTCGGTGTCCTACGTTCCTTAAATTCTAAGAGATACGACCCTTATATTTTATTATGTTATCGAAAAGTCCGCCTCTAGAAAACTGACTCCAAATCCTAAAGTTTAGGTTAAATCACGTTAACCTAGTTTTCTGGAATTCCGAAAATGGTTCTCCTCCGAAATTATTGAAAATTTTGGCAGAGTTTCCTTGGTATTTCGGCTCCAAAAATAGTTTATAAAACACACCCGGAGCAACCCTCCGTAGAATTCACCCTGGGTTCGCCGGCCCCTTCGGTGGAGCAACTCTCAACACCGGTAACCACGCAGTTTATAATATATATGAAAAAAATATCGCAATAAAGAGTTTTCCTTCGTACCTTAACGAGCTAGCTATTTTACTTATTTATTTATTTTGCAATCGTTTTCTGTCAGTGCTACACAAGCTCAAGCAAACATACAAATATTAGTAAAAATTATATCAAACAAGTTTCTAAGTACTAACAGATAACAAATGAATTTAACTACACAAAACATATAGTAGAATTTTATCTCAAGAGTTTAAAATCAAGTATAAATAAATTAACCTACACTAACTATATAATAACTTTTTAGAAGGCACAAAATATAATAAATTAGCTAGAAAATTAAACACTAGGGTTACCCTAATATATGGGTACCTATAAATACATACTCTAACTAATGATTATAACAAAATGTGTCAATATAGGTATATTTTAAATCTAGACAGAATTAAAATATTATATTAAATTGATAAAATATCAAACTTACATATTCAAAACTAAACTAAATATGACCTAATGTATACATATCATGCTAAGGATGTATAAAGCCCATAATACGTAGATTTTAGTTTATAATATATACACTATTTGGACTAAAATAGAAATCATATATGTAACCATTAAGCAAGAAATTCTCATACTTCTTTTGTTAGTTATATGATCACCATATCTATTTCTAAAAATTATCCTTACGCCACATGATAATAAATCTACTTGTGTCTATACATCTATATTAGGTCCAATATATATATATACTACTACTACTACTACTACTACTACTACTACCACATCAACTAATTATAAGTATAGGCAACATCAACTATTTATGTTCTAGTAATCATCCATCATAAAAAGACACACACACATATATATATATATATATATATATATATATATATATTTTAAATCGAAGTGTCCATTTTGTATCATAAATATTGTGTCAAGATACGTGTCCATGTATTGTGTCCATAGTATATATATATATATATATATATATATATATATATATATATATATATATATATATATATATATATATACATGAGTTATGTCCACAAGTTGTGGCCATAAATTGTGTCCATAAATTGTGTTAAGATATATGTGTCCATGATATATATAAAATTATTTACATATTCATATTCTCAACTTTAAGAACTTGGAATCTTAAGAGATGAATATTTCTCCTAAGTAATTTTGACCAAAGAAGCAAAATGAAAGAAATATTTGAAGGATGAGTGAGGACTTGCCTTGTTCTTGAAAAAAACCTAGGATTTCTTCTAATCTTTTCTCCCAAATCAGAACCCTAATGTCCAAAATATATATACATTCCATTAAAACTCCTAAATCTAGAATTTGGAAGAAAATTGAAAGAGAGGTTAGAGCTTTACCTATGGATTTGAAGAAGAGGAAGAAGGAGGAATTATTGGAGGAGACCGGATTGAGGAAGGAGGGGAAGCCGACGGCGGTGGCCGTCCGGCGCGGCGGGGGTGCTCGGTGGCCAGCGGGGGTGCACGCAGCCGCGACAGCAGCAGCGCAGATGCAGTAGCAGGAGTAGTAGTAGTAATGAAGAGGGAGAGAAGATGAATAAAGAGGAGAAAGATGGAGATAGTGCTGGTGATGGTATAGAGAAGTGAGTTGGTTCATGGAAAATTGAAGAGAGAAGGAAGAGTTGCCATGTATCATTTGAAAAAATGGGAAAGAATGGTGGGGAGCCAGGTGTGTTTGGAGTAAGGATGAATCATAGGGAGAAAACCAATTCAGTGGGCCTATTTGTTTGGTTCTCCCCTCCTTAATTGTTAGTTTAGCCATGAAAGTCACTTATAAATGAGTATTTGTAATTGGATCAAAACTGTAACTAATAAATTGCATAAACATATATACTTATATATAAATATATCAAATAAAATAGAATAAAATAATAATAATAATAATAAAATATACAGCTATGACACTCTATCCTCCTTAGAGAAATTTCGTCCTCGGAATTTGAATTAGCATATAATATAAGTCTAAAAGATAACTAACCTTGATCAGCAAACAAATACGGATACTGGTTCCGCATGTCCTCTTCTTTCTTCCAAGTTGATTCTCATGGAGAGTCCTTGCTCCAAGCTACCCGAACTAATGGAATAACCCGATTTTGAAGTATCTTGTCTCTATGATCCAGTATTCCAACAAGATTTTTGCTCGATGCGTAGAGTTGGTCCGACGGTGATCTCTGAATGATCTAATATATGTTTCGAATCCGGTACATATCTTAAGAGTTTTGACACATGAAATACATTATGTACTCCCTCTAGTGTCGGTAGTAGGGCTATCTTATAAGATACACTTTCAATTTTCTCTAGTATATCAAATGACCCAATGTATCTCGGACTTAGCTTTCCTCAGGCCCCGAATCTAATTGTTCCCCTTGTTGGTGAAATCTTCAAGAATACATGATCACCAGGTTGAAATTACAATATTCTTCGATGCTTATTAGCCCATATATTATGTCTATCTTGAGTTGCTTGCAAATGACTTCTAATTGCTTTAACCTTGTCTAATGTATGTGTTACTAGTTCTGGACCCAGTAATTGTCTTTCTCCTACATCCGTCCAACATACTGGTGATCTACACTTTCTTCCATATAAAGCTTCGAAAGGAGCCATCTTGATACTGGCCTGATAGCTATTATTATTATAAGAAAACTCCACCAAATGTAAGTGATCATCCCATGATCCTTCAAAATCTAATGCACATGCTCTCAACATGTCTTCCAGAGTTTGAATTATTCTCTCTGACTGACCATCTGTTTGGGGATGATAAGCCAAGCTAAATTTTAACTGAGTGCCAAGGTTTTCTTACAGACTTTTCCAAAAAATATGAGGTAAACCTGGTATCTCGATCTGAAACTATACTTACTAGTCCCCCGTATTGACTGACAATCTGTTTCATATACATATCTTCTAATACTTCTGTTGTCTGTCCAACCCGGAATGGTAGAAATTGAGCTGACTTAATGAGCCTGTCTATGATAACCCAGATAGCATTATTACCCTTTTGTGTTTTAGGTAGCCCTGTCACAAAATTTATTGTGATATTCTCCCATTTCCATTCGGGTATTGGTAAAGGTTGAAGGAGACCTGTTGTCCTTTGGTGTTCTGCTTTCACTTGCTGACAGACCAGACATCTGGATACAAATCTAGCAATCTCTCGTTTCATTCCATGCCTCCAAAAGGTTCGAGGTGAGCAAATTGATGTGAAGACGATATTCCTCCACGGTGATCTTGAGGAGGAGTTGTACATGGAGTAGTCAGAGGGATTATGTGAGAAGGGCAAGTCACACTTAGTCTTCCAGATGAGGAAGAGATTGTATGGTCTGAAGCAGGCTCCGAGGTAGTGGTACAGGAAGTTCGAGTCGTTTATGGGGGAGCATGGTTACGCACGGACGACGTCGGACCACTGTGTATTTGTGAGATACTTTGTCGAAGATGATTTCATCATTTTACTGCTCTATGTTGATGATATGCTACTGGTGGGTCGGAATGCCACTAGGATAACGGAGTTGAAGCACCAACTGGCCGCGTCATTCTCTATGAAGGATTCGGGTGCAACGAAGACTATTCTTGGGATGGAGATCAACCGAGAGAGAGAGAGAGAGAGAGAGAGAGAGAGAGAGAGAGTCCAAGCTGCTACACTTGTCCCAAAAGAAGTACATTCACCGGGTACTTCAGCGTTTCGGGATGGACGGGTCGAAGAAAGTGAGTAACCCCCTTGCAGCTCACTTTAAGTTCAGTGAGGAGCAGTGTCCATCTACCGAGGACGAGAAGGAAGATATGGAGCGGGTTCCATATGCCTCAGCCGTGGGGAGTCTTATGTATGCTATGGTGTGTACAAGGTCAGACATCGCTCACGCAGTTGGCACAGTTAGCAGGTATACTTTCAATCCTGGAAGGGTATATTGGAGTTGGGTCAAGTGGATTCTATGATATTTTTATGGCACTGCCGATTGGAGACTTTCTTTTGGTGGTGATGAGCCGAAGCTGGTTGGGTATACCGACGCTGATAGCTGGAGATGTAGACACGAGGCGATCGACTTCGGGCTATGTGATGATGTTTGCTGGTGGAGCAGTATCGTGGCAGTCGCGGTTGCAGAAGTGTGTTGCCTTGTCGACGACAGAGGCATAGTACATTGCGGCGACAAAGACTTGCAAGGAGTTGTTGTGGATGAAAAAACTGTTGCAGAAAATTGGGCTAAAGCAAGAGCAGTATCCTTTGTTTTGCGATAGTCAGAGTGCTATTCACCTTATGAAGAACCAGACATTTCATAGCCAGTCCAAGCACATTAAGACCCGGTATCATTGGATACGGGATGTTGTGAAAAATAAGGAAACGACGCTTAAGAAGGTTCATACAGATGACAACGGAGCAGACATGTTCACAAAGATTCTTCCAATGAGAAAGTTTGAGTACTGCAAGTGGATCGTCGGGATGACGACCCCCTTCACATAGTTGTGAAGGGAAAGATTTGTTGGAGTGGGTGAGGTTCCCAACCTATGTGAAGAATACCCCGGAGTGCGACAAGCGTCATCCGTGTGTCAGAAAAGCTCAAAAAGTGCATCGAGCGTCGTGTATTGGAACATTTATGGTAAGCAAATATTATATTGGATTTTCATCTTTGGCTTTAATTATATATTTATGATTGGATCTTTCATTTATTAACTCTCCATATAATTGGATTTCCAATATGGCAAGTCAATTTATGATTTGATTTCCATTAAATATATGATTGAATGTAATTGGATTTTCATATATAGATTTCCATATGGAAATCCTAATTCATGCAAGGGTTTATAAAAAGGCTTATGCAATATACAATAAAAGAAAGAGAAAAAAAAATATAAGAGAAAAAAAAATGTGGCAAAAGTGCCATTGCAACTTTGGAGAGGAGAAAGAAGAATTGGAGGCCGTTCAAAAATTGAATATAAGATCCTATTTTATGTATAAAAAAAATTATGTCATATATAAATGACTTTAAGTTTAATTTATTTTTTCTTAAAAAAATAACCCATGTGTATAAGTAAAAATTAATAAAAGAATATTCTTTAACTTTCATGTATGACAATAATTGTATTGATCAAAAGACTATAACATCTAAATATTAGAAAAAATATTATTCAAATTTACAAAATCTTCATAAACTCATTTGTAGAAGAAATTTGTAAGCAAAGAGAAGACGAAGTATGTTGATCAAAATGTTCCATATACATACTAGCAAAAAAAAAAAAATTGATTCGAAGGCATTTTGGTTTGAATCATCTTTTATTTTTCAAAAACTCGTGTTTTATTTATTTTGATTGTTCAAAAATACACAAAGTTCCAATCTTATATTGATTTTCCGCAAAGGTTAAAGGTTTCTGGCATATAAAAGTTATTTTAGCAAAACAAATTAAAATAATACACATGAAAAAAAATTTAAAACCACATATATCCCAAAGAACTTGTTTTACTTGCTAATTATATAAAATTTTGTTCAAAAATATATCGAATTATTTCTTGATACATGTATTTTTCTAGTAGAGACTTGAGATTTTTGGATATAAACACTATATTAAAAAAATTAATAAAATAGAGATGTAAGAAATTGAACCTTGTAACCTCCCACATCCAAAACTAGCACTTTACCACTTGAACTACAATACTACATTGTCATATTTAACTATTTATTGTAAAAATATTATAACAACAAACTTTCAAAATTAAAGGTTCTCTAATATAGAGGATCCTGTTCGATATTCCAGATGAACATGCTCAGAGTCGGCCTGGATTCTCATAACTTGAAGTGACATCGCTCAAGAATTTGTATGATTCTTTAGAATCTTCCTCATATGTATCATATTTTTGAAGTGAACTATAACCCTATACCACTAAATGTTCATATCACTAAATGTTCATATCTTACGATATTCGCTTTCACTGATGTCATGAACAAAATCCTCCCTAACAAGAAAACTAGAAAAAAAATACCAAAATACGCACCATTATATCTACTAACGTGAGAATGAAATATTTACCAAATACTCGATATCTTAACTTTTTGAAGTGAACACGATAGAGAGAGAGAAGTTTTAGGTCTCTTCGTGCCAACAAATGCTGACCACGTGGCGTCCTCCCATTGGCCGAAAAAAAATTGATGGGAAGCTGGCGTTGGCATTATTTTTTCGTCCAATTGGAGGACGCCACGTGGCCTTCGTACTGGCCAACAGTCCCCCTTCGGTTTGTGAGGAGTTTTCCTATTTTAAAAACTTGCAAATATCCTCATTCATTTGTATACAATATTTAAAATTTTAAGATATACTCCCAATATTTAATCAAATCTTGCTTATTTTACTCATAATGAGAGCATTTGCTAGTTTTTTAAGTAAGTGAAAGTATATGCTAGTTTCTATATTTGTAATGGAAGTATTTGCTAAAATATTCCTACAATTTTAATAATTCAAAACTCTTGGTGTGGGAATATTATGAAAATTAATCAGAGTCCGTCGCTGGTTTACACATATCTGGTGTTGCGGAGTACAACCACCTGGAATGAACAATTCATTTCCTGTGACTAATCTTCTAATATCCTAACAATATGCGAAGCAATGGTGTTGAACGTAGTGCTCTCTCCTTGAAGCTTGCAGTCGATTATAGTGTATATAAACAAAAATGAACACCATTCTGAACCTTCAGTCCAACTAACACTTATCACTATGAGTAGTTAAAATCGCTAAACTGTTTAGTTGGACAGAATAGCTTCAGTACTTGGATCCAAAGATAGAACAAATGGCTTCAGAGTACAATGTGCTTGTTTCAAGTGCAGTATGTCGTTCGTGTGGTGTGTCGTTCGTGTGTGTGTGTGTGTGGGGGGGTGGGGGGGGGGGGGGGGGGGGGGGGTTTGGAACTGTGGTCCAAATTCAAAGACGACTATACTAAGTTCCATATAGAACTGATCCTTCTACAAGCTTTCATCACTCGCATGAATCCATTAAACATGAAAATATGGCGACACAAAAATTTGCGGTAGAAGAGGATAATTTATCAGAGTGCTCTTACATAAAAAAAAAAAAAATTTGGCTCTTTATTTCTAAACAAGCAAACATCAGCAAGAAAACACTCTGATCAGGTAAGACTAATAACAGGAACACCTGATAACATCTAAAGCAATATAACATCAAGAATCAGCGGAAGTCTCCACTTTCTCCTCCTGCCCGTTGGCAACGTGAAAACCCTCAATCTTGTGCGAGACCTCGTTCACTCCTACCTTTACTTTGTCAAGAGACCCATTAGCATTGGCAGCTTCATTTTCTTCGTGCGTCAAAGGGCCCGTCTGCCATATTCTAATGGTCCCATCCTCAGATCCCGAAGCATAAGATTCACCACCAGGAGAAAATCGCACACAATGGACAGGACCATGATGGCCCTTGTTGCATCCTGCATTCGGTCATTAATTTAGCATCACGCAACATATAAAGTTTGATATTTGTTTGCTTCAACGAAATGGGAAAGATACTACCATTTTCATGTGAAAAAAAGTGACCTTCCTTTCATAAGAAAATATATCCCGTTCTAAAAACCGGATTAGACGCCACACAATGCCCCCTAGGCGTCCGCCTAGTGTACCCCCCACCCCAACACCTGCCCGACTATGTATGCTTTTTGTGTTATGTGGACAATTTCAGCAGGCTTTTTGGTTTTTTTTTGAACCGCCTAGAACTAGGTGGGTTAGGTGCTAGGCACTCGGTGTCCGTCCGACAAGCACCTAGCGACTTTTACAACCTTGAATATACCATGAAAAATAGTTACCTATAAAAACTTAAAAAAATTTGTTTTCTAACCGAAACAACAAAAAAACCATTTTAATTCAAAAGATTCTGAATTGTGAAAACTATAGTTACCACTTTTGGGTATGGATGTCGGAATTCAAACGATTCGGAAACAGGAAATGTCCACAAAAAAGTTTATTGGTTGTGTCAAATATATATGTAGAATGAATTTGAGAGGGAGATTTAATGAAACATTAAGACGCTAAAAGAGTTTCCATGTAAAGACTGCATTTTGACACATGAATGTCGAGAGTTTGCCATAAGCTTCTATAACATGTTGAAGTTTAATGAAACATTAAGACGCTAAAAGAGTTTCCATGTAAAGACTGCATTTTGACACATGAATGTCGAGAGTTTGCCATAAGCTTCTATAACATGTTGAAGTTTCCACCAGATCTGGATAAAGACACCATAAGCATACGAGAATAAAACATTTTCAGATAGGTAAAATATAGCCACCTATGTTGCACAAATACATACGGACACGATATGACACCATTTTCCTGTGTCCATCAAACATACTTCCCACAGAGTATCTAAGTACCCACATTGACTTTCGCCAAGTTTCGGGTATGTTTCCCACACATTTAACACCTTCACAAGCATCTCCCAAATGCCCCTCATTTCCAAAAAATATATTTCTCGTACTACCAGTTTCATGATAACCACCACCATGATTTATCTATGTTTTTCGCACATATTTACACTTTCCAAGCATCTCCCAAACATTTCTTGTTTTCAAAAAATTTCATCCCAGGAGATTCGTCGCAACTATGATGGAATCATGGAAATAATACTAAGTTTTTTTAGTCAATTTCATTTTCTAGCCACTCAATCAACTATATATGAAAGTTTCTTTAAATATCCAATCAATCAACTACAAATGAATGTTTCACTTTCTCTGTCAGAAAGTATTTATTTACCTCTACCATAAAGAACCAACCAGAGGTAGATCTTAATGTAAAAAAACAAAAGGCTATTCCAGTGCAAACCCACTTATGCAGGGTCTAGAGAGGTTGCTATAAGTCTGTGATCATTAGAAGGTAAATAGTAAATGAAGTCTGTCAAGATTGATAAAATATAGAAATTACAGCTCACCAATTTCTGCACCAGTGTGGAAATCAAATATGTGAACCCACATATCTTCTCCTCCAGCAACAAATTTGTTTCCATACTTGGGTTCAAGTGAAGCTGACTCTACAGTGCACGACATGTTGTAGCTTTTGACAAGTCCAAAACTGAACAGCAGCAAACATGGTTTGTTTCAACAGTATCTCAAATGGTTGAAGAGAGCCTTGAAGAAAATAGGAAGAATATGTAGTAATTAACTTACTGATTTGCATCCCAAAATTTGACAGTTGAACCATCAGCTGTAGTGATATACCGACCGTCTTGACTAACTTCTGCACTGGTAACAGGCGACTTAGTCTCAAGGGTTTGGACAATTTCCCCACTTCTTACATCCCATAACCTATGAAGTCATAATTAGAACGTTTAGGAAGAGGTAAGTACAAGCTGCATATACCATTGTTTTTGAGTTACCAAAAAAGGCAAGAACACAAAATCTGAATTTACATTTTCAACCAAAATGGCAAACAGAAACTTTGCATTTATACAGCTTAGTAATTTGAGGTAAACAATTAGAGAGATTGTAGGACTGCAAAGAAGTTTGGTTAGAAAGAAACACAAATCGTAAGTTTTTTATCACTTATACTGTGGTTGCATAAAATTAACATTAATATATACACACCATATATATGTATGCATTAACTTCCACCGTCAGGTTTTTATTAACAGGATTAAAGTAAAGTTCATTACTTTCTGTAATTATCTTTTTGAGATGTACGGCGTAACACTCGGGACTTTGTGCACGCTGCGTTGCATGCCTTTTGGGCCCACTACCCCCAACTCCCACCATTTATAAATGGAAGGAATAATACGCCCCTGTGGCTCGATCCACTGATCTTTTGCCACCCAGCCAGGGTCTTATGCCTCTCTCCGGTAACCGCAAGAGTCACTCGAGTTCGGCACTTTCTGTAATTATCGTTCACTGTGTTTTCCCAAAAAAAGGTAGAAGCAAAAGTATTATGAATATGATCTCTTATAACATATATGGAGCCATCAGTTCCTAACAGAAATATTGCATCAACAAGTTGACAGCCAATACTTGAACAAAAGATATTTATCTGCTTATGCTGTTACTTTCCATTCAAGTATGACTTAGCCCTTACAAGGGTTCAGGCTGACATTATTAAGAGTCGAGAAACTCTTCACTGAATGCAGCAAACTGTTCTCGAGACCTCAATGCGGTCAAGTATATACAGATTGTTTTTCAGTTCAATTAATGATATAGAAGGCCAGGAATGAGCATATTTGTATTGACTTCACTTGGGCATTTTAACTCCAATATAATTTATTCTCAAGTATCCACCAAATAATTGATCTTTATACATTTGTAAGTTAGTGACTTTGGAAGTCAGCTATGGAGCATAAGAAAGCTCCATAAAGGATTTGACAAAAAAAAAAAATCTTGGCCGATTGTTGACCCCACGTCAACCCTTCATGTTGGAGCCAAATTCCTAGTCAAAGTACATATGAGCATGAAAGAGTCATGCCATAGAATCTAGACAGCCAGTTGGCAGTAGGTAACCTATTTGGAAGCTCATTAACTCGTTAAGATAAAAGTTTAGAAAATAAGTATTTAACTCGAAAGATTTCCTGAAGTTTCCAATAAAAATTGAACACTACTGGAACGATTTTCACATCCGGTGCCTTCCGAAGATCCTTTGGTACTGAATCCATTTGAGTAGAGAATATGTGCTCTGATAGTGTGCCATGTTAAGGGCCAATAAAAGACAATTAAAATGAAGAAGTACGAAATCTCCAAGCGGCAAAAAAAAGTTTATAAATTTTTTTATAGAGCCGACTATTCTAAAAGTTAGCAATAATTGATAAAGCTCAGACAATCCAACTCAATAGATAATGAACATCAAAACTGGACTTTGTCCAGCTACCACAATAATTTGATCAATAGGTATAAACAATCAATACTCTCATGGTTCTCAAGAAGATGTTCTCATTGATTATTACCATATTGAAATGATCTCCATCCAGAAGCATGCATTGTCCAAATTCATAATTTCAAATTTAAAATTTTCCATTGATTTAACGGCCCCTTTATTATAAGGTCAACTTTTAAATATTTACAAGTACTGTCTCTACCTGCAAGTAGCCCAACAAAAAGCCAAGAGGCATGGGCTCAGAATGTGGGCTAGTTCTATGGAATGACTGCAGAGAAAATAACAGATGCAAGCAAAGAGCATAACACAAAGATGATCGAACTTCATTTGACATTTTTGGACCATAACCAACAGTAAATTGTTTAAACAGCTTATACAAAATTAAGTAGTCTTAAAAATGCAAGATGATTTATATGGAGAAAAAAGTAAAAACATCATTACTACATTGACTAAAAAGAAGTGTCAGCTAGAGGATCTTCATCCTAATTGATCAGAAATGCATCAAAAGAAACATAAAGATATAAATTGTAATCCAAGTTTCAAAAGCTCAGTGCCAGTTCATAGCCATCTATGAATATCGTGTATTAACACTGATAAATAGGGTAGCCGCATATCAAAGTATCATAATATCAAGTTTCAGGCCTTTAGGAAATTAACATAAAAAACTTTTATTAAACTTTATTGAAACATAACATCAAAGACAATCATCACTGCCATCCAAGCTTTCTCCCATCAAAATTGGGCTATGGAAGAAAGAAAAGTCCATAAAAGAATTTACAAAAGTTTTATGATTGGTTTTCAATCTGAAAGCCAACATTCCATGATGGTGCCATATTCAAAGTGGAGGAGTAGCCAAAAAAATCTAAGAGACCGGGATCTACCTTGCAGATTGTGCAGTTTAAGCTCATGCAACAAAGGAGCATACTGCAAGTTTCCCAGACTACAAATGTCGAGTAGATGAATATGTAAAAATGATATAACTTACTATGAGGAATCACATTCATCTCTATGAAGCACAACATGAAAGTTAAGGATATTATTCATCTAAATATATGTAGTTATGAGTTGGTTAGGTGAACAATTGCACAATTTTATGAAATCCATTATATGATAATTTCATAATTTGATATGCAAATCGTCTCTAAACATGGTGATGTTTGAAAATATTCATCAGATACGCGTGCTAGTTGGCTGACACAAATTTTAGCTGCAGTATATGGTCCAGGTTTGGTCAAACCCGATACTGAATAACCACTATGTATCAATATCTGCCCGTTTTAGAGACCTTGATTTAACCACAAAGGGTATCTAAGACTTTTGAGTCAAAAGCATATAATGAAGCATGATAAATCAATTCAAAAAAAAAGCATGATAAATATCTCTTGGATACATAGACACACCTCACGCCCCCAATGTCAGTGCAAGAACTTAAAATAGTCTGATCACTGTGAAGCCAAGTAACAGTTCTGACTGAGCCAGGAGACTTATCAATTTCTCGTGGTGGGGCGTCCATACGGTTCAGATCAAATATTCGTAGAACCTTTTCAAAACCGCCAGTTAGCAATAGGTGTGTATCCTGCAATCAGCATTGTACAATTAAAAATAAAAATTTAGGCAAACATGACAGCTAAGACAATCCAAGAAGAGCATATCATGCTCACTCTCAAAAGTCGTTTCAAGGTTTTTCTGGAATACAATCCATGATATCGATAACCGAAATCATATAGCCTAGCAAAACATCAGCCAAGGCCCAACAAGGCCCTTATATGATAATATAGTGAATTCAGCTTCTAGCAAGTTTCATACTACAACTACTAGCAGCATGCATGCCATAATGGTAAACAAATGTAAATCACCATTACTGTTTGCACCACTCAGATTGAAATTAATCAACTGATAAAGAAAACATTATCCTGTGGGGATAGCTGGGCAGACCATCAAACCTATTCCTACTTGCAGCTTAACATCATGATTTCATTCTTGCAATTTACGATATGATAACTATATTATGCAACCTGGTGTAAAAGTTATGTTCTCAAATATCAAAACAACATAACCACAACTTGCAGAACATCCAAGCACATAACTCTATCTAGATGATTCTCAAGCATTATTCTAAGAACACCAATGACAACTTCCATGCCATAGCCACAGAGGCTGCAAGCCATAGACATGGTGTACTTTAATGATGTTTGCTCTTAAGGTAACTGCTATTGAAGGCCAGAGCCCACTTCTACAGCATCCATGGATCATGTCAAGGTGAGTCCCAAATGAGAGGTAAATTCAAATAAGTTAAGGAGTTTATCCCAAATGTTCTCTTCTGTTTTTTAGGAGGTGGGCTAATGCGTCACAGGTGCAGCTTACAAGTAAACATGGTGAACACAATAAATTTCCAAAAATAGAGTAGCATTATAACACAAACGTAGTAAAGTAGTAGCTCATAAAAGGAGGGAAGTAGGTTATGGTTTATTTCGGCTCCTTTAATTTATGTTGCAAAGTATTTTACAATCACTGTTCTGGCGCTTACGTGTTGCAATATTTAGGTAAATGCAAACTTTCATATATTATAAACTATAACTAGATTTCCTTTTGGCCCCTTTAATTTGTGTTTCAAAGTTTTTGTAGTCGCTGTTCTGGTCCTTATGTGCTACAATGTTTAGGTAATTGCAAACTGTAATTCATAAACTATTAGTAGGTTAAGGTTGATTTCATCTCCTTTAATTTGTGTTTCAAGTTTTTATAATCACTGTTCTGGCACTTAAATGTTACATGGTTTAGGTTAATGCAAACTGCACTACAAAATAAAATAATTACCACGTGTTGGTGTGCTAAAATTTGACATTGACCATTCCAAGACAATGGAAATCTTTTTCTTCAGCCTACTGGCCTATCACAAAATTTCAAGAACTATGCTATAAAAGTTGGCTTAACTGAATTTAGTTCTATATTGTGTCCGCCTAGGGTTGAAGGTGTGCTAGTTTATTCCAATACAAACAATCCATCAGTAACCAGCACAATATTTGATTATTGATGAATATCTGCCATCCATTATTTTAAATTTTGGATACAAATATGGTTTATACTTTTATATCCAGATTTCCCAAATACTATCCAAATTTCAGACCTTTGAAAACTGTGTTAAACTTGATTTCCTTCATA
This sequence comes from Iris macrosiphon, assembly GCA_036927795.1. Taxonomy (NCBI): domain Eukaryota; kingdom Viridiplantae; phylum Streptophyta; class Magnoliopsida; order Asparagales; family Iridaceae; genus Iris; species Iris macrosiphon. The sequence goes on along the minus strand of JAYESA010000004.1, from coordinate 312,208,899 downwards.
ATTTTTTAGTAGTAACTGATCAGTATCCATCAATCCGGGTTCGTATCCACTTTATCAATTTGTTCTTTTTTCTACGACAGATGGCCAGAACTTCATCTGGGTTCGAATTCTACTGAGAAGTCCACTAGAGATCAAAAAAATTTGAAGAAAAAACAAGATGTTTCTTTTGTCCCTTCCAGGCGATCGGAAAATAAGGAAATGATTGATATATTCAAGATAATTACGTATTTACAAAATACCGTTTCAATTCATCATATTTCATCATATATGGGATGTGATATGGTTCCGAAGGATGAACCGGATATGGACATTTCCAATAAGATTTCATTCTTGAACAAAAATCCATTCTATTCTATGGGATCTTACCGACTCCAACTACCGTCCATGTACGATCCATACTAGATCTGACCAATTGCCCATCCTACCTCATCTACGTTCTTGACAGCCCATCTTCCAAATATAGACATTTGTTTTAAGTATTCAAATGGTATGTATTTTATGTATCCATAGCCTCCCCCTTTATTCATACTATATCCAAATATGGACACTGCGAGGGGGGCAAATGTGATATAGGAAAACCTAAATCCACTTTGTTTACGACCCCTATCAAGCCTCCCCCTTCTGACATGAAATGCTACTTGCCACGTATGCTTTTAGGTACATTGTTCTTAAGTGGTGAAACTACTAGACGAGTAGTCCTTATCTGATTCTTCTTGATGGTATGAATTCCTTATCTTATTGCAGGGTGCTTCTACTATTTTCTTGGAAAGCGGTCCAAGGCTGTTTAGTAACATCATCTTATCAAAAAAAATTGCATAAGTCATTTCAATTTTGAGACAACTTTTGATAGAAGCCATCAACCTGATGTTGCTTATCAGAGGGTGCTTCTGATTTTTGCTTGGAAAGCGGTCCAAGGCTGTTTGGTAACATCATCTTATCAAAAAACTTTTCAAAAGTCATTTCAATTTTGGGACAACTTTTGATAGTAGCCAACAACCTGATATCAAAAGTTGCTTCTACTGCCAGTTTTTTGAAAAGCAGAAGCAACCCCAAACCAAGCCTTAGTCTTGTGTTTCAAAGCTCCAAAATTTTGAATATCTTACCAACAAATTTCTGTTTGATGATGCATCACTGTTCTTAAGTGGTAAAACCAAATATGCTTTTAGATATTTTGTTCGTAAGCAGTGAAAGCACTAGACAAATAGTCCTCATCCTAATTCTTCTTGATGAGGACTATTTGTTTGGATTTTAAAGCTATGAAATTTTGAACATCTTACTAGCAATTTATGTACACTGACATCACTGTAAGGGTGTCTTTAAATAGATTTCAACCGTTCCAATTAGTTAACCACTAGGACAGTAAGGAGGATGCTTTTAAGAATTCAGGGGAAAGACGGAATCATGTTTTGCTTGGAAGTGAGGCTTGACTGTAATTCTTGAGGTCAATAGAAAGACAGAATCCACAAAGGCATTTGTATGAGATGAATATCCATAAGAACTCTTGGCACTACAGCAGAAAGACGTGCAAGCCCCCAGTCCCAATACCCATCAAGAGCAGCACATGTTCTGCTGTACTCTTTTCCCAAAATAGGTTAACATCTAGAGGTTTGTAGTTACCTTCCTTTTCCTTCACCAATAAACATGTATATGCCTGGAAGGTTTGATGAGGACAACTTTCCTATCGTTATTCTTACCATAAAGCTGGTCTTTGAAGTTCGTCTCTTAAAATAGCAAAAACACGTTAAATTTAGTCATGCGAGTTTGGATAACCATTGCCAGGATGGGAAGCAACAAAACATAATTGCAAAAACAAGAGATAAGAGCGAAAGAAAGAAATACCACGGAAAAGCCAAAGATCTTCGGATGAGTTGTCGACTCAAAAGTGATAATAACCTGGACTCTAGAACAGAATCATCGTAGTATACCAAGGAGGCAGCCGAAGAGGAAGCATCACTATATATGCAGATCCAATTCCACTTCAACTTCGGTGAATTTGTCTCAGAGCTCTATTTACAGGTCTCTCGTTCTTTTTAGGGTAAATACCACGAAACCCCCGTGAGGTTTAACGAGTTTAGGAGAATCTCCCATACTGTTATTCTCTTCACAGACTTTCCCCAGAAATCACTTGGGGGTCATGTGTCGTCCACATGACCTTCCAAATGATAGAAATGCCCTCCTTCATTACCAAATGTTCTCTCGTCCTATCGCATGATCCCTTTGCATCCTCCTCCTATGTTGCGGCCTTGTCCCCCCTTCCTCTCTCCTCCTCCGCATGCACCCTTGGTCTATGCACATGTGAGGTCCATTCGTGTTGAAAATTCAAGCAATCCTCACCTAACCCCCACCAATTCACATTTACCAGTTATTTATTTACAATTGTTTTGACTCCAATTGATGAAAAAAAAGGAGAAAAATTTTAAATGAATAAAATTATTCAAACAAAAGTGAAATTGCACCCCCACTTAGGCACCCTTGTAGTAGTCCATCGTCAATGTCTCCACATATAGGTCTCCACAGATGGGATTGACGTTTCCCAGTAGATCTCCACCTATATCTACCTGGAAGTGCCGAAGTAGGTCATCATACACCTCACTAGTGCTAGTCAGAAGGAACCTGGCGTTGACCCTCTTAGCCAGTCCCAACATGTTCAGTATTGCACCTCCACAACAAAAGTGAAATTGCACCTCCACTTGGGCACCCTTGTGGTAGTTCATCGTCAATGTCTCCACATATATATCTCTACTGATAGGATTGACGTTTCCCAGTAGATCTCCACCTATATCCACCCGGAGGTGCTGAATTGGGTCATCATACACCTCACTAGTGCTAGTCAGAAGGAACCTGGCATCGACCCTCTTGGCCAGTCCCAACATGTTCAGTGTCCCCACCACATTTGTCTTGTATATTCGGAATTAAGAAAAGAACTTACCATTTTCTAGATGCAATTATACTATTCATTCATTTTGCACTCTTAACAACTAATGCTACCTACCAATCACTTGCACCTACAAAAAATGTCTCAAAAATAGCAAACCAATGTTAATTTTTGGTTTAGGGAGAAAAGTATAAACCATAATTCCTTTTATCGGTGTTGTCGAGGGTGCATGAGAAAGAGGAGAGGGGGAGGAGGAGAGGAGGCCTCGGCAGAGGGAGGAGCTGGAGCAGGCGGCGCGGCATTGATGAGATAGGAAAAGCAGAGCGGACGTTGGTGCATTGGTGTATTACACGGGATCATGCGGAAGGACGAAGGGACATTTGAGAATGGAGGGCATTTCTGTCATTTGGAAGGGTCATGTGTGCGACACGACCTCCGAGTGATGGAAGTCACTAAATTTTAACGGGAGGGGGAAGTTGTGTTAAAAAAATAATGGTAGGAATGATTTCCCTAAACTCGTGAAACCTCATGGGCTGGTATTTAACCTTTTTAAGATGAGGGCTCCATCTTTCTCCTTCAGTTTGTATATCTCCATTTTACATTAGCGTCATATATGTGAGCCTCCTCTGCATTTGTACGAATAACTTTTTTTTTTATTCTTCCTTCAGGTACCTTGAGAAGTGAAACACCGCATTTTTCTAAATAAAGTTTATACCATTACCTTACCCCCCCCCCTCTCCTTTCCCTCTTGTTCCTCGAACCATCAAGTTTCAGTTGAAAACTTCTGCTTGAGATTTAAGCATTGAACTTTGTATTCAAATTGCTACAGGTTCAGGCAACAAAGTGTCTTTAGTATGAAAATAATCTTCCAACTAAATACATTCCTAGTTAACAGTTAGCTCCACACAATCAAGGTGAGAATGGTGGTTCTGGGACCAGGGTAAAAGACCCTGGCAAACCTTATCTCCTAAAGAACTATAAGCCAGTAGGTGGCTCTTAGGAGCGCCCTCTGATGCTTATTTGTACCCGAAGGTTACCAGAGAAGGGTGTTCATCAAGGAATGACAATGGAGAGATTCACAAGAGTCAAAAAGGTGATTTTCGAGAATAATCTTCAGGAGCCTAGAGCTCTATTCCAGCACCCAAGGTTAAATTATCGCTAAGATAATAGACTCAGAAAACACTGAAAACAACTAGAGGTTGCAATGGTAAACTTCCACTAATATGGGCCTCATCCCCATGATTGAGGGATATTACCTCTTCAAGTTTGTATTTCAAACAACATGTTAGGTTATTAGGTATGAAACATATGTTCCATAATGTTGCCAGTGAACTGGTACTCTCTCAATTGAGGAACCCAAGGTTTAGGCCATAAAAGTTTGAGACAACATGTCAGGTAATTAGGTGTGAAACATATGGTCCATCAGTTGGTGCCGGTGAACTGGTACTCTCTCTAGTGTGGAAGTCCTGGTTAAGTCCATACAAGATAACTGTGCCCAAACCCTATGTGCGCTTAAGACACTGAACTGCCTCAAAAGTGCATGAAAAGATGCATCACGCTACCTATCACCAGCGGGGCAGAAGACGAAGGGAGGTTATTACCCAATCCCAAAACTTTGAATGCCTCAACTTGTGTAGAGATATTCTTAAGCTGGCCCTTAATCCTGGAAACTACAGTGGAGATTGAGGAATCGGGCAGATTATTTCTGGCAAGAGAGTCTTCTACAAGAACATAGTTCCAAAAAAAATCTAGGTGGCAAGATGACTACCTAGATTTGGCTTGCTTCCTAAAGAGGACAAGGTGCAGGCAATGCCTTTGATGTTAGTACTCTAGTGGGCCATCCTCGCCGGGCCTCGTCTATCTAGTGGTTCTGTTCTGGTAGTAGATTTGAGGTACTGCAAGCCATGCCCTTGAATGCACAACTCAGGCTGTTCCCTGGACGGCGTTCCTTAGCAGAAGAGGCAACAAGTCTCTGATTCTCCATGCCCATGGTCCATATTGAGGATCAGATTGCCTAAAACATTAATTCTGAAGTATCTACTCCTAGGATTGGTCTATGGCCACTGATAAACACCAAATTTCAGTAAAAGCACTTGCTTACAGAGAACTAGTGGATCTAATCATGTCTTGGTGGGGGATGTTTATGAAATTACCTGCATTTCTTACACATCTCTGTAATTGTTGAAATGTATAATCACCTCATAATGAGCAACTGTTCTCCCAGCTATAACTTTGATGGTACTCCTGGGTGAATCTTCTAATATGGTGGTGAGTTATTTATCAAAATGAAATGGGTTCAGTCGTGCACAATCTGTAAACTAATGGTGCTAACGTTACTGGATAGAGAGCACTGTGGGAGAGCCTCGTACACGCCTATCAAGGGTTGAAGATTCAATGCCTCTGAGGGGTTTCCTTCTTAGTAAGCCTTGAACTTGAAGAAACCTGTATTGAATAATAAATTGGAACTAGTATGGACTCCAGGCTTCTCATCTTCCAGAAATTTCGAATGATTATTGCTTGTACTTGTGGGGACGTAATTGCAGTGAACTGTATGTAAATTAGAATAGCTAACACATGTCATAGTTCGATAGTTCTCCTAGTCCACTTCAAGGAACTTGCAAGGCAAAACATTGCTGGAAACTACTAATTGTAGATTGCTGTTTCCTTGAAGTTGGTAATCAATTATATGTATATATATAAAACGATGTGAATCTTAAGCCTACTCATACTTAGCACTAAACTAAATAAGATCCTTGACAGTTTTGTCTACTATGTAACTTCTGTAAAGAGCAGCAAAATGTAGTTGAAAATGCATATAAACGATAGTATAGTTATATAGTAGAAGTAGCTCCAGTACTTAGATTCAAAGTTTAACAAAACAAAATCACAAACCTCAGAGAAGGCACAGGCTCGGACAATGTGCTTGTGTTCAAACGAGTGTAATTCATCACCAGATAGAGCATCCCATATTTTCCTACAAAGGGTGACAGCATAATGATGGAAATAAGAACAGAAATATCCAAACTGCTTGGAAAATAGTAAGATCATATGAAAGACTCAGCAGGTGAAACCTTCAAATAGCATGAGAAAAAGGGGAAAACATGACCATCTCATGTTTTAATTTAGCAAAATTAGATGCAGAATGTTTAATATAAATTAGATGCAGAATGTTTAATATACACAAGATACAGGTAAAGAACTAGCAAAACCATTTACAGGAAGATTTCTCCAAAAAAGAACAATGTAAAGTGTAAAGCTACAAATCTAGGATTATATGGGTCTTTTCATTGCTCTTCAATTTTAGTTGCAAACTGGGCTGGCTGATAAACCAGACAGCAATTCCTTCAATCTAGCTGATTTCACTAACGAACTAACTATCGAATGTATTAGAAAAGATGGATATGCACTTGAGAAAACTCACAATGGACACTGCTAAATGACATCAGTTGAGATACTATAGTATTTGAATCGGTCATCATCCAATTCTAACCTTGTTTAACTGAGTTACATCCCACCAGTAAAATGGACTGCATTGATTTCCTTCTGAAGATAGCCAAAAATGATGTATTGCAATCCTATTGTTAAATTCATACCAGAATTCAAATGCAAAGGCTCCTCGAGCATTACCAAAGGCAGAGGATAACTAGCCATAGGTTGTTTGTATAATAGGAAATTTTGCTGGATTAATTTAAGGTGATCATTCACATGAATGGCGCCATATCTAGCAGAGCTCAACTTGCTGAGTAAAAGAGTCAATCCTTTGGACTATATTTTTCTTTCCTGTTTGGGCTAATATGAGTAGCAGGTCCTTAAGAAAATCTCAAGGGATAACCAGCAATGTAAGAGATTGGGCACTCAGAAACTTGTACACATTTATCTTAGTAGTATGAGGGTTGTATAACTTGTATTGTGGAGGAAGAACATGACGTTCAAAAGGATTCATGAATATCAAAGTAATATAAAACTTATGCAATATCAAGAGGACTTACCTAATGACATAGTTGAAGAGATCAAGTATAATATTTATCTCAAACTATACGAAAATTAACATTACTTAATCCAAAGCTTGGTAAGGGCAAAAACATTGCTTAATCCACATCTTTCTAAGGGGAAAAAATGAATTCAGTAACATATTTCACTTTATTGTTATGAAACAGTATAATTGTTAAGATACATACGCTGTAAAATCAGCTGATCCTGAAGCAGCTCGTAGGGCACTGGTATCAAGGCAGCAACTCCAAACTGCTCCCTTATGCCCTTCAAATGTTCCAATCCAGTCTCCCGTCTCACCATTTCTCAACATGGGACTCGAATCTAAAAAAATTGGAAATATTATTTCAATCATCTTCTACTTGAAAATCTAAACGAATATCGTATTTGATAAACTAACAATTGTGCATTCAAAGAATAATACAAACATGCTTTTGGTATGGGCCAATGACTAAACTGCTATATAGATAACAAGATATAATCTTCCAAAAACCTTTTTCAGCTCAATATCATGTCATATGTGCAGATTAATGGCACTCTAAAAAACGCATAGATCTAGATATGGGCATATACTAAACTCATAAAATAACACACTAAATGTGAGATCCATCTGGTGGGGACCAAAATTGGGCTGTAAATAGATCAACCATGGACGGGATATTGGAATTACTCTCAACATATCTGCCTTTTGCTTCATTGACAATAATACAAACATTGGTGAAATATGCAAAACCGAGATGTGATGGGTATCCTACAAATGTAATCTTTAAAATAAATGTGCCGAGCACGTATTGAAACAACACCCCAAAATACATTAGGCCATATTTGTTGTGTCAGAGTTAGGTGTCGGTACTAAAACTAAATATTAGCATTTACACACGACGACATATTGATATAGTGGGCATTATCGCATAGAGCCCTGATTGACGCAAGAAAAGATACAGTTGGGTGTTGTTAAATACAGTTTCTTCTCCAAAATCGCACTCAGGAAGAAACTGATCGATTTAGCACAAAACACGCACTAATCGGCTCGTCTAAACAAATTCATTTCAAGACGTTGTACCAATTTGATCAAGTGCATGCGCAATATCAAAAAAAATCAAAAAAATCGCACCTTTGCTGGCGCTGATGAGGAAGAACCCATCGGGAGTGATGGGGCTGTAGAACAAATCCACGACCGGGCGCGAATGCCCGTGGCAGACCAGAGGAACCGCCGCCTTCTTCTTCTCCATTTCCCTAACCCTAACCCTAAAAAAGCTTCCCGAAATTCCGATGAAATTAAAACCCTAGCCCTAGCCCCAGGAAACCAAAAAAAAAAGAAAAAAGTGATTGCAATTAGAAGAGAATTGTGGGGATCAAGCAAAGAAGAAGAAAAATGGTATGTTTTTTTAATTTTATTTGGTTAGCATGGTAGAAGAAGAGATTTAAGTTACAAAACTAGGAAAGGGGGGCATTGGGTGAGGACAAGTTGAAGAAGCAAGTGGTACTTATATAGTAAAGGAGAGAGAACAGGTAAGACAGACGAGTATAACTCACAGTATAGGGGTATACTGGGCTAGAGCTAGGCCTAGCCCGCTGGCTTGCAGGCCGGCGAACGAACCAAAAACTCATCGCGGTTAGCGGGATAGGCCATATTATTTTAACAAATGGGGAGGGGGAAGAGAATATTTACACTAACACTGTCTATGCTTTATATTTATTATACAAACTTTTTTATTTTAAAAATAAATATACGAATCTTCTTTATTTTAAAAATATTTATACAGACTCTCGTATATTTTATGTAAATAATTATTACGCTAATTATTCTTATTTTAAAAATAAACTATAAAGTATAAAGGATATCCGTGTAATTATTTTTAAAATAAAAAGGTCTGTATAATAAACATAAAATATAGGAATGTTGAGTTAAATAATCCATATAGGAGATATAGTTTGCAGAATTTATATTTCATATACGGTGCTTGAATTTCTAACACCACATCCCGTACACATAGCACCAAGAATACGTGGCAGTTATTTGTAACTATCAGAAGAAGAATTATGCATCGAATTTTTGGATAATCAGGCATCAGAATCGGGATGAGTTCCTCCGACATGATGTAGGCTGTGAGAAAATATTTTCTGTACTACATCATTTATGAAAAAAATATATGATTTTTGCTCATTCTCTTAATATTTTATTCGTCAACTTTATCCTCAACAACCATCTAAAAATATATCTTTATACAAAAGTCAATTGTGTTGAATTAGTTATGTGAGACTCGTCTCACAATATTCGTATTTTATGCGGATACATATTTTGTGCTAGTTATTGCATTTTATTGGATCTCGAGGAATCAGAAATTCTCAAAATTAAAACTTTACTACATGACCGGTATACCGACAGTATACTACAGTATACCGACGGTATACTGCCCGACAGATATTTGTTTCACTTTTCGAGATATTTTTGAGATAAATAGTGTCACGCCCCGCTTTCCAAGATACGGTGAGTCGGATACGTAACTACATCCCCAGGCTACGCCCCATACGAATATTACCACACTCGTATCAGCGATTGTCGCATGTAAGTCTTTTCAGAATAAAATGCAAGTCATGCTAAGGTGATTAGGCAATACAACAGATTCATACTATTCTGGTTAATATACAACTAAATAAGTCTTTACAATAACTTCTCCTTAATGTACATATTTTTAGTTACATAAAGTATACTTGGTGTTGTATTTCCTGGGATTACTTGAAGATTATTCCTCGATCTCGTCCACGTTATAAAGAGGTAGCATTTCTTCATTTGCTTCATCTCCTCCTAGTGAACAATACTAGGTAGTCAGAACGACATACAAGTCCTCGGTCAAGAACGGTAAGTAACAAAAGATATGATAGTAGGATAAGAAGAATAACAGTTATAAAAGAAATAAGAAGGTAGAGTATAATATAGAGTCTATGACTTGAACAGTTCCTAATCCAATATTCCTATAGTGTCTAATAATCTAAGCATCACATATCCCTACGTCACTATCACAATACACAAACAATTTTCCTAAATGATGATGCAATTTGGAGAACAACCCTTAAATAACCACTTTACCTAGTTTTTCGCCAACAATCTCGTTTACCAGGGATCAGGTTGTGACTTGATGGCACGGTGCTTAGAATCCGGCCCTGCCCTCATGGGCTTAATCTTGAATTCACATATTCGATGGTTTGAATCGGAATAGGTGTGCTTATAATCAGGTGACTTGAACAGGATGGCACGGGGTTATAATCCGGCCTAGCCTTTTTTGGGCCAAATCTTGAATTCACTCATTCGATGATTTTTGAATCAAAGTAGGTGTTGTAAACCCCCTGATTTTTCAAGATTTTCAAAACTGGATTTTTCAGAATTTTCTGGGATTTTTCGAGAAATTTTACTAATTAAAAATAGGGTATTTTTGGCATTAAATAAAATTAAATATTTTTAAAATATATTATAATATTATAAAAATAATATTTTTAGGTGTAAAATGAAAAACTTGACTTAGGATAATTTTCTGGGAATTTATTGGACCCCGAAAACATTTTTAAAAGCCCTAAAACTATTTTTATTATTTAAAATAAATAAACCCAAAGCGAACCGGGGTGAACCGGGTTCAAACCGGCCTGAACTGGCCTGAACCGGGTCCAGCTGACCGGACCGGTCCGACCGCCCTAGCGGGTCGGGTCGGGTCCGCAGGACTGAACCCGACCCGCCCGAAACCCGAAACCCGCTTCCACCCCTCTCCCCTGACCCGTTCTCTCCCCCCCCCTCCCCCCCGCGTCCACCGCCGGATCCGCCGCCGCTCCCCGCGCCGCCTCGCCCGGCCGGAGCCCTGCACCCCGCGGCCACGTCTCCGCCCTCGGCCCGCCTCGCCCAGAGCCTCGACCTCCTCTTCCCCCTATTTAAATCCCCCCAACTCCTCCCCTCCGGCCTGTCAACCCCGCCTCCGACCGCCGCTCCTCACCGCACCCACGCCGCCCCAGCACGCCGCCTCCTCCCGCCCAGCTTCGCCGCACAGCCGCCTCCCCATAGCTGCCCCACCGCCGGTGACGTCCTCCCCTCCTCCTTCTTCCCAGAACCCGACCACGAGCCCCCTCCGGTCGCCGTGCTCCGCCTCCGGCCGCCTGCCGCGCGCCTCCGCCCAGCACCGCCGGCGCCGCCCTAGCCCCTCTGGCCGGCCTCCCCCGCCGCAGCGTCGCCCAGCTCCGGCCAGAACCCTAACCCTAGGGTTGGATTCGGTCGGACACGGCTCCTTCGCGTCGTGTCGGACACAAAGAAACGTGGTTTTCCGAGCCCTGTTCAGGTACATGTTTTTCTCTGCTCGTTGTCCCGTTTTCGATTCCGTCTGTTGCATCCCGAACCCTGCGTGACCCTCTCGGTGTCCGTGCAACCCGCTCGGGGCATCGCGTCCTGTGGCGATCGTGAACCGCGATCCAAAAACAGGAAAAACAATGCCCTGATTTACCCCGAAACTGGGTACGTTCCGCCAAACGGGACGACTTGGTCGCGTGCGGTCTTCACAGATACGTGCGCGCCGTCGATACGGACGTGCGGGATTACGCAGAAGTCGATTCGGGTGTGCGTGCACACCGGAATCAACGCGTATCCGCGGACACCGTTCCGTATCCGTCAGTTCTGGAACGCGTTCTAACTTTGTGTACACACATCAGATCGGAATAAAACTTGCACCATCGGACTCGTAGCGATACGCTGGTCCTGTGACCCAAGTTTGGTTCGATTCTGAGAACGTTGACGAAATCGCGTGTCGTGGGCCCCACAAGCTCCACTTGACGGGCGATTTTGTGACCGGCTCATCGGAATCCAATTCTGAAAGTTTCGTTGGGTTCGTATCATTGTTCCTGACCTGTTGACACTAGGTTTGGCAAATTTGGAGACCTTTGTCCCTGATACGTTTTTTGGTGCAAAGCGGGCCCACATGTGGACCCCGTTTTGACCCGAAATTATTATTTTTGCCCTTGTCTCCAAATTGGACTCAAGGACAGACGTTTCTAGCTGATTGATATTTTCTGGATCTAATGGTGATGTTTATTTCAGCAACCGGAGTACTGCCTGCAAATCCCGTTGCTGCCAGAGTTACAATTGGAGCTGAAACACCAGGCAAGTGTACCTTGCCAACATTGCAGTTCTTGTTATATAATTCCTTGATTTATTTATATCTTGTACATGCTTAACCTAGGGCCGTGTGACTTGCTTAGCGTCCGATCAATAGTCGGGTGCCAACCCCGTACGTGGAGTTGGGCAACGTCATCTAGAGATGGACATTTGCGACCCTTTACATTCTCGTACTTGCATTATCAAGTACATTATACTCAGGACACCTGACACTATTCATGTGACAGAATCTTCCTGAGACATTCATGGTGATTCCGTATAGGATACATATTCATGATATTACAGTTTACTTGCTTAAAAATTATTCTGACTTATTGCATTAGTTTGATCTTGCGTGACTTGTACCTGAGACATTACGGAACTGTGACGTGAGATTACATGGGGTGGGGAGAGTATTACCATATCAAGGCTGATTATAATATAAATAATATTATCTGGAGGTTGTAGAAGCATAAAAAATACGCTGGCAAAAGCTACGCGGCGTATTGATACAGAGCAGCGCAAGCAAAGGCCTTCAGTGCCATCAGGCGTAAGAGCTCAAGGGTGCAGCGCGTCCAAAACCGCTTCGGCGTAGACGGGACCCCCCCCCATCGCCTCCAGGGCGTAAAAACTCAGCCGCTCTCAAAGCAGCGTTAAAATAGCGTACGAGGAACGCTTCGTCTTCCCCGAAATGAACCTGTCAAGTCACGCAGTGAACCTGGCCTCTGACTCCTGACAAAAAGTGCTGCACGGTGACCCAGACGACGGCTGGAAACAGGCACAGACCCCTCGGGACGCACACCATAGTATGATGGCGGATCTCTGCATTTAATGCAGAGGATCGGGTTAAGATACCACCGAACCGTCGTTTACTGACGTCCCCTCAGCATAAACCGCTCTTTTGCGTACAGAGGGATACGCTGCATTGTTTTACACAGGCAGGCATAAGCCGGTTTACGCTCCGCAGTAGACAAACCGCCTGCCACGTCAAAAGCTGCACATCGTACGGGGCTCGAGGCACGCCTCTACGTCTAATTGCACAGAGCGGTGACAGGTTCAGTCAAAGCACGTCTCTGCAAACGGATGCACAGAAGGGCTGCAGACCTTCGAAACACGTCTTCGTATTTAATGCACAAGATGATGGCAAATCTCTGTAGAAGATTTGATTACATCTTCGAAAGCCGTGATTCCGGCTAAGACGTCCACGTCAGCACTCGGGCACGGTACGCAGCGGCTTCTACGCCCATTCAAGACCTGCGCCCCTTCGGCTCTAAATGCCTCTTCGGCTTCAACGCCTCTTCGGCTTCAACGCCTCTCCGGCTTCAACGCCTCTCCGGCTCCAACGCCTCTCCGGCTTCAACGCCTCTCCGGCTTCAACGCCTCTTCGGCTTCAACGCCTCTCCGGCTTCAACGCCTCTCCGGCTTCAACGCCTACCCGGCTTCAATGCCTATCCGGCTTCTACGCCTATCCGGCTTCTAAGCCTATTCGGCTTCTATGCCTATCTTGCCTCTGTGCCAGGGTGACAGTCATTTGGCTTCTACGCCAACCGTTTCTACACACGGGATACCTACCTGCGTGGTTCTTACGCCGTGATCTTCGTAGCAATAGTACGCATTGTGTTCCCTTAGTTGGACCCGCGTCATACGCTCATTCAAAAGATCATCCATACGCAGGCATTGGTTACTTTAACCGTTGTGTAAAAGGGTGTTGTACTTCCCACTCCTCGGTTTTTACACCGACGGAGTGGTCACTGTCACCAAAACTCTATAAATAGAGACCCCTATCAATGGGGAAAGAAGGCGGAAAAAGAATTATCATCCAGGAGAGAATTACCGTCCAAGGAGAGAGAGAGAGAGAGAGGGAGAGAGAGATCCCGGAGAGCAGGCAAAGAGCAGGGATCGACGACCTTGGCCTCGTGCGTCCAACCTCTTCTGCAACCTTCGAAGCTGCTACCTGTCTTCCACGGCACTTCTTCAACATCGTGTGGTCCAAGGGCTAAAGTGATCGACCGCAGATCAGACACCTATAGCAATTTATACCCAGATTAAATAAATTATACTCCCACATCCTCGCATAGGATTACATTGTACAAGTTTGTTTGTAAACAGAAGGGCGCGGGTTTCGCATAAACCCCGTCATTGAAATACAATTTTATTCCTTTCGTTTAATACCACAAACAAGATGGCGACTCTGCTGGGGACATCTTTCTCTTCTGACGAGGAAGTAATTGCTCAACACGATACGGTATCCGTGGGAACCGTGAAGAAGACGCTGGTCGTTCATTTCGATCAGTCAGCCTACGAAGACATGCTTCGAGCCGGGGGTAGCTCTCGCCCTCTCTCCGTCCAGGACAACAGGAAGCTGCGCAATGTGTGGATGCCCAAGACATCCTCTACTATTCCTGTGGACTCTCCGATCTCTCCGGACTCTCCGATCTCTCCGGACTCTCCGATCTCTCCGAACTCTCCGATCTCTTCGGCCAACGAGGTTGTAGCGACGCTCCCTCCGTGCCCCGCACGTAAAATTTAGTCTTCCGCTATGCGCGGTACAGACAAAACTTCGGGCGAAGCCTTAGCGCTAACCCCGAAGAATCCACTGCAATTTACGCGTAGGAAACAGTCTCCCGCTACGCGCGGTAAAGACAAAACTTCGGGCGAAGCCTCAGTGCTAACCCAGAAGCCTTCACTGCGCTTTACGCGTAGAAATCTGTCTTCCGCTCCGCGCGGTACAGACAGAACTTCCGATGGTGCCTCGGCGCCAAGACGGAAGAACATATCTCGCTCCACGCGCAAGACATCATCTGACCTCTATGGTAAACCAGATGAGCGCTGTGATCTCCGCGAAGAAAAGCAAGCGGCAGGCTACTTAACCTCTCGGCCTCCGCGCCAGCGAAGGAACAGAATGCCTACCCTCCGGATCACGCGAGAAACCAATGGCCGACTAAGGGCCTCTCCGGCAACTCCTCCTGACCTACGCAAGTATCTAGTCCAGAAGCGTAAAGAGAGGGGACCTTCCAACATGTCTATTACGCCTCCTAGCGAGCATCATTGTAATAGCCACAAGGTTGTGATTAATTACTGCTGTCCCAAAACAAAACGATCAGTCTTCGACCGATTGGGCTACTCTCTGTCTTTCCAGGGAGGGGAACCCGCGCATGCGCCTGTAAACATGGCCTCACACCTGCGTAGAGGAGGGTCGAGTTCAAGACAACATCCCTCCAAGCCCCCGAGCCGAAGGAGGTTCAGTGACACTGAAGCCGGAGTATTCCAGCACACTCGCGCAAAGTCACGACAGCCAGCTCCATCCTCTTCCGATTCCGACGCTGGGGGTCGCCAAGAATCAGAAGCAGAAAGTGTAGAGTCGACTTCTACAGCGACCTATACTAATCCTTCAATGACGCCCAGGGAGATGGGAGCCTACGCCGTTGAAGATGAACGCGAGGAAGCTTCACCGTCAGGAGACGCGGAATAACGCCTCACCACGCTGGAAACATCTCTGCAACAAATGCAATCCATGATGGAAAACATGCACCAGATGATGCTAACTCAGCACGCGGCTACCATGGCTCAAGCATCGGTCCCGCCGACTCAGATACGTGTGGGGGTGGACTTACCACCATCCCACCCAAGCCAAGAACCCGCGCTGGATCAAGAGTCAGAAGTTCCTCCGCTTCCTCACTCAGAGAATGCCTTACCTCCCGCTGGGGTTACGATACAACCAACCCCGCACCACTCCATGGCCCCGCTTCCGACTGAAAATCCGATGCAGGCAGTCCGGGAGTTGAAGGCCCAGTTTGACGCCTTGAAACACAAGGATCAGCTCAAGAAACTGGGAATCAACCAGCCCTACCCAGCTATCTGGGAAGAAGTCCCTTTTCCGTCAAGGTACAAACCTCAGACCATGGCCCTGTTCGAGGGAAAAACATCGCCGAGCCAGTACATAAATTATTTCAGCATGATGACGGTGTTGCTACAAGGGAACGACGCCCTCCTTACTCGGGTGTTCAAAGGTTGCCTCTCAGGAGTAGCCTATCAGTGGTACCGCAGCTTGGCGAATAACTGTATCACTTCCTTCGAAGACTTCAGAACTTTATTCTTTACACGGTTCTACGAGGGAGGAATGGACATGTCTATGTCCTCTCTCATCGAAGTCAAGCAAAAGGAAAAGGAAGACGTTCGCATCTTCATCGAACGTTTTCGTCAGGCCACCTTACAAATGCCTCCAGGAGTTTCCGACTCTGCATTGGTGGATATTTGCAGGAAGAACCTCCTTCCCGTGGTCTCGGTGTTCACAGGACCATATCAGTTCCGTGATTGGCCCTCGTTCATCATCTCGGCGGTAGCAGCCGAAGACAATAGTCGCAAGGCGCGCGACGATGGCATCATGATCTCCGCCTCCGACAGAGGCAAGAGGCCATCCCCTAGCAGCGACCATCCCGTAATCTGAGGGAACTCCGGGGATTTCAAGGCCGTCTGGCCTATATCCGGCGATTCATATCCAACCTCTCGGGGAGATGTCAGCCTTTTTCTCACCTCATGAAGAAAGGTGTATCTTTCGTGTGGGACGAAACCTGTCAGCAGGCGTTCGGAGACATCAAATGCTACCTCACCAGTCCGCCCGTTCTGGCACCTCCCGTCATAGGAAAACCATTCTTGCTGTACGTTCGAGCAATGGATCATTCACTAGGAGCTCTTCTTGCACAGAAGAACGACATGGGGCATGAACAAGCTATCTACTACCTCAGCAGGATGATGGTCGGGGCCGAGCACCGGTACAACCCAGTGGAGAAGGAATGCTTGGCTCTGATGTTCGCCGTCCAGAAGACACGACACTATGTCACCGGACAGACCATTCATATCATCTCCAGGATCAACCCTCTGCGGGTACTAATGAGCAAACCGAGTGTTCTTAACTCCCGACTCGCGACTTGGGCGATGCTATTAACGCCATATGACATGGTATACGTACCGCAGAAGTCCATTAAAGGCCAAGCACTGGCTGACTTCCTAGCTGCCCATCCGATCCCGGAGTCCTCCAAATTATACGAGGACATTCCCGACGAAGTTGCAGAATGTAACTCCGCAATGGAAATCGACGCATGGCAACTCTTCTTCGATGGGGCATCCAGAACCGGTCCCAAGGGAAACATCGTCTCAGGAGTAGGAGTCGTCCTGGTCACTCCTGATCAGCTCGTCATCTACCGAGCATATTCTCTTAGCGAGCCCTGCTCCAACAATGTGGCAGAATACAACGCTCTGTTAATCGGGCTCCGAGCCGCCAAAGAGCTGGGGGTCGAATCCCTGGAAGCTTTCGGTGACTCTCTGCTTATCGTCAATCAAGTCAGAGGGATATATGAAGTCCGGAATCCAGACCTCATCCCCTACCACCAAGCAACGGTCGAGATAGCCATGACCTTCAAAGGATTCTTCCTGGAGCATGTACCTCGGTCTCAGAATCTGGAAGCCGATGCCCTAGCCAGTCTAGTCGCAGACTTAGCCACTCCTATAAGAAGGCAGGATTCGGTAATCCTTCTTAACAGAGACTTATTCTGTGCGAAGAACAACCTTCACATAGAACGCAGCCATGCTGTGAACACAGATCTCCCCGGAAAGGACTGGAGAAGTCCCTTCATAGATTTTGTCGCATACGAAATCTTGCCGGAGGACCCCAAAGGAGCAGTGTCCATCAAGCGACGATCATTACGCTTCTATTACGATGCATCTGCGCAATGCCTATATCGCCGGACCTACGACGGATTACTGTTGAGATATCTGTCTAACGACGAAGCACAGCAGGTTATCCGGGAAGCTCACGACGGCGTATGCAGAGCCCACCAAACCGGTCCTAAGCTACAGGATCGCATCAGGAGAATGGGCTATTATTGGCCTACTATGATCACAGATGCGATACGGTATGCAAAACAATGCAGAGCCTGCCAGATTCACGCAGACTTCATACACCGACCATCTGAGCATCTGCATCCTACAGTTGCATCCTGGCCTTTCGAAGCATGGGGTATGGACGTCATTGGTCCCATTCATCCGTCTTCTTCCCGAGGTCATCAGTTCATACTGGCCATCACGGACTACTTCTCCAAATGGGCAGAGGCAATCCCTCTTGCTGAGGTAAAGGCGTCTAATGTGATCAGCTTCATCAAACATCACGTCATTTATCGCTTCGGGGTCCCCCGAAGGATAATCCATGACAACGGGCCCCAGTTCGTCAGCCAAGCGTTTCATCGATTTTGCGACAAAAATCGAATACACAATATCGCCTCTACGGCATACTATCCAGCTGCTAATGGTTTGGCGGAAGCTTTCAACAAAACCATTATCAAACTCTTGAAGAAGTTCGTCTCTTCAAACAAAAGAGATTGGAACGAAAAACTGGGCGAATGTCTCTGGGCATACCGCACAACGGTACGAACGCCGACAGGCTGCACCCCATTCTCACTGGTATACGGGAGCGAGGCAGTTCTCCCCATTGAAATCCAGATCCCGTCACTCAGGATAGCCGTGGCTAACGAGCTGACTCAAGAAAAGAATGACCTGTTAAGGCTTCAGGAGCTAGAAGGATTAGACGAGAAACGCCTCCAAGCTCAACAGCGCATCGCGCTCTACCAAGCACGCATTTTCAGAGCTTTTAATCGTAAAGTAAAGGAAAGGGTGTTCAAAGTCGGCGAGCTAGTCTTAGCCATAAGAAGGCCGATGATTCTTACTCACAGGAGTAAAGGCAAGTTCCAGCCCAAGTGGGAAGGCCCTTATGTGATCGAGACAACATTCTCGAACGGAGCCTACAGACTAGCCCAGCCCAATGGAGACCTATTAATGGCTCCTATCAACGGCAAATTCCTGAAGAAGTACTACGCCTAATCTCCTCCACTCAGGAGGAATACGGCGAGATTCTCGTAATCCGACGAAACTACTTCAAAGAAGAAACTAGTATAGGCCCACAAATCAGTCATGTCCATATCACCTCTGAACTGTATTTTCTTGGAGAATCTGCCATGTCCATATCACCTCTGAACAGGCTTTCCAAGATTCTGACCATCGATTATCACCTCTGATATCGATCGTCACTTCAACTAACACCCGTACTAAATCTAAGTACGCCAGTGGTGTTAGGTCCACAAATCAGTCATGTCCATATCACCTCTGAACTGTATTTCCTTGGAGAATCTGCCATGTCCATATCACCTCTGAACAGGCTTTCCAAGATTCTGACCATCGATTATCACCTCTGATATCGATCGTCACTTCAACTAACACCCGTACTAAATCTAAGTACGCCAGTGGTGTTAGGTCCACAAAATCTGCTACGTCCATATTACCTCTAGCAGGACTTGTCCTCAAACCTATTTCTTGCACCTAGGTGCGCAAAAAGCAATAGGCCCACAAATCAGTCATGTCCATATCACCTCTGAACTGTATTTCCTTGGAGAATCTGCCATGTCCATATCACCTCTGAACAGGCTTTCCAAGATTCTTACTATTGATTATCACCTCTGATATCGATCGTCACTTCAACTAACACCCGTACTAAATCTAAGTACGCCAGTGGTGTTAGGTCCACAAAATCTGCTACGTCCATATTACCTCTAGCAGGGCTTGTCCTCAAACCTATTACTTGCACCTAGGTGCGCAAAAAGTAATAGGCCCACAAAACAGCTATGTCCATATTACCTCTGAGCTATAAACTCTAGTAAAGCCTATCACGTCTATCTCACCGCTGATAGTACTTTACCTACAAAACTTGGCCAAAGCGCGTTCTATCATGTCCATATGACCTCTGAATAGACGTGCCCTGCTGAAGTTTACCGAGAGTTTATCACGTCCATACTACCTCTGATACCACTCTCGCCCTAACCTGTCATTTACATTCCGAAATAATGGGTCCAAAGTTAGGAAAAAGTCTCTTTTTATTCCCAAGAAAGAACAAAATTACATCTGGGAAAGCAAAAAAAAAAAAGAGGGGCAAAAAAGAGTACATCATTGCGGCGGAGCAGTCATGTCACGGAGCTGCCGCGCTAGCACGGCCATCCTCTCGTCCCTAATGGCCAGAGCATCAGCACGGGCCCGCTCCAGCAGTGCCTCGTTGTCACTCGAATGGGACAGCTCGGCTATCGTCCGACGCACGCCCGCACAGGCACCTTCCGCGCGATCCAGATCCCGCCGTGCTGTGCTCAGTCGACCGGCCACCACATCCAAGCCTGCCAACGACTGGGAAGCCCACTCTTCTGCCTGAGCGAGTTTCTCCCTCAGCCTGTGAATCCTCGCTACATTCCCCTCGTGCTCGGATTGGCACGTTGTCTGGAGGGCGAGGATCTCATCCACGGCGGCTTTTCTCTGAATCGCCTCCAGCTGGCGAGTTCGAAGGAGTTCCTTCAGGTCTTCCATCCGTTTGGCAAGATGCGCAGTCATAAAACCGTATCTGGTCTGGGCCTCAGCATCAAGACTGCCCTGAGCCAACCGCAAATACTCGTTAATGGGTTGTTCTAAACCATTAACCATCGCCTCCAGGGCATCGGCTCCCCCGGAATCGCCGAACTCCCTGACAACCCCGATCGAGAACTGGGCAGTTCTCTTCAGGCGCTCGAAATCCAGACTCTTCGCCAACACCATTGATATCATCGCTCCCAAACCGGTATAAAAGAGGCTGGTATGTTGTTCAGTCAGCGCAACTAAATCCGACTGAACGCCAGGAGAGACCGCGATATCAGCGAGTCCCCCACCAGAGACGATTGCAGACGAGGTAGCCACAGCTGCCGCCTCGACGGTTGGTGCGACCGAAGGCAAGGTCACGGTGACAGGCTCATCCTCCTCTCGAGGCGACGAAACCACTCCGGGCGAGCTAGCCCCCGAAGGTGTTTTCTCCTCAGGATCAGGTGCCTCCGTATCACCACCAGGGGCCGGAGCAGAGCCGGAAGGCGGCTCAACGCTACACTCCCCGTGGGCTCCATCCCCTGAGAAAAAAGAACCCGAAAGTCGACATCAGTACAACGGTAACCTTTCTAAAAGGAGACATAAAAAACGACATTTACCCGGGGCCAATGGTATATATGGCGCATCTGCAGCCGAGGCAGCTAAGCCTCGCTCCAAGGACGCAATGCGAACTATCATACCTGGGGAAGGAGGTGGACCAACTGACACCGCCCGGAATTCCTCCAAATCTCCACCAAGACGCGGTCGAGGTTCGTCAACTGGAATCTCGCTAGGCACAGCAGGAGCTTTATCCGTTGCGGGTCCAGGGAAGGATCCTCCCATCTGCCATGGCCACCTAGGCGATCTCGTTCCACTACCCGGAGCAGTAGCCACAGCAGCGACCCCTAGCGAAGATCCTCCGGCGCCGCCAATCGAAACCATAGAGGGTCCCTCTCTAAAAGGCGAGGAACCTCCAGCCAAAGACTCATCCCCGACATGGGGAGATGTAGGCCCACTCCCGGTAGCTTCGACACCAAAAATGCGGAAAGGACGAGCAACTGTCTCCTTCCTCCTCTTACGAACAGAAGCCTCCTTAGGAACAGGCGCCCTTCGCTTCTGAGGAACTACCCAAGCCCCCGCAAGCGGAGGCACTTCACACCCCGGCATCGACTCCAGGGGTTCATCCGGGGTATCAAACTCCTCACCCTCATCGGGAGAAACCGAGGGAACTTCAACTCCTCCCCCGGCAATGGGAGAGGACATCCTAAGACTTCCGCGTATGTCGAAATCGCGGTGGAAGGTGTTGATCGCCACGTAAAACTGGGCGTAAGAATGAAGGATGCGCAGCTCCGTAGAGGGGGTGACATCCGGCACGACGAAGGCTGCTCCTGTGCAACCCGTGGTGAAATACCGCCATCCTCTGGCTCCATCAATGAGCCCGCCTCTGGACCTGAAGCTGGTGACGGCATTGCCCACGTGCAGCTGGCCGTACCCAAATTGCCTGGCGAACCGACTAGGCAAATAAGGCTCGAAGAAGCAATGGTCTTCACTCCTGTACAGGAGATGGGAGGGTCTAATGTAGACCAGCCAATTAAAAGCCTCCGGAGAAAGATCGGTCTTCTCTCTACCCGAGTCCTCAAGCCTCATCCCTAATTGATGGCGATCTACGGGAGGGAGAGTACAGAGGAACTTTCAGCCATGGCTGAGGTTCAATGCCAGCCGACAATCTAGAACGGTGTCCACGTTCCAGGGAGAATCCTTGTAGTTCAACAAGAAATTTCCCCCTGAGCTGCTACCAGAGCCAGAAGACATCACCCGGGGATTATGCAGAATTAACCAACCCATCAGATACAGGTATGGTAATTCCACCCTGGGAAAACTCTCACGCCGGGCTTCATCAGCAAGCAACCCATCGGTCAGAGCTCTCAAGCCCGCCTGTATACGGCACACCATGGCAGGAAGCAAGCCCAGTCTTGCCCCGAACACCAGGCGCACTGCCGGCCACAAGATGTTCCGGTGAATGCGGTCCGCGGACGCAGTACCAGGCACTACTACTCGACGCAGCCATAACGAGAGGAAACCAGCCAGCTGGGCTTCCTTGGATAGAGACCTGCGATAGCGCCTCAGGTAACTACGGGCCATAGTACCTTCGGGGTACTTCCCTACCCTCTCAACGAGGATCTGGTCTGAAGCTTTGGCCTCCTCCATAAGGCCATCCACGACCTGGGCACTAAGCACGCCCAAACAGTTCACGGGCTCATTCTTGCCCCCCGAAACTTTCTCCAACCTGGCAGCTCTAGCTCGGTGGATGAAGAGGTAGGACATCCACTTGGTAGTATGGGCCAAACCAGAGGGCTCGTTATAAAAAGCGGTGCAGGCGAGATATTGGCACATCAGCTCCTGATACACATCCGCCACCCGAGGGTCCGAATCCCCCAACTCCCGGTTGGTGGGAACATACTCTTCATACGGGGTATCCCCCATCGGCAGCCTCGAGACAACCGCCATCTCATGAAGGGCCAATCCCAACTCCCCCAGTGGAGTGGCAAAGGTCCCAGTGAGCGAAACGTATCGCTCCATCAGTGCCAAGAATAAATTAGGGTTGGGAGGCAACCCGACGCTCGTCGCACTCACAGCGGCATACAGCCCAATGCCCTCTAGCTCTTGCCGAAAGCGCTTCAAGGCCCAGTTAACTAGGCTGGTCCATCGGAGGTTTGCTGGGGTGACCCACCCATTACACCGAGGATTCTCCTTGGGGTACACCCCACCTCGTCCCATGAAGCTGTTACAGAAAGTCGACAGTCTGGCTGGATCACAGAGCTGTCTTCGCTCGGGACGCCACCCGGGTACAATCCCCGGAACAACGTCACAGGACCAGAAGGACGACTGACAAACGATCCCTGGTCAGCTCCTTTCTGATGAAAGATCTTCCCCGGTTTGCCATGAAGATCGGGAGTCAACGTCCACGACATCTCCCTGGGATGAGTGGCATGGAAGAAAGCCGAGATGGGATAATCCCTCGGCATCGTCGGCGGGATACTGTCGGAAGGAAGTCCACCTTGCCCGACCGAAGACTCCCTCGCTGGGGCAGTAGGAGAAGAAGAAGAACCTATGCTCTTTTCCTTAGCGGAGGAGGTTTGTTTCGTCACCATTTCTGAAAGCTCGAAGTGCTCAGAGAAGGAATGAAGGAGAAAGCTTGAACAGTCAAGAACTCTCGAAGACGGATGAAAAGTTTTTCTCTCCAAAACTTGGGATATATATAAAGTCCGGATCGACTCCTCGAATCCTCGGACGGACTCCTCGAGACCCTAACCAAGTCTCGCATTAATAGTCGGATATGATTGGGTGCTATGTCAACCCACTACCCTCGAAAGACGAACAGTCAGCGAATTCGAAAAAATTCTTCGTGCAAGACAGTTCAGCAGTTCTACGCTAAAGGAGCTTTCTACGCTCGACAGCAACAGATCTACGATTTTACGCTCGCAAGCTACAAGTCTATGGTTTTTCTCGCCCGGATGCCTTTGTGCTCGGTAGCTTTTACGCTCGAGAGGTGACAAACCTACGGCTTTACGCTCAGCAGATACCAAATCGATGATCTCACGCTCGGTGGCGCTCAGTTTACGCTCAGAAGCAACAGATCCGCAGAACTTCACGCTCGAAGAAATTCTCTTTTCAGGAGCTACAGATCCACAAGTCCTACGCTAAAGGAGCTTTCTACACTCAACAGCAACGATTCTACGGCTTTACGTTCAAGCAGCTATAAGTCTATGGTTTTTCTCGCCCGGATGCCTTTGTGCTCGGTAGCTTTTACGCTCGAGAGGCGACAAACCTACGACTTCACGCTCAGGAACCACAAGTCTACGACCCAACGCTCGACGGTGTTTTACGCCCAGACGCTACAGACTGAGGATTTCACACTCCGCGACTTTCCGCTTATCCAGAACAGTCCCTGACCCGGTCAAGTGCAAAGAGTTCACACAGAAGATACTCGTTCTTGACCCCAAGTACCCGAAACGGACAGAGTACAACCATTAAGAAATTACTCTTTTCGGGTCCCAAAATTGGAGGTTCATCCGGACTCCAGTCTGAACATCTCGTCTGTCAAAGATGACAAAGCTCAGCCAGAATCCTCGACCCTGTTTCAAGGGAGTTCCGAGAGATCATTCTTGAAGACGAAGACTGAACAAAGTTCTGCTCATCAGAAGCAGCAGTTCAGAACTCTACGCGGTTCCTTAGTCCTAGCAACATGACAGTTCTAAGTGTTCAAAATGCTAAAGCAGCGCTCTATGCACTATCCGCTGCACGTAAAAGAACAGGACAGAACCTAAGTACTCTCTATACAGGGTCGCATAAAGTATCAGACGTGTCGAAGCTGCACACATTCAGACTTCACAGCAACGTATGGCAAGTGATCATATGAAGAAAAGACGACTTTATTGAAGATTAAAATCATGATTACATATGAGGGAAATCCTGTCTACAGGGGTTTTTCTTCACTTTTCATGGTTACATATGAGGGAAAACGCCTCTATTAGAGGTTTCCTCATCATCGTCTGAAGATTGCCCAGAAGCTGTACTGACAGGTTCTCGCTGGGCATCAATTCTTCATCCATCTTCTCCAGCAGTTCATCGGCTACCGCAGCCATGAACAAAGAAGATGATAGTGGCGGGAGGATACAAAATGGGCACAGACCCATACTCCAACAGAAGACAGATTACAAACTGCTTTCCCGCCTCCAGCGCCATGACAGATCGTATTGGGATATTTCTCCCAACTCGATCCCGGACGGAGCCAGTCTATCTACTCTCGTCCCCGGAGACAACGGAAGAAGACGCCTCTTGCAGGCGGCATGGTCTAATACGGCCCTTCCTCTCCCCTGGTGCAACGCCATACAAAGTTGCTGATTATCCCGAGCAAGGGAGGCTAAGATATCCTTCCATGATCCATCGCTGAAGTGGACACTTGCTCGAAGATGCCGTCTTTTTCGACTCCCAACATGCTGGAAGAACATGATCTCCTTCTTCCTCAGATCGACCCGACGAACTCCGGCGATCATTTTAGCATGGTGATGGGAATATGGGGAAACAGGTTAACCCCCCCCTCCGCCTTTTTATAGGCAAAAGAGATCACAGCGGTCCCCAATAAATCTGCCATAAAGGCCGTACCGACCGTTTCAACGCTCCATTCAGAAACGTTTTGAGTCACGAGGGGCCATTCATGCTTCATTCAAAGCGTTTCAAATTCCAAGGAATTTAAAAGCTTTAAAGGGGGTCTTGTAGAAGCATAAAAAATACGCTGGCAAAAGCTACGCGGCGTATTGATACAGAGCAGCGCAAGCAAAGGCCTTCAGTGCCATCAGGCGTAAGAGCTCAAGGGTGCAGCGCGTCCAAAACTGCTTCGGCGTAGACGGGACCCCCCCATCGCCTCCAGGGAGTAAAAACTCAGCCGCTCTCAAAGCAGCGTTAAAATAGCGTACGAGGAACGCTTCGTCTTCCCCGAAATGAACCTGTCAAGTCACGCAGTGAACCTGGCCTCTGACTCCTGACAAAAAGTGCTGCACGGCGACCCAGACGACGGCTGGAAACAGGCACAGACCCCTCGGGACGCACACCACAGTATGATGGCGGATCTCTGCATTTAATGCAGAGGATCGGGTTAAGATACCACCGAACCGTCGTTTACTGACGTCCCCTCAGCATAAACCGCTCTTTTGCGTACAGAGGGATACGCTGCATTATTTTACACAGGCAGGCATAAGCCGGTTTACGCTCCGCAGTAGACAAACCGCCTGCCACGTCAAAAGCTGCACATCGTACGGGGCTCGAGGCACGCCTCTACGTCTAATTGCACAGAGCGGTGACAGGTTCAGTCAAAGCACGTCTCTGCAAACGGATGCACAGAAGGGCTGCAGACCTTCGAAACACGTCTTCGTATTTAATGCACAAGATGATGGCAAATCTCTGTAGAAGATTTGATTACATCTTCGAAAGCCGTGATTCCGGCTAAGACGTCCACGTCAGCACTCGGGCACGGTACGCAGCGGCTTCTACGCCCATTCAAGACCTGCGCCCCTTCGGCTCTAAATGCCTCTTCGGCTCTCAATGCCTCTCCGGCTTCAACGCCTCTTCGGCTTCAACGCCTCTCCGGCTTCAATGCCTCTCCGGCTTCAACGCCACTTCGGCTCCAACGCCTCTCCGGATCCAACGCCTCTCCGGCTCCAACGCCTCTCCGGCTTCAACGCCTATCCGGCTTCTACACCTATCCGGCTTCTACGCCTATTCGGCTTTTATGCCTATCTGGCCTCTGTGCCAGGGTGACAGTCATTTGGCTTCTACGCCATCCGTTTCTACACACGGGATACCTACCTGCGTGGCTCTTACGCCATGATCTTCGTAGCAATAGTACGCATTGTGTTCCCTTAGTTGGACCCGCGTCATACGCTCATTCAAAAGATCATCCATACACATGCATTGGTTACTTTAACCGTTGTGTAAAAGGGTGTTGTACTTCCCACTCCTCGGTTTTTACACCGACGGAGTGGTCACTGTCACCAAAACTCTATAAATAGAGACCCCTATCAATGGGAAAAGAAGGCGGAAAAAGAATTATCATCCAGGAGAGAATTACCGTCCAAGGAGAGAGAGAGAGAGAGAGAGAGAGAGAGAGAAAGAGAGAGGGAGAGAGAGGGAGAGAGAGAGCCCGGAGAGCAGGCAAAGAGCAGGGATCGACGACCTTGGCCTCGTGCGTCCAACCTCTTCTGCAACCTTCGAAGCTGCTACCTGTCTTCCACGGCACTTCTTCAACATCGTGTGGTCCAAGGGCTAAAGTGATCGACCGCAGATCAGACACCTATAGCAATTTATACCCAGATTAAATAAATTGTACTCCCACATCCTCGTATAGGATTACATTGTACAAGTTTGTTTGTAAACAGAAGGGCGCGGGTTTCGCATAAACCCCGTCTTTGAAATACAATTTTATTCCTTTCGTTTAATACCACAAACAGAGGTGTCTTAGTCTCTGATACAGAGCTTTGGCACAAGTTCTGGCCCTTCGAGAAAATACTGCTATAGGTTTCTCCGACACTGATCCTGTAGTAGTCTCAGCCTGAGTATGACTAAAACTCTCACTTGTATATCACTTAGCTGGTTATATAGTTTACCCTATTATTTTATTTATTGTTGTACTGTATTTATTTTGGCTTGTATTATCTGTACCTTGTTATGTCCCCTGAGGACCTAGAATGGACTATGTCCCCAGGTTTAGCAGACGAGATCTACCCCGAGGTGTACGGAACAGGAGCACTTCTCGGAGCAGAACCAGGAACCGAGGACGAGATCGTGCCCGAAGACTTCTCCTGAGTATTGGCTTTACATACTCAGTTATTTCTATTTCCAGTTACTTAAATTCATGTCTAATTGCTTTGATGTAACAGACTTATTCTCGGATTGTTCCCCGAGACACTCTTGTTGAGATATGCTCATTTATATTCAGTTGTATTTATTCTGGCTTTTGATCTGTGTTTATATTCTGTGGATGAGATTAGAATAGTCTGTGACTTATAACAATTGTTCTATTTACTGTTAGACTACAGCTTAAGCATGCCCTGATGGATCCATTAAATTGGGTTGTCCATCGGTGCGTGCTGCTGGCCATTGCCACGTGTCCAGTCCCTCGGTATTTTGGGACTGGGGCGTGACAGGTGTAACGCCCCGCTCCGCGCCGGCGTTATGTATCAAGGTGAGTGGGCAGAACTTCGTTCTCTGATTCTTGCACGCCTTAATAATAACCTGAGTTTTTGCTTACAATGTTTTCTTAAGAGAATGATAGAACCTGCCTTGCATGTTAATGAACGAACTCACCTAGCTTGTCTTTGAAACAATGCCTGCTTAACGAGAATCCTGAATCGCTTGCTTAGAGTGCATGAATATGTTCACTATCGTCTATGCTTCGAGAGAACCATACTGTGCCTGAACGTGTTCAAGTGATAAGTCGGATTGCCCCGCAATAATGAGTGTATTCTGATGGTTCGTCTCGTCTGCATACTAGAGTTTATTTGTTCCATGCATTCGCACGCGGTCGGACAATGGCTATTGGTGGAGAGCTGAACTGCATGTGTCACGGCTGCTACCTTGATAGTGCAAAGCAACCATGAGTCACAGCTGCCTCTAGCATCAAATAAAGAGTCATTGGTATGCTGGACTAACCGCTACCGATCCTGAATACTCGGGGACCGCCCTGCATATAGCTAAGTCATTGTGTTGGCTTGGATAGTGACTGCCCCTAAGAATGTGCATCGTGTGTCTAGCTTTGCATCAGACCCTCGAGTCGCACGAGACACGCTGCGCACACCCTGAAACATGAACGGTTTGCTTGCTTGCATATTCAATTATGAAACTCTGTTTCCAACATGTTTCTAAACAAGTAAATCGACTCTGCTAGAACTGCATGAAACGAACCTAGGTAAAACTAGAAAGATCACTAGTAATGTAATGTTTTATAACATGATTACTTAGTGCCTGTTTGAGTGAATGCTTGTTTCTGTTCAGTTAATTTATCTCACCAGTACTTGTATAAAGTGCTGACCCACCAACAGTTTACTTGTTCGCAGGTACTGGATCGTCCGAGGGAGCGATAGGCGTGCCACAGTCCCTAAGACCCGGAATCCTGGTTTTGATTGTTGCCCCGAGAATGCTATCGTATAAGGGGGCATAATGTATGGAACGAACGTGTGCCTTTGCTAAAGGAAACCCAAGTTGCCTCGATTATCCCAAACACTCAGTTGGCTAATGCATTGCATTACAACAAGTCCCTTTCCGCTGCTTACTCGATTGATGCGATGATAGCCAACTATCAACTTAAACGATTGGCCTTGCACGGGCGCAACCCCAGGCCCGTGCGGCATCATGTCCCCCGAAAGCTCGAACGGGCCATTCGCTTGGCTCCCTTCCTCCCTCGCAACCGCGGGACGGGCACGGTGATTCGCGTCCGGCGCGCTGAGACACGGTGATTCGTGCCCGGTTCGTTAATTCCCGGCCGCACGGGCGCGAGGCAGGGCGGAGCGGCGGCCCGGGCGGGACCGGGGCGTGACAGAATGGTATCAGAGCGGAATCGATTCTCTGGCCCAAACCGTTGCTATGACTCTGAGATATTATCGATATGGTTTTGCAAAGAGTGTTCCATACAATAAGTCCATAGATATTCTCAAAGTGCAAAATGTTTCCTGAACATGAATTGCTTGATTGTTTCGATTGAGTACGGCGAGGGATGACACTATCGCTACTCGGGATATCGAGAAGTTTATCCTTGAAGTTTCGAGGACGAAACTTTTTGTTGGTTGGTAAGTATGTAACGCCCCGCTCCGTGCCGGCGTTATGTATCAAGGTGAGTGGGCAGAACTTCGTTCTCTGATTCTTGCACGCCTTAATAATAACCTGAGTTTTTGCTTGCAATATTTTCTTAAGAGAATGATAGAACCTGCCTTGCATGTTAATGAACGAACTCACCTAGCTTGTCTTTGAAATAATGCCTGCTTAACGAGAATCCTGAATCGCTTGCTTAGAGTGCATGAATATGTTCACTATCGTCTATGCTTCGAGAGAACCATACTGTGCCTGAACGTGTTCAAGTGATAAGTCGGATTGCCCCACAACAATGAGTGTATTCTGATGGTTCGTCTCGTCTGCATACTAGAGTTTATTTGATAGTGTTCCATGCATTCGCACGCGGTCGGACAATGGCTATTGGTGGAGAGCTGAACTGCATGTGTCACGGCTGCTACCTTGATAGTGCAAAGCAACCATGAGTCACAGCTGCCTCTAGCATCAGATAAAGAGTCATTGGTATGCTGGACTAACCGCTACCGATCCTGAATACTCGGGGACCGCCCTGCATATAGCTAAGTCATTGTGTTGGCTTGGATAGTGACTGCCCCTAAGAATGTGCATCGTGTGTCTAGCTTTGCATCAGACCCTCGAGTCGCACGAGACACGCTGCGCACACCCTGAAACATGAACGGTTTGCTTGCTTGCATATTCAATTATGAAACTCTGTTTCCAACATGTTTCTAAACAAGTAAATCGACTCTGCTAGAACTGCATGAAACAAACCTAGGTAAAACTAGAAAGATCACTAGTAATGTAATGTTTTATAACATGATTACTTAGTGCCTGTTTGAGTGAATGCTTGTTTCTGTTCAGTTGATTTATCTCACCAGTACTTGTATAAAGTGCTGACCCACCAACAGTTTACTTGTTCGCAGGTACTGGATTGTCCGAGGGAGCGATAGGCGTGCCACAGTCCCTAAGACCCGGAATCCTGGTTTCGATTGTTGCCCCGAGAATGCTATCGTATAAGGGGACATAATGTATGGAACGAACGTGTGCCTTTG
This sequence comes from Iris macrosiphon, assembly GCA_036927795.1. Classification (NCBI taxonomy): domain Eukaryota; kingdom Viridiplantae; phylum Streptophyta; class Magnoliopsida; order Asparagales; family Iridaceae; genus Iris; species Iris macrosiphon. The sequence goes on along the minus strand of JAYESA010000004.1, from coordinate 312,178,091 downwards.
CTAAAGGAAACCTAAGTTGCCTCGATTGTCCCGAACACTCAGTTGGCTAATGCATTGCATTGCAACAAGTCCCTTTCCGCTGCTTACTCGATTGATGCGATGATAGCCAACTATCAACTTAAACGATTGGCCTTGCACGGGCGCAACCCCAGGCCCGTGCGGCATCACGTCCCCCGAAAGCTCGAACGGGCCATTCGCTTGGCTCCCTTCCTCCCTCGCAACCGCGGGACTGTCACGCCCCAGTCCCAAAATACCGAGGGACCGGATGCGTGATAATGGCCAGCAGTACGCACCGATGGACAACCCAATTTAATGGATCCATCAGGGCATACTTAAGCTGTAATAAGCAGGTCCAATATAAATAGTCACAGTCTATACTAATCTCATCCACAACAGATAATCACAGATCAAATGCCAGAATAAAACAAGTAAATATAATCTAGCATATCTCAATAAAGAGTCTCGGAGAACAATCCGAGAACACAAGTCTAATACAAAAATGCAATAGACTGGAAGTAAAGTAAATAGGAACAGAAGTAAATGAGTATCTCAAACCAATACCCAGGAGAAGTCCTCTGGTACGATCCCGTCCTCTGGTGTCGGTACAGCTCCTGTATCTGCTCCTGTTCCTGCTTCTGCTCCTGATAATGCTCCTGTACTGTATAACTCTAGGGGGATCTCCTCTGCTAGTCCTGGGGACAAAGTCCGGATCCAGGTCCTCAGGGGACAGCAAGGTACAGAAAATACAAGCCAAAATAAATGCAGTGCAGCAAAATGCAATAAATAGGGTAAGCTATATAACCATCTATGTGGAAATGCAAGTGAGAGCATCACTAGTCTCAGGCTGAAGCCACTACAAGCTCTGTGTCTGGGAGCCGGTAGCGGTAATAAACACGTAATGTGCCTAGCTCTACGACGAGAGTCTGAGGCCTCACAATAGTAGTAGATAGATATACGAACAGCCTGTAGCCTGTGTGTCTCTCCCCACCCCATGTAATCATACGTCTCATGTCCACGATGCACCATGTCCATGTCACGCACAATCATCTCTCAATGCAACAAGTCATCTAATATCTAAGAATACGATGTCCATGTCCTGTATCCTATACAGAATCACCACGAATATCTCGGGAAGATCCTGTCTCATGAGTAGTGTCAAGTGTCCTGGGTCAAGGTGTACTTGGTAAGACAAGTACGAGAGTATATAGTGTCACGAATGTCCATCTCTAGGTGACCGTACCCAACACCGCGTACGGTGTCGGCACCCGACTGATAATCGGACGCTAAGTACGTCACACGGTCCTAGGTTAAGCATGCACAGCAATATAATGAAGCAAGGAAAATATGTAACAATACTGCAAAGTTTGGCAAGGTACACTTGCCTGGGGTCCTGGATCCAACTGTAGCTCTGGTCTCAGTGTGATCTGCAGATACTACTCCGGTTGCTGAAATAAACATTACCATTAGACTCAGAAGATATCAAATAGCTAGAAACGCCTGTCCTTAAGTCCAATTTGGACACAAGGGCAGAAACGACAGTTTCGGGTCAAAACGGGGTCCACATGCGGGCCCGCTTTGCACCGAAAAGTGCGTCAGGGTCAAAGGTCTCCAATTTCTGCAAACTCAGTGTCTACAAGTCAGGAACGATGATACGAACCCAACGGAACTTTCAGAATTGGGTTCCGATGAGCCGATCACAAAATCGCCCGTCAAGTGGAGCCTGTGGGGCCCACGACACGCGATTTCGTCAACGTTCTCAGAATCGAACCAAACTTGACCCACAGGACCAGCGTATTGCTACGAGTCCGATGGTGCAAGTTTCGTCTCGATCCGACGTGTGTACACAAAGTTACAGCGTGTTCCAAAAAGGACGGATACGGGGTGTCGTCGGCGGATACGCGTTGATTCCGGGGTGCACGCACCTCCGAATCGACTTCTGCGAAATCCCACACGACCGTATCATCGTCGCGCACAGTTCGGTAAGGACCGCGCGCGACCAAGTCGTCCCGTTTGGCGGGGCGCACTCAGTTCCGGGGTGAAACAGGGCGTTGATTTTCCTGTTTTTGGATCGCGGTGTACGATCACCACAGGACGCGATACACCGAGCGGGTTGCACGGGCACCGAGAGGGTTATACAGTCTACGCAACGCAATTTACGGAATCGAAATCGGAGTTGCGAGTCGAGAGAAACGGGTACCTGAACAGGGCTCCGTGAAGTCTGAAATTCTCGTGTCCGAATTGCGTCCAGGTCGTGTCCTCGCGTGTCCTGTACTGGTGCTGTGTCCGTCCTAGGGTTCACCGTGTCCAGCTGTGTCCAGCCTAGGGTTAGGATTTGGGGCTCGATGCTGGAACACCGGGGCTGACCGGAGGAGGGCGTAGACGGCCGGCTAGGGCACGGCTAGTCGGAGAAGACGACCGGGGCACGGATTCTGCGGGCTGAGGGCTTGGTCGAGCGAGGCGGAGCTGCGGGCACGGCGGGGCCTGCTGTGCGGCAAGAGACGCGGGGAGAGGTGGCTGCGGTCGGGGCTGAGGAGGGTGGCCTGGAGCGAGGCGGAGCCGCTGGGACGTCGGCGGAGGCGGTCTGGTACTGGTCGGCTGAGAAGGGGGAGATCCGGCGTCAGGGTGGATGAGAGAGGGAGTCGACGGCGAGAGTCGGGGCTGCGGCGACGAGGAAGTGGGGCTAGGGCTTCCTCAAGCGGCTGAGAAGAGGGCGGTCAGGGCAGGGAAGCTCGTCGGGGACGAGGGCTGGACGGTCGACGGCCTGGCGGAGTCGAGCAGAGGGGCGTCGGAGAGAGGACAGGGGTTTGCGGCGGCTGAGGAAAGGAGGAAGGGGAGGCTGAGATCGCTTGAGCGGCGGCGACGTGGCCGGGTGGCGCCGGAAAGGGTCGGCAGAGGGTGGCGTAGGGTTAGGGTTAGGGATTTGGTAATTAGGTAATTAGGGATTTGAAATTTGGGGAATTTTGGTAATTTAGGGATTAGGGCCTTTTTTTTTTTTCTTTTGTGGAGAAAACCTAGGGAATCATGTATTTATACATTACAGGAATTGGACTAGGGTTAGACCTAGGATTCGGGCCGGGTCAACGCTCCTTGGGCTGGGCTTCGGCTCTCATGGGAATGTCGGGCGTTGGCACGGGCTAAATTCGGTTTAATTCGTCATGGGTCTTCAGGGCTTTAAACGGGTTTCCGGAGTCCAATAAATTCACGGAAAATTACCCTATGTCCGGTTTCCCATTTTACACCATAAAATATTATTTCCATAATATTTTAATATGAATGAACCGAAATTAAAAATCATTGAATTACCAACGCCTAGGTTTTAATTCCCGAAAAAATACCAGAAAATTGGGAAAAATCCGAAGTTAAAATTCTGAAAATCAGGGGGCTTACAATCTACCCAACTTATAAAAATTTCGTCCTCGAAATTAAAATTAGGGTAGGGCTTTCTCTCTGTCAAGTCTCACTTGATTACAGTCTAAGAATTACTCTCAAGTGAGCATTACGGTCTCTACCCAACTTAGAATTTACCCATCTATTATCTAAGACTATTCATCTAATAATCTATGCCCTGTTATTGAATCCTCCAGTCTTGAACACCAAACATATCCCTATGGTATTCCCTTAATCATATATAAAGGGTCATCAATATTGCGGCCGGCCGGTGGGGTATATCTAGTACTGTCTATATATCAAGCTTATACCCAGCACGAGGTGTCGTCTTTCCGAAATAAGGGAAGACGGAGATCAATAATAAAGAGTTCAAGGGTGAGGTAATAGATTAGAAGTATCAGGATCAAGGCGTTTTAACGAATTCCAAATGGGAATTGTCAAGACAGTTGTGGATTGAAATCCTATTCTGGTAATCCTTTGTTCGCATGTTCGTATTAGTACAGTTATGTAACTGATACGATATGCTCAGACCTATCTAGAGGGCAAGTACATTTATCTACTAATCACTATATATCCCAATCCACGTGAAGTAGTATTACGAAGAGCGAACCAAAATGCACTAAGGTTGATCAGACCATAGTACACTGATTCTGAATAGACAATTGTATTAGTGTGTCGACCCACTAATACAGATGTCATGAACAAGCTTGATAAAGAATGAGCTTGCAAAACTAGGCTATATTAGCAGCATAAGTCAAGGTAGTACAACAAATATGAGTACGCTAGATGATGAGGGAAGGAGGTACAACTTAATAAAGTTCACAAAACAACACAAAATAAGCACAAACACAAAAGACTCTATAATCTCTACTGTTATCAATTATAAGCAAGTTCAGAATTACAAAGATTAAGGCTGAGGTCACGAACCAATAGGCACGAGATAAAACAATCTAGAAACAGAAAACTACGAAGAATTACGCGCATTAGCTACTCCATGAGTCTGCGCGTCCTGTGAAGTCATCGCTGGAGCTTGTTCACGTCCTCGTAGTTGATTCCTCTGCTGCTGTTGAGCCTGCTGGAAGAGTGTTGCTTGTGGTGCCAAGGGTGGCCTCGGCTGATTCCCTCCTGGGGCTGGTGGTCTAACTCCTTCAACTCTCGTTCGCGGTGCTTCAAATGCTGGAGAGGCTGGCCTTGGTGCTGGTAACGCTTGTTGGTTGTTCATTGGTGCTCTGTCTCGACGTTCGGGGCATTCCTTCTTTAAATGCTGACTGGATCCGCAAGCTAAGCATAATTTCCTTTTGCGTCTGCACTCGTCCTCAATATGGCCTCGCTTGCGACAATATTGACAGATAGGTAGTGCCTGCGGAGATGCTTCTGGTGGCTGGTGTACGTGAGGTCTTTGTGTAGCTTCTTCCTGTGGTGCTCCGGTTGGTGCTGATGTGGCTGGTCGATGAATCCTCACTGCTTTCTCTCGATGCTGAAGACAATCCTTGGCTAAGTGTTGGTTGGACGCGCATATCAAGCATAATCCTAACTTGCGTCTGCATTCTCTTTCAGTATGGCCTATCTTGCGACAATGTTGACAAGTAGGAAGGAATGAGGCTCTTGGTGCTGCCCTCGGTGGTGGATTCATCTGTGGTCGCTTTGCAGCTCTTTCCTGTTGTGCTTGGTCTGGTGCTGATGCATACGGCCGCTTCTGGCTGGACTCCATCCTTGTGTCACACTCCATGGGTCTTGCTGTAGTAAGAACATGCTCGTCTAAGGTAGTTGCAGTGGGGCTGATTAACTTCCGTAACTCCGAGCTAAATCTATCGATGAACTTCTCCACTTGGTTTTGCTGAGCTTCTTCCTGAACCTTCTGATGGGCTTGCATCATCGCGTAGAACATTCGAAACATTTGTTGTTCGTCCATAGCCTGCCCTTGTGGAACGGTAGGCGTCGGTGGAGCCAACTGCGTCGATGGTGGAACGTCATCTTCCGGGATTCTCGAGGCATGCTGACTTGCTTGCTGTGATGATGGACCTTCACTAACTGGTGTCCCTTCATCTTCGTTGGTTACCACAGCATCTTGTGGTGACCTTATAGGAGTCTCATTGTTTGATCGTGAATCCATAACTCTGCAACCAAAATAAACAATAAGAGGCGCACAGAAATTAAGGCAGGATGCGAGTCAAGAATTTAAATTCGAATCTGATATAGATAGCAAGAACGTTTCAAGCAAGTGGATGAGATCCTAGAAACTTATCATATTCTTATTGCAGGCTTGCTCGGTCCCTAAGTTGAAACCGAACAATTTAGTCGTTGACCTGCATGGGCCACCACAAAAACCATGTCACGCCCCAGTCCCAAAATACCGAGGGACCGGATGCGTGATAATGGCCAGCAGTACGCACCGATGGACAACCCAATTTAATGGATCCATCAGGGCATACTTAAGCTGTAATAAGCAGGTCCAATATAAATAGTCACAGTCTATACTAATCTCATCCACAACAGATAATCACAAATCAAATGCCAGAATAAAACAAGTAAATATAATCTAGCATATCTCAATAAAGAGTCTCGGAGAACAATCCGAGAACACAAGTCTAATACAAAAATGCAATAGACTGGAAGTAAAGTAAATAGGAACAGAAGTAAATGAGTATCTCAAACCAATACCCAGGAGAAGTCCTCTGGTACGATCCCGTCCTCTGGTGTCGGTACAGCTCCTGTATCTGCTCCTGTTCCTGCTTCTGCTCCTGATAATGCTCCTGTACTGTATAACTCTAGGGGGATCTCCTCTGCTAGTCCTGGGGACAAAGTCCCGATCCAGGTCCTCAGGGGACAGCAAGGTACAGAAAATACAAGCCAAAATAAATGCAGTGCAGCAAAATGCAATAAATAGGGTAAGCTATATAACCATCTATGTGGAAATGCAAGTGAGAGCATCACTAGTCTCAGGCTGAAGCCACTACAAGCTCTGTGTCTGGGAGCCGGTAGCGGTAATAAACACGTAATGTGCCTAGCTCTACGACGAGAGTCTGAGGCCTCACAATAGTAGTAGATAGATATACGAACAGCCTGTAGCCTGTGTGTCTCTCCCCACCCCATGTAATCACACGTCTCATGTCCACGATGCACCATGTCCATGTCACGCACAATCATCTCTCAATGCAACAAGTCATCTAATATCTAAGAATACGATGTCCATGTCCTGTATCCTATACAGAATCACCACGAATATCTCGGAAAGATCCTGTCTCATGAGTAGTGTCAAGTGTCCTGGGTCAAGGTGTACTTGGTAAGACAAGAACGAGAGTATATAGTGTCACGAATGTCCATCTCTAGGTGACCGTACCCAACACCGCGTACGGTGTCGGCACCCGACTGATAATCGGACGCTAAGTACGTCACACGGTCCTAGGTTAAGCATGCACAGCAATATAATGAAGCAAGGAAAATATGTAACAATACTGCAAAGTTTGGTAAGGTACACTTGCCTGGGGTCCTGGATCCAACTGTAGCTCTGGTCTCAGTGTGATCTGCAGATACTACTCCGGTTGCTGAAATAAACATTACCATTAGACTCAGAAGATATCAAATAGCTAGAAACGCCTGTCCTTAAGTCCAATTTGGACACAAGGGCAGAAACGACAGTTTCGGGTCAAAACGGGGTCCACATGCGGGCCCGCTTTGCACCGAAAAGCGCGTCAGGGTCAAAGGTCTCCAATTTCCTCAAACTCAGTGTCTACAAGTCAGGAACGATGATACGAACCCAACGGAACTTCCAGAATTGGGTTCCGATGAGCCGATCACAAAATCGCCCGTCAAGTGGAGCCTGTGGGGCCCACGACACGCGATTTCGTCAACGTTCTCAGAATCGAACCAAACTTGACCCACAGGACCAGCGTATTGCTACGAGTCCGATGGTGCAAGTTTCGTCTCGATCCGACGTGTGTACACAAAGTTACAGCGTGTTCCAAAAAGGACGGATACGGGGTGTCGTCGGCGGATACGCGTTGATTCCGGGGTGCACGCACCTCCGAATCGACTTCTGCGAAATCCCACACGACCGTATCATCGTCGCGCACAATTCGGTAAGGACCGCGCGCGACCAAGTCGTCCCGTTTGGCGGGGCGCACTCAGTTCCGGGGTGAAACAGGGCGTTGATTTTCCTGTTTTTGGATCGCGGTGTACGATCACCACAGGACGCGATACACCGAGCGGGTTGCACGGGCACCGAGAGGGTTATACAGTCTACGCAACGCAATTTACGGAATCGAAATCGGAGTTGCGAGTCGAGAGAAACGGGTACCTGAACAGGGCTCCGTGAAGTCTGAAATTCTCGTGTCCGAATTGCGTCCAGGTCGTGTCCTCGCGTGTCCTGTACTGGTGCTGTGTCCGTCCTAGGGTTCACCGTGTCCAGCTGTGTCCAGCCTAGGATTAGGATTTGGGGCTCGATGCTGGAACACCGGGGCTGACCGGAGGAGGGCGTAGACGGCCGGCTAGGGCACGGCTAGTCGGAGAAGACGACCGGGGCACGGATTCTACGGGCTGAGGGCTTGGTCGAGCGAGGCGGAGCTGCGGGCACGGCGGGACCTGCTGTGCGGCAAGAGACGCGGGGAGAGGTGGCTGCGGTCGGGGCTGAGGAGGGTGGCCTGGAGCGAGGCGGAGCCGCTGGGACGTCGGCGGAGGCGGTCTGGTACTGGTCGGCTGAGAAGGGGGAGATCCGGCGTCAGGGTGGATGAGAGAGGGAGTCGACGGCGAGAGTCGGGGCTGCGGCGACGAGGAAGTGGGGCTAGGGCTTCCTCAAGCGGCTGAGAAGAGGGCGGTCAGGGCAGGGAAGCTCGTCGGGGACGAGGGCTGGACGGTCGACGGCCTGGCGGAGTCGAGCAGAGGGGCGTCGGAGAGAGGACAGGGGTTTGCGGCGGCTGAGGAAAGGAGGAAGGGGAGGCTGAGATCGCTTGAGCGGCGGCGACGTGGCCGGGTGGCGCCGGAAAGGGTCGGCAGAGGGTGGCGTAGGGTTAGGGTTAGGGATTTGGTAATTAGGTAATTAGGGATTTGAAATTTGGGGAATTTTGGTAATTTAGGGATTAGGGCCTTTTTTTTTTCTTTTCTTTTGTGGAGAAAACCTAGGGAATCATGTATTTATACATTACAGGAATTGGACTAGGGTTAGACCTAGGATTCGGGCCGGGTCAACGCTCCTTGGGCTGGGCTTCGGCTCTCATGGGAATGTCGGGCGTTGGCACGGGCTAAATTCGGTTTAATTCGTCATGGGTCTTCAGGGCTTTAAACGGGTTTCCGGAGTCCAATAAATTCACGGAAAATTACCCTATGTCCGGTTTCCCATTTTACACCATAAAATATTATTTCCATAATATTTTAATATGAATTAACCGAAATTAAAAATCATTGAATTACCAACGCCTAGGTTTTAATTCCCGAAAAAATACCAGAAAATTGGAAAAAATCCGAAGTTAAAATTCTGAAAATCAGGGGGCTTACAATGGGCGCGGTGATTCGCGTCCGGCGCGCCGAGGCACGGTGATTCGTGCCCGGTTCGTTAATTCCCGGCCACACGGGCGCGGGGCAGGGCGGAGCGGCGGCCCGGGCGGGACCGGGGCGTAACAACAGGTGTACTTATATTCAGGTGACTTGAACAGGATGGCATGGGGTTATGATCCGGCCTAGCCCTTTTGGGGCCAAATCTTGAATTCACCCATTCGATGGTTTTTGAATCGAAGTAGGTGTACTTATATTCAGGTGACTTGAACAGGATGGCACGGGGTTATGATCCGGCCCAGCCCTTTTTAGGCCTAAACAGGAAAGTGAGCTAAGCCTCACCCGCTCACTTCGCAAGGCCTTACGAAAGAGCTTTAACTGCTGATCAGCCATATATATATATATATATATATATATATATATATATATATATATATATATATATATATATATATGTTGCGGGATTTCGTAGGTGGTATTTATGTTGTTCTCCCCCGTCCAATGCTTCTAGCCTAAATCTACAAATAATCCTTATTCTATTTTCTTGTATTCAGGTTTATACTCTGTGTATCGCTTTAACCATTGTTTATATAAAAATGCATTTCCAGGATAATACAAGGTACATACTTTTTATTTTATCCAAAATCCAGAGTACATGTATTAAGTTATCAACACAAATTCAAGAATATTAATTATACAAGCCGATTATCCGGTTGTTAGATTTTGTTGAGTGACTTGTGTCCATGCCCTATGTACCCGTCGGCTCATATATCTATGCCATACGAGACCTAATATTACTTATATCATGAGTGTGGTGAGTAGATATATGCATGATCCCAGAGAGCAGCATATAGAGGCAGTTCGCAGAATTCTCAAGTATATTAAAGGAAGTCCAGGAAAGGGGTTATGGTTTAAAAGTTTTGGACATCTGAGAGTTGAAGGCTATTGTGATGCTGATTGGGCACGTTGTATGGATGATCGCAGGTCCACTACAGGTTACTTTATTTTTGTTGGAGGTAATCTTGTATCTTGGCGCAGCAAGAAGAAAGATGTAGTGGCTAGGTCTATAACTGCGGCAAAGTACATGGCTGTGGTAGTTAGCCTGTGCGAGATGATGTAGGTGAAGAGCTTGTTGGCTGAGATACGTTTGTTTAGAGACTACTCCATGCAAACAAATTAATAATTAATATTGCAAATAATTCAATTCGTCATGATCGCACCAAACATGTGGAGATTGATCGGTTCTTCATCAAGGAGCAGCTGAATAAAAAAAATTTGACTTTGAGTTATGTGAAATCAGCGGAGCAGTTAGCTGATTGTTTAACTAAAGGTTTAGGTCCTAGTGAGTTTGATATATTTTGTAACAAGATCGGGATAATTGATATATATCGCCCATCTTGAGGGGGAGTGTTGAGTTATATGGGACTTATTTAGTCCTACATCAGATAGAAAATAAGGAGGAGGCTAACCTCCTTCTATATATATGTACCCCCTCTCTTGGAAGTAAATCAAACAATTATTCTCTCTCTACAAAAAATATTTGATGGGAAATATTCACCTTGATGTTCTCATTAGTTTTAGTTCTTGGAGTTTTTGGTTTTGATGAACGGTTTTGAGTAGATCTGAGTTTTAAAGTTTGAGATTTTTATGGATTCCAAAGTTTTTCTTAGTTTTGATCAATTAAAACATGGTATTTTAGAAAAATAATTTTTTTTGTTGATGGAGCACTTTATTTTGAGCATTTTGGCTTTGGGTTCACTTGATTCAGAGTTAAAATAAAGTTTTATGAAGAAAATAATGTTTGAATTTTTGGAGCTTTTTCGCCATGCCTGAACTTACTGTCTGGAGAAGATGAAGTTTTCATGCGGCCAGCATTATATGCGGCCGAGACTTCTATGCAGCATGATCCTTGTGCGACTGGACTCTTTGTCGCATAGCGAACCAACATGTGTCTATTTTGTTGGAAGCATGACTGACCATTACACAAAGTATTCTGGAGCTATGTGGCAGAACTCCTTATGTTTTGTTCGCTGGACGAACGAGAACTTTTGTAAACACCCAGATTTTTCAGAAATTTAATGTAAATTTTTGAAATTTTTCTGTGTTTTAAATAATTAAAATAAATATTCTTCAAAGGATTACTATTTTTTAAGTAATAAAATAAATATTAAAATATTATGAAAATAATATTTTTGAGTGTAAAATAAATAAATAGACATAGTGTAATTTTTCTGAAATTTATTGGACCCAAAAACTATTTTTAAACACCTAAAAATATACTTTTAAAATAAACCATACTAAACCGGTTTAAACCACCCTAAATAAACCAACCCATGTTGAACTGAACCCTGACTGAACCCAAGCCTTAATGGGTCAGGTCGGACCCGGACCCAAAACCCAACTAGACCCGAACCCGTCTACCCGCTACTGCTACAGTAGTCGTTTCTCACCCGACTGCTCGCCTCCGCCGTTTCCCTGCCGCTCCGGCTCCCCTCTCCGCCGCCGCGTCGCACCGCCTTCCCTAACCGCCGATGCCCTTGCCTCCCCGTCGACCGACCACCTCCCAAACCGTCGTGCCCCTTCTCCTCCCCGGCCTACCTATAAAACCATATCACCCCCTTCACAACCATACTGCCACCACCACTCCACCGCCCCTCCGACGATCCTCCGGCCGAGCTCCCCTCCGACGACCCGTCGACAACTCCCCGCCGACCCCAGCAGCTGAGCAGCCACCATCAGCAGCCACAACAATGCCGCCACCTGCCGCCGACCGGCCGCCGCGTCGCCCGCTTACGCGAAGAATAGACGTTTCTGACTCTTCGTTCCGGTGAAATTTTCTCTCTCCTCGTTGCGTCATTTTTCGAATGGTCTGTTGTGACACGTTCGTTGTGTAACCCTCTCGAACCCCGTACAATTAGACTGGGGTATCGCGTCCTGTGTCGGTCGCAAATCGTGACGCAAAAATAGGAAAAAAAACCTATTTCTGAAAATTCAGAAACTGGTCCGAACTCACAAGTTCATGACCGTTTTGCATGCAACATGTTAAATAATTCTAAATTTTACCTGAACAGTAATTTAGACCATATAACCTAGTTTTAAAACCCTATTTTAGTTTAATTTATTGTGTTGATTTTTTTGGTGGCCCATGCAGGTCTACGACTAAATTATTTTTGTTTTAACTAAGGGACCGAGCAAGCCTGCGACAAGGATAGGATAAGTTATAGGATCTCATCCACTTGATTGAATCGTTCTTGATCTCTACATCGAATTCGAATTAATTTCTTGACTTGCATCCTGTCTTGAATCCCATGTACGCCTCTTATAATTTATTTTGGATGCAGAGTAATGGATCCACCAGCAAGAGACAAGACTCCTGCAGGAATGCCACAAGGTGTTGTGGTTACCCACGAAGAAGAAATGACACCAATGGGTGGAGGTCAAACAACACAACAAAGCAGTCAAGTAAATCAGCATACCTCAAGATTCCGGCGAGACGATATTCCACCTCCGCCGCAGTTTACTCCACCAATGTCCGTATTCCCACAAGGACAGGCTATGGACGAACAACAGATATTTCAAATAATCTACGCAATGATGCAAGCCCAACAACAGATTCAATAAGAGGCTCTGCGTCACGAGGTGGAGAACTTAAGGAACAGTATAGTGACTGCACTAGAGCAGGCAAACACATCAGCTCGATGGCCATCGACGGAAACTATCACCGACTTCCGCCAGGTGAAGCCCCGTACCTTTTCTGGCAAGGAGGAGCCCACTAAAGTTCATGAGTAGCTCACAAACACTCAACATCAATTAGAAGCAGCTGAGCTTCCAAGGGAACGTTGGATGACTGCCGTCAGGATGCAGTTGGCGGGCAATGCGCATCACTGGTGGCTAACTGAGGAGACACGGCTCGAACCAGACCAAGTCACTTGGGAAGAGTTCTCTAGATTCTTTCAGGAGATGTACATTCCATCCATTGCTCGATCAGAACTTCGGGACAAGTTCAATCGCCTCACTCAAGACAATATGACAGTGGAAGAATACAATGTGGAGTTCATTCGTTTGAGTCGCTTTGCCACTACCCTGATCCAGACAGAAGAAGAGAAGGCTGAGAATTTCTTCGACGGACTAAACTTTGAGCTACAGAGACATATTGGCTCGGTTGCACCTACTTCTTACTCGGACGTCCTTGCTGCAGCACGACGCATGGAGCGCGTCACCAGGAGAGAGTCCAGTCTGAAGCGGCCTTTCACATCAGTACCAGCCAGAGCACCACAGGGAGAAGCTGCAAAGAGATCTCACATACACCAGCCACCCAGAGCATCTCCGCAGATACTACCTACATGTCAATATTATGGCAAGCGAGGCCATTATGAGAGCGAGTGCAGACGCAAGTTGGGATTATGCTTGATTTGCGGATCCAACCAATATTTAGCCAAGGATTGTCCTGAGCATCGAGAGGGAGCACTAATATTAAATCGACAAGCTTTACCAGCACCGAGGCCAGTTTATCCAGCATTGGGAGCACCACATACGGGAGTTGGAGGAGTCAGACCACCAGCACTAGGAGGGTATCAGCCGAGGCCACCTTTGGTACCCCAAGCAACACTCTTCCTCTTGAGTGACGACTCCTGGGACTTAAGAGCTTCTGAGAGGTTGATCCGTAGAAGTGCAGTCTGTTCTTTCTGGGATTCCACCAATCCCTGGAACACTCCAAGTAGCTGTGCCCCATCCAGAGTAACTGCCGGAACAGATGGAGGCGACGAGAGTGCAAGAGTCTCGGGCACATTTTTCTCAGCTGGTTCTGATGTGCCTCCTACTGTATTCCATGTCTGGACCATTCTGAAAGATTAAGGGATAGGAAGATCAGAATAGATTACTTGAAAATCAAAGGCGATAGGAAAATTGAGCAGAAATGATATCAAGAATTGAAATAAGGACCCTATACTGTGAATGAGCTTTTCCTAGAATCCTTAATCTTATTCCATACCATGTCCTAGGGTATTACCCTATTTAAGGATAAGACCTGCATAGGCCACCATAAAAACGTGTCATGACCCGCATCCGGAAATTCGGGCACGAGTGCGTGGGTACGTCCAGCCTACGCCGCAGAGTCGGCGGTAGTACGCTGTCTAGGTCAATTCCAGATTTACTAAACTAGCTCATTCACAATTAACATAGGCAAGATAATAATGAGAACAGAAACTTAAGATTGCAACTGAAATAAATACGACAACAGATTCAAATGTTTTAGTACAGAAATTCAGAATGAAATCGGGGACAAACCCGATTACTAAGATAAGAAACAGAAATAAAAGATAGCTACTGCTAGCTACTCTGCAGCAGGGGTTTCCTGGGTGGGATCTGGCTCCTTATAAGTATCATTTGTACCCTCATAGGGACCATAATATGTAGGGGCAAGGTCCTCATCATCGCCTAAATCAACAGATCCAGTCAGGAAAGGAGCAAAGTACACAGTGCACAACAAGATTAAACTAAATATTTATGATAATTAAAATGAATATCAGGTTGAGAAACTGCATAAAAGAACATCAATATCTCAGAGTTAATACTGTAAACAGGAATATGAGAAAACAGAAATAAATAAGACAGGAAGTGAACTACAACAGTCAGCAAGAAATATAACATGACCAGAAACTATCTGTGTGAACTTGTGTTTATTTTTAGAATACATAGTTGGCATGTAGGGGTTTATAAGGCTAATCTGGCCGTCATAAATGGCTATTAATCAGGGAAAATTGAGATCCGGCTGAGGTACAATCGTGTACCAACAGCTATTAAACATGGCAGGGGAAAGGGTAAACTACATGCCTTCTAGTATTCTCCCACCCGACATGAAAAACAAGACATGAACTCCAATATTCAAGACATAAAATCCAGCATTTCTAACACTAGGTGTAATCATCAAGGGTACTAGTAAGGCAGGGAATTAATTATCATAATATAAAGATTTAACTTGAAGTGCAGGTACTTGCCTGTTGTTTGGATCTGATTAATTGGTTCTTGGGGAAATTTCCAGAGATGAGTCCAAAAGCTAAAATAGACATTACCATCACGCTCAGAAGATGTCAAATAGCTAAAAACGCCTGTCCTTGGGTCCAATTTGGAGACAAGGGCAAAACGGCAGTTTCGGGTCAAAACGGGGTCCGCCGGTGGGCCCGCTTTGCACCGAAAAACGTGTCCGGTTCAATGGTCTCCAAATTTACCAAACTCAGTGTCAACAGGTCAGGAACGCTGATACGAACCCAACAGAACTTCCAGATTTGGATTCCGATGAGCCGAACACAAAATTGCCCGTCGAGCGGGGCCTGTGGGGCCCACGACACGCGATTTCGTCAACGTTCTCAGAATCGAACCAAACTTGACCCACAGGACCAGCGTATTGCTACGAGTCCGATGGCACAAGTTTTGTCTCGATCTGACGAGTGTACAAGAAGTTAGGGTAAAATGCCGAAAAGTCGGATACGGGGCGATGTCCGCGGATACGCGTTGATTCCGGTGTGCACGCACACCCGAATCAGCTTCCACGAAATCTCACACGTCCGTATCAACGACGCTCACGTATCTGTGAAGACCGCACGCGACCAATTCGTCCCATTTGGCGGGGCGCACTCAGTTCCGGGGTGAAACAGGGTCTGGTTTTTTCCTATTTTTGGATCGCGGTGTGCGATCACCACAGGATGCGATGCCCCGAATGGTTTATCCGGGCACCGAGAGGGTCTTACAGGCTTCATAACGCAATTTGCGGAATCGAAAACAGAGCTACGAGGCGAAAGTTACACGCACCTGAAGGGGACTCAAAAATCGGGGGTCGAACCGTGTCCGACACGTGTCCGACTCGTGTCGGACACAGGGAAATCTAGGGTTAGGGTTTGGTCTGGGAGCTCCGGCGGAGGGGCGGCCGGCCAGAGGCGGCTGGGGCAACGCTGGCGACGGGGAGGCTGGTCGGCGGCGAGGGGCAGGCGCCGGAGGCGGCGGTCCGAGGCTGGCCGGGGTCGACTCGTGCTGCTGCGGCCGGGCCTCGGCTGCTGTCGGGGTCTGAGGCAGGCGGAGGAGGAGGAGCAGAGGAGGGGCGGCAGCGGCGAGGGGTTCGGCTGGTCGGCCGGCGGTGAGGGGCGCGGCTGGGGCTGCGACGGAGTACGGCGGCGAGGCGGGGTGGTTCTGGGGAGGTGATGGCCGGAGGGGAGAGGCGGCTAGGGTTATTTATAGGGGAGAGGGCGGTTAGGGGGGGCCGAGCAAGGCGGGGAAGAGGGGCTCGTGGCCGCGGAGAGCGGGGCGAGCCGGCCGGAGCGGGCGGCGCTGCGCGCGGAGGCCGGCGCTGGACGCGGGAGGCGTGGGGCTGGGGAGAAGAACGGGTCTCCGGCCAGACCCGCCCGACCCGCAAGGGAACGGCTGGGCTGGGCTGGGCTTCGGCCCACTGGGCCGGGCCGGCCCAGAAGAAGAGAAAAAATAAAATAAAATAAAAATAATATAAATAATAATAAAAAATAATAATAAAAAAAATCAGTTAATTAAATAATTAATTAAAATTAGTTTTTAGGCATTTAAAAATAGGTCTGAGGCCCAGAAAAATCCAGAAAAATTACCCTAAGTCCAGTTTTTCATTTTACACCCAAAAATATTATTTCCATGATATTTTAATATTATTTATTAATAAATAAAAATTATTTAATAATTAAGAACCTTGATTTTAATTTCAGAAAATTCCCAAAAAATTCCAGAAAATTGGGAAAAATCCAAGATTTAATAATTTTGAAAATTCAGGGGGTTTACAATCTACCCAACTTATAAAAATTTTGTCCTCGAAATTTAAGAATAACAAAGGCACGAAAGGAAAAGGCCGAGAATTAAAATATACCTCAGGGTTCAAAAAGATAGGGTTATTGTTCTCTAATCTCGTCTTCTCGCTCCCAGGTGGATTCGCCGGGCGAATGGTGCTTCCAAGCTACGCGAACCAGGGAAATGACCTGGTTCCGTAGAACTTTCTCCGATCGATCCAGTATCTCCACGGGTTGCTCTTGGTAAGTCAGACTTGGGCCTACTTCGAGCTCTGAGTGATCCAAAATGTGGCTGGGGTCTAACACGTACTTTCTCAGCTGCGACACGTGGAAGACGTTATGGACTCCATCCAGAGAGGGTGGCAATGCCAGTCGGTATGCCACTTCTCCAATTTTCTCCTGAATGCCAAAAGGTCCAATAAATCTTGGGCTGAGTTTTCTACTCCTTCCGAACCTAATGGTGCCACGTGTCGGGGAAATCTTCAAGAATACCAGTTCTCCAACCTTTAACAAAGTCATAATCAAGTCTTAGTTCCATAATCAAAATGTTTAAATTGACTTGAATTTCATAAATTTAATTATCTCAAATTCCAAGGGCCTTCGGTGGCTATTTGCCCAATGTCGTTGCCTGTCTTGAGCCACTCGAAGTCTGTCCCTTATTTGCTTTACCTTCTCAGTTGAATCGATCACCATCTCTGGTCCCAGCAGGGCTCTTTCTCCAATGTCGTCCCATGATAGCGGGGTACGACATCTTCGTCCATACAGAGCTTCAAATGGAGTCATCTCAATACTTGCTTGGTAACTGTTATTATAAGAGAACTCCACAAGATGTAGGTAGTCTTCCCAGGATCCTCCAAAATCCAGAAAACATATACGGAGCATATCTTCAAGTGTCTGGATTATACGTTCCGATTATCCATCGGTTTGGGGATGATAAGCTGTGCTGAATTTGAGTTGCGTCCCCAAGCTGGCTTGTAAGCTCTTCCAGAAGTGAGAGGTGAATCTTGAATCTCGGTCGGAGACAATACTTACTGGAACTCCATACAACCTAACAATATGTCTGATATATAAATCTGCCAGCTTCTCTGTAGATAGGCCCACTTTGAAAGGTAGAAAATGTGCAGACTTGGTCAGTCTATCTACTATCACCCAAATTGCATCCTTTCCACTAGGTATCCTTGGAAGTCCGGAAACAAAATCCATTGTGATATGTTCCCACTTCCACTCCGGAATGGGTAGTGGTTGAAGCAATCCTCCAGGTCTTTGTCTTTCTGCCTTGACTTGCTGGCACACTAAACAACGAGATACGAACCTGGCTACTTCTCTTTTCATGCCATGCCACCAAACATGTGTCCTTAGGTCCTTGTACATCTTGTTGGCTCCTGGATGTATAGAGTATTGCGATCTGTGCGCCTCTTGCATAATTTCTTCTCTTATGTCTCCTTGAGGTACACATAATCTATCGCCATGCCTCAGTGATCCATCTTCATGAATTCTGAAATCTTCCACTAATCCAGCTTGCACTTGTCCTCGAAGGCTTCGCAGGCCTTCGTTTGAAACTGAGTCTCCTTGATCTTGTCTATTAAAGTAGACTGAATCTGCAAGTTCATCATTTGGCCTTCTTTTCCTGGGATAATTACTTCAATACCTAAACTTTCCAAGTCCTCTAGCAGGTGTCTGTCCATAGTCAAATACATCGCCATAGAATATCTGCTTAGAGCATCAGCAACTACATTGGCCTTCCCAGGATGATATTGAAGGGTGATATCAAAGTCTTTCATTAGTTCCAGCCACCTTCTTTGCCTCATGTTCAGCTCTTTCTGAGTGAAGATATATTTTAGACTTTTATGGTCCGTAAATATTTCCACCCTTTCTCCATAAAGATAATGCTTCCATAGCTTAAGAGCAAAAATGACAGCAGCCAATTCTAAATCATGAGTTGGATAGTTCTTTTCATGGGGTCGAAGCTGTCTAGAGGCATATGCTATTACTTTCTTGTTCTGCTCCAATACACAACCTAGACCTTTTCCAGAAGCATCACTATAAATAGCGAAACCTCCGGTTCCAGAAGGTAAGGTCAGAATAGGGGCAGTAGTCAGCCTTTTCTTCAATTCCTTAAAAGCATGCTGACATTCATCAGTCCAGGTGAACTCTTCATCCTTCCTTGTTAATTTTGTCATGGGCTCCGCAATTCTTGCAAAGTCCTTCACAAACTTTCGATAGTAGCCAGCTAGTCCCAGGAAGCTTCTAATCTCTGCTACCGAGTCTGGAGTGGGCCATGATTCTACTGCAGCTATCTTCTTAGGATCTACTGCTATTCCATCTCCAGTCACAATATGTCCCAAGAATTCTACTTTGTCTAGGAAGAAAGCACATTTAGATAATTTTCCATAAAGTTTTTTCTTCCTCAAAGTCTCCAATGCTAACCTCAAATGTTCTTCATGTTTTTCGGGGGTCTTGGAGTAGATCAAAATATCATCAATGAAGACCACTACAAATTTGTCTAGGTATGGCTGGAAAACTCTGTTCATTAAGTTCATAAAAACTGCTGGAGCATTCGTCAACCCGAACGGCATTACTAAGAATTCGTAGTGTCCGTTCCGGGTATTGAAAGCAGTTTTAGGGATGTCTTCCTTTCTCACCCTTACTTGGTGGTAACCAGACCTCAAATCAATCTTTGAAAATACCCGAGCTCCACTCAACTGATCAAATAGGTCATCTATCCTGGGCAGGAGATACTTATTCTTAATTGTTAAGGCATTCAAGGCCCTATAGTCAATACACATTCGGGATGTTCCGTCCTTCTTGGACACAAATAATACTGGAGCTCCCCAGGGTGAGATACTAGACCTAATGAAGCATTTGTCTTTTAGTTCTTTGATTTGCTCATTTAGTTCTATTATCTCCTTCTTGTTGATTCTGTAGGGATTTTGAGATACTGGTGCTGCTCCTGGCACTAAGTCAATAGAGAATTCAACTTCTCGGTCTGGGGGTAAGCCTGGGAGATCTTCAGGGAAGACATCAAGATATTCAGAGATGATGGGTAGTGGCAATTCTTTTGTTACTAGGGCTCCACAAATTTTGTTATTATCCATTTCTCTAGAACCTCTAGCAAATTCAAATTCTGGCTTGTCAGGGGGCCTGAAGATTACACTACCTCTGTGGCAGTCTATAGTGGCATGATGTTGACTCAACCAATCCATACCCAGTATAATATCAAAACTGGGCACTGGCATTACGAGTAGCCTAGCATACAGTTCTCTTCCACACAATGTAATAGGGCAATTGTTACAGGCATCACTAACCGGGATAATTCCTCCACCGGTAATGATCTTATAACAATTCCTAAGGGGTTTAGTGATTAAGCTATGCTTCATAAGGAAATCTACTGACATGAATGAATGTAAAGCTCCAGAGTCAAATAAAGTAATAGCTGGTATTGAATTTATAAGCACAGAACCTGTGATCACGTCTGCTGTGGCTTTCGCTTCTTCTAGAGTCATTGCATAAGCACGGCCTTGCTGCGGTGCACCCCTCTGTTGCTGCTGTTGGTGCTGAGCAAAGCGTTGTTGTTGTGTTAGAAGCGGGGGTCCCCTCTGTTGTGCTGCTGGGGCCCTGGCCTGGGCTGGAGCCTTGGGTGCAGCGGTGCATCCTTGAGCAGCTGGACAGTCCCTCATTTGATGTGCTGCTAAGCCGCAGTAGAGGCAGGCACCTAGCCTCTTCCTGCAGACTTGCCAAGTATGACCTGGTTTTTGGCAAAAGTTACAAGCAGCAGCTTGTTGGTTCTGTCCTTGAGCCTGGTGTTGGGGTGCTGGAGCTCGAGGGAGAGGACGCTGAGTTTGCTGCGGGGCCCTCTGCTGTTGTTGTTGTTGTTGTTGTTGAAAAGGGCATTTGTTGGGTCCCGCATTTGCGGTATCTCTTTCCCGTTTCATTTTATGTCCCATATCTCTCTCAACGCCTTGTGCCACGCTCAGGATTTCTTCATAGGTGCGAGCTCGGCTGGTGGTGACAGCAAGGCGAATATCCGGAGATAGCCCCTTCTTGAATCTACGGGCTCTGTCCTCCGGGGTACGAACCATGTACTCCGCAAAGTGGCTCAACCTGCTAAATTCAGCAGTATACTCATCAACAGACAGGTTACCTTATTCCAGTCTCTCGAATTGGCTTTCGAGAGCTTCCCGAGCCACTTCGGGGTAGAATTTCTCCTTGAATAGCCTCTTGAAGTCCTCCCAGGTGAGGTCAGGAGCAGATAGTTGGGGTTCATCTCTGAACCAGGTTCGAGCAATGTCGAACAGTTGCAGGCTTGCGGACTCTACTTTGAGGTCATCAGGGACCCGAGCAGTCTTCAGGAGTCTCTCGACATTCTCTATCCACTCATCGGCATAGAGAATGCCCTCAGTTCCGTAGAATTCCAGGGGTCTAAGATTCTTGAAGTCTTTAGCACTCCCTGGACGACGGCCTGGGAGTGCTAAAGACTTCAGAATAGGCCCTGGATTCCGCAGAAGTGCAGGTCTGTTCTTTCTGGGGATTCCACCAAGTCCCTGAGAGCACTCCTGAAGAGCTGTGCCCCATCCAGAGTAACTGCCTGAACAGATGGAGGCGGCGGAGCTGCAAGAGTCTCGGCACATTGCTCGAACTGGTTCAGATGTGCCTCCAACTTATCCTTGTCCTGACCATTCTGGAAGGATTAAGGGATATTAAGAGCAGAATAATTACTTGGAAATCAAAGGCGATAGGAAAATTGAGCAGAAAGGATTCGAGAGAATGGAAATAAGGTACCCTAGACTGTTGATGAGCTTTTTCTAGAATCCTCAATCTTATTCCATACCATGTCCTAGGGTATTACCCTATTTAAGGATAAGACCTGCATAGGCCACCATAAAAATGTGTCACAACCCGCACCCAGAAATTCGGGCACGAGTGCGTGGGTACGTCCAGCCTACGCCGCAGAGTCGGCGGTAGTACGCTGTCTAGGTCAATTCCAGATTTACTAAACTAGCTCATTCACAATTAACATAGGCAAGATAATAATGAGAACAGAAACTTAAGATTGCAACTGAAATAAATACGACAACAGATTCAAATGTTTTAGTACAGAAATTCAGAATGAAATCGGGGACAAACCCGATTACTAAGATAAGAAACAGAAATAAAAGATAGCTACTGCTAGCTACTCTGCAGCAGGGATTTCCTGGGTGGGATCTGGCTCCTTATAAGTATCATTTGTACCCTCATAGGGACCATAATATGTAGGGGCAAGGTCCTCATCATCGCCTAAATCAACAGATCCAGTCAGGAAAGGAGCAAAGTACACAGTGCACAACAAGATTAAACTAAATATTTATGACAATTAAAATGAATATCAGGTTGAGAAACTGCATAAAAGAACATCAATATCTCAGAGTTAATGCTGTAAACAGGAATATGAGAAAACAGAAATAAATAAGACAGGAAGTGAACTACAACAGTCAGCAAGAAATATAACATGACCAGAAACTATCTGTGTGAACTTGTGTTTGTTTTTAGAATATATAGTTGGCATGTAGGGGTTTTGTCACGACCCGCACCCGGAAGTTCGGGCACGAGTACGTGGGTACGTCCAGCCTACGCCGCAGAGTCGGCGGTAGTACGCTGTCTAGGTCAATCATCTGACTAGTCTAACTCATTCACAACTAACATAGGAAAGATAATAATAAGAATAGAAACTTAAAATTTGCAACTGAAATAAATGTGACAACAATTCAAATGTTTAAGTACAGAAATTCAATATTCAAATCGGGGACAAACCCGATAAATAAGATAAGAAATAGAAATGAAAGGTAGCTACTACTAGCTACTCAGCAGCAGGGGTCTCCTGAGTGGGTTCTGGCTCCTCATAGGTATCATCTGTACCCTCATAAGGACCATAAATAAGTAGGGGCAAGATCCTCATCATCGCCTAAATCAACAGATCCAGTCAGGAAAGGAGCAAAGTACACAGCGCACAACAATGTTAAACTAAATATTTATGACAATTAAACATTGAATATCATGTTAAGGAAATTGCGTAAAGGAATGTTAATATCTCAGAGTCAACACTATAAACAGGAATATGAGAAAACAGAAGTAAACGAGCAGGAAAAGAAACTACACAGTCAGCAAGAATATAACATGACCAGAAGTTATCTGTAAGAAACTTGTGTTTGTTTTTAGAATACTTAGTTGGCATGTAGGGGTTTATAAGGCTAATCCGGCCGTCATGAACGGCTATTAGTCACGAATAATCGGGATCCGGCTGATGGACAGTCGTGTACCAACAGCTATTATTCACGGCAAGGGGAAGGGTAACTACATGCCTTTCAGTATTCTCCCACCCGACATGAAAAATAAGACATGAATTCCAATATTCAAGACATGAAATATAGTATTCTAACACTACGTATAATCATCAAGAGTACTAGTAGAGCAGGGAATTTAATTATCACAATATAAAGATTAACTTGAAGTGCAGGTACTTGCCTGTTGTTTGGATCTGATTAGTTAGGTTCTTCGGGGAAATATCCAAAGATGAGTCCAAAAGCTGAAATAGACATTACCATCATGCTCAGAAGATGTCAAATAGCTAGAAATGCCTGTCCTTGGGTCCAATTTAGAGACAAGGGCAAAAACGGCAGTTTCGGGTCAAAACGGGGTCCGCCGTTGGGCCCGCTTGCACCGAAAAACGTGTCCGGGTCAAAGGTCTCCAAATTCACCAAACTTAGTGTCAACAGGTCAGGAACGCTGATACGAACCCAACGGAACTTCCAGATTTGGATTCCGATGAGCCGAACACAAAATCGCCCGTCGAGTGGGGCCTGTGGGGCCCACGACACGCGATTTCGTCAACGTTCTCAGAATCGAACCAAACTTGACCCACAGGACCAGCGTATCGCTACGAGTCCGATGGCGCAAGTTTCGTCTCGATCCGACATGTGTGCACGAAATTAGGGTAAATTGCAGAAAAGCCGGATACGGGGCGATGTCCGCGGATACGCGTTGATTCCGGTGTGCACGCACACCCGAATCAGCTTCCGCGAAGTCTCACACGTCCGTATCGACGGTGCGTACGTATCTGTGAAGACCGCACGCGACCAAGTCGTCCCGTTTGGCGAGGCGTACTCAGTTCCGGGGGTGAAACAGGGTCTGGTTTTTCCTGTTTTTGGATCGCGGTGTGCGATCACCACAGGACGCGATGTCCCGAACAGTTTGTCCGGACACCGAGAGGGTCATACAGGCTTCACAACGCAATTTGCGGAATTGGAAACAGAGCTACGAGGCGAAAGTTACACGTACCTGAAGGGGACCGAGAAATCGGGGCTTTCTGTGTCCGTATCGTGTCCTGGACACGTGTCCTGGACCGTGTCCGCGGCGTGTCCGGGGCTCCTCGGCCGTGTCCGGTGCTCTGGGGGACTGGCCGTCGGTCGGCGAGGCCCTGGGAGGTCCGGCGGGGTCGTCGGACGGCGGCTACGGCTCGGGCGGCTCTCGAACGGCGGAGAGGAGTCGGACTCGGGGTCGGCTCCGCCTGGGGAGGAGGAGGAAAGGAAGGGGAGAGGAGGAGACGCGGGAGGTGGTGGACGGCGGGTCTGGACGGCGGGCGGATCGCGCAGGGGGCTGAGGGGAAGTCGGCGGCGGGTTCCGGCGGGTTAGGGTTAGGGCTCGGGTCTGTGGGGGAGGAAGAGGGCGGAGGCGAGGGGATTTATAGGGGTTCGGGGCGGGGAAGGCCGGGGCGTCGTAGGCGGAAGAATCGGAGGGGAGGCACGGACGTGGGGCGGTTCTCCGGTCGAAAAATGCGGCGGCCGGCGGGTAGATCGGGGGAAACGTGGGGACGACGGGGTCAGCCGGGTCGGGCGGGTGAAGAAGCGGGTCGGGTTTTGGGCATACCCGACCCGACCCAGTAGGGTAAGCGGGCTGGGTCCGTTGGGCCGGGCTGGGCCGGTCCACTGGGCCGGGCCGGCCCAAGGAAAAATTAAATAATAATAATAAATATAATAATAATAATAATAATAAAAATAGTTAATTAATTAATTAATTAGAAAATTATTTTTTAGGCATTTAAAAATAGGTCTGAGGCCCAGAAAAATCCAGAAAAATTGCCCTAAGTCCAATTTTCTATTTTACACCCAAAAATGTTATTTTCATAATATTTTAATATTATTTATTGCTAATTAAAAATCATTTATTAATTGAAAACCCTGATTTTAATTACAGAAAATTCCCAGAAAATTCCAGAAAATTGGGAAAAATCCAAGATTTAATAATTTGAGAAATTTAGGGGGTTTACAACCTACCCAACTTAAAAAAATTTCGTCCTCGAAATTTAAGAATAACAAGGCACGAAAAGGAAAGGCCGAGAAATAAAATACACCTCAGGGTTCAAAAAGATAGGGGTATCGCTCTCTAATCTCGTCTTCTCGCTCCCAGGTGGATTCGCCGGGAGAATGGTGCTTCCAAGCTACGCGAACCAGGGAGATAACCTGGTTCCGTAGGACTTTCTCCGAGCGATCCAGTATCTCCACGGGTTGCTCCTGGTAAGTCAGACTTGGGCCTACTTCGAGCTCTGAGTGATCCAAAATGTGGCTGGGGTCTGACACGTACTTTCTCAGCTGCGACACGTGGAAGACGTTATGTACTCCATCCAGAGAGGGTGGCAATGCCAGTCGGTATGCCACTTCTCCGATTTTCTCCTGTATGCCAAAAGGTCCAATAAATCTAGGGCTGAGTTTTCCACTCCTTCCGAACCTAATGGTGCCACGTGTCGGGGAAATCTTTAAGAACACCAGCTCTCCAACCTTTAATAAAGTCATAATCAAGCCTTAGTTCCATAAGCAAAATATTTAATTTGACTTGAATTTTATAAATTTAATTACCTCAAATTCTAAGGGCCTTCGGTGGCTATTTGCCCAATGTCGTTGCCTGTCTTGAGCCACTCGAAGTCTGTCCCTTATTTGCTTTACCTTCTCAGCTGAATCGATCACCATCTCTGGTCCCAGCAGGGCTCTTTCTCCAACGTCGTCCCATGATAGCGGGGTACGACATCTTCGTCCATACAGAGCTTCAAAGGGAGTCATCTCGATGCTGGCTTGATAACTGTTATTATAAGAGAACTCCACAAGATGTAGGTAGTCTTCCCAGGATCCTCCAAAATCCAGAACACATGTACGGAGCATATCTTCAAGTGTTTGGATTGTACGTTCCGATTGTCCATCGGTTTGGGGATGATAAGCTGTGCTGAATTTGAGTTGCGTCCCCAAGCTGGCCTGTAAGCTCTTCCAGAAGTGAGAGGTGAACCTTGAATCTCGGTCGGAGACAATACTTACTGGAACTCTATGCAGCCTAACAATATGTCTGATATATAAATCTGCCAGCTTCTCTGTAGATAACCCTACTTTGAAAGGTAGAAAATGTGCAGACTTGGTCAGTCTATCTACTATCACCCAGATTGCATCCTTACCACTAGGCGTCCTTGGAAGTCCGGAAACAAAATCCATTGTGATATGTTCCCACTTCCACTCCGGGATGGGTAGGGGTTGAAGCAGTCCTCCAGGTCTTTGTCTTTCTGCCTTGACTTGCTGGCACACTAAACAACGAGATACGAATCTGGCTACTTCTCTTTTTATGCCATGCCACCAAACATGCGTCCTCAGGTCCTTGTACATCTTGTTGGCTCCTGGATGTATAGAGTACTGCGATCTGTGCGCCTCTTGCATAATTTCTTCTCTTATGTCTCCTTGAGGTACACATAATCTATCGCCATGCCTCAGCGATCCATCTTCATGAATTCTGAATTCTTCTACTAGTCCAGCTTGCACTTGACCTCGAAGGCTTCGCAGGCCTTCGCCTTGAAATTGAGTCTCCTTGATTTTGTCTATTAAGGTAGACTGAATCTGCAAGTTCATCATTTGGCCTTCTTTTCCTGGGATAATTACTTCAATACCCAAACTTTCCAAATCCTCCAGCAGGTGTCTGTCCATAGTCAAGTACATCGCCATAGGATACCTGCTTAGCGCATCAGCAACTACATTTGCCTTCCCAGGGTGATATTGAAGAGTGATATCAAAATCTTTTATTAGTTCCAGCCACCTTCTTTGCCTCATGTTTAGCTCTTTCTGAGTGAAAATATATTTTAGACTTTTATGGTCTGTAAATATTTCCACCCTTTCTCCATAAAGGTAATGCTTCCAAAGTTTAAGAGCAAAAATGACAGCTGCCAATTCTAAATCATGAGTTGGATAATTCTTTTCATGGGGTCGAAGCTGTCTAGAGGCATAGGCTATTACCTTCTTGTTCTGTTCCAGTACACAACCTAGACCTTTTCCAGAAGCATCACTATAAATAGCGAAACCTCCGGTTCCGGAGGGTAAGGTCAGAATAGGGGCAGAAGTCAGTCTTTTCTTCAATTCCTCAAAAGCATGCTGACATTCATCAGTCCAGGTAAACTCTTCATCCTTCCTTGTTAATTTTGTCATGGGCTCCGCAATTCTAGCAAAGTCCTTCACAAACTTCCGATAGTAGCCAGCTAGTCCCAGGAAACTTCTAATCTCAGCTACAGAGTCTGGAGTGGGCCAGGATTCTACTGCAGCTATCTTCTTAGGATCTACTGCTATTCCATCTCCAGTCACAACATGTCCCAAGAATTCTACTTTTTCTAGGAAGAAGGCACATTTAGACAATTTTCCATAAAGTTTCTCCTTCCTCAAAGTCTCCAAGGCTAACCTCAAATGTTCTTCATGTTCTTCGGGGGTCTTGGAGTAGATCAAAATATCATCAATGAAGACCACTACAAATTTGTCTAGATATGGCTGGAAAACTCTGTTCATTAGGTTCATAAAAACTGCTGGAGCATTCGTCAACCCGAACGGCATTACTAAGAATTCGTAGTGTCCGTTCCGGGTATTGAAAGCAGTTTTAGGGATGTCTTCCTTTCTCACCCTTACTTGGTGGTAACCAGACCTTAAATCAATCTTTGAAAACACCCGAGCTCCACTCAGCTGATCAAATAAGTCATCTATCCTGGGCAGGGGATACTTATTCTTAATTGTCAAGGCATTCAGGGCCCTATAATCAATACACATTCGGGATGTTCCGTCCTTCTTGGGCACAAATAACACTGGAGCTCCCCAGGGTGAGACACTAGACCTAATGAAGCATTTGTCTTCTAGCTCTTTGATTTGTTCATTTAGTTCTATTATCTCCTTCTTGTTGATTCTGTAGGGATTCTGAGATACTGGTGCTGCTCCTGGCACTAAGTCAATGGAGAATTCAACTTCTCGGTCTGGGGGTAAGCCTGGGAGATCCTTAGGGAAAATATCAAGGTATTCAGAGATGATAGGTGGCAATTCTTCTGTTACTAGGGCTTCACAAATTAAGTTATTACCCATTTCCCTAGAACCTCTAGCAAATTCAAATTCTGGCTTGTCAGGTGGCCTGAAGATTACACTACCTCTGTGGCAGTCTATTGTGGCATGATGTTGACTTAACCAATCCATACCCAGTATAATGTCAAAACTGGGCACTGGCATTACAAGTAGTCTAGCATACAGTTCTCTTCCACATAATGTGATAGGACAATTGTTACAAGCATCACTAACCGGAATGATTCCTCCACCGGTAATGATCTTATAACAATTCCTAAGGGGTTTAGTGCTTAAGCTATGCTTCATAAGGAAATCTACTGACATGAATGAATGAGAAGCTCCAGAGTCAAATAAAGTAATAGCTGGTATTGAATTTATAAGCACAGAACCTGTGATCACGTCTGCTGTGGCTTCTGCTTCTTCTAGAGTCATTGCATAAGCACGGCCTTGCTGCGGTGCACCCCTCTGTTGCTGCTGGTGCTGAGCAAAGCGTTGTTGTTGAGTTGGAAGCGGGGGTCCCCTCTGTTGTGCTGCTGGAGGCCTGGCCTGGACTGGAGCCTTTGGTGCAGCGGGGCGTCCTTGAGCAGCAGGACAGTCCCTCAATTGATGTGCTGGGGAGCCACAATAGAGACAGGCACCTAGCCTCTTTCTACAGTCTTGCCAAGTGTGGCCTGGTTTTTGGCAATAGTTGCAAGGGGGAGCTCGCTGGTTCTGTCCCTGAGCCTGGTGTTGGGGTGCTGGAGCTCGAGGGAGAGGACGCTGAGTTTGCTGCGGGGCCCTCTGCTGTTGTTGTTGTTGAAAAGGGCATTTGTTGGGTCCCGCATTTTCGGTATCTCTTTCTCGCTTCAGTTTGTGCCCCATATCTCTCTCTACGCCTTGTGCCACGCTCAGGATTTCTTCATAGGTGCGAGCTCGGCTGGTGGTGACAGCAAGGCGAATATCCGGAGACAGCCCCTTCTTGAATCTACGGGCTCTGTCCTCCGGGGTACGAACCATGTACTCCGCAAAGTGGCTTAACCTGCTAAATTCAGCAGTATATTCATCAACAGTCAGGGTACCTTGTTCCAGTCTCTCGAATTGGCTTTCGAGAGCTTCCCTAGCCACTTCGGGGTAGAATTTCTCCTTGAATAGCCTCTTGAAGTCTTCCCATGTGATGTCGGGAGCAGATAGTTGAGGTTCATCTCTGAACCAGGTTCGAGCATTGTCGAACAGTTGCAGGCTTGCGGACTCCACTTTGAGGTCATCAGGGACCCGGGCAGTCTTCAGGAGTCTCTCGACATTCTCTATCCACTCATCGGCATAGAGAATGCCCTCAGTTCCATAGAATTCCAGAGGCCTAAGGTTCTTGAAGTCTTTGGCACTCCCTGGCCTCTTGAGTGGCGACTCCTGGGACTTAATAGCTTCTGAGAGGCTGGTCCGCAGGAGTGCAGTCTGTTCTTTCTGGGATTCCACCAATCCCTGGAATACTCCTAGCAGCTGTGCCCCATCTAGGGTAACTGCCGGAACAGATGGAGGCGGCGGGAGTGCAAGAGTCTCGGGCACATTCTGCTCAGCTGGTTCTGATGTGCCTCCTACTGTGTTCCTGGTCTGGACCATTCTGAAAGATTAAGGGATAGGAAGATCAGAATAGAATACTTGGAAATCAAAGGCGATAGGAAAAAAAATTGGGCAGCAATGATATCAAGAATTGAAATAAGGACGCTATACTGTGAATGAGCTTTTCCTAGAATCCTCAATCTTATTTCATACCCTGTCCTAGGGTATTACCCTATTTTAGGAAGAGACCTGCATGGGCCACCATAAAAAAGTGTCACGACCCGCACCCGGAAGTTCGGGCACGAGTACGTGGGTACGTCCAGCCTACGCCGCAGAGTCGGCGGTAGTACGCTGTCTAGGTCAATCCATCTGACTAGTCTAACTCATTCACAACTAACATAGGCAAGATAATAATGAAAATAGAAACTTAAAATTTGCAACTGAAATAAATGTGACAACAATTCAAATGTTTAAGTACAGAAATTCAATATTCAAATCGGGGACAAACCCGATAAATAAGATAAGAAATAGAAATGAAAGGTAGCTACTACTAGCTACTCAGCAGCAGGGGTCTCCTGAGTGGGTTCTGGCTCCTCATAGGTATCATCTGTACCCTCATAAGGACCATAAATAAGTAGGGGCAAGATCCTCATCATCGCCTAAATCAACAGATCCAGTCAGGAAAGGAGCAAAGTACACAGCGCACAACAATGTTAAACTAAATATTTATGACAATTAAACATTGAATATCATGTTAAGGAAATTGCGTAAAGGAATGTTAATATCTCAGAGTCAACACTATAAACAGGAATATGAGAAAACAGAAGTAAATGAGCAGGAAAAGAAACTACACAGTCAGCAAGAATATAACATGACCAGAAGTTATCTGTAAGAAACTTGTGTTTGTTTTTAGAATACTTAGTTGGCATGTAGGGGTTTATAAGGCTAATCCGGCCATCATGAACGGCTATTAGTCACGAATAATCGGGATCCGGCTGATGGACAGTCGTGTACCAACAGCTATTATTCACGGCAAGGGGAAGGGTAACTACATGCCTTTCAGTATTCTCCCACCCGACATGAAAAACAAGACATGAATTCCAATATTCAAGACATGAAATATAGTATTCTAACACTACGTGTAATCAGCAAGAGTACTAGTAGAGCAGGGAATTTAATTATCACAATATAAAGATTAACTTGAAGTGCAGGTACTTGCCTGTTGTTTGGATCTGATTAGTTAGGTTCTTCGGGGAAATATCCAAAGATGAGTCCAAAAGCTGAAATAGACATTATCATCATGCTCAGAAGATGTCAAATAGCTAGAAACGCCTGTCCTTGGGTCCAATTTGGAGACAAGGGCAAAAACGGCAGTTTCGGGTCAAAACGGGGTCCGCCGTTGGGCCCGCTTGCACCGAAAAACGTGTCCGGGTCAAAGGTCTCCAAATTCACCAAACTTAGTGTCAACAGGTCAGGAACGCTGATACGAACCCAACGGAACTTCCAGATTTGGATTCCGATGAGCCGAACACAAAATCGCCCGTCGAGTGGGGCCTGTGGGGCCCACGACACGCGATTTCGTCAACGTTCTCAGAATCGAACCAAACTTGACCCACAGGACCAGCGTATCGCTACGAGTCCGATGGCGCAAGTTTCGTCTCGATCCGACATGTGTGCACAAAATTAGGGTGAATTGCAGAAAAGCCAGATACGGAGCGATGTCCGCGGATACGCGTTGATTCCGGTGTGCACGCACACCCGAATCAGCTTCCGCGAAGTCTCACACGTCCGTATCGACGGTGCGTACGTATCTGTGAAGACCGCACGCGACCAAGTCGTCCCGTTTGGCGGGGCGTACTCAGTTTCGGGGGTGAAACAGGGTCTGGTTTTTCCTATTTTTGGATCGCGGTGTGCGATCACCACAGGACGCGATGTCCCGAACAGTTTGTCCGGACACCGAGAGGGTCATACAGGCTTCACAACGCAATTTGCGGAATTGGAAACAGAACTACGAGGCAAAAGTTACACGTACCTGAAGGGGACCGAGAAATCGGGGCTTTCTGTGTCCGTATCGTGTCCTGGACACGTGTCCTGGACCGTGTCCGCGGCGTGTCCGGGGCTCCTCGGCCGTGTCCGGTGCTCTGGGGGACTGGCCGTCGGTCGGCAAGGCCCTGGGAGGTCCGGCGGGGTCGTCGGACGGCGGCTACGGCTCGGGCGGCTCTCGAACGGCGGAGAGGAGTCGGACTCGGGGTCGGCTCCGCCTGGGGAGGAGGAGGAAAGGAAGGGGAGAGGAGGAGACGCGGGAGGTGGTGGACGGCGGGTCTGGACGGCGGGCGGATCGCGCAGGGGGCTGAGGGGAAGTCGGCGGCGGGTTCCGGCGGGTTAGGGTTAGGGCTCGGGTCTGTGGGGGAGGAAGAGGGCGGAGGCGAGGGGATTTATAGGGGTTCGGGGCGGGGAAGGCCGGGGCGTCGTGGGCGAAATAATCGGAGGGGAGGCGCGGACGTGGGGCGGTTCTCCGGCCGAAAAACGCGGCGGCCGGCGGGTAGATCGGGGGAAACGTGGGGACGACGGGGTCAGCCGGGTCGGGCGGGTGAAGAAGCGGGTCGGGTTTTGGGCATACCCGACCCGACCCAGTAGGGTAAGCGGGCTGGGTCCGTTGGGCCGGGCTGGGCCGGTCCACTGGGCCGGGCCGGCCCAAGGAAAAATTAAATAATAATAATAAATATAATAATAATAATAATAATAATAATAGTTAATTAATTAATTAATTAGAAAATTGTTTTTTAGGCATTTAAAAATAGGTCTGAGGCCCAGAAAAATTACCCTAAGTCCAATTTTCTATTTTACACCCAAAAATGTTATTTTCATGATATTTTAATATTATTTATTACTAATTAAAAATCATTTATTAATTGAAAACCCTGATTTTAATTACAGAAAATTCCCAGAAAATTCCAGAAAATTGGGAAAAATCCAAGATTTAATAATTTGAGAAATTTAGGGGGTTTACAGGTTTATAAGGCTAATCCGGCCGTCATAAATGACTATTAAATAGGGAAAATTGAGATCTGGCTGAGGTACAGTCGTGTACCAACAGCTATTAAACATGGCAAGGGAAATGGTAAACTACATGCCTTCTAGTATTCTCCCACCCGACATAAAAAATAAGACATGAACTCCAATATTCAAGACATGAAATCCAGCATTTCTAACACTAGGTGTAATCATCAAGGGTACTAGTAAGGCAGGGAATTAATTATCACAATATAAAGATTTAACTTGAAGTGCAGGTACTTGCCTGTTGTTTGGATCTGATTAATTGGTTCTTGGGGAAATTTCCAGAGATGAGTCCAAAAACTGAAATAGACATTACCATCACGCTCATAAGATATCAAATAGCTAGAAACGCCTGTCCTTGGGTCCAATTTGGAGACAAGGGCAAAACGACAGTTTCGGGTCAAAATGGGGTCCGCCGGTGGGCCCGCTTTGCACCGAAAAATGTGTCCGGGTCAATGGTCTCCAAATTTACCAAACTTAGTGTCAACAGGTCAGGAACGCTGATACGAACCCAACAGAACTTCCAGATTTGGATTCTGATGAGCCGAACACAAATTTGCCCGTCGAGCGGGGCCTGTGGGGCCCACGACACGCGATTTCGTCAACGTTCTCAGAATCAAACCAAACTTGACCCACAGGACCAGCGTATCGCTACGAGTCCGATGGCGCAAGTTTTGTCTCGATCCGACGAGTGTACAAGAAGTTAGGACGAAATGCCGAAAAGTCAGATACGGGGCGATGTCTGCGGATACGCGTTGATTCCGGTGTGCACGCACACCCGAATCAGCTTCTACGAAATCTTACACGTCCGTATCAACGACGCGCACGTATCTGTGAAGACCGCACGCGACCAATTCATCCCGTTTGGCGGGGCGCACTCAGTTCCGGGATAAAACAGGGTCTGGTTTTTTCCTGTTTTTGGATCGCGGTGTGCGATCACCACAGGACGCGATGCCCCGAACGGTTTATCCGGGCACCGAGAGGGTCTTACAGGCTTCACAACGCAATTTGCGGAATCGAAAACAGAGCTACGAGGCAAAAGTTATACGCACCTGAAGGGGACTCGAAAACCGGGGGTCGAACCGTGTCCGACACGTGTCCGACTCGTGTCGAACACAGGGAAATCTAGGGTTAGGGTTTGGTCTGGGAGCTCCGACGGAGGGGCGGCCGGCCAGAGGCGGCTGGGGCAACTCTGGCGACGGGGAGGCTGGTCGGCGGCGAGGGGCAGGCGCCGGAGGCGGCGGTCCGAGGCTGGCCGGGGTCGACTCGAGCTGCTACGGCCGGCCTCGGCTGCTGTCGGGGTCTGAGGCAGGCGGAGGAGGAGGAGAAGAGGAGGGGCGGCAGCGGCGAGGTGTGCGGCTGGTCGACCGGCGGTGAGGGGCGCGGCTGGGGTTGCGGCAGAGTACGGCGGCAAGGCGGGGTGGTTCTGGGGAGGTGATGGCCGGAGGGGAGAGGCGGCTAGGGTTATTTATAGGGGAGAGGGCGGTTAGGGGGGGCCGAGCAAGGCGGGGAAGAGGGGCTCGTGGCCGCGGAGAGCGGGGCGAGCCGGCCGGAGCGGGCGGCGCTGCGCGCGGAGGCCGGCGCTGGACGCGGGAGGCGTGGGGCTGGGGAGAAGAACGGGTCCCCGGGCAGACCCGCCCGACCCGCAAGGGAACGGCTGGGCTGGGCTGGGCTTCGGCCCACTGGGCCGGGCCGGCCCAGAAGAAAAGAAAAATAAAATAAAATAAAATAAAATATAAATAATAATAATAATAATAAAAGAAATCAGTTAATTAAATAATTAATTAAAATTAGTTTTTAGGCATTTAAAAATAGGTCTGAGGCCCAGAAAAATCCAGAAAAATTACCCTAAGTCCAGTTTTTTATTTTACACCCAAAAATATTATTTTTATGATATTTTAATATTATTTATTAACAAATAAAAATCATTTAATAATTAAGAACCTTGATTTTAATTTCAGAAAATTCCCAGAAAATTCCAGAAAATTGGGAAAAATCCAAGATTTAATAATTTTGAAAATTCAGGGGGTTTACAGTTTGACATCTGGACGTTACATTTTGTAGCTCTCTTGTCAGGCAAGTATACCTTGCCATTGTACTGTTATTCATATTCCATATGTTGCATGCATCTTTATTTTCTGTCTTTAGTTCATATATTTTAACTGCTATATAAAATGCGCGTCCAAGAAAACTTGGATGCAACGACGGTGTCGTCGTGATTGTTTTTATTATGTATATGCATTGACCTTGTTTATGAGACTACCCCATTATCATGAAGCATCATTAGGTTTTATTGGCCGTGACACACTGTTACACGAGTGTGAGTCTCATATAGATCACGGACTGCGTGACAGGTCTGGCCTCTTGTAAGTATGGGTTGTGCGTTAGGGATAACTGTTGTTAGAAAATTTACAAGCTAGAAGACTTAGCAGTTATTAGTAGTCATGAACATAGCCTATTATAGTACGGTGGTCCATATCTTGTCCTTGTTTGGTTGCAGGGTTGGGCTATTGTACTAAAGATAGGCTATGAGCCAAATCGTGTCATGGATGTGACATGCTTAGAGCATGGGGTGGGAAGAACAATAAGTAAGGCATTTGGGCTCCTTTGCACTTTCCTTTTGTAACTCGGAAGCTCCGCTGGAGATACGGGCGATGATGACCACTATATATTATATATTATCAGACGGCCTCTGGCGTTCAAAAGACGACATGCTTTTTAGGCCCCTGATTCTCCGAGAGAATCATGCCAATCCTATTTTAGCCAGATAGTCCACTTGTTAAAAAGTTGTTCTCAAACTGCATTCACATATATAGTTATGCGAACCATTGGATATTTATTTCAGTACTTTATTGGCATGCTTCTATGTATCTTATTATGTCCCTCTGAGGACATGGTCCCTTTCCAGGTGTAGATGTTCATGAGTATTCACAGGAGCACAGATCCGGACCTGTAAACTCCCTCGACCAGATTTCAGTAATTTAGGATTAATTTTAGCTAATTATAATTATTGCAACTTTTTAATATTTATTATGTTTACATATCATATTTGATTGTGCACCTGTACTTCACACAATTAATTAGAACATTACACTAGCTGTATTTCCCAAACAAAATTCACATACATGCCCTAGACATGTTAGACTATTTTTCTGATTTTTGTGCAACTCTCAGATGCTTTATTTTGAGCCTCGTTTGAGACGCACAAATGTCGTTACAAAAGTTCATATTTAATTCCTATTTAATTTTCTGCTCTTTACCCATCTCTGTACCCCTAAAGATTTGAGGCCCAACCTGCACCAGTTTTGTCCAAACAAAAATACGATAATATTCTACTCTAATTATACTACAATTAGTGTATTGACACCGTAGAAAAATTATGATCCTAACTGCCCCTAAATAATTAGTGAACATCGTGCGCAGTATTTATTAATTAATAAATACGGTGATCTGTATCACTCAGAAACCAGGCCCAACACCTGCCCAGGCTCACCCCCACACTTTCCAAGGCACTTCCCCAGCTTTCCCCCTTATTTCTGTACAATTCTGTATTTTTAGGAACCAGGTGTTTTTCCAGACAAATTGCGTAATTGCGCAAAATACCAATTTTAGGACTTTTATGCAAATTATGGAATTATAAGGGTTTTTATGCAAAATGCATGTGAGGTGGCCTAACCTCATTGGCTATTAACCCTAACACCTACATGTGGCACTAAGTATCCGGAAAAATCTGTTAAAAATATCCTAAAACCCAAATTACCAAAATATCCTAAAACTTCCACTTATTTACTAAACTGCCATCCCCTAAACTCTATATAAACCCGACCCCCCTCTCTTCAAACCCTCACAGCCACCTCCCTCCGCCACCACCGGCCACCCAACTCCGGCGAAGCCCTCGCCCTTACCCCACCTCCCCTCCGGCCAAGTCTCACCCCCTCCGGCCGTCTGTTCCGCCTTGGGCAGCCCCCGCAAGCCAACTCCCCCAACACCATCACCCACAGCCACCACCACCCGAACCACTTCCACCACAGCCTCCGACCACCGAGCACCCTCACCACTACCACCACTCGACTCGCCACCTTTCCCCCTTCCCTCCGACCAAGTCCCAGCGCCCCACGACAACTCCTCCGGCCGCCCTCACCCCCGCAAGCCAACTTCCCCCTAACCCTAGCTACTGCCACCCTCACCTCCGACCGCCTCTAGCCGCCACCACAGCAACCGTAGACCCCCGCCACCACCACCAACCTCACCGCCACCCTCTCCTCCGACGATCCCCTACCCTGCACCGCTTCCCCGCCGCCGCTGCCGCCGCTGCCACCTCCACAAGCTGCTGCTGCTGTTGCTGGCAACTGCTGCTGCTGCTGCCGCTCCTCCGGCCAGCCACCGCCAGCTCCGCCTTTGTCCTCCCACCGGTGACGAGCCTAGGGTCCCACCTGTCTGATAGGTACAGTACCCCTCCCTGTATATACGTATAAATACATAATTAAGTATATGCATGCTTATATGTATATATATATATGTATATTATATGTATATATATATATATATATATATATATATATATATATATATATATATATATATATATATATATATATATATATATATATATATATTATATAAATATTAAAATACAGTATTTATACTGTATAATACATATTTTCTTTTTATTATACATAGGTATTCTATATGTATTTATATATGTATTATTATTACATACTAAAATGTACTAATATATAATGTATATATATATATATATATATATATATATATATATATACATTTATACTATATATAATTATATATATATAATTATTACTTATTATATACTGTATTTATATTTCTATTTCTGCACTTTCTTTTTCTTTATACTATTTATATATATAATATCATATATATATATATACTAAAATGTTGGATAATACAGCATATATCTATATATACATATATATTTACATTCCTGCACTGCCTTTCATTTTATATATATATATGTATATTATATAGATCTATATATACTATATAAAATAGTACTGGATAATACAGTACAGATGTAATTATATATACATTTATATTTCCTGCAATATCCTTTCAATTTATTATATATATGTATATATATATCTATATATATATATTATCTACATATATTATATATAATATATTGCTGGATAATACAGCATATATATATATATATATATATATATATATATATATATATATATATATATATATATATATATATATATATATATATATATATATATATATATATATGTATATTTACATTTCTCGCACTGTCATTGCATTTTATATATATATTGTCGATATATAAATATATACTATATCTTGCTGGATAATACAGCATATGTATATATATATTTTACATTATGCACTGTCATTTCCTTTATAATTATATATGTATATATATACTCTATATATATGTGTATCCTATATTATATATATATATATATATATATATATATATATATATATATATATCATATATGTATATAAGTATATATAGGAATATACTTTTATATTATGCCCATGATATTCATGAACCCTGTATGTTTTAACAGAAAATATCTCCAGCTCAGCCAGTGACCCCCTGTCACAAGCACCTTCAAACCTGACTGTGAGATCAGGGTTTCAATACTATCAGGGAGTAGGCAAGTATACCTTGCCAAGTTTACTGTTTAAATTCAAATATTGTTATATGCTCTTATTTCTGAATTTTATATAACTATGAGTACCTGAGACTGCCTCAGGTACAGTCAACTGATACGTTGACAATTAGTATAATTAACTTAGTCTTACAGACTCACCAACAATTGTGAGAGTATCCTGATATTCTCCTAGACCCTGTCACGGGAACATGCAACAAGGTTGCAATACATATTGGGATGCGAGCTACGTATTTGATTAGCTACCAGTACGTGTGAACCGCATCACGGCTTAGTATAAAATCAGGAAATTACGACTTGACATTTAGTTACATTGGGTGGAAAGATAACTAGTAGACGTATGGGACACCCCCTCCTTGTGTGTTTTTATACCTTCGTACCATGATGGTCGATTGCAGAGTGCCCTTGCGTCAGGGAGCATATGACACATATACTAGCTAGTCACCACGACTGGTGAATTAAGTCAGCATATGTCTAGCCGACACATTCCCATGCGTACTA